>CM052543.1:36897956-36970306 GCA_028533065.1 Trachops cirrhosus
GGGGAGGGTAAGAATAGTAGGGGAAATGTAGAAGCTAAAGAACTTATGACACATGGACTAAGTAAAGGGGGGGAATGTGGGTGGGAGAGGGTGTTCAGGGTGGAGGGGAATGAAGGGGGGATAATAGGACAACTGTAATAGCATAATCAATAAAATATATTAAAAAAAAAAAGACTATTCCCAAGATTCCCACCATCTAGTGGACATGCTCTACATCACTCACGGGTGTCAAACTCATTTTCACTGGGGGCCACATCAACCTTGCGGTTGCCTTCAAAGGGCTGAATGTAATTTCAACTCCTTAACAGTTAAGGAGTAGTTACATTTATACAGTCCTAAAGTTATTCCAGCCCTTGGAAGGCAACTGCAAGGCTGATGTGGCCCCGGTGAAAATGAATTTGACATCCCTGCCCTGCATAATCCCCTCCCCTTCAGTGAGAACAGGACCTGGCAATATGATAGGATTACAGTATAGTATAAGATAAAGCTGAGGGGATTTTGCAGACATAATTAAGGTACCAAATCAGTTGATTTTGAGTTAATCAAAAGGAAGATTATTATGGGTGGGACTTCCTTACATCAGATAAAAACTGTTAAAGGAGGGACTGGGTACTTTCTGAAGACAGGCCCTTTCCTCCTGGCCTTGAAGCAGCAACTAGCCATGTTGTGAGCTGCCCATGGAGAGGGCGGCCTCCAGAAGCCGAGGGCCCCAGTCCTACAACCAAGAGAAAGTTAAGGTAATTCTGCCAACAACCTCTGTGAGCCTGGAAAAAAGCCCTGAGCCCCCCATGAGAACGTAGCCTAGCCAGCGCCTTGAGTTTTCCCTCCTGTGACCTTGAACAAAGGGTCCAACTGAGCTGTGTCTGGACTCCTGACTCCAGAAACTCTGAGAGAATAAATGTGTATTGCTTTAACCTGCTAAATTGGTGGCAATTTGTTACACAGCATTAGAAAACCAAGATAAGCATAGTTACTAACAGAAATGGCACACACACAAAAAAAGTGAGGGGCGGGCACAGCATGTAAAATACAAAACAGTGTAAGGCAGGGAATAAACTGGCATTCCAAAGTCTATGTTTGGGCAGAGAGCCTCTGAAAATAATAGGCCAAGGAACACTAATCACACAGTTGTGATTGTTTATAGGTTTTACTTTCCCTAAACTGGACTCTTCTGTAGACAATTTTTACAGCCTCCTCCATGGGAGGCCCTGATCCAGACCCTGGGGATACAGAAGTAGGGATGTGATAGGCTCGCGGTCTGGTAGAGCAGTCAACTGCACATAGACATGTATTGTTAAAAGTACTTGCGCTCCCGTGGAGGATCGAGTGAGGTACTGCTGGAGTTCTACAAGCCAAACTGCCTGGAGTCTCGTGCCTCCACCCCTCCCCACCACCAACAAGTCTTCCTGGAGAATCCACAGCATTTTTGAATCATAAAGTGTGGGTAGAAAACGATATTTATATTTTCAATTGCAACTGCATTGGATAAATTACAGGAGCCTAAGAAGCTGGACATGAGCTTGGGCCACTTTGTGAGGGGTCTTCTCTATATAAGACTAGTACAGATTTGAATGGATTTTTTTATTGTTGTTGATAACTGATGGTGAATGATAAAAAAAAATCTACTCAGAGGAGTAATGTGATCCATTTTGTGTGGTGAGAAGGCCTGCATGACAACAGTTGGATTGTAGGAGGCAAGGCCAGAGTAAAGAAGCAGTAAGAGAGCTAGTTCAGGACATAGTGTGTTCAACTCTCTCCTCCGTCCCCACTGTGTATGTAGACAGGGCCCATCCAATAGTGTGGGCGGGGGGGAACATGGCTGTCAGTCATAAACTGAGTCACCAAATGAGGTCCACAGAGGCAACAGGCATGAAAGGAGCAATCTCTGGAAAGCTGAAAGAGAAGTTTTCACTGATCATGGAGCTGGGAGAGGGAATATTTCAGCCTCCAGTATCTGAGGGATGAGGCAGAGGATGAGAGTTGAATAAGCAGCAAGTCCAGACTCAGGACCCCTGCTGAGCTTAAGGTGTAGTGGCAAGGGGCAACTTCAAGGCCTGAGGGGCTCAGGGTGTTCAGGGACCAGGAGCAGCTCAGGGATCCAATTCAGTACAACTGTTCAGGGGTGGAGTCCCACCTGATCCCTGGCACAAAAGTTCAGGCACATTCTAGCTCAGGCCACGTTAGCACCCAATCTTACCCATTGGTGTTTTGGGCAGCCTCTGTTCATGCTCTGCTGGCTCATCCTTACCCTTTCCCCCCTTCCCTCACCCCATGCTTAGCCCCAGTTTTTCCCTCTCAGAAGATAGTTCATCTCAAGGCAGTGTCAGGGCCAAAAAGGATTACTCACTTGACCACCTTGATTAACTGCTTCCTATTATAGATACGATACCCTCCTCTTTGTCTTCTGACTCTAGGATAACATGTTCCCTTTTCTTTCAAAGCCTAATAGCCCCTCTCTCTGTACTGAGAACCCTTCCATCCATTCATTCATTTGTTCACTTAGTTATTCATTAACAAAGAGTTGTTGAACGTAAACACTATTGTAGGCACTGGCACCCAACACTGATATGAAATGCTGGATGCAGGCTCTCATCGAGCTGATGTTCTAGATGTGGAGGCAGAAAATAAGCAGTGAGCAAATAAATTATCTAGAAGATTTCAGAGTAGTAAGTGCTCTCCCCCAAAATAATAGAGTAATAAAAGCTCCAAAATTCCTCTTAAATTTCCTGTCTCAACATCCTGGATGCATCTTTCTCATTCACTTTTCACTTTTAATTATCAGTCACCAAGCCATGTGGATTCCAACTCTCAGTGGCTTTCAAACCCGTCTGTTTTCCATCTCAGTGACACTTAATGCGGGCACCATCAATCACTGCTGCCCAAATTACTGCGGCGTTCCCCTGACAGGTCTTCTCTTTCTAGCCTTGCCTTCTTCCTTCATGTCATGTCACTACTTAAAATCGCTCAGTGGTTTCTGTAGTTTCTCAAGTCAAGTCCCAGCCCCTTAGCATGCAAGGTCTTTCATTATCTGGATCCTGCTGAACCCTTCCATCTTACTTCCCCCCATTCACCTGCCCCGTACAGGGCCACTTGGCCATTTCTGCAGATCTACATGGGAAAGTGGACATTCCCTCATACCTTTGACATGTGCCCTCTGCACATTCTCCTCTGATTTCTTTGTTCAGAACTCACATCACAAGTCCCCTCATTTAGGAAGAACCATGGAGGTCTTATGCAGGTTACATTGAGGTGTGACACCTCTTAAGGGTGTGACACCCTTAGCACAATGATGGCATTCAGCTTCCATCTTACTTCCCTAATGGGGTTTCTCATATTTGGAGCACACACACTTGGCCTATAAATAAAGTTTTCCCATTTGTAATAAAACCATCTCAGAATACAGGCTTTTGGGGGAACTGTGTCCCTCATGGTTTTAATAAAATGGACTCATGTATAGGACATTTCCCTTCTCTTTTATGTTTTTGTTGCTTGCTACTTATTTTAATTTGAGCACCTAAATATTATTCTTAATGGCCTGGAAGTGATTCTGATGGATCACGAGATAGGAGACGAATCCCCTAGATATCACCATCCCAACGGCACACGCAATAATCATTCACTGCAGACCCCAACCCTGAGGGATGCCCAGCACATTGGCATCCTCTCTCTACTCCCAGAGCTCTAGGAGAATCCACCAACCTGTCCCTCTCCCTGGAAGGATCTGGAACCACATGCCTCTGTCAAACCAAGGTCTATCAGGAGATGCCCTACCTGGGCTGACCTCTGACACTGTAGCCCTGACCTTCCATGGGGCCTTTAGGAATGCCATGTGAAAGAAAAAGCTGCTTACTAAGAATGGGTTTTCCTTCGGAAACCTGCTCCCTGCTAAGGCTGCCCCACACCCAGCACTGCACACAAGGGTGCACATCCAGCTATTACTCTCACACTCAGTCAGCACCCCTCACAACGTCTGCGTCTCTCAGTGACAGTCCCTAGGGCAGTGGAGAAGACACAGCTCTCTTACTTGCATTCAGCAGAGTCTGGATCTTTTTCTCTTCTTCAGCTTCTTGGACTAGCTTTTCCGCCAGCATCTTGTCCTCTGATTCTACGCACAAGTCAGCTTCTCGCAGGTACTCTAGGTAGTCAATCTCCCGTTGGGCACGTTCGACCCTCAGCGCCAGGTTGTCCACTGCACTCTTATATTCACTCGTGTGTGTCTGACATTGCCCCAGCATAACCGATATGTTTTTCGAGAACTCGCGGAAGTCTTGAATGTATGTCCTCGTTGCTTGGGTACACTTTTGCAGTCCTTGCTTCAGTCAGAAAATAAATTCCCAAATTACTACTAGTTATTGAAATTATCCAAGTAACACAAATAGCTATCGTTCATAGAGAAACGATTTTTAAAATACAAATAATCAGAAAGGGGGAAATAAAAATCACCCCCTTACTTTCTTAATTCAAAATACTATTGATACTTTAGGGAATCAATTTTAACTTTTTTTGTGCATTTAGTCATAGATATATAAATATATATATCTTAGAATGTTGGGCAAGTGGGTGCTACATGTAGTGGTTGAGTGTGATTCCAGCACTTTCAAGGAGGTGAGAGTCGGGAGGAGGTGTTTGAGGAGAGAGCAAGTGAAGAAGCAGCATGAGGCCAGTGGCCTGGGGACATTCCATCCGCTGCCTCCAGACTCCAGCCTGTTGGCCTGACAACATTGGGAAATGTGCTGGGCTTGCTCTGTGGAATTATTTATTCCTGACTGTAGCTAGATGAGCAAATAATTTGGACTTTAAGATTTTTCAGGAAAATATTGAAAATGAATATTGGAGATAAGAGTGTCTTTGAAAGAAGGTAATTTATCAACATTTAACTTGTGCAAAAGCAGGGCAATTAAGTATGACATAGTCAATATCAAGACCAGCATTGTGTCAAAGGCTAGGTAGGTCACAGGGTTACATTTGTCCCTGGGAGCCTCGTCATGCTGCAAAAATGTTGGGTTTTGCAAAGCTTAATGACGTGGTGGCTGCAACATATGGAGAAGAGGACCCAGATACTTTCTCTCTGCCTAACATTGCTGAAATCTGCTCCTTTCTAAATCTGAGCCCAGTTTGGCAAAGGAAGCTATGACAGCTTCTTGGCACAACAGTGTTACGACTTGTTACCATGACCTAATGGTTTATCATGAGAAGACAAGAGGAAAAGCTAAAATTAGCTATTATCCTGATATTGTGAAAATGAAGAAAAAATGACCCCCAACTTCAATGTTCTTATTTTAAAAGTAGAACTATTGAATTATAACATTTTGGACAGTTCCCAGTGTGCCAGGCCATGTTCTAATAGAATAATTTATTAAATCTTCAGAATAGCTTTACGAGGTACATTCCATTATCATCCCCATTTTACAGAGAAAACCGCACAGTGGGAGGCCCTGCTCCAGGTCGGGGAGTGGTGCAGTCCGGACTCTGGTGCTGTAAATCACTAGAGCATAAAAAGTTTCAAGGGTAACTTTAGCAATGCATTTATCATTTACTATCTGGAAAAACAAACCCAAGTAGATAGGGAAGTGTGGTAAGATAAGGTGACTTCCGGGAGGCATGTTCCTATATCAGGTGCACAGATGCCACCTACCTCCATGACTCGAAAGCGCTGGTAGATGTAGTGCACCATGCCTGGGTCCTGAGCGCACTGTGGCGGGGGCAGAGAGGCTGAGAGGAGCAGAACCAGGAAAGCAGAAGCTCGCCGAAGGGCCAGCATCGTCCTGCAAACCACCCACGGGTGGACTCTCCTATGCTGTGCCTCTCCAAGAAGAGTCAAGGATCCAGGTGGTGGTTTCCCGGTTTCTAGCCGCTGCTGTGAAAATCCTCTAAAAACAGCCGGAAAGCAAAGTTTGCTTGTTATTCCACCAGATGTGTGACCTCACTTTGAAGGCTGGTGATCAAGTCCAGCTGTTGGCAAGCGGGTCCCTGGAGGCCCTGCAGGCCGACTTGGGGTAGAGAGCTTCCTGGGTCCAGCATCTGTTGACATCACCCCTGACACACACAGACCCTCCCCAGCCTAGTGGCTGCACCCTGCTTCTAGGCCTAGGTGAATGTGCATCAGGGTGAGTGCAGGAAGGGCTTCTCCCCTCTCCCAAACTTTTTTACTTTTGCTTTCCTTCCCAAGGGGATTCTGCAGTCCAATCCCAGCCCAGACCTAACACACACCACTCCCAACTTTTCAGAGTTGGAACTCAGCTTTGTTTCTGGTAAAAATTCCCAGGATCCTTTCCCAGAAGTCCTGTTGGGAGACCCCACCCCTCCTCCAGACTCTCTTTGCATTCCTGCAGCTCTTAAAGGCACAGCGAGGGAAAAAGTCTCTGATACACACAGGGCTGATTGTCCCTAGGGGACAAAGGTACAATGGACTGCAGGCCTGGCCACCCAGGCTGATAGCTAAAAAATCTGAGGATCGAGCACAGGACAGTTTTATTAAGAAGCACAGCAACAATTATTAATACAGTGGTGCTTCCAGAGCTAAATCATCAGCAAATAAGGGAGCCCTTGACTGTGTCTGTCCCTAGTGGCAGAATTCCCTTCACCTGTAGCTGCAGGCCAGCAACACACAGAACTCAATTCCTGCAGGCCCCAGTGCTATTGAAGATAAGTCACATTCTTAGGACAAAATCTTCCAATTTTTGCCTTTGCTGTCCAAGCCTTTATGTATCTGAACCTCTCCTTCCATGAGTGGGTCCAGGATACCCACGATTCTTTCTCAATCACCCACCAAAGTAGGGAAGGTTGGGGCCTCTGTGGGCTGAGGCAAGAACTCTGACCGGGAGTCAGAAGACCTGGGTTTGCGTTTGATCCCTGCAAGAGACACTAAAAGACAATCCCAGTGCGGGCCTTGCCTGTCCTTGCCCCCGTTAGATGTTCCTCTCGATATCTCTCCCACATGAGCCTAGCTCCTAACTGCCCCTCCCAATGCCCTTGGTAAAATCCCAGACAAGGGCTCCTCATCCTGAGGAACAATTCCTCCTGCTTCTGAGAGCCATCTTTGAACTATTCTCCAGACTAGCTGAACTTCAGCTGGTCCTTCCTCTTAAATCCTTGTAAAACATACTGCTCAACTTAGCCTCCTTGCCCAAGTGAGAATGCTCTTTTGGAACCTTTTCATGCCAAGCATTTTTGAATAAAGTCTTATGCTAAAGGTGCTCTGGTTGATTTTCTTCCACGAGTGCCTCAAGTCCTAAGTTTGAGACTGTGAACTCGGGTGGGTAAGGTCCAGTAGAGGAAATCTACGATTGTATCACAATTAACTTTGGGGGGCAGTGTTGTGGATAAACCTTTTCTTGGTTTTCTTTAGCACGCTTACACTATTTTTACAATGAAAGATGCAGTCAATATTAATAAAGTCTAAAGAATTATCAGAGAGTGGGTGAGAACACAGTGGAAGGCTTCGGGCTGCTTCCAGGGCAGCTGTGCCCGGTTGTGTATGGGGCGTGCTCCAGAGAGCTTGGCCTCAGAGCCCTTTTGTCCAATGTGGCAGCCTCTCCCTCTGCCTGCCAGTGATTCATGCCCACGCCAATCTCTCATCAGTCACCGGCTGCACAGGGACAAGCCTGGTCTCTCTGCTCTAACTGTCCCTACACAGTCTTAGAGAGCTTCACTCTTCGTAGCCCAGAAGTAACAAAGCCCCACAGAAGGCTTTCCTAACCCTTTAGGGTTGATGAGCCCTGGGGCTGACCCAGAGTGGAACCCCTAGTGTTCTCCTCTTTTTAATCCTTACACAAGGATATATTTTTATTGACTTTAGAGAGAGAGGAAGGAAGGGAGAAACATTGACGTGAGAGAGAAACATCCATCTGTTGCCTCCCGTACCAGGGATTGAAACTGCAGCCTAGGCATGTGCCCTGACCAGGAATCGAACCCGCAACTTTTTGGTGTATGGGACAAAACTCCAATCAACCGAGCCACCTGGCCAGGGTTGAAACCTCGTGTTCTTGTGACTAGAGTTTTCATAAAGAAAAATTAAACTCGTTTTGGAGATAGTCGCAACTTTGACTCACATACAATAGCCAACTCCGGTCATCTTCATTCAGAGCAAGCCTCACTCAATGGAAAGGAGAAGATGGCTCGCTTAGCCTGCAGTTGGGACAAAACCCCTCACTTGGTTCTTTTGCCTTCCTTACATTTAACCTCTGGCCTTGACCACTGCTATAAGCTCACTAGTGACGACAGTGACCAAGCGTAGTGATCTCCCCTTTCTCCTCTGATCCTTTTGTTTTCCTGCCGTGGTACCTGAAAGAGGAAACTTAAGCCTTTTGACAGCCACCACGACGTCCTCAGTGTGCTTGGATCCAGGTAACTGGTCCTTGACCTATAAGCCCTATCTCGAGTTGACTGTGTTCCCTAAATGACCAACCAGAACTGGACTTACCAACACCCAGCCAATCAGTCCACAGAGGCCCATCTCATCCAGCCTGCCAGGCCCTCTTGGACTTCTTTGCCACCTTCCTCACTGGCAGTCCTTTTTCTGCTGTGCCTCCATGGGAACTGACCCCTGATTTCTAGATCCCCCTGTGGTCCCAGGGTCCTCCACTTTCCGGAGCATTGGCCGACTCTGGAATGTCTGTGAGGAGGAGACTGTCTTTTTGAGGAGGCGGAGCCCAACTCAACAGAATCCCATCTGGGATGCTAGCACTCATCATTTAGATCCGAACAAGGTTTCTCCTCTTTTTGTCTTCTCTTTCTTTCTCCTCTCTTTTTTCTCTGCTTTTATCTTTTTTCTCTCTTTATCTTTTATTCGCCGCTCTGGTCCCTACCCCCAACCTAATAGCTCTTTGTCTTAACGTCATCCTCCAATGTTCCAACCTTTTACAATAATTATATTGTTTTCTGCCTGCGAGATTGGAGCAGCCTCTAATTCCCTGTTTACATGTCTAGATAAAACACTGGCTGATTTTATGCCAAAAGGAAAGCTCTTTACAATGATCTCAGCCACCCCCTCTTGCTTCAGTTCTTACCATCCCCCACATGCCACTGCCACAACAGCCACATCTAATTGTCCCCAGACTCCTTAGGAAATTTAATGTCATGGTATCTTTGCTTATGTAGGTCCCTTGGCTTAGAGTGTTCCTTTCTTTTGGAACCAGTGAATTGTTACTCATGCTCTGTGGGAGTAAGGAAATTCTTCCTGCCATTTCCTTACTCCCATTCCGGCCAGAATAACCTCTTCTTTCATCTGTTTTCTTAACATGTTGAAGTCTGAATGTTGGAAATCTGAGGCAGAAGCCCATCTGGACATCGGTGCTGTGGCAGAGAGGCATGGGCTGGCTGTCTTTGGGGCGGTGGTGTGGAAAGAGGATGAGGAGAAATGTAGACCTGTTATGAGCCAAATTGTGCCTCCTGCAAAATTCATATGTTGGAGTCCTAACCCCAGTACCTCAGAATGTGACTGTATTTGGACACAGGGCCTTTAAAAAGGTGATTAAGTTAAAATGAGGACATTAAGTTGGGCCTTAATCTACTGTGACTGGTATCCTTATAAAGAGAGGGAATTTGGACACACACACACACACACACACACACACACACACACACACACAGATGGCAGGGATGTGGGTGAACCGAGAAAGGACCATGTGAGGACATAGTGAGAAGGCAGCCACCTGCAAGCCAAGGAGAGAAGCCTTAGAAGAAACCAGACCCATTGATACCTCAATCCTGAACCTTTAGCCTTCAGACCTGTCAGGAATAAATTGCTGTTGTTCAAGCCACCTTACACTTCCTCCTGTATTCTCTCAGCAAACAGCACCATCTCCTACCTACTTATAAATGCAGAAACCTGGGACTTATTCTAGAGCTTCCTTACTCTTATTCTTATGGTTAATCAGTCACCAAAACCTGTTAATTCTCGTGTGTGTGTGTGTGTGTGTGTGTGTGTGTGTGTAGTCAAATATGCCTTCTTCTCTTTTATCCTGCCGCTGCTTCCTTACTTAGGGCTTCTTTATTTCCTACTTTTTATTCAGTTATTTAACAAATATTTTGGCGTACCTACTGTGTTCCGGGTCTCACACTATGCACTAGCAATACAATTACAGACAGGAGAGACACAGTCCTTGCCCTCATAGAGGATATAGTCTAGTAGGGGAAGCAATCACATGGAAGCATAACTTAATTATGCAGTGACAGAGCCAGTACTGAATGCAGTGACAGCACAGATGTGGGGCATCTGAGCTCGGTGAATCAGGGAAGACTTTCCAAAGGAGGTGACATCTTAGCTGAGGCTTGAAGGATGAAGAGGAGTTAGCCCTACAAAGTGGACAGCAGGGAGGAGAGAGGGGAAAGGCTCTATGCAGAAGCAATAGTTTGTACAAAGACACATAAACCAGAGAGAGCTTAGTGGGCTTGAGGAACTGATCAAAGTTCTGTATGTACTTTCAATGACCGAGTGATGGGGCTGGGAGAGTATTGTAGGTCAGGCTCCTCAGGAAACAGTCTGTGAGAGCAACACTCATGCAAGGCCTTTTGGGGGTGACTTCTCTGGAACAATGCCTGTTGGGAGTGAATGAAGTATACATGTCCCCAAATGAGGTAATGGGACCCCACCTTGGTGCCCCTGCATCAGGCAGTCATTGCTGAGGGCTGTTCCTGAGGAGGGAGGTATATAATCTTGAATAAGGCAGAAACCTCTTGAGTGGCTGGCGGTGGCACTGTTCCCTGCCTGCAACCGAGAGTCTGGCCCTGTTTCCCTGCCACCCCCAGGATGGACAGCTGCCTGCCCAGCATTTTCTTGGTGAAACAGTCACAGCCTCACGCTGCTCTTTGAAATAAAAACCATGTACACCAGAGCCCCTAGAACTCTCAGAACCTCTCATTGCAATCATTCTGGTTTGACTTTTGAAACTCACCTGGGCAGTTTTGCATGAGATGATTGTCTCTGGAGGCTGAGTGTATGGTATTAAGTGGCTGTAGTCAAATACTGGACATGCTGGGTGGGCTCAGGTGGCCTACTTGGAATCCCTGGTCCTTCTGCACCTGGTAACCACATCTCTGCCAAGAGCTTCTGAAGTTCACCCAGCTTGTAGAGGGCTTTGGAATGGAGCGTGGATAAACTGTGGTGAGGGATCAGACTAATGAGACACTGATGGGGACAGGACGTGACCAGTGATGTCTGGGGATGGGAAAGGTGTGGCTGCAGCTAGAGAAGACCGGCTGGCCAGGACATGATGTCATATTGCCTGATGGTCACCTGCATAGGGCTCCTTCCTAGGGAGGCCCCTGGGACAGGGCTGGTCAGTGTGAGAGGGGAGCTGGGTCTCACACAGGCTCCGTGGCTTCCCCAGCATAGGGCTATCCTTGGCCTCTGCTGCACAGGCTCCCACGTGCGTGAGACCTCTGGGGACCTAGGACCACTTAGCCCACTGGGAACAGAGTCTCAGGACTTAAAGCCAAGCGGGTAACCCCACCCACAGAGAGTACCTGCTTGGGAGGTCTCAGTTCAGCGTTCCAGGCCCACATTGTCCATCTCGTGCAGAATATTTGTTTGGGCCTTCAGCCACTAGAGGGCA
Source organism: Trachops cirrhosus (assembly GCA_028533065.1). Lineage (NCBI taxonomy): Eukaryota > Metazoa > Chordata > Mammalia > Chiroptera > Phyllostomidae > Trachops > Trachops cirrhosus. The sequence goes on from CM052543.1 coordinate 36,909,512, forward strand.
GAGACTTTTCAGGTGTTACCTGAGTGTGGCTAAGGTGGTAGTCCTTTGCCTTTTGAGATTTGAATGGGAATGTATTCCATCTACCAAAAGTGCCCACAAACCCCCTCTCTTCTCTCCCTTCTTCCCCAATTTATTGGTTTATCTATTAGATTGACTAAATAAAACAGACTGAGTGGTTTTATTTCCAAACACGTTCTTGCAGTCAATAGAGCGTCAGGCCCTAGAAGTCCACATTTTGAACCAGGGCACATGTGGGCCTGGTGGGTGGGCTGTGCTGGCTTGTGTGAGCCACGCAGTTTGGAGAAGAAAGGTACTTACTCTCGGTACCCGATACCTCCGTCTCCACGTTACGGGAGCACAGGGCTGAGCAGCAGGTGCTTCCTGGGATAAAGTTTTCTATCGCAGCCCGAGGGCAGGGACTGTAGGCGGTTGGTGAAGAAGTGGGCTGGGAAAGAGCCCACAGTGTCCCCCTCTCCCTTGCCCCTCACTGTGAGCCAGCCACAAAGGCTGTCTTTCCCTCTTTTCTGCATCAGAAACCCTGCTTACAGAGGCCTCTCTGGGCCACCGCCCTCTTCCCTCCTCCCGCTTACTTGCGGGACCACGGCGAGCTCTTGAGGCTGTATTGAGAGAACCTGTCACGGTATTTAATTAAAAATGGAAATTCCTCTGCTGAGAGTGCCTTTCTCTGATGCACAGCAGACATCGCTGAGAGTTAAAACAGTTTCCAGGAAAGTCTCAGAATCAAACCCCTTTAAGATCATGTATAATCACATGTGGGATATAAAACTGAAAGCGAGAAATGAACAGACAAGGCAAACAAACAAAAACTCGCAGACACAGAGACAGTATGGTGGTTACCAGAGAGAAAGGGGTGGGAGGTAGTAAAAGCCTAAAGGGGGTCAAATATATGGTGATGGAAGACTGACTTTGGGTGGTGAACACACAGCGCAGTACTCAGATGACGTATCATAGACTTGTATGCTTGAAGCTTATATAATCTTATTAACCAATGCCACCCCAATAAATTTAATAAACAAAAGATCATATATAATCGATAGTTAAAAATAAAAAACCCATTGAAGATCAGGGGGAGGGATGGGGAGAGAGCCAGCATCCTCTGGAAATCATAAAAAAAAACCTCCTTCAGAGTTAGTCTGCGTTTGGTTTTCTCAGCAGTAGGAGTCCAGGACTACACAGGCCCCACCCAAGCTGCCCGGCTTTCCCGTGATAGGCATGACCAGTTTCTAGATTCCGAGACACAGACATCAAAGGTAGAAGAGCACAGAATGCACAAGGCTATAACCCTCCCCATGTGAGAAGAAGCTGGGAGCCACAGGGTGGTCTCAGCTGCAGAGGCAGGAGCAGAGCTCTGGGCCCTGCCCCAGTCCCTGGCGCCCTCTTTTACATCACGCTATTTCTTGGTCTTTGCTCCGTACTTCTCAGAGCAACCATACACAGGATCTGACATGATCCTGTCTTTACTCACATATCATGGTCCTAGAGTGGTAAGGACACCCCTAGGGACACCTTTCCTGGCTGCAGACTGGGTTGTGGAGGTCAGCATCATGCAGAATCTTGCACAAAATGAGCGGTGAGAGCTGCCATAACTGAGGGCCATAGCTATCTAAGGAGACAAGAAGAAGCTTCTGAGAGAAGTAGGCTCCTTATGCCAGGTGGGCAGGTGTGCTCATGAAACCTTACCTTGTGTTTGGAGTTCCCATGCAGCAATTTCTGTATAGCTCCTTGCTGTAAAGAGACACACAAGGTCAAGTCTCCCAGCTCTGAGTGAGGCCATGTGCTCCTCAATCATTTTCCCTTGCCTAGAAGGGACAGGGAGCCCTGCACCAGACTCTTCTGAGCTGTTCCTGCAAAGTAATGGCATTTATGTTTGTGTGCACATGTACGGTGGCCTGGTGATACAAGGCAACACTAAGGGAAGATTGGTGGGAGGCTGGGTCAAGGCAGGAAGTTCTACACTTCTATTGTGTGCTTGAGACCTTTGGGAATTGCTGAAGTCCTCTTAGGCCCAGAAGAGTGTGAGCCAAGTACAGCCACAGATTCACTGCTGTTCTCCCTAAGGTAGGTTTGTGATCTGGTTGCATAGGGACTGATAAGGGCCTGGGCAGAGACCCCTAAGGGTGCGGGAATAGTAGGAAGATGAGGCATGAGGCCTTAAGATCACAGCGATGGTGGATGGCAGGGAAGATTCTCAGTCCGCCACAGACAGGGCCATTTCTAACAAGCACTCTGCTTGGAGCTATGGTTTGAGTTCCCTCCACATCTTCTAGGGCCAGCTGGTCTTTCCCACTGTTTCCAACTACTGGAATGAGGCAAATGTGTTGTGACTAGAACCCAAAGCAGTGAGATAATGCACTAAAATAGTTTTGAGTGGTGGGTACAAGTTTAATCTTCCTTCCTAGTCCTTAACCCTTAGATAATTACAGCTTCAAGCCTGATATCTGCCTTTCCCAAACTAGTGATTTTACCTTGTCCTCTGGAGTCAGAGAAGGTCATGAGTTCACCCCTCGTTTATATAAACACCTTCCTCCACAAGGACCTGCCCTCCCCACAGAAGCCTCAGGAGACGTGTAGACTGTGCTGGTTTCCTGTATCTGCTCTTCTCTTCCAAGCCAGGAAGGGCCCTCTGAGGCTCCATGTGTAGGAACAGTCCTTTAAGGAGGCACCCATAATAGCAATGTTTTATTTTTACATGAGCTGCTGAAATTAACATAAAGTCAAATGGTGATATTTGGTTTACCAGATATTAACCTGATATTTGGTTTACCAAATATTTGGTAATATAACATTACCAAATAATATATTTATATTACCAAATATAATAAGCATTTGAATACTTTAGTACTCTTCTGTTTTTATGGGACTCTTTAGAGTCACAGACATACCTACCCCTTGGGTTTTCTGAGTCCATCGCTATTGTTTTTTGAAATTCTGTCTTTATGTCCCTTACAAATTCAAGATCAGTAAGTTTTCAAATGCAGGAAAAAGCGAAGAATGCTGCGTTTGGGTTGGCTCGAGGTGACTTCCCCTCCCCTGCATGCATGCGCAGAGGCTGTCCTTGTTTTTATTCCATTTGGTGAGGTAGATTCATTCTCCTTTGCTTTGACTTCTTTTTCTGGTGGTGGGGGGAGAGAAAGGACCACCTTTTAGAGTGGGGGCAACCAAAATCAAGTGGTAATCGCTGCCCAAATGGTGTTATCTTGACCCGGAAGCCCTGGAGGGTTTGTGGGAGCCGGATCCCCCCTGGCAGGTCAGGCAGGCAGCTTCCTGGAGATGTCAAGTGTGGAAAACAGGGGGAGGCAAAGTTTAAATGTCTTCTTGTTACTTATACTCAAACAAACACAATTCTTTCAAAACTTATCAATGTTGTCCAAGATAGTGGGACAGACTTTGCAGAGAGAATGAAGTAAAATCAATACATATATTTACTTTGGTTGAAGTACTTTGAACCCCAGGTGTTCTAATTTGGAAAACAGCGTAGAGCGGATCTACTTGCATTTTATGAGGTAGTTCAGACACTGCGCTTCTGTTCAGGGGGCTCGGCCTAGGGCTGCCTGGGTCTTACTCTCAATAAAACCTTTATGTAAAACCTTCACTCTTTCCAGCCAGAATATACAATTTAAAAATACTGACCGTGATGCAGTATTAAGGGTCAAAATGCAGATTTGTTGCTTGCCTAAGAAAGTTCCTGAGACCTGCTGGATCCAGCAGCCCCGAGAGTTCTCAGCGGAATTCCAGCCTGAGCCTCTGGACACGCAGGCACAGGGAATGCAATTTGCTTTCTTTAAGAAATGTGCAGTTTATGGCAATGCTTTTATTTTGAGTTCTTATCTAGCTTCACTTGACTGCGCAATTTGAAAAATTTATCTGAGACTTCAAATTTTAATTTACTTCCAAAATTCCTTGAGGGAAAAATATAGTTTTAAAAAATCATTATTTTTCTGAAATGAGGGCAAAACTTGTTTCTGGAAGGTTTATTTACCAGTTTATACAGTCCATAAGCTCATCTCTAAAGCCCTGAATACAGTATCTTCAGGTATTTGAAGAAATGATTTTATTGTTATTAAAAGCTTTGAGTTTGGTGAACTAGAGAAATTGTTTTTCTTTGATGAATTCAAATCTGAATCTGAACACTGTCACCATGCAAGAAGAACTTGGTCTAAATTGTCAAAAACCGAGTCTTGGAGTTGATGTTCATTTGATAGGAAAAACTGTGAATATTACTGTCATATGTTGGTGTAGAAATAGTTTTTTCTTTAAATTTATTGATTTTAGAGGAGGAGAGAGAGAGACATTAATTTGTTGTCTTATTCATGCATTCATTGGTTGATTCTTGTATGTGTCCTGACTGGGGATCGAACCTGCAACTTTGACATATGGGATGACTCTCTAACCAACTGGGCTACCTGACCAGGGCTGGAAATAGCTCTAATGCAAAGAATAATTATTGGAATAATAACTACAATAAATTTAGTATTGAGTCACAAGGATATTAACTTTTTAAAAAACTAATGGTACTCTTTGGAATCACAAGTTGACTTTTCATAAAAAAAGATAAAAACGATACCAGGCATTATAAACTATGTAATGGAGTGTTGTTAATTATCAATTACTTTTATATTGATAAATATACTTTTTTAACTGAGTGGCAATGTCCACTCAGCCTTTGTGGGGAACTCTTAACTTACAGGGACTTTGGGAGGCAGCAGCAATGACTTAAGGGAACAGCCTCTGTGGTCCGGGTGCCTTTGGCCTGCTTTTCTCCCAATCAGGAAAAGGTACATGAGAATCATCAGCTGGCCTGTGGCTGAACTGGGGCACCCTGATGCCATTAGGACTTAATCAAGGTGACTGGACTTCACACTTGGCTCCTCCTGATCCTCTGAGGCCTTGGGGGTCATCTTCCAACTTGATTCTTGGTCCTTCCCAGACCCAGAGCTCCTGGACATGGTGAAAACACACCAGGGGGTGTGAAGACAGAGGCGATTATACTGCTGGCTTAATTTTGCAGACCATATGCTCAGGGAGCCCAGGCAGCAAGTGATAAGTGAACCTTTTGAGTGGAAGAAGGAAGAAGTGGGTTCTGCCATGGCCCTTGGAGAGCTTGGGTCTGATTTCTTGGGAGACAGACCAAAGGGAGCTTTACACCTGACATCATCACCACTGGAGGTGGGCCCCTGGCATGGCTCAGAGCTTCTGTTTGCCTTCCATCTGGGCTTAGAGGGGACCTGAGGGCCAAGCCTCACCTTCTACAGCCCTTGGAATGCCAGCGGACCCTCTCTTCTCCTGTTTTCCTTGGAGTTACCCTACAGGCCTTCCCTGGGAAGTTCCTTAATTGGTGGGGCAATTTTTCCCTCCGATCATTTTCTTTTTCTTAGCTTTACTATTTCACTTCTTCCACAAAGGTCAGTCTACTTCACATGAAGTTGGATGAAGGTGGGATAGCATGTGCTATAACAAAGGGCCCCCTTCACTTGGGCCTCTTCTCTAGAAAGGACATCTTAGAGACACACTACAATTATTTGAGCCCTGTCGCTGACTTATCTCTGGTTTAGGAGATAAGGTCCTAAGCCGAGCTTCTCTGGCTGACAGTGCTAGGTCTATGGCTAGGGAATTAATTGCAGGTGGTCATTAAAGGTTATTGAGGGGGTCACCTCTCTTCCATCCAGAGAGAGGATTGGAGGGGTAAAGAGTCAGAAGGCCGGCCCATCAGCGAGAAAACCTCAGTCTCAGAGAAATCTCACTGGCCTCTCATAGCCTCTGGCTGTGCTCCATGTCAGCAACCAGCCTGGGAACCCTGTGTATGAGATACTCTTTGCAGGGACCTGGAATGGGACAGAAAGCCACAGACAAGGCCGTTCTCTCTGGCTGGAGTGTAGGTGGTAATTCCAGGGCACTTCCAGGCTGGACACTCCCAACAGTTCTCAGTGACCACCAGTGAAATGAGTGGCCAAGGGCAGCTGAATGGCCTGCAGCATTCCCAGGATCCACATACAGGGTGGAGACACTGTCTGTGGCCATTTGCACATCTATATTTTACATCCTTTTCTCAGTTTGTTAAATCGCTTTTTTAAACTTTACTTTGAAAGTCCTAGCCAAGTGGCTGAGTTAAATGGAGGCCAGGGTAGGGGAAGATCAGTGGGCTATCCCACATACCAGGACTCCTACGGGAGAGGGAGGGACAGACTAGAGAAGGTGCCATGGCAACTCTAGTGATGTGGGAACCTCATGCAGGGGGACAGCTGCCAGAATTATGTTCATCCCAACTAGACTTGATAGAATCCCTGTCTCTTAATTGGCTGCAATAATTCTTTCTGAAGTCTTCAGAAAAGGAAGAATCTCCACTTAGCATACTTAGCATTTTAATCACCACGTTTCCAAGAATGGTAATGTCTTGTTTGAACTTTTACTTTGGCTCTGAGATGAGGCGGGGCGGGGAAAGCATCCAACTCAAGCATTGGAGCAGTCCACAGAATGACAACTGTGGCTTTCCTCCAGGGTTTCTTATGACTTTGTAAGCTCTATAACCATCATAACCAGTTGCCTTTCTTTAGCTTTGCTCTACTTAAGTGCCCTTGGATATATCTCTTCCCCACCCTCCACCCCTTATTACTCACCTCTTACTCCACCCTCATGCATGTTAAGTATTGCATGTGCTTTTAAAGTGACAACTATCCAGGAAGCCCTCTGATTTACTGACACCTTCCCCTTCCACTTCCATCCCCACCATCTCCTAAGTGGCCCTGATGAGCCACACCTTCTTGTATTCCATTCTTGCGTAATCCCTTCCCCTTAAGTCTAGGTTGGCCTATGATTTGCTCTTAACCAATAATGTGTGGTGGGGATGACTGAGTTACTTCAGAGGTCATTAGAAGAACCCTGCAGCATCTACTGAGTCCTCTTGCGACGTTAGCTCTGGGGGAAGCCAGTTGCTCTGTCAGAAGTGTGACTACTTTGAGACCTCCGTGTTGTGAGGAAGCACAAGCTAACTACGTGGAGAGACTACTGAGAGATGCCCAACCAGCCTCCACCTGTTCCAGTCACCCCAGAGGAGAGGCCTGACACATGAGCAACACATCCCTCCTGGATCTCCCACTCGGTCAGGCATTCAGAGAATACCAGACTCAGCTGCCATCTAAAAGCAACCAGGAGACTCCAAGAGACAGCCATCACCCACATAATCATGGGAGATAAGAACCTTCTACATAAACCACAAAGATTTGTGGAGCTTCATTATGCAGTGATAGATAACTGGGACATCATTGCAGGACAGAATGGCCATGAAGATAGCAAGATATTTTCCAAATCTATCTTCTTGGTTTATGTATGCAAGTTTGACTTGTTCTCTCCTATGAAAAGTAGTTGTAATGATGGCCATGAGGACAAATCATTCCATTTAGAGTTACGATCACTGGAACATCTGGAAAACATGCACATCATAGAAACCACAGCTTTCCCTCCCCTCCCCTCTTACTCCCCTGGTCACACACCAGTGTGCTTCCTGGGCATCACGTCGCCTGCTGGATGTGCCCAGCCAGGAAGATGCTCTTGCAGCAACACACATTCAGGACAGAACTCCTTGAAGATAAAGGAAGCAAGGGGAAGGGGCTGAGAATCAGTGCCAGGTGGGTGGGGAATTTCCTGTGTCTTGGAAACAGCTTTCCCCAAGTCTTCTCCCTAAGATCTAACCAGTGTTTCCCTTTCCACTGCCATCTTTATTTTTTCAAGGTACTTTAATTTCCTTCTCCATCCTGGAAAAGACATTGGAGAATACCCTTCCCCCCAAGTTCAATGAGACAAGGTTGGAATTTTTCAAAAGGAACATTTACTAGGAAACTAAAGGGAAACAAACAGAATGCAAGAGAACAAAGGCAGACTTACAGATGGGCTAAGGGAGTTCAGATTTATAACTGGCCTCTGGCCACAGCTGGACAGGCTAGGCAAAGCTTTCCAGACACAAAGCCACCTGCTGTCATGTGGGCAGTCCTCTTTGCCTGCTGGCCTCTACAGAGCCACCTTCTGTTTCATACCAACAAACCAGAAGCATGCTCATTAGTACCCCAGGGCTGCTAGCTCTCTGGGCAGTAGGGTTGGGAGAGGGGAGCAATAGGCACAGCTGTCACAGGATCTCCTACCCGGGCTCCCAGTGCCAAGGATGTGTCAATGTTTATTGGGATGGCTGCCCGATACCTCTCTGGGCCAGTCTGGTTTATCTGGGACCATTCTTCTGGGCTTATCTGTCTGGCTCTGGAGAAAATATTTCTGCTGACTATCCAACTGGCACTAGTCTTCCATGTTTTGGTCCTAAACACTGATATGGTGATGGGTGTCTGAATGGAGAGGAACAGGCAGAGAGAGCTGGCAAAGAAAACTACGTTCTTCTCATGTCATCAGACACAGGCAGAAACTTGGATCCCCTTTGGGTCCTGGAGGTTGAAAGCCAATTAGAGACAGAAATGAATTGGGCAGGCTGGAAACACGTGACGCTGGAGTGTGGTCATGATGACTTGCACAGCCAACAGCCTCCACCCTTTTTAGATCTGGCATCAGGGTAGTTTCTTTTTTTTTTTTTTAAATCCTCACCTCAGGACAAGATGAAAATTTTAGAGAGAGGGGTAGGGAGGGAAAGAAGGAGGAAAACATTGATGCGAGAGAGGAACAAGGATCAGTTGCCTCTCATACATGTACTGATCAGGGACAAACCTGCAACCCAGGCATGTGCCCTGACTGAGAAACCAGCCCACGACCCTTTGGTTTATGGGACGATGCTCCAACCAACTAAGCTGCACTTGCCAGGGCAAGGTAGTGTCTAACACCAGGCAGCTGTGGCAACACGAACTTTCTGAAGACCTGTGATGATTCTGTTTCCACCCAGTTAGTCCCACATTGAAATGTTAAATCAAATGAAGATAATGAGCTTCCCAGAAAGGTAAACTACAATCCAACTCTGAATTCTGCTGCAAAGGGCTTGTAGGAAAAGGGAAATGTTATCTTGGAGAAGTGGTGAAAATGTGTGGATGGAGTACCTTGCACCTATCACGGGAGAGAGAGGACCTCCCCTCCCAGGGCATGCTGAGGCCTTTGGTTTCATTTATATGATGGCAGAAGCAATGAATATGACGAATGCTGCTGGCAGTGGGCTGGCTGATATGGTCACAGAGGAAGTTGAGTAATGAATGAGATACCGGGGAGAGCCCTTGACCTTCACTCTTGTAGGTATTTCTATTCCCCAAGTGCTATGAAAGTGATAATACATGTCTGGAAGTGAAAAGGAAACCCGTCTGTGGCTACCCAAGGCTACGCCTCTGGGCTGTTGCATATGGAAATACCCCAGAAGGCACTCAGGCCAGGAAGGCCCAAAAGTTGTGCCTTCAGTCAGGGGACCACTGTATTATCTCTCTATGAACTCAGCTCACACAATGGTCTCTGAGGCTGTGCCCTCAGTGGACAAGTGTGCCTGGGAAAGGGTATTTCAGAATGTTTACGCCACTGAGATGGATGCCTCTTTAACAGGAATGACAGTGAGCTTTCTTTCTAATGCCAACACCAGGTGGAAGGAAGTGGCTGCTGGCCATCTAGAAGACAGTGTTGGGGGTTCTGACCCCTTGGAATCTGGGTTTAGTAGGAGAGAGGGCCATGATCCACTGGTACTCATTGCCATGTGCCTGGGAGAGGGCAGTGAATTTGCTGTGAACTTGCCCTCCTTGCACAAGATTTTCTCCAGGGGAACAGACTGCTTATCCTATTATACTCCTGAGGCTATTCCTGGCAAAGCTGGAGCACTTCCTGGGTGAAATTATTTTCTGGAGACAGTTGTTAGCTCAAAGGTGAATTAAATCTGCTGCCTAGTTAGCACCTGGATATATTTTAAAATACTCTGTCCTTCCAGGGCATTCAAGCAAATAACATCATGTCGGTATGATGCTGCCAGGGCAGATGCTGTGACCCCATCACTAAGAGTCCTGGTACTCAGGGTACTCTCGGTCTTCTCACTGTATCAGTTGGTTCCTTCCATAGTCTGATCTTGGTTCTCATCCATGAGAGATGTGCTTCCCCTAGAGCACACCACCCGCAGAGAGTTGGACCATTCGTGTTCACCAAACCCCGTCTGGAAAGAAGGCCAGTTATTGCTGTGGCTACAGCTGAGCATTTGGTCACTGGAGCCGTCCGGGTGTTGTTGGGTAGGGAGTGTTACTTAAGATCTTTGTAAGATGGCTGTCCCACTGTGCCTTGGCAAAGCAGTCCTCTCGCCACAGTCATCGTTTCTGTAGGAAGAAGAGACAAAAGGAATGCTGTGGTTTTCATCCATATATTTGTAACGTGCCAGGCACTGTGCTGGATGCTGGGGACACATTTCCATGGGTGAGACGCCCGCTCTGATTTCACGGGGCTGACAGAGGGAGAATCACGACACGAGAAGCTGAACAACAGAGGTGCACACTAACATGCGTAAGAGCAAAGAGGAGGGAGGGACAAACTGCCAGGACACTGAGGCAGTCTACAGAGAGAATGCTGAATGATAAGTCCTTTTAAATCTTTTTAAATTTAAGTATAGTTGGTATGTAATATGACATTAATTTTTGGTGTACAATATAGTGATTAGACATTTATATGCCTTACAGTGTGATTACCGCACTAATCTAGTAGTCGTTGGTCACCATAGAAACTGATCACAATATTATTGATTACACTGTTCTCACCTTTTCCATTTCCCCTCCTCCACACACACTCTCCACTCTGGCAACCATCAGTTTGATTTTTGTTTCTGAGTCTGCAAAGAAAGCAAGGCTGACAGTGTTCAGAGGAGAGAGGGGAGGGAATTTCAGGGGAAAAGGGGAAGGGTTTACAGGAACAAGTATAAAGGACACATGGATAAAAAACTAGGGGTGGGTGGAAATGGGAGGGAGGAGTGGAGGGCTGGGTGGGTGGGCTGGGATGGGAGTAAAAGATAGAAAATTGTACTTCAACAACAATTAAAATAAAATAAAATAAAAAAAGAAAGCAGGTCAAAACCACAGTGAGGTACAACCTCACAGCAGCCAGAACAGCTGCTGACAAAAAGTGAACAAATGATGTGCTGGCGAGGATGTGGGGAAAGGCAACTGGTGTGCACCCTGGTGGGCCTGCAAATCGGTGCAGCCACTGCGGGCAACAGTATGCAGATTCCTCAGAAAACCAAAAATAGAACTACCATGTGACCCAGCAATTCTACTTCTGGATATCTATCCGAAGAAAATAAAAACACTAATTAAAAAAGATACGTGTGTGTACTTCAATCTGCATTGTGGTATTATTTACAATAGCCAAAATATTGAGGCAACTTAGGTGCCCATTAATAGACAGATGAATAAAGAAGATGTGGTACATGTATACAATGGAATATTACTCACCGATAAAACAGAATAAAAGCTTGCCATTTGGGACAACATGGATAGACCTAGAGGGTATTTTGCTAAGTGAAATAAGTCAGACACAAAGGCAAATACCATGTGGTTTCACTTATATGTGGAGGAATCTAAAAAACCAAAAACAAATGAACAAGCAAAAGGAAAGATAAGGCTGGAGCTGAGGCATTAGGCCGAAGGGGAGTCCATCAGGAGGGAAGGAAGGAAGGACATTTTGGGCAGAGGAAGAGCCTGTGCAAAGGCACCGAGACAGGAAAGGGCAGGTGGCGCATTGGAAGTGTTGTCAGAATTTGTGTGAGGGCGGAGTTGTAGGAAGTGAGGCTGGGGAGGACAGAGGCGGTCTGAGGGGAGCAAGCTCCCTTCCTTTTTCCAGTCTCTGAAGGGCAGGCTTTTGGTGGAGCCCAGAGTTAGAGGGGAACAACCTGTTGTTTCACCCTCAGCCCAGCAGTCAACTTAATTTATAAACTCAGGACACTTCCCAGTAGAGAGTAAGGGCACTGTTAAAGCTGCAGTCACAGAGAGAACAAAAGCCAGGGTCACTTCCATGGACATAGCAGTAACACAAAACATATATAACATATAAACTATGGGAGAGCCACAGACATTCTCGAACTGGAATACATAAACGGAATTGCGAAGAGCAACTGTTCACATGCTAAGCTATTAGAGAAAGTAAGGCAAGCCAGAGCGTGTGCTGTAGCGGGAAAGCCGTGTCTGATTATGAGCCCTGGCTTTGAAGCCAGTGTGTGGGGGTGGGCACACCCATACCCCAGGGAAAGGGTATGTTCCTTTCTGAGTCTAGGAGGGAAATGTGAATGGATATTTGCCTTATGTTGTGATTCAAATACAACTTTCCCAGACCAGCAGATGCTCTGGAATACCTTCCAGATGGCTCTACTTCCCAACCCATCACCCAAAACAGGCCCTGCTTCCTAGGGCCCCTTCCCTCAGCTGGGAGACCCATGCCTGTGGGCCCAGGGTGCCAGTCTGAGTCCTTCCTCATCAGGGAAGGAAGAGTGTCAACAGGCTCAGCGCCACCAATGAACGCAATCCAGAATTAGTGACCCTGCTGTTAAGACAGCTGTGCCACATTCCTTCAGCTTTTGAGTACTTGTAGTGTGCCAGGCACTATGATATAAACTTTTCATCTTACAAGAATCCCACAAGGTTCTTTATGGAGGATACAGAGATGGTAGAAAGATTAATTTCTCCAAAGCCACACTGTTATTGTCAGAGCTGGGATTTGAACCCAAGACCTCTAACTTCAAAGTCTAAGCTTTAACAATGAATTGATCCCTAAACTCACTCTGTAAGTCCAGTCTACACATCTGAGCTTCTGCCTTGGTTTTCTAGGCAGACAAGATAACTTTAAGACACTCTAGTCCAATCTAGCAGTGCGCAGCAGGCGCCATACCCCGCTTATGGGTTCCTACCTTATTTTCCGTGTCTCTGGACTCCCCTGGCTAGTGACCTGTGTGTGTACTTCATTTGCCCCTCATTTCTATGTATGACCCCACTCTTCTCTGTTCTGACCTTAATTTCACCTCTCCATCTGAGCAGTCCCTTCAGACTGCTTTGGGTAGGTAGAGCTCTCCCCAAATGCCAAAGCCTTAGAGACTACCTCTTTTTTGGATTTGTCATGGCCTTACCTGAAGCTCGCTGAGAGGGCCGGGCTATGGCCTTGGCCAGTTTTTACCAGTGCCCATGCCCAGTGATACCGCCAGCACAGGCCATGCTGCCAAGGGCCAAATCGTGGTAAAGCTCCGACCTGACCTCCATAGCTGGGCTTTGCTCACGTAGTGAGTTTCCTTGTGTGCCATTAGAGGGAGTCAAGCTCAGCTCCCAGAACACTGTGGAGCACACTGCTGGTCTCCCCCTCCTTCAGCTGAGTAAGTTTTCTGGGCCCTGATACTGCCTGGTCCCGGGATCCTTCGTTTTCTCACACTAGACTGCAGTCTGCCAGCCATGAGATGATGAGGTGAAAGAGTTTCAACATGTCTGGTGAAATGCAGGGCCATCTCTACCAGGGGTCTTGGAGAGAATGTTCTTGAAAACAAAGTTCTCCTAGGGAAAGCCAGGTATACAAGCCAGGGATGAGAAAAGATGTGCAGTTGTTCCAGGAGAAGGGCAATGACGAGTATGGCTGGGCGAATTGTGCTGTGACGCAACCCCTTTTGTCACTCTTGTGGAAAGAAGACTGGACAAACTCAGCCAACCAAGCAAAACCAAATCAAGCAAATCACAACACATTTCCAAACTCTTATCACCTAATCTGCTGTTTCTCAGTCAAGATTTCTGTTAAATGAGGAGTAAGAAAATAGTTTTCTATACTGCCCCAGCAGGAACCTGGTAGTGGGATGGGGTGGTGGAGACTGCGGCATCAAGACCGTAGACAGCAATGGTGTTCAGCACCGGTGGCCACGAGGCTGGCCTGGCTGCTTGCAGTGCGGGCCGGGCCCCTGTCACTGGCAGCAACAGATGTCCTTGTTATCAGATCCAGTGGCCTCCCAGGCAGCACTAGGGCCTTAGAAGGTACCAGGAAGTTTAGTGGCATCAGCAGGAGTAGTCGTTACAATCTTATCTGAACAGAGGAGATTTTAGGCGAATTGAATTGTCCTGAGACATATGAATCTGATTTGAATTAAATTGAATTGAAACCAAAGATGAGAACTGTCCCAATGGAAACTGTAATGTGAAGTGACATTTCGATCACAAAAATGACAGCTGATGTGAGGCAGGCCATTGAAACTGACCCGGAATTAAGAACATGAAAAGGCTGAGTGGGTCATTAGATAATATCTTCCTGTGAATTTGAAAATGGGTTTTGATTACAGGAAGTATCTGAGGGCTTTCAACTAAGAAGCTTGTCAAAAATTGAAGTGACTCATGACATGATTCAATTTTACATGTACTTAATATTGTTAAACTTAAATTTAAAAAATTTATTTAAAAGAGCATAAAAATCTCGGGATTTTGTTGACTATTTATTACGTACCACAGCTTTGCAAATAGATGCCTGCTTAGAATCCAATTCTTCCCTTCTCCCTTTCTCCAAAGAGGGCATCCTTTATTCTTCACTCCCCCTCACCCATTAAAGAATCAGTATGTTAATGACATAAAGCAGAAGGACTGTAACTATACTTCCAGCCAGGAGACTGGGGCAATAGCATGGAAAATGAAAGAGTCCATTTGGGTAATAACTGCTATTTATTGAGCACTAAAACGCCCTGCTCTAACCTCAAGAGTTTTGCATACCTTAACTATTCAACCTTTGCTCTCTGTGATAGATATTACCATTACATTTTTACAGAGGTAACCAAGTCTGAGAAAGACAAACTAACAAAGGCAGTAAATGGCAGGGCCAGAATCTGCCACCATGGTTTATGGACCCAAATGTATGCTCTTTAAGTACTATGCTCAGGGTGCCAAATTACTGTACCTTGGATGCCAACTCCATTACAATGCCTTTCTAAAAAGGATTCTCAGTTCAGAATAGAATTCTGAACAGTCCAGTCTTTGTAGAAAAGTGTATTAGGACCCACTGTCAAGTCAACCTTGAAAGGAAAGGTGGTGAAGGGTGGTGTGTGTGACACGTAGACTGTTATTGACAGGGGTTCGCTGGACCTGAGCAGGAAGCACGGCTCTCAGTGAGGTGCCCCTCAAAAGGTGAGAAGAAGAAGTCACAGCTTTTCAGATGAAGGGGTCAGTTAGGGAATTAACGCAAGGAAAATCTTACGTTACCTGATGAAATTAAGTAGAAGATGTTTGGCATTTGTTACTCCAAGTGTACATTCATGATATTTATTCATTAATTCATTCAACAAGCATTTCTGAGTACCAGGTAGATGCTGTGACTTAGTGAACATGTCAAAAGTGGTTTGCAAAGTTTCATGCTGGAGATTTCTCGCCGGATGACGCTCCACGGTCAGGTAGACCAGTTGAGGTTGATAGTGATCAAATTGAGACATTAGCTGAGAACAATCAATGTTATACCACATGGGAGATAGCTGATATACTCAAAATACCCAAATCAATAGTTATTAGTGAAAGTGAAAAATGTGTCTTTCACTTTATGGAAAAAACCATATGGACTTTTTGGCCAACCCAATGTAATGTTTATTTTCTGTTTTTCCCATTAGCAGGTAAGCTCTGCTAGGGCAAGGGTTTTTATCTATTTTAGGTATTCAATCAATATTTTTGATGAATAAATGAATGATTGCATCCCCCATTTCCCTCTGCAAGGTGATCATTTTAAAGGAAACTGGACTGACCACTACTTGAACAGAATATAATAAATGATGCAGGTAATGCAAAGAGGCATCTTCAAAGGTTGCTGAGATAAGCAGCCAGTATGGTGATTCCAAGAATGATGGAATTCTGAGCATTCTGGAAGAATTGGTTGTGGTCTCCCAATTGGTTGTTAAACTAAGATGTTTCTTTGCGGAGACCTTTATGAAACTGCCTGGGCTTTCGTGTTGCCACAAATCTCACCCGAGACAATGACGGGGAACTTAACTGCATTGTCTTAATGCTCATGGGTGTCACCTTGCCCTTGGAGAACTGGGTGCTGGAAGGAAGGTGGGGCTCATTTGATCCTCAAGAAAAATGAAGTTTCTTTGACTTTCAGAGCTAGCACCGGGTTACTTTTATACATTAAGAAAAACACCACACTTGTAGATTTGAAAATAGGCCATGAAGACTCCACCTAACAAATCAGCAATCATTTTCCAAACTGTAAGATAAAAGAAATTGGAATTCTATCTGACAAGAATGCATTCGGTGCCAACTTTGGGCCTGGCGTTTTGCCAGGTACTGGTTATACAATGATGACTTACAGCCTCAAGAAGCCATTGATGTGGTGTGGATGACACATGCAGGTGATACCGAGCGGCGCCAAATGTTATATTAGGGGTAGGCACAGGGTACTGGGAAGAGAACAGATAAGAGACATTTAACTCATAGTCGGACGGTGTTCAGAATGCTTCCTGCAGAAGAGGACGATGGACCCAGGTGCTTAAAAGAGAAGCTGGACCCAGCCAAGTGAAAAGGGTAGCAAGGCAGCACAAGAAAACATGAAAGCAGAAACAAGGGCGTGGTGTGAGTAGAAAACACCGTGGTGTGGATCACCAGTAACCGGGCATGGCCTCAGTGTGACGTGCAAGGAGGAGATGGAGGTGGGTCACAGAGGACCTTGAATGCCCAGGTTGGGAGCTAATCTTGCTCTGGACAAAGGGCAGTGACTGAAGGATTTTAAGTAGGGGAGGGGCCCAATCAGACCGGTGTTTTGGGAGCAGGCCCCTGGAAGCAGTGTGGATAGGATTGGAGGACACACAGGACAGCAGGGAAGTCAGAGTTGAGTGACCCTCTGGGAGCAGCTGAAGCACCCTGCTGGCCTTGACAGTCTTCACTGCCCTAGCCCTGTGGAAGTGTTGGTCCATGAAGGGGACAGGGGGCATCTGGCTAGTCACCAAACAGCACCAGAGTGTTTAAATTCAGTATTTCCTAAACAGGGACAAATGGAGCTCTGAAAAATAACAAAGAGCTGTAACTATAAATACCAAAGAGATAGTAAATGAAGAGTCATATATCCACCTCTCAACCACCAGACTCTATATATCAGTGCACAATAAAATGCATGCCAGATCTGTTCACCTATGAACCTGACTTCAGGATATCACCATTATCACTTATGAATAATGGGAATTTTCTGGATAAAACGCAAGACCCCAATGTCCCTAGTTCTCATTTGCCTGACATGAGGGAGACACTGGAGGGAGGTACACCCAGCCTGATGCATGTGTGGGCACTTGCATGTCTCCTCTCGGTGCTTCTAGCCACTGTAAGGAGCTATGTGCGGACTGCACCTGTCCTAACCCTCCCTTGTGCGCTCTCACACAGACCGATCAGTCCCCTCCTGTCATGGTGAACATGAACGGACCATCACATACTGGGAGCTTCTCTATGGACCAGAGAGGAAAGGCTCAGTCACCATCTGTAGCAAAGGTCAGCAAAGAGCCCAAATCAGCAAGACACATCAATACAGTGACTGTGAAAGACCCTAGTTTATACCACGGGGAGAAAACACAATCTTGGACCTGAAGGGTTCCCAGTCAAGAGAGAAGACAGATGAATTAACTAACTATACGCCACAACTACAGGCAGAATGTGGTCCATGAGAATCATAACCAAAATACCATGGGAGTGCTTTGTGTTAAAGTGGGGTGTAGTCACTGGAGACTTCACAGTGGAGGTGGCACTTAAACCGAACCGTGAGGATTTCTTAGGATTCATGCGGTAAGAATGCAGAGGAAAGGTATTCTAGGCTGAGAAAGCCTCAGGAGAGAGTACAAAAAGATTAATTTAGGAACTATTAATAGGTATGGCCAGCCAGTAGAAGCTTTTGAAGGAGGGAGAACTGGTAAAATATGGATTCTCCTTCCCATAGTGAGTGGCTTGGAAAGAGAAAGGAACAACAGAGGGGCTGCTGAAATCGATTCCATAGACCACCTGAGGGACAGATGACAGGCCCTGGGCAACCTCCTTCTGGACCACCTGCCAGGACCAGCCTCTTCCAACTGGGTGGTGATACTCACTTCAGCAGATATGATCCCAGAGATGGTCACTGATTCCCAGAGTTTTCACAGACCGAAAAGCACCGCAGTGGAATTTGTAGACCACGGTGGTACCACGAGGGACATAATACTGACTGCCTGACGGCCTTAAGCCGGGCTCTTCAGCCCACCTCCCAGGTTTTTCATGCTCCCCTCCTCTCCTCCAGGTGTGACAATATTTCATGCTCTCCTCCTCTCCTCCAGGTGTGGCTATGTTCTCCTTCCCTGGGGAGGAGTCTTCAAAATTATCTCAAACATCAGGATGTAGTTGCATGGAATAAACACATCTAATAGACTGAACAGAACTTGATTTTTGAAAAGTCAAAACTATGTGGTAATCTTTAAAAATATGTCTTGCACCTTACTTTTCTCTGAAAGATGAGAGAGAGTGAGAGAGAGAAATCCATAAAGGTGTTCATAAGTTTGAAAGAGGGTATGACATAAGAAACTTTCTCCTCCTCAAAGATTTTGAGGTTTATATTGATGTTATTAACAATATTAACATTTTTGGTACTGTTCCTACTACTAACTTTTCATATCACAGTACTGAAAAAAAACCTGTTAGCACAATTACTTTTCTTTTATCTGAGTATCTGCTCTCTTCTAAAAAATATGACTGACAGTAGGCTACTAATTGTATCTCTGCACAATGCTATTCACATTGGGCTTTTGTGTGAACTAGAAACAGGAACCTGCCCTGGCCGGGTGCCACAGGTGGGTGGAGCTGTGCCCCGAAAGACTGCGGATTCCATCCTCAGCCAGGGTGCTTACAGGAGGCAACTGACTGATGTTGCTCTCTCACATCCACGTTTCTCTCTCAAATCAGTAAAAACATACTCTTGGGTGAGGATTAAAAAAAAAGAAGAAAAGAAAAAAAGAAATAGGAACCCCCTCCAGGCACATGTACCACTTGGTGGGTAGAAAGAACGCTGACTTCAGCTTCATGCCTCCCCTCCACCTGGCACCCCAGGGAAGGAACTACTTGTAGGACAGTTTGTGGGGCCCGGGGCTGAGGGGCAGAAGCTCTTTGCGGGGCTATTGGGGGACTTAGATGATCAAAAGTAAAGTCCAGATGCTATCTTAGCCTGAGAGGCTATTCTGCATAATGAGGTAAAGTGTGTTCCTTGCAGGCAGTTTCCTATTGGCAGGACAATTACATCGTGAGGTAGATGTGTCTATCCCTGGTTATAGAATTTTCAGTTTTACATGATCTGTTTTGTCTTATAATCCTTCATGTCATCCCCACCTCTTAGGAGACTTTCATTAAATGCTACAGCCTGGCACTAGTGTGCTCCGGGGAGCTGAGAGGGGCTGTGTCCACACTTGGGGTGAGCACTACAGGAAAAGATGGCAGCTGGGAGAAGCAGTTCTGAGACCCCTTGAGACGAGCAGAAGAGAATCTCTGGGCCCTGCTGGGAGCAGAAATGGTAAATGACGATTGGGATCTGGGAGACAATGCAGACAAATACTCTTCAGGGAATTGCTGAGTCATGTGGGGCGAGGCAATCATCTTAGGGCAGATACAAGTAGTAGAGGTTCAGCTCAGGTAGAACTTGAGGTTCCTGGATTTTCTTTTTTCCTTTAATTATATTTTATTGATTATGCTGTTACAGTTGTCTTGATTTTTCCCCCTTTGCCTCCCTCCACCCAGCACCTCCAACTTCCTCAGGCCATCCCCTCACCATTGTTCATGTCCATGGGTCATGCATGTAAGTTCTTTGACTACTCCACTTCCTGTACTGTACTGCACTTTACATCCCCATGGCTATTCTGTAACTACCTATTTGTACTTCTTAATCCCCTCACCTCTTCACCCATTCCCTGACTCCCACCCCTCCCATCTGGCAACCATCTGGTAACTAACTTCTTTTCTCTTGCTGCTTTTAAGAGTCTCTCTTTATCTTTAGTCTTTGGCCTTTTAATTATGACATGTTTTAGAGTGGGCCTCTTTGCATCCATCTTGTTTGGGAGTCTCTGTGATTCCTGGATTTGCATGTCTATCTCCTTCACCAAATTAGGGAAGTTTCTTTCACTATTTTTTCAGATAGATTTTCAATTTCTTGCTCTTTCTGTTCTCCTGGCATCCATGATGTGAACGTTGAACCTCTTCAAATTGTCCCAGAGGCTGCATATACTATCATTTTTTTTGGATTCTCTTTTTTATTTTGTTGTCCTGTGTGGTTGTTTTTTGCTTCCTTATGTTCCAAATCATTGATCTGATTCTTGGCATCATCTACTCTGCTGTTGTTTCCCTGTAAATTGTTCTTTACTTCACTTAGTGTATCCTTTGTTTCTGACTGGATCTTTTTTATGCTGCTGAGGTTCTCACTAAATTCCTCGAGCATCCTTATAAACAGTGTTTTGAACGCTGCATCTGATAGATAGCTTATCTCTATTTTGTTTAGCTCTTTTTCTGGAGTTTTGATCTGTTCTTTCATTTCGTCCATATTTCTCTGTCTCCTTGTTTTGGCAGCCTCCCTGTGTTTGTTTCTATGTATTAGGTAGAGCTGATTTGGGGTTCCTGGATTTTCATCAAGGGGCTGCAAACAGGGGTGAAGGAAAAAAGTGACGAACGTGCAGCAAAGATTGGGAAAGGGCTGTTCCTCTTTGATGAATTATGTGTTGCTGTTACCTGTGGGGAAGCCGAACTCTCATGGCTCTGGTAGGAACTCCTGTTAGGCAAGATGAGCCTTCACAGGGGACAGTCTGAGCTCAGCTCCTTTCTCCTGGTGCTCAGGAGGGGCTGGGGACCAGAACCACAGGGGCAGCCATCCCCTTGCCATGGTGCCAACTCTAATCCAGAGGGCTTTGTGTCCCAGCCACACCTGCCTGCTTTCCCTCCTTCCTCGGTCTTTGCTTGGCTGCTTCCTGTTCCAGGTCTCTGTTCAGTGTCACCTCCCCAGCCACCATCACAAAGATATCCCTAGTCACTCTCAACATATCTCTCTGTTGCATTTTCATCCTCGACTTTATCGTGACCTACTTTCTTGTTGTTTGTGATTGGTCTATCTCCTTCCACCAGAATGCAAGCTCCACGGAGGCAGGAATTTTGCCTGCCTTGCTCCACACTGTATTCCCAGGGTCTAGAATAGAACGTGGCACATGGCAGGTGCTCTATGAATGTTGGCTGAATAAATGTGTGAATGTGGAGGTCAGGACCACTGAAGACCATTGTGGGAACTGCTGACTAGTACCTGATGGCCAGCCCTTGGGGGTTAGGAGTGACTTCCCAGCACAGTGACAATACTCCCTCCCTGTTGTCTGTAGTGCCCCCACCCAGAGCTATATGTCCCTAGATGTCATCTCATAAGACAGAGCTCTCTCTTAATCCTCTTCCCTCCACAACCCCCTGTCTTGGCTGTTAGGACCAAGGGTGGGCACCCAACCCAAGATGGGTGAATGAAAGGTGCTGTTTTGGGAAAATGGGGAAGGAGAAGACAGGGAGAAAAGAGACAGAGAAATGAGAATATGGAGAGAAAGAGATGGATAGATATGATGAGATAGTTATGAGGTAGAGATGAAGAAAGGAGAGAGCAGGGTGAAAGAGAAAATAAACATTATTTGGCTTCCAAAAAGTTTCCAGTTGCCAGCCTCAGTCCTTCCTGGAACCTAGATATATACCTGCCCTGGAATTCCAAGAAAATTTCCTCTACCCTTACAAAAACCCCAAGTGAGTTCTTTTTTGGTATCTATTACCCATGATTAAAATAAGCTACAAGAGGAGGCCCTAGGCATGGGTGCCACCCCACACTCCCAGATGCCATTCCGAAGGCGCAAGGCTCCCAAGGCTCCTGAGGCTTCCACAGCCCTCCTGAGTCAGGATGCACACACAGCAGGAGGCTCAGCCCCATGCTAGGTAGGACTGAGAGTTACTCTTGCAGTCCCTGGAGCTGGGCATACTTTACAGTCACCCTTGTCACCTGCAGATGACAGTACCACCTATGTGCACCACATTGGCTCTGCCCTAACCGGTCTCAGTTTCTGGTTGCAGGCCCAGGCTACAGCTTCTGCACGACTGACTTTGGTGGAGGTCATGCCACCCTGCCTGCCTCTGCCAGCCTTGAAACCTGTCCCTGGCAAAGGCCCTGTGTGGCCTGCATCACTATCTGAGGCCTCCCAGCCCCAGCCCTCCAATCTCTCTTTTCTCTCCACCTTCTCACATTGGTCAGGGGCTGGCAGTTCCACCTTGAGCTGTTGAGCTGTTGAGTGCTGAGATGCTGAGTGATGCCATCAATGCTACTTCACAATCTCTCAGTGGCCTGTTGTCTCTCCTCCCTCCAGAGGCTCAGACAATGTTACTAGGCCTCATTATCCCTTTCCCCACCTCCCAACTCTGCTTTCCTTTAATTTGCTCCATTCTGGGGCAGGTTCTACTACAGTGATGGCAAGATAGCAGCTAGGACTCCATGCTTGCATCTCACAGCCCCAAGTCTAGAGGAAAGAGGTGATGTTTCCTGACAGTTCCTACAAAACTCCTGGGCCTAAACTGGGTCACGTCCCCATCCTGAGCCAATGCCTGAATGTGCTGACTGGACACAGCCCCGGGGGCCCAGAGCCACTCCTAGAGCTGAGGGTGCAGTTAGGTCTACCCAAACTGCACGGACAGGGAGAAGGCAGGCGTGGGTCCTTGAGGAAAAGGGGTTCTTTTATCAGAAGAGGAGGGAAGGAATGCTGCATAAGTCAAATCATAAGTTTTCACCTCAAAACTTTTCATGTTAGGAAAACTGGGAAAAATCAGGTTCCAATTTGAAAGAATCAAACCCTTGTAGTTACACAGTGTAGTCTTATCAGAATACATTTAAAAACACATTTGTGGAAAAATCCCACAGAACATAACTCCTAAAATAAAATAAAAAAAGGATTCCATTAGCTTGAAGGATTTTTTTTAAAAAGGGTTTTCAGTTAATCAATTTTACTGCCTATTGTGCACCGCACACCTACTGGTTTCGAAAATTATGGTTGTATTGAAGCAGCTGATTAGGTGGGGGAAGAAACAGCAAAAGCAAAACAACTGAAAGTAAATTAGCCAAAAGCTCACATGAAAAGCCA
Organism: Trachops cirrhosus; assembly: GCA_028533065.1. Classification (NCBI taxonomy): domain Eukaryota; kingdom Metazoa; phylum Chordata; class Mammalia; order Chiroptera; family Phyllostomidae; genus Trachops; species Trachops cirrhosus. The sequence continues at coordinate 36,932,595 of CM052543.1, forward strand.
TTTGGGGATGTAAGATCATAAGGGATACTGAATCAGCACCAGCAGGAGGAAAACAAAATGACTTTCCAGAACATTCTTAGGCCTTGTTTTAGTTTTACATTCTTAATTGGGCTGCATAATAACAGCACAGAAGGGAAAATCTTTTAGAACCAGCACAGCTGTGTGACCCTTATGTTGACTGGCCATTGAGAAGCTGGTCGGGTGTGACAGACACAGCTGTATTTTCTTCTGAGTGGCCCGACCAGCAGAGAAGCAGGTTTGGGAGATTTGCTGAGAGGTGCAGATATGTGCATCCTTTTTTTTTTTTCTAGCAAGGAGGCAGGGGAAGAAAAAGAAGAGTATAACTGGAACAGGTAGAGCCTGCCTCTTTTAAGCAGATGATGAAGTGATGAAAGAGAGCCTCTCCTAAGGGTGTGAAGAGAGTTCTACATCTGGATCCAGGCCAGGCCTGGTGTCTGCCTGAGAATCACTGAGAGATAGATGAACACCGATTTTAAAAGTACTGTGTGAAGAATTAGCCAGAGAACATATATGCTCAAGAACTGGGAAATAGCAAAACAATTATATTCATTTTTAAAAAATCCATCTATAATCATGCAAAAATTTTTGGTAAGACACAGCTGGTAAATTTCAATATTTACTAATGTCAGTTACTCTCTCCTGCTAGCTAGTTTTATAACTATAAATCACATTTATGATCAGATATTTTGAAGCAGAGGCATGGATACATGGAACAGACTGACAGCTGTGGGTAGGGGAAGGGGATGCTGGATAATAGAAGGTGAAGGGAGTCACCAAAGAACATGCATGCATAAGCCATAGACAGCCATCAGTGCGGTGATGGACAGAGGGAAGGGGGCTGGTGGCTGGGTGGAGGTGGGCAAAGAAGGGGAAAATGGGGATATCTGTAATAGTTCAACGATAAAAATAAAGTAAATAAAAGCACTGTATGGAATCAGAAAGATCTCAGTTTACATCTGTATTAGTCAGCTCGTGTGACATCCCCCACTCAATCTTAGTTGTTTACAACAGTCCACACGTTTCTTGCCCATGGGTTTGTGGGTTGGCTGCAGCTCTGCTGGGCTCAGCTGCTCCTGGCTCCAGACAGGTGGAGGTGCGCTTCTGTGTCTTCTCATTCTAGGACCTTGGTAACTCCCGTGACAATGCAAAAGCTCCAGGGGGTGAATAGAAACATGTGATGCTTGTAGCCATCACTTGGAACTGTCACCCTTCCCATATTCTATTGGCCCAAGTCACTGGTGTGTAAGACCCTTGCAAGAGTGCGGATAGAACAATGGAAAAACTCTCTATATCAGTATGCTAGCTCTACCACTTATTTGCCTCATGATGTTAGATATCTGAGTTAGTTCAGCCTCAGTTTTTTTTTTTTTTCACCCATCTAGGGAGATACTACTGTTTACCTCACATGGTGAGGGTTAAATTTGATGATGCAAGTACAGTGCTTGGTGCAGTACCCTGGACAGAGCAGGTGTTTGATGCAGGAAAGCTAACAGCACATTATTACTAATCTGAGGTATCGTGTTATAGGGAAAGCATGTCTGCTTGTCAGGAAGACAGTAAGCGGCACTGAGGAGAAGGGAGGAAACAGTAATTGACAGGTTAGGTGGGCACAGTCCAGTGCAGCAGGAGGGGTGGTCTGGCAGGCAGGTAAGGGTTTAAGGTAGTAGGGAGGCCAGGGTCACATTAGAATCAAGGCTTAGAAATACTGGGTGGTGAATGAATGGACAGATGCATGGAGGAGAGACGCGTTGGCCCGCCTCTCAACGCTGAGAGAGCAGTTGTTCTGAGAGTGGCAGAGGCTTTATCTTCCCAACCCCAGGACAACAGTTACCTTACCTCCTCCAGGTAAGGCAGGCTTTGCCCCTTGAGACTGAACCTGCCAGGTCTCCCCACCTTTGCCTTCTGCCCTACTGTCCAGTTGCCTATCTGTTCCCTGCTGTCACTCACATCCTGAAAGACCCCCCTATATGAACCATCTTCAACCCTCCCCTGGTGCTCTCCACCTGCCATCCACTATGTCTTTGACTCTATTGAAACCTCCTTCCACATCCCTGCCTTAGTGAATCCTTGTTCTCCCTTGAAGGCTCGACACTCTCTGCAGCCCTCTCACCAGAAAGCTTCATCCCTAGTGTCCCATGCACCTCGGGTGGGGTGGTAGCATTGTCTCTTTCGCTCCTCAATGCCTCTGCTTCTGCACTTTCTTGTAAAACTGCCCATCTACTCTATACCTCTCTTCCCTGCAACCACCAGTAACATCCTTGGCCACCCCCTTCAACACTGAAGACGAAGGCCCCTGCTGCTCCTGGTTTTCCCTTCCTCACCAAGCCCTGCCATTGCTCCACATTGATCACAAGGTCAGGGCAGTGAGTGTCTCACTTTGGTGCCAGTTCATCCCACCATGAGACCACAGCCAGACATCATGGTGACTGTGGGGTGAGGAGGGAGTTTCAGGTCTCTGTGGAGGCTGTAGAGATGGGCATCTAACTCTGAGTCTCTACTGCAGAATTATATGAAGGACCTATGAAAGGAAGTTATTTTGAAAGAATTCTTTGTATGTGCAGCAGAGGAGTTTTTGTCACTTTATCAAATGATTTCAGTAGGTCTGGAAAACAAAACCTTGCCCCACACTACGCTGGAAACACAGTGGGGACAGTTGACCTTTTCAGCATAGACTGAAGTGGAACAATCACAGCATGAAATTGCAAGAAATAAAGTGCAGCCAGCTTGTTGAAGCCAGCACAAGGGCACGCATGGGATGCTTTCTTTTTTGGAGCAGGAGGTATGTGTGGCTGCGCTGGCCTCTGCCTTGTGCTGAGCATGGCAGGGATTGGCGTTGCATGCGGAAGCTAAAATCGATGAGGTGCCTGTGTGCCCGCTGCTCGTTTCACAGGAACCATCAATGGCAATGATGTTCCCCCCAAGTCTCAAACCAGTTCCCCACACATGAGTATGGCACCCTCACACTGCAAAAGGCTGTTTTCAGAATAGATTCAAAACAAAGCAGGTGGTTCTGACACCCTTCTGGAGACCACAGCCTCCTCAATCCTCTGTCCTCATTTCCTGCTGCCTCACCATCCGGCACGTTCTCCATTTCACAAAGTCACCAAATCACCTCAAATTGTTAACTATCTCAGTGTCCCCGGGCCCTCGAAGCTCAGCTGCATTTCTCTCTTCATGGACTATGCAGATGTTTCCGAAAATTCCCCCCAGAGAGAGAGTCTCTGTGTTGTCATGGATGTTGTCAGTGAGGGTTTTTCCATTCTGCTTTTCAGTGAGGGAGGGGGAGTTTAGATGTGAAAATCTGCTGAAATTATGCAACAATTATCAGTGAAGGACCCCCAGTCTGTGTGTCAGGAAAGGGACTTATGTACCTCACACTGAGTGCATGGGAAGCCAGGCCCCATCTCTCTCTCCTTCAGCCAATACTGAGCCCCTACTCAATGCTGGGACCCAGACAAGGGCCCAGGGAATCAGAGATGAAGGAGACACAATCCCTGTTCTCAGGGACTCAAAGTCCATTCAGAAAGCAAACGCAAAACTACAAAGCAGCCTTATGGGAGCTACCACAAAGGTGTATATACAGACAGGAGGCTATACGTGGGTTGAATCTGAAAGAAGTTCAGTTGTCCTCCCTTTATCCATGATTTTACTTTTTACGGTTTCAGTAACCCGTGGTTGACTAGGGTCTGAAAATATCAAATGGCAAATTCCAGAAATAAACAGTTCCTCAGTTTTAAACTGCTCACTGCTTTGAGTAGCACAATGAAGTCTCGCACTGTCTGGCTCTGTGCAGCTGGGGACGTGAGCCATCCCTCTGTCCAGTGTATCCACGCGGTAGACGCTCCCCTCCCTCAGTCACTTAGTAGCCAATGTGGTTGTCAGATTGACTGTTGTGATATCACTGTGCTTGTGTTCAAGCGACCACCCCCATGTTACCTAACACTGGCCACGCAGTGACGCTGGCAATTTGGATGTGCCAGAGAGAAGGCACAGGGTGCTTCTTTTAAGTGACAAGATGAGTACAGTACAATAAGATATTCTGAGTGAGAGATCACATTCACATAACTTTTATTATAGCACATTGTTTAACTATTCTACTTTATTATTAGTTACTGTGGTTAATCTCTTACTGTGCCTGTAAATTAACTGTTATCATAGTTATGTACGTGCAGGAAAAAACGTGTACAGAGGGCCGCTGTGGACACTCCGGTTTTCCCCTCTGCTTCTCTCCTCCTGTACATACCTGTGTGTTAAATATAGCATCAGTTACTGAAGTTTACCTAGCATCCATGAAGTGCCAGACACGGTGTTGAATGCATTGCCTTGTGTTCTCATGCAGGTCCTGGCACAGCTCTGTTGGGTAGGGCCTACCACCGTACTGTTTCAAAGGTGAGGAGCTGAGGCTGAGAGAAGTTCAGACACTTGCTCGAGGACACACAGCTCAGAAGTGGGGAAGCCAAATGCGAGCCCAGTGGTCTGACTCCAGAGCCTGTGCTTTTAAATACCACAGTGGGAAGACCACATTTTTGGTCATGAGTTACTGGAAGGTAGCCTAGGGCCCCTGCAAAATCCCGGCAGGGGAGGACCCTCCTGGAAGCTTCTTGGCAAAGCAAGCCACCCTCCCTTCTGTCCCCAGGCACTGACCTCTAGGGCCCAATAGTAATTCTGCTCTGGAAAACCATGAACTCCATGGAAGATCAAAGGCAAAGCCAGCACCGCCTGCTGAGCCCTTTGGCCTGGCCCCTCCTGCGGCGTGGGCCTCTGGGGAAACAGCCTGCACGAGACACAGAACATCCCTGGCACTGCCGCCATGGGGAAGCACGCACATGGGCCTGCGCTCTGGAAATTGGGCAATTTCTCACTTAAAACCATCTGAAAACAAACTGCAGTGCCTTCAAAATTATACATTCTCGGAACACTTCTAGTCTCTGGAATAGGATCAGACAGTAATGATTTAATTGACGGTTAAGTGTGTAGATAAAATGAATACGCTGAATCCTCTCCGTAATTATCTCTCCAAGGAGCCTGGCAGCTGTAATTACTGTCTGAGGCCAAAATTACAAACTGGCTATAGACTTAAGCAACATGTGTTGCCGCCCCTGCTGGATCTCTGAGTAAAAGTCGGCCACTCCCAGCACAGGGACCACTAGGACCATCAAAGAGAGCAGGGCGCTTGCAGAGGTCTGCCTCCCAAGCCTTGGGAATATGTTCTCATGGTCGCTCTGCACCCCCGCTAGCACCCTCACTGCACGCTGCTCTCTCTCCCAGAGCCTACATCCTGTTGGTGGCCAATACACCAAATTAAGTTATAAATCCTCTTCGGGCTACAATGAACTGGAATGGCTATCTCCACCAATCAAATGAGTCCAATTGCAACTGAATTCCTTGCAAAGCTAAGCTCCTGCCTGAATAATTATGCAAAATTCACATTCATTCAAGAATCACCACAGAATTATGGAGTGCCTCCTATGTACCAGGTGCTGTGCAAAGGACTGGGTACCCACTGGTGAACAGAGCGGACAGGGCTCTTGAATTATCCTTGACTGCAACCTGCCAAAGGTCCTGGCCAGCACAGTCTCACACATCTGGATCTGCATCTGGAGAGGAGTTAGTTGGATAGAAGAGGGTCAGGATGGAGTGGGCATGCTGCAGGGGAGGGAAGGGCACTTGAGCTGCTGATTTCAGCAAAGCTTGTTGGAGACCATGGTTTGGCCCTCAGGCCTTGTCTGCTTTGCAGCCTCTATCATGCATTTAGCACTTCCCAAGATGCCTACTGTGTGCATAGGAATGTGGTTCATTCCTTGTACCCCCAAATCATGGATCTCATGCCCAGTCCTTGCTGTACAGAGCTCTTACTGGGTATAACCAAGACAGAACACAGCCCCAGGTGACACCATAATTGTTACCAAGCAATTGGTCTGATTGTTCACTTTTGTCTAACCCCTTAGCTAACTGTAAGTGCCATGGGGGATGGAGCTCCATTTCCCTAGTCTATGTCCAGTGCCTGGCAGAATGCCTGACAGCTGCCCAGAAACATTTGATTTATAATTAAAAACCACACAATGCTAGGGAGTAGACAGATGTCACTGGCACACTCCACCCTAACAGGGAAGGAAGGGGCTCTCAATTCCAAGAATGTTGTAGGGTTGAAGGCGCTCAGAGGTCAAGTCTATGCAATGATGAGCAAATCTAGGCTTCCACAGGGGCTCACTAGAAGTCCTTCATCCCTATTCATTCATATTCTCTCACCTCTACCTCCATCTTCACTTTTCCTCACTGGACTGTGCTACTGGCAGGCAAGCACCATATATTTTTATTGCTGAATCTCCAGTGTCTAGACATCAAGCAGTACTAAGTGACCCTAAATGTTTTTTGAATGAGCACATCCCTGAAAGCCATCAGAGCCCTGAAAGGTTACCTGCACTGACGTTGATGGCCAGCAGAAGGCAGCAAAGGGCAGCAGAGATGATGGCAGAGGCCCTGGGAAAGGCCATTTGCTCCGTGGGGATCGTGTGGCACTGAGGCAGGGATCCTATTATCCATGTGAATATTTGGGGACACTGAGGACACGAAGACTGAAGAAACTTGCTGGCAGAAGTCCAACGAAGCCCAGTGTCATTAAGGATTGTGATCAATTTGAGTGGGGAACTAGAGAGCCTGGTGGCCCCGGCTGGGGTAGAGGTGTGTGTCCAGGATCCCAAGTGAAGTAGTCCAGAGTCACCGTGGTGGCAGCACAGGCCCTGTGTTGAGCACCTCTGGGAGCTCTAAACTTACCCTTGGGGCTTTCCCTGTCATTCTTAAAGTGACAGGTATCCTGAAAGGAAGGCCTGATGCCATCCTCCCTCCTGACTTGGGCTTAGGAACAGTGGGAGAAAGGTCAGGACCCTACCCAAGCTGCATGGAGGGATGCACTCACACTGAAAGTGCCCCCCGGGTGTGGGAACTGGCAAAATGCTGGGCCATTGAAGGAAGAGCTCCTCATCCCAGCCGATGTTCTCTGGAGCCGAAAGTGCTAATGGCAGGCGCAGAGATGAGACAGGAGGCAGCTGGAGGGCAGGTCGCTGGCTGCCTGCCAGGATCATCTCTCACCTGGACAGGGTCTCTGTGGGGGCTGCAGGTCTGGCAAACGGGGCTCCAGACTTCATTTGCTGCCCTGTGGAGCCGATGTTGGCTTAAGCCTTTTGGAACTAGCTAGAAAATGGTTTGTTCCCAGGAAGGCAGATAATGGAGCCCAGAGGTGTGTGGGCAGGCATCAGGGGAATGCAGGGAGAGACAGCTGCAAGGTCAGACAGATATCACTAGGGGACAAGAAGATGGTATTTTTATTAATCTGAAGAAGGGATTCTGCCTGAGGCTGGAAAACAATGTCCTCCAAATCAGGGCCTTTGGGCCTTGGTGGGTGTGACGTGGCCGGCTGACCCAAGCAGGAGGACACATGTCCTTTTGGGATGCTGCGAGTGCCAGTAGCTTTGGGAGGTCCTTTGCCCAAGAGGATATGAAGAGACACATAACTTTAGGTTTTGTGACCAAAGTTCTGAGGGAAGCAAATTTGCTGTATGATGCCTTGCAGTGTCCCAGTTGTGAAAAACAAGTGGCCCTGTGTTGAGTGCTTGGTTCCTTGAAGAATCCCAGCTTCCCAGTACAGAGAGACAGATTTCTAGGGGCAGGTCTGGAGGAGGCTCCTCCAAGGAAGTGGAGAGACAGGCAAAGCTCTGTATTTCTAGAGAGTGCACGTGTTTCAGAGAAGCAAAGGGATGAGCAAGGGGCCAGATGGTGCTGAGAGACCAGGTGGTAAGAGAAAGGCAGGTGTTTCCAGCTTTCGTACATGTTCTTGTAAAACACCAGTAATCATGTTTCTATGAGTACCTCCCTTACCATCGCTCTGATTGCATCATCACAATAGCACTTTAAAGAGCTTTTCAAATATTTTGAGTTTCCATCTAGGCTCCCAGCAATTGGAAATGTCTACCTTTTTTTCCCCTCTTCTTCTGAGTTTTTGAAACTCTTTATTCTAAAGCTGGTGGTGGAATCCAAACATATCCAAATATCCCTTTCGCTACCGTAATCTCTGTGATGATATTCCTAAGGGCCCAATGACTATTTTGCCAAAGAGTTCTCGTTTTCTACACACTTCCTTTGTCTTTCTCCTTTTTATATTAATATACAGCCTACCCTTGAACAATGTAGGTGTTAGGGGCACTGACCCTCCCCCGCACGACTGAAAACCGCTGAGTAACTTTTGTCTCCCCAAAACCATAACTGCTAATAACTACTGTGACCAGAAGCCTTCCCAATAACACAAACAGTTGACTGACACACACTTTGTGTGCTGTACGTGCTATATATTGAATTCATACAATACAGTAAACTACAGAAAAGAAAATGTTATTAAACTCATAAGGAAGAGAAAACGCACTTATAGTATTTATTGAAAAAAAGCCCACATTTAAGGAGCCTGCACAGTGCAAACCCATGTTGCTCAAGGGTCAACCATGTAAATTCTCTTACCTGTCCTCGCTGTCCACATTCATCAGGAGCTAGCTGGTGAACGACACTCTACGAACCTGCCCAGCGCCATTCCCCCAGTCTCTTCCTTCCAAGTGAACCCTGAATCTGTCAGGTGTTCACCCCACTCCGTGCTGAGGGGCAGGGGATCTGTCTCTAGAGTTGAACCATCTCCATCTCTAGAGTTGGACCTGTGTGACCCCCTAAATCATGTTCCTTCTGTCAGTGATGGATTTAAAAATTGACATACATCTGTTGTGGGTGGGAGGAAGCTACAGAAGTGCATTGTCCTTTGGTTATTTTCATGTCTGGACGCATGCCTGGAACTGCGTCCATCTTGCTACCAACCTGAGGATGAATCAAAAAGGATGAATGGCTCTGCAGCTTGGGAAGATCCCGTGTACTCGACCCCTGAATTAACCGCTGAAGCTGCACTCTCTGAACTTCATTCTAACTCCAGTTCCTGAGCCAGACGACACATTTTCTCACTGCGTAACCCAGTCTGTGTCAGGGTCTCTGTTCTTTACATCGAAAGTATTCCGACTGATACATCTGGCCAGCAAAGTGACTCAAGGACTTGTCCGATCTCTGTTTCCAACTAAAGCAGACTCCCAGGAAATGACCCCCAGGCGAGCATCTTCCTCAGAGATTTTGTCTCTATGCTAGTGCTATGCTTTGCCTGAGGAGATCACCGCTCCCCACCTGCGATGCTCCCTTACAGGGTCGTTCTAAGCCTGTCGTGGTATCAGCGCAGGTTACTTGAGATCAAACATGCTCCTTTGTTTCTTATGATGCTGTAAGTATATATACATGTTTAGCTTTACATCTTTTCAAAACATTATAAGAGGCAAATTTTCCATGTCTTTTTGAAAACAATTTTTAAATGGCTGCCTGTGTCATATCATTTCTATTTAACATAATTTACTTAACTATGTTGGCACACATTCCATTCCCACATTTTTGCCATTTAAAAAGAATGTGGCAATGAATGTATTTGTGCATAAACAGTCACATGCATTTCTGACTTCTCCCCAGGAAGAAAACGGCTGTGTCAAAGGGCAGAAGCTTTGCTTCGGCTTTCCATTTCTTTTGTGTAACACCCTCCGGCACTTTTGTTTTTGTAATTTAAATAGTTTAGGATTTTCTCTCGTTTTTTTTTTCTTAAAAAGTTTTTTCGATTACAGTTGACATGAAACACTATATTGGTTTCAGGTGTACAACACAGCGATTGGACATTTACATACCTGATAAAGAGATCTCCGATGCATCTAGTACCCACCTGGCACCAGAGCACGCGCCTCTTTTCTCTCTGCCCACCCTCGGCTCTAACGCTGACTCTCTGTAGCCTCCTTTCCCCTGTTTCCTGGCACAAAAGAACCTCCCCAGAAGGCGTACATGCAGGTTCTAAGTGAACGTCTCACACCATCACGGACGCAGATCCAGTGACCTTTCTTTCTTTTCTATATTGTGTACACATCTCCTTGCCTCCACTGGCATGTATGATTCCAGTTTGTATAGTTTTTTTCATTCTTGCCTGGAATTTTGTCTGTGCCATTAAAGCTGGATGTTTAGGAACACTGTGCAGGGTGCTTCATGCCTCCGCATGTCTTTCAGTTTGCCTGACTGGAGCCAAAGGGGCACAGGGAGTGTTTGCGTTCGGAATGATGAGAGGTAGCCTCTTGCACCAGCATTGGGCCCTGTGGGACTTTAGAATAAATGCCCAAAGACTGTTCACAGCTGGACTCGCTGGAGCTGAATAGAGGTGGGGCTGTGAATTAGAGCTGGGCCGGGAGGACTTAGCAGGAAGATAGATGCTCCTGCCTCAGGGCTGGTGAGGAAGTGGGAGCTGAGATCTAGGCAGAGGCGTGGCACGTCCATTCACCTGTCAGCAGTCGGATGGGGGTGGTGGCAGACCCTGCCCTGTCGGCCAGGGAGCGAGGCTCTGATCCAAAGGGTGCAAACTGAATTCAAAGTGCAGAGCAGAGTAGTGGGAAGAGGCTGGGTTGTTCCCAACGATGTGATCAAAACTGACCGAAGGATAAGAGCTGGGCCTGAATGCTGCTAAAGGCCCCGCAGGATCCAGGTGAGGAAAAGGGCCCTGTCAAGGCCGAGCCGGGTTGGAAGAGGGCAGAGCTGCTTCCAGGACATGGGAGCCTGCAGTGGCATGCAGAGAAAACCTGGGGAGCTAGAGATGTGGGAAGAGAGGAGGCAGGCGATCATATGGACCTCACTGTGTAAACGCCGGGTGCTCCACCTTGTTCTGAGAACGGCCCGGGGCTGCTCCTTACCCCCATCCTCTGGGTAACCTCTGCTTCCACGGCCACAGAGGCGAGATAGAGCCATGGTGGCCAGAAATAGGAGAGGAACATCCCGTGTGTGCTCGGTGAGAAGAGCTGGGCCGCGGCCAGGGCCAGGGGTCTCCAGGTTAAAGCCCCACACACCAATTATCCTCTCCCTCTCCTGTATCTTCAACCTTCCTTCCCTATTAGCCTTTTCCTCAGCCCATAAAAACACTCAGATATCTTGCTTCTGAAAGAAAAGATCCCACTGTCAAAATCCTTCATCCTTTTTTAGCAGTTGGCCTAACTCTTGCCTTCCCCTTTCAGCCAGAAACTTGAAGGAGTCGTCTGTAATCATGAACTGTAATTCCTCACTCCTTGTCTGTCTCCGGTTGGAATGCCATCAAATTCCACTGTGGGCTGAGACCACTGTCCTTGGGGGAGGGGGACACACAGACACGACAACTCAGGGTCGCCAGCCCAACCACCCTGCACATACAGAGACACTGCCATGCTCTCTCTTTCTCAAGATATTTGAGAAACTTGAAAGGTAGCAAAGGGATTGGGTGTAGTGTTGAGGAAAGATTTTAAAATGTTACTAATGGCAGTATTATTTGCAATAGCCACGATATTGGAGCCAAACGGGCACAGTGCGTGTCTGCGCCCTGAATGATGAGAGGTACTCATCAATAGATGAGTGGATAAGGAAATGGTGGTACGCACATACGATGGAGTGTTGCTTGTCCATAAAAAGGAATGAAATCTGTGGCCCTCTGCCTATGGAGCACGCCCATGCCCACCCCCTTCCCCCAAGTGCATTTCCCTTGCCTCTCTCTTCCTCCTAAGCTCCAAGGGCCCCCTTTTCCCCACTCCGTAACTTGTTTTCTGAGCCCATTTCTTCTACAGCTCACTTTTTCTTTGTTTACCTCTGTGGCTTTCTAAATAAACTCTGAGTCTTGACTCTGAATCCTTCCTCAGCCAGAACTCAAGGGCCGAGGTTGCTGGCCCAAAGTCGAACAGCCAGTGCCGTTTCACCACCAAGGGCACGACTTTGTTCGAGGGCGCTGCCCCTCCAACGAAGTTGTAAGTTTATTATCTGTGACGGCAAGGCTCCTACTTTATCTCCCACAACACTCAGTAAAGTATTTTGCACATGATAAACACTCACTAAGTGTTTGATAAATAAAATCAAATATTTTGAGTGTGGTCACAACTTATCTAACAAAGATTCTCCACTGCGAGGCTTGATATAGAATTTTCTGGAACTATCTCTTATATATCTCATAAAATATCTCATAACCAATCTAACTTCTCTTCGCTTTAATAATTTCTGGCATTTCCCACTCATATCATATTCATACCTAACATTTATACACAAGAAAAAAAATCCCTTTCCTCATTAAAACTAACCTCTTCAGGCCAATGGGAACTGAATGTACACCTAATTACCTCCCGAGTTTGGCCCAGATATGGCGACACTGCTGATGGTGTATGACAAAAGAAAAAAGTAACATCACCTGCCACGATCATAATGAAGCCCCCAATGAGTTATAACAGGAGGCTCTAAGTTACTAATTTCAAGAAATGTAAGTTTAACCTGTTTGGACCTCAGGCAAAATTGATGCCATATTTATAAAAATGAAAAAGAAAAAAAATGACATCTTACCATTTGTGACAGTCTGGATAGACCTAGAAGGTACTATGCTAAGTGCAGTAAGTCAGATAGAAAAAGACAACTGCCATATGATTTCACTTATACGTGGAATCTAAAAAACAAAGTAGATACACAAACAAAACCAAAACAGACTTACACATACAGAGAAGAAGCTGGTGGTTGCCAGAGGGGAGAGGGGGTGGATGACTGGGTGGAGGGATTAAGAAGTACCAACTGGCAGTTACAGACTAGTCACAGGGATGCAAAGTTCAGCACAGGGAACATAGTCAACAATATTGTAAGAACTGTGCGGGGTGTCAGATGGGTACTGGACTTATCGGGGGGGTCACTTTGTAAGGTACACAAATGTCTAGCCATCACGCAGTACCTGAAAATAATATACTGAGTGTCGACTGTAATTGAAAAGACACGTTAAGTTTAATGTGCAGTTGATTCGGACGGAGTCGCTAAGCCTTCCTCCAGTGCTGGCCTGCTCCGGGACCCGGCGTTGACCGTCTCAGTGCTGCCATCTGTCCCGTCCTCGCCCCGTCCTCTCCTGCTTGCTGGGAGGGCACCCCATCTATCTGAGCTCCCTGGATGACTGCAGGTCCAGACTTTTTTTCAGTCCTCACTCTTGGCCTCAGCAGGGAGAGGGATGCCATGCAAAGAATCTGCCTGTTGGAGTCGAGGTCCCTTCTCTTCCCAGTAGGGTCACAGTTGAGTCTGGACTCTTCTTACTGACATGTGGGCCACTTGGGAAAACCTGCAGCCTCCCGAATTCATGAATGGCTTTTGTCAGTAAAGCTTGGAGCTTTCTGATGTGTCTTCCCCAATGCATCTGGACTTAAAATTCAGGCTAATTAGACAGTTGTCAGCAGATCTGGGGCCTGGGCATTTTCTTTTAAAAACCCGCCTGTCTTCTTCACATAGCCTTGAGCCATGAGCAGAATCTGACCGGCTGGCAGCTAGGAAAAGGGTACGAGGCAGGACTGCTGTGTGCACTCACATGTAAGGGGTGGGTGGTTGAAAGCTAGGAGGTTGGTTGTGAACACAATATATCTTCCAGGAAGAGCATGCTTCACAAGGTCATATGCGAATGGTACGTTTTGTCAAATTCCTCTGCACAGAAACTTCTTGATCTCCCCTCTCTCCTGGTCAGCTCCCCCATCCCTCACTCTTGTGCCAAACACCCTGTTCCTTCTCTACCTTTCTGTAGCTCGGTAGACGTCAGGACCATCTGCCAACACAGAGGCCTGGTTCTCAGCCCAGCCTCCTCCCTCTCCCTGACTTCTCACAAGCCTCCTCAAGGCCATTCGTTCCTTCTTCCCCACCCTTCTATGTCTGCCCACCTCAGGCCAAGCCCTGTGCATCTTTTTTCTTCATCCTTACCCAAGGATATGCTTACTGATTTGAGAGAGAGAGAAACACATTTGATGGTTTGGTTGCCTTCACATGTGCCCTGACCAGGAATTGAACCTGGAACCTTTTGGTGTACAGCATGACATTCCAACCAATTAAGCCACCGGCCAGAGCAGCCCAGCACATCTTGACCTCTGCCTCTCACCTTGTCCTCCCCCTCACCCACACTCCTTCAGATGGTCGGGGTGTTCCTTTTAAAACATAAATATGAACATGCTGAAGCTCTTAAAATCATTCCAGAGCTCCCTCACTGCCCCAGCAGAAAGTTCTAAGTCCTTATTGTAGCTGAAGGAGCCTTTCCCTCCCGTTCTGGCCTCATTTCTGTCCTCCATGTACCCTGGGTCTCAGTCACCCTCAACTCCTCGGTGTCCCCGGCTCCAGCCCTCCTCTCTCGTGCCTTCCTGCATCTGAACGTGTTAGCCTTTCTCCTCGAAATTCCTTTTCCTCTTTGCTCAATGGGAGGATTTCTACTCATTTTCAAGAGCCTGCCCAAAAGGTTCAATGTCTAGTCACTACCCCTCCCCAATGGGTGGCTGGGAACTCTCTCATCTGTGCTCCCACATGAGTTCTGAAGACACAGATGGTACAACTTACTGTCAGATGCCCCTGGCCCCTCGCCCTTCAGGGCAGGTCCTCAGCATGCCACGAGCAGGAGAAGAGTCCCGTCAGCTCGGGGGACTCTTTTGTAACAGTGACACAGTTGTCCAGCAAGAATTGCCTCTGCCTTCCTTCTGTGGCTTTACCCAAATTGTCCTTCAATCATAAACACATAGTTGGTGTCTCCGGGATGTTTAAGCATTTTAAGGCTGAGCCCAGCTCCAAACCAGACAGTTAAATATTTGTGATAAAAATAATCTATTTGTGCTCATGCAAATATGGGGACACAAACTCAGGAACGAGGCATCTTATGCAGAGAAGCTAAAACCAAGGGGTGGTGATGTTTCCTGACAAAGGGACGTGATGAAAAGCTGGGAGTCCTGGTCTGTTGGAGGAAAAGTATTCTGGATGGCCCGAAAGACGCCTGCAGTTGGCTGTGGGCCCACGTCCCCCTCAGTCCTCCCGCACCACCGCACAATTACACTGGCCTCTCTAAGTGTGCACGGCCTTCACTCCCCCTTTTCAGAGTCTGGATCATGACCCACTATTGGGTTTGGAAACCAATTGAATGGTGTGACCAGTATTTTTTTAACAAAATAAAAAAATTTCCAAAAATGCATCACATGTATGTGTATTATTTCATGAGACTTTTGTTTCAATTTTCTGTGTGTGTCATGAGGTACATGGTATTTCTCACTGTAAATCACAGCCAATGTTGTTTGAGGCATACCGCTCCATTCCTTGTATAATCAGGAGCTTAATGAACTACTGCCTACTACACCTCACGTTCTTAACATTGAAGTCTCTGTGAATCATCGGAAGTTCCAGAAGCCAGAGAAATGACACACTTGGAACATCCCCAGAAAAGTTATCTATTTTGAACACTGCAGTTATATCATCAAAAATCAGGGATGGAAAAGCTGGGTGGCGTTCTATTTTCCTCTTCAACATTGGTGAGCATCTGTCCCAGCCAGGTACTACACCGGGTACTTTCATGTACATTGTATCATTTAATCACCACAACAAGCATTTAAAACTAGGTGCTATCCGCCCCATGTCATGGAGGAGGAAGTTCATCCTCAGAGATTCGGGAGTTTGCTCAAGTGCACAGCTCTCGGCTCTGAGCTGGCATTAGCACCCCCTCCCAGTTAGACAGCGATGCGACCCAGCAGGGCTAGTCCGCCAGGAAGTTTCGCGGGTTCACGCCTTCCTCTTGGATGAACGCATCTGGCTCTCTTCAGTTTTCCTCTGCTGCGACCCCAGTAGCTCTTGCTTTCATCTCTTTTACACATTCAGCTTCCAAATTAGATTTGACTTCAGGAAGGAGTTCAACAGTAACAACAAAACCCTCCACAAACTGCACCCCACTGTGTTAAACAATTTAAGCCTTTGGGTATGTGCTTAAATTTCCTAAGTACTAACTTACATTTGTACATACCTAGATACATATGAAGAGCAGATTGCAAAAAATTTAGAATTATGTAAAACCTTCATGGATCCTTCAATCTGGGAGTCAGACTCAGCAAGTTTTCATAATATGATCCAAATTCAAATCCATGTTAATCCCACCAGAGACTTGCTGGAGCTATGAAGGTTACCTTGTCCCCTACCAGCAAAACTGACTCCAAGTCTCCTTCAATTATCTTTTATCTCCCTACCCTACTCTCCCCAGCCAAACACCAAATTCCTTTCCCTGTGGCTGCCTGCCCTCCACCATTTCTCCCTCTCCCAAACCTACTCTGCCTTCAGATTCTTCAACCACAACTTCTTTTACAACCTCCCACCCTGACCCACTCAACAGCTACTCTGCAGGCATGTCCCACTGAGCAACACAGAGCATGAGAAACAGGCCACCGGATGTTCTCAGATCACAGAGGGGAGGCAATAGTGGAGGGGGCCCCGCCTTTAACTCCCAAGCCCTCCTCTCTGGGTGGGAATGGGCGAAGCCCTGAGTCTGGTCCAGATCTGTTTCTTCTGTCATAGCCCTGGTTCCCCATCATCCCGTGGCTCACAGAGTCAGTCCCCTTCTGGTCTTTGCAGCTGGTGTGCTAAGCGAAAAGTGATAACAATCTGTCTGCAATTGCTCAAAGACTTGTAAAGCTCAGAGCCACCCACCTCATCTGTAACACAAGACTCAGTGCTGCATTTCCAGGGCTATTGCTATTATTAGTTCTCTTCCTAGTTCCTGCAGCTGAGGAAGCCCCTACCCAGCAGAGCAGTCTCCTGGGCTCCCATGAACTCAAACACTGTCTGAAAAGACTGTGAAGGAAACTACATCTGTGCTGCCGGCTTCAGAGAATCCCTGGCTTGCAGCAGTAGGAGAAACATCTGGACTGAGAAGTGCTTAAAGACTCCCATGTGATTCTAAACCCTTTTCTTTCCTATTATTCCCCTTCCTGCTTTCAAGCATCTCTATCAGCTGCAGAGGCTGGAGCTAAAAGCTATTTTCCTGTAACAAAGCTCATCTTTCTCAAGGCTTTTGACGTGTGTGAGAACAGGACTAGGTGGAGCAGATGGGCACTGGGTGTGATAGCTTAGATTCTGCTGGGCTCAGCAGTGCTCCTGATTTCCCCTCATTCTGGGAGCGTAGGGTTTCTCTGCATCACTATGTCTTTTTCTGCAAGGATCCTTGGATCCTTATTCCTGATATAAGACTTAGTTCCAGGTAAGCCCACAGTGGCATGCTTCTTTGGTTCCACATTACTTTTAAGTGGCAGGATTAGAGCCATTAGTACTAATCCCAGGAGGGGGCATTCTGCAACTTTAGGAACTTAAAATTTCAAATGCAAGTGAAAGATCAGATTCTCTCAGCCCAGCTCCTCACCTACGAATACAATGTGGACTTTGCAGGTTCCAGGTGCACAGGCGGACAGCAGTCCTGTGGTTGTCCTGCCGTGCTTAGGGGTCCTTTCATACAATTTTCCATAGCCAAGGAGCCTTGGTTGTCCACTCATTCCCTGGCTTTGTGTGCCGAAGTCTAACTCATATACCCTTGGCCTCCACCAGCAGGCTAATCCAGGCTGCCAAGCTGGGGTCCTGCATGGAGCTCCCTCAACCCTAAAAGTCTGCCATGAAGACCTCTGCCATCACTCTAACACTGGAAGCCCACTCTGACCCCTGCCTGACTCTTGGGTACCTTGTTAGAGGCTGGATCTGGGGCCACAATCAGTACCACAGGGGAGGGCCCAGCCTCGATCTCTGGATGGAAGCTTCTAGAACAAGGATCAGAGCACCAGATGCTCAGCCTTCATATGTTGGTTTTGGATTCTGCAAACCCCTTTGCACCCAATTCACCTATGCCCACTTTCCCCCCTATGAGCAGGAGGGGACTGTTCTAATCCAGCTTTGTCCTTGATGTGACCCTGACTCCAGTCAACAAGGAAGGAGAACAAGGTCCAACAAAAGCACTCTGTCTGGGCCCTGGCTGGTGTGGATTGAGCGCTGGCCTTCAAACCAAAGGGTTGCTGGTTCAATTCCCAGTCAGGGCACATGCCTGGGTTGCAGGCCAGGTCCTCAATAGGGTATGTGTGAGAGGCAACCATGCATTGATGTCTCTCTCCTTCTTTCTCCCTCCCTTCCCATCTGAAAATAAATAAATAAAACATTTTTAAAAAAGCACTCTGTCTATACTCTGTATTTTTTAGAAAAGCACATGCCCCTTCCAGAATGTTTACATTGTTTACATTTAGTCAGTCTCAATCCCTTTGCCTGGCATTTGCTTTCTTGATTGGTTTTATGACCTCCCTGCAGTAAAGTTTTCCACTCTGATGCTTATTATCAATACGTACGGTATTGAAGTATGCTCCATTCAGATCCCTCAGCTACCTTTGTTTCGGTTCATAACTGCGGTCTTCCTGACAGACCTAGCACAACCCCTGAGAGCACGTCTGTGCCTAGGAGTTAAGACTGCATTGTGTAAGGGCTTAGTGATTTGTAAAGCTCCCCTGGCTTTTTAGAACCCCCCTTCCTTGTTTTTAAGCATTTTAATGATCAATACCATCACATTTCATATTCTGAACTTTATTTAAAGTGGGAGAAAATATGTAATTTTAGCACTGTTAGCCATAGACTTTAACATAGAATTGAGCTTTAGTGTACAATAAAAAATATAGGATTACCCAAAGTAATCTATAGATACAACTCAATTCCTATCAAAATACCAGTGGCACATTTCACTGATCTAGAACAAATACTCCAAAATTTATGTGGAACCAAAAAAACTCTGAATAGCTTCAGCAATCTTGAGAAAGAAGAATATAATTGGAGGGCTCACAATACTTGATATCAAACTGTATTACAAGGCCACTGTAGGCAAAACAACCTCGTACTGGCATAACAGACACACAGACCAATGGAACAGAACAGAGAGCCCAGAAATAAACCCATGTGTCCATTGTCAATTAATATTTGACAAAAGGGGCAGGAGCATAAAATGGAGTAAAAATAGCCTCTTCAATAAATGGTGTCGGGAGATCTGGACAGGTAGATGCAAAAAACTGAAACTCCACCATCAACTTATACACCATACATCAGAATAAACTCAAAATGAATAAAATACTTAAATATAAGTCATGATACTATAAAAGTCCTAGTAGAAAACATAGGCAGTAAAATTTCAGATATCCTACACAACAATATTTTTGCCAATATATGTCCTAGGGCAAGGGAAATAAGGGGAAAAAATAAACAAATGGGACTATATCAAACTAAAAAGCTTCTGTATGAGTAAAGAAATCATTAGAAGGAAAAGGCAACTGAATGTATGGGAGAACATATTTGCCAATGATACCTTGGACAAGGGTTTGACCTCCAAAATATATAAAGAACTCATATGACTCAACACTAGGAAAACAAATAATCCAGTTAAAAAAAAATGGGCAAAGGACCTGAACAGATACTTCTCCAAGGCAACACACAGAAGGCCCATGGACATATGAAGAGATGCTCAACATCACTAGCCATCAGAGAGATGCAAATTAAAACCACAATGAGATACCACTTCACACAGGTCAGAATGTCCATCATAATCAAATCAACAAACAACAAGTGTTGGAGAGGATGTGGAGAAAAGGGAACCCTAGTGCACTGTTGGTGGGAATGCACACTGGTGAAGCCACTGTGGAGAACAGTATGGAATTTCTTCAAAAAATAAAAAATGGAACTGCCTTTTGACCATTTCTGGGAATATACCCTAAGAATCCTGAGTCACTAGTTCAAAAGAACTTAGGCTCTCCTATGTTCATAGTGGTGCTACTTAGAATAGCCACGTGCTGGAAATAGCCTAAGTGTCCATCAGTAAATGAGTGGATCAAAAAACTATGGTACATTTACACCATGGAATACTATGCAGCAGAGAGAAAGAAGGAACTACCTTTTGCAACAGCATGGATGGAAATGGAGAGCATTATGCTAAGTGAAATAAGCCAGGCAGTAAAAGACAAACACCATATGATCTCACTTATGAGAGAAATCTAGTGAACAAAATAAACTAATGAACAAAATAAAATCAGAGACATGGAGACATGGAACAGACTGACAGCGACCAGAGGGGAGGGGTAGGGAGATAATGGTGGAAAGAGGGGGAAGGGGCAAGACAAAGAACATGTATGAATGACCCATGGACATGGACAATGGTGTGGGGATGGACTATGGGAGTGGGAGGTAGACTGAGAGGAGGAGGGCAAAAGGGAAAAAATTGGGACAACTGTAATAGAATAACAATAGCACACGCACACACACAAATACAGGATTAAAAGAGAATGTTCAAGTTGCTCAAATACTATTATTAAGTAAGTATAGACTTTCATTTTCATTCTAAACTTATGAATTACAGTACATGGGGAACATGTAACCGGGAAAGGACAAGGATGCTGCTGATCTTCACCCCTGAGGAAACGCACAGGATGGAGAGCTGTCCAGGCTCCTGCAAATCCATGCAGGATTTGAATTTGCCTTTGGTAAATGAGATACAGAGCAAAAGGAAAGCAGTTTTTCTTGTTGTTTACATTGTGTATCATTAATAGCAGAGTCCTTCTTTTGGCCATAACTGTTTCAATACACAAGCTAATTAAGCAAACATCAATAATTTGTTTTATTAAGGACACTTTATTGAATGTCTACCACATGCCACATACTTTGTTAGGTACTGTACATACATGGTGAGCAAGACAGAAGGGTTGACCCCATGGCAGCTCTGGGAATGGTGTCCCTGAGAGGGTGTCTTCTGTCTCAGGCACAGAAATCCCACCTCGCATTGCTTATACCACACAGGAAACTTATATGCTTACATGTTCATAAAGGCCTGAGTGAACACTACACTCAGGAGAGGCTCGTTCAGCCACGTGCCTGAGGGTCAGGATTCTTTTTATCTCTCTATTCTGCCACCCACGGGGTTAGCCTCACCCTAAGCCTGGCTTCCCCAGAGGTCCCAAAGGGCCACGGCTGCTCCTGGGAGATAGGCTTCCTTGTTTACATCACAGGAAAGAAAGATCATCTTTGTCCAAGCATTCGCACAGAAAGTTCTATAATACTGTCTGATTAAATCAGCCTACACGGTGCTAATCCCCACAGCTGGCTTGACCGGTTAGCCTGGGTCTAGGCTGTGGTTTCATTACTGGAGCCAAGATTTCTAACATCCCCAATGAGAAGTCAGGGTCATCAGAGAGAGGGTGCTGATGCTAGGGAGGCAACGAGCAAACGTTCGAGCTGTCCCGGGTGGGTACCTGCAGAACCGGGCAGACCCCTGCCAGCTCTCCTGCTTTTTGTATTTGGGGCATAAAAGCTAAAGCCAACTACCCCAACATTGCTGACTACAGAAATACACTCCTCGTTAACTTGACTTTACTATACTATTGCCTTCATTAGCAACTTTATTCCCAGAGAAGACTGTTGCCAAACTAGGTAAAAATTGCAAACAAATTATTGCGAATTATTGGGACTCCCAAAAGACCATCAACTCTTCCTTAGAAAGCATTGACAGTTTACACCCCCAAACTTTTTGAACCCTGGTCTCAAAATCCTCGCCTTGCTCTGTCCACTTAAACTATGAATATCATGATATTTACCCAGTTGTAGCCAAGCCCCCCAGGTCCTGTCTCATCCCCTTTACCACAATGAAAGCGCAACCTTAAACCAAACTTCAAAATCTTCATAAATCCGACTTTGCCTCTCCCCTTCCATTACCAGGCAAGCAATAAACCATTCTGTCTTATCAACAGGTTGTTCTGGTGGAACTTGGGAGGGAGCACATACCCTGAAAGGCCATTTCCAGGGGCAGTGGTCTTCCTGAGATCCTCTGTCTGCTGCCAGGATGCTCCACCCTGGCTCCGGGCCCCTTCACCCAGGAAGCGCTCTCCTCCCCACAGACACCCCCAAGGGGATGTGCTTCTTTGAGAGGCTGACATAAACCACTCTAGTTCATTTCATCTAGGGGGAAGAATCGGCCAGGGGCCCATTATATTAGCAGTCACTTCTGAATGCCATTCCTCGAGACAGAGACTGTTAAGACTCAAGCCCACTGTTAACCACTTTCTTACTTAATTACTATTCAAGTGTGCCGCAGGAATGGCCCAGGGCAGTGACTGCTGGGGCATCTGTGAATGACAGAATAGTCAAGACGCACTTGTCTTTCTGTTCAGGTAGCAATGCTATTTTCGAACACATCGTTATCCCTCACGCCTCCTGTGTTCACCCTAATGCTCCCGTGTTGGGTGTGATTACTACCTCTTGAGACCTTTGCAAGAGTCACTGGTTTTGTATCCAGGCTGAAGATGAGAAAATGTTTGGCGTCCTTTTCTGTACAGATAACTCAACACAAGAAAAAAGACTTGCTTGGGAAATTTAAATGCCTTTGGCTTTGTTTGCTGACCATTCCCTCCACCAGCTGGAAACAGACACTCCATTAGCACGAACCATCCTGCTTGTCCCAACTGCGTTCTGGCCACTTGCAGCAACCGGCACAGGTTCTAACAGGCTTGTTAACGCTTTTCAGATTCCCAAACATGGAGCACGTCTTTATGTTCTTTGCAATCAGTTTTGCTTCAGTGGCCCTGTAGGTATTTATGGGTACTGGCATGCTAAATCCCATCAATAAAAATAGCTTTTTGGGGGTGGGGAGGGGAAAACTCAGTTTATAAGCCCTTTATTTTGTCCAAAAAACACTATCCCACTATTTTTCTCTTTCTCATCTTCACACATAGGTGGAGCGAATCATTACCTTGTGTAAAACCGCTGCTAAAATGTTTCCCTGGTGAGAAAACCCAACTGGAGGACCAATATCTTTGTCACCTCCCGACCAGTTCTCATTCAAGGGACAATGGTCTGCCCTCACCACAGGGATCTCCATGGTATTTCCGTTTCCTCTGTCTCTTATGAAAGCAGACTCTGAAGCACTTTAGTGCCTGGCCATCCATGTAAGCTCAAGAGAAACCTTCATGATTTGGTAAGGTGCCTCAGTTACTGTTGTGAATATTCCTCAAGTGCACTGAAAATGTGAAGCCAGTGGTATCACCAGAAGGCAGTACGTGGGAGCCAGGGGAGCAAATGACCTCTTCTCACGTAGAAAAGGTAATTCAAGCCTGGGGCATAATAATGACCATCTCCATTTGAAAAGCCTACTGCAAACTCAGTCTCAATATCTTTTACTGACTGACTTCTACTTTGGGATCCACTGAATGGGGAATTGTGGAACTTTAGAACCAAAGGAACCCAATCACTTTTATTATATGACTCTTTCATTCAATCATCAAATACTAACTCAATATCTATGTAATAGAGATAGTGTTTCCATTCCCTGTAAACTGTGTTGTTCCATGCAATTAATAATCAATGCCACATATTCCAGCACATCAAAGGCAAATAGCATAAAGTCAATGATCAGCTAGTCCCTCATGAAGCAAAACCCAGGCCTTGTCTGCAAAGAGATACATCGCAAATTCTAGATGTTCCCTTTAGAGGTTGAGAGGAAACTTTGGCTGTCTGAGCCTAAGACAGGGGTTGAGAGGAAACATGCCACACATGTAAAGGAAGTGTCCGCCAGCCGGGAGGGGAAGTAGAGAGCCTTTGGTGGAGGAAACAGGAGCGAGAAGGAAAGGAGACTCTGATGTACGGTCCTGGCTTCACCCTCAGGCTGGAAACCCTGAGTTTCAGGTGGGTTAAGGAGGAAGCTGAAGGTACAGGTGGCTCCTGTGCCCACATGAGGCCAAAGCAACAATGCAGAAATGGCCATGCACCAGCATGTAATGTAATAGCACCAAGTCTCCTGGAGCACCCATGTGTCCTTGAATGCCCACAGGATGTGGAAAGGAGGTGACAGTATTGGTGACAGAGTTTCAGGGGGCCTCCAGGAAGTTGGGAAGTGCCCCTGGACCAAGCATTACAAAGAAGACCTCCTGGGCCAGGCGCCCAAGGGGATGGACTGCCAGACCCGAGACCTTCAGGGTCATCAACAGCACAAATGGGGTCTGGTCAGCCTCAAAGTGGGTGAGCTCCCAAGGAACAGCCTTCTTGCCTGGCTGATGCTGAGGACAGGCTCACGTTCCACCCACAGCGACCCTCAGCAACACAGGCAGCGAGAGAGGCATCTGGACAACACACTCAAACACTGCAAGCACCCCGACCCCCACCTGCCACGAGCTTTGGGTTTCCCTGCACCTAGACTCCAGCTTGAGAAGAAGGAGGCAGGAGATCTCTAAGAGGAAGGAAAAGAGTTCTAGTTGGAAAACTAGGTGTTACATTTGATTGAATATTTATCCCAAAGAGACTGATATAACCTGGAAATCAATGAAAAGCAGTAATTAGCAAGATCAAGTTTATATTCTTCCCTTCCTGTTTTTTACAAAGATGGTATCTGTTTTAGATAAAGAAATGTCTTTGCACTATTTTCATGTACTGTTAAATGCTTCTTGTTCTCTCAGTTCCCACCCAGAACAAACACCGCTGCACTACGTGTGGGGGAGCCTGTCATGACACTACGTGGGGGAGACGGTGTGATGGCGTGTGGCCTCCATGTGCTCACCACTCATCTTCTCCATCACTACCCCCCACACGCACATTAGGCCCATTCATGCTCTGTGCCTGTGCCACGCCTACGTGCGCAAAGCATGTGATCGCCCGCCAGGGTTCATTCCCTGCTAACGGAGAATGGAGTTTACGGTGTTTCCAGACTCCCAAGCTAGGGTGCTGGGGGGTACCTCAAGAACCTCCTGCTTGCTGAGTGGTAACACTTCTTAAGGCTTTCCCTGTCCTATGTCTCAGGGCATGTTTTTTCAAAATAGTTTTTCTGTCTCAGTTCCCTTCTCCACCGGTCTAATACTTATCCAAACTCCTTAATGGGAACCTGATTTGCTCGGGTTTTCTAGTCACCCACCCTTTTTCTGGAGCTTCACTCCTGTTCCCTCCATCTGTTGTGAATAACAGTTTCCCCAGAGTGCTAAAGCCTCTGACTCCCTCGCTTCAAAGTCTGGGTAGCAGTGTGTTCACTTCTGTCAGTGACTCTGTCCCACCAGGACCCTTCTCGGGAAGTCTGCTCTCACATTCCTGCTGGAGTGAGCACCAGATCACATTTCCACGACCTAGGGAGAACTGGACCAGGGGTGGACACCTAATCCAACCTGGGCGACCAAGACTCTCGGCAGGCTCTGCTGAACCCTTTAAAGGGCTTAAGAGTGCAATTCCCTGTGGAGTCTGCTATTGGCTTTAGTTCTACAGCTCTAAGTTCACACCCTTAAGGAGGCAGAGGATGGTAGATGAAGACGCTGCCTGCCAGGGTTCACTGTGCCACACCTGCCCCCTAGTTATACTGGGAATTGTAGAACCCTGAGTTCCAGGGGGCATTGGGCTCCCTGAGGTGGTCCCAGCAGACCACCAAGACTAGTTGGGTGCAGAACCCCATTAGCCTTCCAGACACACATAGAAAAGGCTGAGCTTGGAGACAGGAAGACTGGTCCACACCTGGGCAGCCCGTGAGGAGGGCTTTGAGTTTAGAACCTTGCATCTCTGCCAGTCAGGACAGTGCTGTTGATCTTCACTGTGAATTCTGATTAGAGCCTCTGTCTTCTATCTCTTTTTGAAAAGTAAAACTGGACTCAACGAAACGGCGTCTGTGTGCGGCCTTCCCATCAAACCGGTTACAAACTGTTAATGAAGAGGGTGTATACAGCACTACACACGGAGGCGATGGAAACCTGGAGCTATTTCTATGATTCTCCCTGGGGATCATGATGTAGGCCAGCTCCACACCCAGGAGGGTGGGCAGGATGCCAGGGTGGGGCCAGGCAAGCATCATCTTCTCTCGGATACTACGGTGCAGGGGGCTGTGGTGGGAGTCCCAAGAGTTCTGTCATCTCCTGAGGCCCTGCAGAAGGGGTGCTCCTGTCGCTGGATGCCAGGCAGCCTGCTCTGGGGGCGTCTGCACAGCTTCCCAAGCCTCTGACACCATGCACAGAAAAGGAAGTGGGACTGGCTGACCTTTGAGTGTGCAGTGAAGCCGTGCAGAATCCCTGACAAAGAAATGGGTTTTTGAACTCATTGGCTTTGAAGACTCCATCTGCCACCTGCCCTGGCAAGGTCAGGGTATGTTGGACGCAGTCCTGAGCAGGCTGCCAGATCTCTGCAGGAATCAGGGTTCAGTCCTAACCTGGTCCCTCAGCCCCTGGCAGTAGAGCTTCTGCCAGGGCAGCCTCCCTTTATACTACATTCCAATTCCAACTATCCCATGTTCTCTCTTTTCCCTTTCTCTCTCTCACTCAAACACACAGACTTACGTACACACACACACACACACACACACGTGCGTGCGCATGAACTGGGACTTAATCACTGTTTTTGTTTTAAAGCAGAAATTTAAAGGAAAAGCATATAACAGCAATTTATCCTTATGACCGAAGGAGAAAGGAGAAGGAACAGAAACTATATACATGCATCTACGTCCAGCAAAGTTGCAAATGACCCCTCCCCCCAATCTGAGGTAACAGCTTGTGGGGGTGCAGGGGACAGGGGATTTCTTCCCTTCCTGTGACCCTCCGTGACAGACATTATGGATGATATTTCTTTATGTGACAGTCACATGAGGACACACAGTAGTCACTCAGAATGTGGGACACACACAATAATGACTATAACTGAGGGCTTTCCTGAGCACTTATGTGCTGGCCACTGTGCTTCTCATATGTTAGATGATTGAAACCTTGCTATCACCCAGCATGATAGGCGCTGTGATGGCCCCTTGACAGAGGAGAAAACTCAGACTCAGGAAGGGAAAACTTGCGAGTGGCAGCAGGGAGGGACTCAAATCTGGGCCTATCCAACTCCACAGTGAGTGCGTCCAACCGCCCTGCCTCCAGCCTCTCCACCCTCACCACTGTTAGCGAAGTGCAGTGACCTCTCTGATACTGCCTTTCATCTCCTCTGGTACCAATGCCCCAATTCTGCTAGTTGCACACTTATTTTTAAAAGTATCACTTCCTCCCTCAGGATGAATCTGGAGTCCTGGGCATGTGCTTCAAAGACCAGAAGGCCACAGGGCAGGGACAGCCTCCCTCAGCCTGCCCTTCACGGAAGGGCACACACAGGTGTGTGTGTGTTTCATTTCCTAAGTTCTCTGGCTACGTCTCAGGTGCTTCATAGAACCTGCAGGGCTCCTGTGGGGCTTAATTTTGAGTCCAAGAAAGAAAGAGTCTTGGTTTCCATGGCCCAGGGGCAGAGGTGTCCTCCTGGACCTACAAATTGGGGGCCCTAGGCTCCTCCTGAATATCCTGAAGCTTAGAATCAATCCATAAACCCTGTCCTGTTCCTCTCCCACCTCGTAGGCACCATCTCCAACAAAGGAAGACTGTTCCTTTGTCCCCAGGCCAGACAGGGGGCCCCTCTGCCTCTCTACACTGCTGCACATGGACTTCCACAGACTGACCTGACTGTGCCCGGCAGCAGCACCCACACTGAGTGAGGCTCTGGCACGGGGCAGGGGGGCTCTCAGGCTGGCTTTGTGGGGGGCAGAGCAGAAAATTCTCTGCCTGAAACCCATGCTCCCTGGTGCTCCTGTTCCCAGGGGCTCAGTTCTCTTCACCTACCAGGAGCAGGAGGAAGAACTGCTTTGTGGACAATCTCACCTAAGCATGACCAACACTTTCTGGCTTTGTCCTTCTGCAGCACTGGATGTGGGTGGTAATAATTATGAGTGTGCACTTCAATGAGTAGTTTACACACCATACTCTGTCTCTCTTACAGTGTATGAGCTCTTCAGTGGAAGGAAGAGATGGCATTTGACTCTCAAATGTTACCAAGTGAGTGCAATTTATTTTTGAGAGGATGAATTAGTACATAAATAAAAGAGTGAGTCAATAAGCAAAGAGGAATGGGAGGAGAATAAAAGAGAAGTAAATCATGAGGATTGAGAGAATCAATGAGGGTACGAGAGGCAGTCACTGCCTCTTCTCTGCAAACAAAACCCTAGTTTTTAATTGGGCACATTTTCACCTAACAAAAAAGTACATTTCCCACATGTCCATGTGACTAAGTTCCATGACAAAGTTAACTGTAAGTGCCAAGGTTGCATGAGACATCAAGGAAAATCCCTGGAAAAGGAATGTGTGTACTTTTGGCCACCTTGCTATGGCATAGAGGATATGTGATGGTTAGAGCTTAGCAGCCATCATGTACAATGAGGAGACCTCAAAAAAAAAAAAAAAAAAGCCGCACTAGGTCAGTGAAGTAGAAGTCTAGGTCTCTGTTGGTCACAGAACCACTATAACAATCTAGACTACCTTCCTCTGGACCTTTATTATGGAAGACAGAAATAAATTTTCATTTCACTTGTTGTTTTGTGCTCTGTTGTTTCTTAGATTTTTATCACGTGTAGTTGAATCTGATACTAACCAACTTGTCCAGAATCACAAGTTCATGATAAAGTCAGTCCTAGCATCCAGGTCTCCTCTTTCCCAGTCTCAAGTTCTTTCTGACGCCAATCATAAGTCACTATATGATGGTCTGAAAATGTCACAGTCACTCAGAAGCCGCAGATGCCTTTCAAATGTCAACCCAAAGCCCTAATGCAGAGTCAGAGAATCCTGACCTTTTATCAAAGTGAGGGATGGCCTCTGATCTGTGCTCAAAACCCACCAGGCAGGCGGAGATCACAGACTCAGCCTCCGATTAAATGCCATTCCTAACAGCCTAGGAAACATACGCTCGCATTTTTGGTGGCTCCTCTATTTCAACAGGCAAGCATTCCTGCTTCCACACAGTGGAGCATGTGGACGGGGGGGTCTTACCTCCACCAGAGAATGCCAGTGTGCGATGGGCTTCCGAGGATACGACAACATTTCACTCCAGTGGTCTCTGCCCAGCCTCTCGGCTTTGTTGCCTACTTGACACACGCCGATGATCTCATTGTGACCTATACTGTGAAAACGGCCCACAATAGTTTTTTCTTAAAGTTGTGGCATGTAAGAACAGTAACTACTCAGTGAAGCCAATAAAGGAATTTGGGGAACAGTGGTTCTTTTTATTCCCTAATTTAAAACCAGATGCTGGGTTTAATAGAATAGGAATTGGGATCCAGTACTGTGCTCAGGGACATAGAGAAGAAGAGCAGAGTCTGGCCCTCACGCACCTAGGCTTTTGAAACAAGAATGATGTGGCATGCCTTAGCTTATTCCCCAGGACCCCATGCTTGAAAAGCTTCCTGACGTATGCTAAGGATGCCACCTCTGTCTGGTTTTGGAGCTACGTGGACCTCCTGGCCTCCAACTCCATGGAATGAACGGGGGTGACCTGAAAGGAGTTTCTTGC
Organism: Trachops cirrhosus; assembly: GCA_028533065.1. Lineage (NCBI taxonomy): Eukaryota > Metazoa > Chordata > Mammalia > Chiroptera > Phyllostomidae > Trachops > Trachops cirrhosus. The sequence continues at coordinate 36,961,857 of CM052543.1, forward strand.
AACAACAGCTGCTCAAATTCCTGCAAGAGGCAACCAAATACTGAGGGGGGCAGCTCTGTGTCTGGCAGCCACAGCCTTGAACTCACAAAGTGGGCAGAGTCGAGGAGGCTCCAGGGTCTTCCTGCTTCCCCTCTCTTTCTCAAACATGTTTTCTTATGCTCTATCCTCCTTCCTCCCAAACCCAGCTTTGCTTCTTGGACCCGATTTAATTTCCCTACTGTAAAAAGATCCTGAGCTCCTTTAACTTTAGGGCTAATGTTTCTGAAACATTCCCTGGGTAGGTCCTTGCCTTAGCCCATCTTTTTTCCTTAGCAGATTTTGGTGATGAGAAATGCTTTGCATAACTAGAATAACATGGCTCATCCTTTAACTCTTAGGGAGCCAAACACATAGACTTTCCCTTTCCTTTTTTCTTCCTATCTGTGTATGGAGCAAGGGGAAGATGAGCTGGGGCAGTGGGGTGAAGGGCCTCCAAGTCTATGCTCACTGAAATCCGTTGCATGCAGAAGCTCCGCGAATTCTGCTGTAGAGTTTTCCAGGCCAGATTCATGAGTTCACTGAGAATTACACTGAGCAGAACTCACATAATCAGGTTTGTCAATGTGGGAAACTTGGCAACGGCATGAAAAATGCTGGCTTAGCTTTCCATGGTTGGTGGGCAGCGCTCCCCACTGTGGCCTGACACTACTGGTGTTGTGTGCCGTCCAGCGGAGGTGGGCGGAGGTCTTCTGCCCGGCGAGGCCCATCGCACCCCTGGGCAGCTCAGCCCCGCCGCGCCCCTGGGGTGGCAGATGGTTAGGCTCCACCCAGGCATCCGCTGGAAAGAGTGCTCAGGGCACTGCAGCTGCTTTACTGACATTTCAGGGGCACGTGGGAAAATTTTTAGCTACAAATAATATTTGGAAGATTGTATTAGAAGTCAGAATGATTTTTTTCAAAATTGTGCCCAGACCACGTGGGAGGTTTCCAATTAAAAAGAGACTTTTCATTTCAGTCTAATGACTGGTTTAACATATATAATTCCCTGTTGGTGCTTCCTTTGCATATTAAAGTGACTGTTTTTCAAATCTGTTCTTTAAATACACACTTGGCTACAATGTAGGCTATAAATATCTCTTCTGCGCTGTATTAATTAGAAAGTCGAGCATCTTATACATTTTAATGCACCCTGTCATCCATACTGATTCCAGCATTTTCAAGAGAACACTTCTGTGTTTGCTTTCAGACTTAAGTGGATGGAAATGATCTTTATTAAACACACTGGGAGAAGGGAAAAAATAATGTAGTTATGGACTTAGAAATGTTGGTGGTCTGGCCAAAGTAATCATTCTGCTGTTTTGAGTGGCACCTTCCCACAAAGGCCAGGCAGGATTGCCCAAGAGATCTAGACCTGTGGGGCCACAGTTCTCTGGCTGAGGTTCTAGGGGTGTGCAGGGGTGGAGAGGGGAAGAGGTGGGGGTCGGGAAGGATGGAGAAGAAGAAAAAGACTGAAAAGGGGGAGGAAAGAATGCGAGAGCTGAGGGGCACTCTCATAACCCGGCTCTACAGCAGGGTTTGGACTCCTTGCCAACCAGCTTTCCACACGCTGCTCATTCAAGTCATTGCCGGCTGCCGGGACACCAGCTAAGAATCTGTGACTGCACCTCCTCCCCCTTTCTTGCCGGGGACACAAAGGACTTGCACTGAGAAAGAGCTCCAGGTATCTCACCGGTCGTAGTCCATGACCGCTATGGACAAGTGGATTTGGTCGATGTTGTCGGGAGGGACATCAAAGACTATGGCTTCGTTGTAAACAGGATTCAGGGTGTTCCTCTTGGTGGACGTTTTCCTCTTCTTCAGCCGTCTGCCATCGCACATCAGGGAGACCTTCACGTAGGGATCTGTAGAGACCACGAGAAGCAGGGGTATGTGAGGACACGCACGGATTCAGGCCGGCAGTTTCGTCACTGTGGAGGTTCATGGACTGCACACGGAACTCCTTTACCTGTCTGCCAACTGGAGTTGGAGGATTTTAATTAATATGATGCCTGGGCAGTGACTAGAGTTAGGATAATTAAGTCTTTCATTCATGAAAAAGCACAGGACACTGTCTCCTCAAAATGCGTGGAATTTTAAAATAATGTGAAAAAACACCTGTTACCAAATTAGAAACCGTTCCAGCTAGAATTCAGACCTGCCTGGCAGTGACAGGAAAGGAAATGCAGAGGCACGTTCGAAGCGTGGAGACTCGGGACTCTGAGCCACTCGGGACATTTCATCTCCTAGACATCAGGTCTGCAGGAAAGGGAGAATTTCAGGGGTGGATTTCCTAGGTGCAGGGGCCGTAGGCCCCCTGAGCTTCCTGCAGTCGGGCTGCAAAGAGGCAAGCAGTTCAGCACGTCAGGAAGAGCAAGGACATGGGCTTGCATGGGTGCGACGCTGGGATGGGGTGACAGGTGATAAGGCTGGTCTCTGCTTCAGGTGGGTCTTCCCTCGTTCCACCTCACTATCCTACTGCTCAGTGAGGAGTTCTTCTCTCTTCACCTGCATAACAGTGTGTTGCCCTGACTCCCATACTCAGTCCACTGTCCAGGAGGGACTTGGCCAGAAGGGGCCACCTCTTCTTTCTGCCTGGAAAAACACTGCAGTACTGGCAGCAGAAAGCAATGCATCTGATGTCCTCTGACTTCAGCAGCGAACAGCCTGTGGACTGGGTATGTTAGGAGCACATTTCAGGAGCCCCTGCAGAGGCTGCTTGTGAAGCTACATATTAGGAACTGCATACTGGGACTTCTTCTAGGGTTTAGAATTTAAGGTACATGTTTGACTCACTGGAAAAACCAAACTGCATAGTTTGCTAATGAGCCTTTTATAAGGATATAGGATTCTTCAATCTTTAGCAAGCCTGAGATGATAATTGTTGTATCTGAGGAAAGACTCAATAGGATAAGCTGTATCATCCTATGTTAACTGCAGACCGAGCTCACAATTATGGTGAAGAAGACTTAAGAGAGAATAATAACAATGATGATAGTTAATGATAAATAGCATTTAGTGTGCACCAGGCATATTCTTATGGTTTGTTATGTATTAACTCATTTAATCTTATAACAACCCAAAAAAGCTAGTTACTATTATTACCCTCATTTTACAGATGGGGAATCTGAAGCCCAGACAGGGTAAGTGACTTGCCCAAGGTCACACAGCTATTAGGTCTAAGACAGGGATTAAACCCAGGTAGTTTGGTTCCAGAGTCCATGTGTTTATTACTCTACTAGAACATTCATAAGATACAACAAAAGAAATGTATGAGAAAGTCTGAACTAGAATGTCCCACCTGATGCTCCTGTTATGTCCATTGCCTTTAGATTCCTTGCTTTGATAACAGTGATGGTCAGCCTGCCGGCCGTCGGCAGGTAACAGAGGGAAAACATCAGCTCTCCAAGATCCACGTTGTCCTGTTGAGAAAGCACAAACTGAAGCATGAGGAAGCGTCTTCAGCCTGGTGTGCGAAAGGACCGGCTGCAAGGCAGCCCCAGGAGGGCCAGCACTGGTCTCTCTGTGCGGCTCGCAAATCCCTGGGGCCTCTCACCTTCACACCTGCACTTCGGGAACCCTTCGCCCCAAGGAAGCCCAGCCCACCTTCAGATGGCAAAGCTGTGGAGGCCACCCAGGGCCTCTGCCACCTTCTGCCCAGCCACGTGCAGCCCTGCACAGCCTCACCCAAGTCCCTGTGGCCCAACAAGTAGCCCCCAGAGCAGTAGCCCCCACAGCATTAACTATTCTGCATGGAGTCCCACATGTGGGTCCATTCATATCACCATCACCATCCACACAGAGCCCACAGGGCACAGCTATGCTGAGAGGCACTGCAGCACTGTGCAGCCCTAAACCCAGCCTTGTGCACACACGGGCTCTGTGCACAGCCCCATGCAGCCTCACACAGCCTCTCACACATGTCCCCACCCAGCTCCCGGGGACTGTCCCACTCCCCTTTCCTACATGGCCTCCCCCACAGTTTTTCCCAGAGGCCTCACATAGGCCCACGAAGTCCTCCAAACAGCCACCGTCCATATGCACCCTTGCCCCATACACTCTGCTACACAGTATACCCCAAGTTTGCCACTATACCCCTGTAAACTCCTGCAAACACTCCCACACCCCAAAACACACACACACACACACACACTCCTCCACCCACCACAGCACTGCACACAACCCGGTCTCACACAACCTGTGCAGACCAGCACTTGGCTCCACTGGAAATATCTAGTCCCTACGTGGCCTTGAACAAGGACCCTTCAGAAGCCTGACAGTGGCACCCAGTAACCCTACACAACACAGCCCTGGATACAGGGGCCTCAGACAGCCCTGAGCAGTCTCCATGCAGGGAGCGATGGCTGAGACCCAGGACCCAGACCCCACAGGCCCCTATGGCTGGCCCCCCAGGTCTCTCACTTCGCTGCAGGGCTTGCTGTCTCTTGGTGTGTCTCTAAGGAGCCCTCATTTCCCTGTGTGGAGGAAGACATCTCCTCGGGCAGTACACAGCCAATCAAACAAGTCAGAAGATGTGGGGACATGCTTCTCTTTCTCATTTTTAGCCCGGGGATAGTGTAACCAGAAAGGAAAATAAAGAAGCCTGTTCATTTAATAAATATCATCAATTTCTGTGATACCTGAGGTTACCAAGCTGGGTGCACGTGTCTAATTAAAACAGTTTCATACTGACAAAGCTCTGGGGAGTTCGGTCTTTGCCCTCAACATCCACAGCCTCCCCTCCCCTTCTCAATTCTCCAAGGATGTTTCTATTTTTGGAAACACAGAATCAGCTCTGGAAGGTCACCTCGCCCAACGTCCCAGCCTTGACTGCTTCTGCTGGGGGATGAGGTGCAGGGAATCTGGCCGCTAAGGCAGATGGATTGCTCTGTATCTTCATGCACCGCTGGCCTCATGTAAATAAATGACCTCACATCTCAAGCCAGGCTCTCCTGGAACTCTGACCTCAGGAGATGCAGGTGGCTGGGCCTGTCCCTCTGGGGTGGTGGTGAGGAGGAGGGATAAGAATTCTACAGGAAGCCCTGACTGGCGTAGCTCAGTGGATTGAGCGTGGGCTGCGAACCAAAGCATCGCAGGTTCGATTCCCAGTCAGGGCACATGCCTGGGTTGTGGGCCACGTCCCCAGTGGGGACCACATGAGAGGCAACCACACATTGATGTTTCTCTCTCTCCTTCTCCCTCCCTTCCCCTCTCTAAAAATAAATAAATAAAATCTTTAAAAAAAAAAAAAGAATTCTACAGGAGTGGGGATGTCACATGGGTGAACTGAATGGGGTATGCCAGGTTACTTTTGTGTTAAGCACATTTTTGTCCAACATAAACTCCATTCACAAATACTTATATTATATGACTGTTTGCTCATGAGTTAAAAGAAAAAAATCAGAGCTTCAGACTTGGTGATACTTCAGAAGGAGAACTAGGGCTAATGTCCACATTTGTACTTGAAAAAATTAGGCAAGTTAAAGAAAGAGGTGTCAAGGAGGAAATGCTTGCTTTGATTTCCATGTGCTTTAAAAAGAAATCATTAAAAAATTTCTATGTTGTGAGAATAAAAATGATAAGATTCAAATGCAGAAATTTTTAAGTAAAAAGTAAAATATTCCCTTTTTTATGTATATACCACCTATATTACTCATTTCTGCATAATCATCCATATTTTTCTTTATATCCATACATACATACATACATACATACATACATAAATCCATCCATCCACTCATTTATCGTGTTAACATTTGTAGTGGTTGTGGTTATTAAGCATCACTTTTTGTCAGGTACTCACAGCTCTATTTACAGTGGAGAAGAACAGACATGGTCCCTTGATGAGAGATGGGCTTGCTAGGAGCGGGAACAGGAGTTGATGGCACCTACTGCTAACTCTGCTTTCTCCCCATCAGCTGATGCTAATTAGAGGTCAAGAAGCTATAGATCCTGATGTTTGTAAACATTCTCTTAAACCAGTGGTTCTCAACCAGGAGCAATTTTGCTTCCCCAGGGGACATTTGCTACTAGCTAGAGAAATATCTGATTGTCAAAACTGGGGATGTGAGTATCTTACTGACACCAGGTGGTTAAGTTCAGGGAAGCTATAGATCCTGATGTTTGTAAACATTCTCTTAAACCAGTGGTTCTCAACCAGGAGCAATTTTGCTTCCCCAGGGGACATTTGCTACTAGCTAGAGAAATATCTGATTGTCAAAACTGGGGATGTGAGTATCTTACTGACACCAGGTGGTTAAGTTCAGGGATGCTGCTAAACATCCGGTAATACACAGGGCAGCCCTCCACTACAAAGAATAATCTGGTTCAAATGTCAATGATCCCAAAGTTGAGAAACTCTGCATTATACATACGGAAGTGCCTGTGTTACTAGTAAAAAATTTTCCAGAATGCTGATAAAAGTCAAACATAAGAGGGTAGTGAAGCACTTGATTTCTTTTCAGCTTGACAGGATCCAAGTAGCAGATGTGTCACTGGTGGCTCAGTGCCCTAGGGGGCAAGGGGTGGGGTACAAGGGGGAAGGAAAATGTCATACAGAGAAATGCTTCATTTGCTCTTGCTTTGTGTGGCCAAGTTCAGTACCGTTGGCAAGATATATGGGGAATTCATAGCAACTGTGTGTGAATTCTCCACTTGCCAATCTGTAAATTTTTTCAGTGATATGCTTGCCTGTAATGGTCTGTGATAGCTCTAGTTTTTGTCTAACCTGGACACTTTTGCATTCCTCTTGCTGGATTCTATTGGTGAGCTCTTTCTCAACTCCATAAAGTTCTAGGAGGGCTGCCACAGGAATCCAGGCTCACCAAAATATTCATGTCACAATCTACTGTTGTCTGTTCAGGGTGAGTTATGTGGCCTGAGCAGGGCCACTTAGAGTCCTCTCTGAGACTGGAAAATCAATACTGAGAAATTCTCATTCCACTAGGAGGGGATGAAACCAGAACTGTTGTAAGGTTCTTGTAATATATAGTAAAAGTGGTACAATGTAAATTTAAGTTAGGTTGTGCATGTTAAAGATGTATGCTATGAACCCAGTCTTCCAGCCAAGATGGAGGCATAGGTAGATGCACCGTGCCTCCTCGTACAACCAAGATAGGGACAACAACAATATAGAAACAAAATAACAACCAGAACTGACAGAAAATTGAAGTGTATGGAAGTCGGACAACCAAGGATTTAAAAATAGAGACGTTCATCCAGACTGGTAGGAGGGGTGGAGTTGGGCTGGGCTAGGGACGTGGAGCAGAGACCTGAGCAACCTGGGCGGCGCGCAAGTCCACAGCAGGCAGACCCTGGGCGCACAGGCGGCGGTGGCTGGTGGGCCCCGGCCAGGGGGTGGTGACCAGCAGACCCAGCGAGGCAGCCATTGTGAAGCAAGGCACTGCGCCCAACTCAGGGTCCCAGTGCTGGGAAATAGAGCTTTGGGACACTAACTGAAAAGGAATGTCCCTCGGGGTGCACAGGCCCACCCACATGGGAATTGGCGCCAGAGGGGGCCAGTTGGCTTACGGAAAGCGGTGGAGGGATCTGAGGTCCTACAGAGAGCAGAACAAGCACCATTGTTCCTTCTCGGATCCCGCCCCCACATACAGTGTCACAACCCAGCACCTGGGGTGCCCCGCCCTGGTGAATGCCTAAGGCCCCGCCCCTCACTACAGGAGCATGACAAGACCAAAAATAAAACAGCAAAGGGATGGCCCAAACAGGAGAAGAATTGAAAGCCCCGGAACCCATCCTTTTAAGCGCCAAGAGAGAGCCAACCTATCAGATGCACAGTTCAAAGCACTGGTGATCAGGATTCTCACAGAACTGGTTGATTTTGGTTGCAAACTAGATGAAAAAATGCAGGCTACAATAAGTGAAATGAAGAAAAATGCAAACAACCAGAAAAGAATGAAGAAATAAGAATTCAAAAAAATGAGGACAGGTTTAGGAAACTCCAGGACACCTTTAAACGTTCCAACATCCTAATTATAGGAATACCAGAAGGAGAAGAGGAAGAATAACAAGTGGAAAACGTATTTGAACAAATAATAAAGGAGAACTTTCCCAATCTGGCAAAGGAAATAGACTTCCAGGAAATCCAGGAAGCTCAGAGAGTCCCAACGAAGTTGGACCCAAGGAGGAACACACCAAGGCACATCACAATTACATTAGCCAAGGTAAAAATGAAGGAGAGAATCCTAGAAGCAGCAAGAGATAAGGGGATAGCAACCTACAAAGGAGTTCCCACCAGACTGTCAGCTGATTTCTCAAAAGAGACCTTACAGGCGAGAAGGGGCTGGAAAGAAGTATTCCAAGTCATGAAAGACAAGGACCTACATCCCAGATTGCTCTACCCAGCAAAGCTTTCATTTAGAATGGAAGGGCAGATCAAGTGCTTCTCAGATAAGGTCAAATTAAAGGAGTTCATC
>CM052543.1:36970806-36986111 GCA_028533065.1 Trachops cirrhosus
GGAATGTGGGTGGGAGAGGGTGTTCAGGGTGGAGGGGAATGAAGGGGGGGTAATGGAAAAACTGTAATAGCATAATCAATAAAATACATTAAAAAAAAAGATGTATGCTATGAACCCAAAAGAAATGACTAAAATAATACAAGGATTTATAGTTAATAAGCTAAAAAAGGAGATAAAATGAATGCTTTAAAATAGTAAATTAATCCAAAAGAAGGAAGAAAAAAGGGAAAGAAAGGAATAAGATCAGAAGAGATAATTCTGAAAGAAATAAAAAAATAGTACAATGGTAAATTTAAACCAATTTTAATAATTATATTAATGTAAATAATATAAGTATTCAAATAAAAGGCAAAGATTGTCTCATTCAATAAAAAGCAACATCCAATTTTATGCTCTCTACAAAAAATTCCCTTTAACTATAAAAGTAAAATAATAGGCCCTGGATGGGTGCTCAGGTGGTCAGAGTGTCGTCCTGATACACTAAGATTGAGGATTTGACCCCCGGTCAGGTACATACAAGAATCAAACAATGAATGCATAAATAAGTGAAATAGCAAATTGATGTTTTTCTTCTCTCTCTCTCAGAAAAACCAACCAATAAAAAAAAAGTAAAAGAATAAAAAAGATATATCATACTAACACTAATAAAAATACATCTGGAATAGCTAAATTAATACCAGATAAAGTATATGTCAGAGCAATGAATATTACCAGAGACAAACAGGGTCATTTCATTATGACAAAAGGTTCAATTCATCAAAAGCACATAACTGTAAATATTTATCTACTATACACCTTCAAAATACATGTTTATTCTTGTGAGAATACACAAGTTATAGTCATAAATTTGAATACCTGAACACTACCAACTAACTGGTAGCAAAACAAAACAAAAAACAAAAAAAGAAACTCCACAACCAAAAACAAAAAAACCCCCAAGACTCTGCCAATCAACAGTCGAATACACATTCTCATCAAGTGCACCCAAAACACTAAGCAAGACAGACCATATCCTGGGCTATTAAACAACTCTCAGTTAAATTTAAGAAGATTCAAAGTATATTTTCTGGATGCAATAAAAATGAATTAGAGATCAAATGATTTAGAAATAACAAAGAGTTATCTGCAAAATCTCCAAATACTTGAGAACTAAATAACTCACTTGTAAATAATCCATGGATCAAAGAAGAAATCAAAAGAGAAATTAGAAAGTATTTTAACCTGAATTGATATGAAAACCCAACATATTAAAGTTTGTGGAATGTAGCACTAAGAGAAAATTTATCGCACTAATATGTCTATATTACACAAGAAAAACACTCTCAAGTCAATGACCTCAGCTTCTACCCTAGGAAACCAGAAATAAAAACAAATGAAAAGCAAAGTAATCAGAAGAGTGGAAATAATAAAGATTAGATAAAATAACATAAAGATGTATATTTTAAAGAATCGAGTAACGCCTAAAGAACTAATAGGTATATGTTCTTCACCAAGCTGGTATTGAAGATAAAATGGAATCATAAAAATACTCCATGCAAAAAAGGCAAGAAAAAAGAAAGGTACAGATGAAACAAACAGAAAAGGCAGGTTTAAAAACTACCATGTGGATAATTACATTAAATATATACACCTAATATCCTCAATTGAAAAGGTTGGTCAGACAGAATAACAGAGCAACACTTAACCTCATGTGCTGTCTACAGGAAACCTACCTCAAATGCCATGGCAATGAGAGGCTAAAAAGAGATGACAAATTAGGTGATGTAAACATTTACCAAAAGGAGGTTGCAGTGGCCATATCGACATCAGAGAAGATTTTAGACGGAGGAATATTACCAAGAGGAAGGAGACATTTCATCAGTAAAGGGTGAAATCATCGAGAGGACATAATCCTAAATGAGTATGTACCTAATATCAGAACTTCAATATGTATTAAACAAAGCTGATAGAAGTAGGAGGAGAAATAGGCAAACCCACAAGTACAGTAAGAGACTCCAACACTTTATCAGTAATTGATTGAACAAGCCAGCAGAAAACACGTGAGTGTATAAAAGGCTTGAACAATACTATCAAGCAGCTTGACCTGATTGGTATTTACTCTACTCATCAATACTCCACCCAATAATAGCAAAATGGACATTTTTTCAAGTATATGCCAAATATTCACCAAAATAAACAATATTCTGGGCCATAAAAACCTCATTAAATTAAAAAAGATTAAAATCTTACAAAGTACATTCTTTAACAAGAATAAAATTAAACTAGAATTCGATCATAGATATCTGGAAAATCCCCAAATATTTGGAAATTGAACAGTACTTGTCTATATTACACACAGGTTAAAGAAAAAAAGTCACAAGGGATATTAAAAATTATTTTGACTGAATGAAAATGAAGACACAGAATATCAAAATTTGTAGGACACAGTCAAAGCAATGCTTATAGAGAAACTTATAGCATTAAATGCTAACATTGAAAAGGAAGTATCATCTAAAACCAATTACCTGAGCTTCCATTTAGGATCACAGAAAAACAAGAGCAAATCAAACACAAAGTAGATGAAAGGAAGCAAATACTATAGGAGTAGAAAATAATAAAATGTAAAAATGGAAGCACTAGAGAAAATCAGCAAAACCAACATCCTGGCAAGACTGATCAGGAAAAAAAAGTGAGAAAATATCAGTCATCAACATCAGAAGGAAGTGGGCATGTCCGTACAGACACCACGGACACTGAAATAATACGGGGACATTACAGAACAATTTTATCCCGATAAATCTGACGACTTAGATAAAGTGAACAAATTACTTGAAAGACAAAAAGCCATGAAATTTATGATAAAAAACATTAACTGAGAATATAGATTATTACAGACTGCCTATTTTTTAAAAAATTAAATTAATTTGGGTGACATTGGTTAATAAGATCATATAGGTTTCAAATGTACTAAAAAATTCTGGACAAGAAATATAGTATGTTATACTATAATATTTCACCTAGGTAATTAATTAAATATTAAATATTAGAGCAGCCAACAAAGAACACATGAAAAAATAATTTTGAAGTTACAGTTTTCAAAATAAAAACCTAATAAGAAAGAAAATTATTGAAGAAAAACCCCACCATACCAAACTAAGGAAAAAACCAATTACTGAAATAGTCTTATACCCACTAAATAAATGAAGTCACAGTTAAAAACTTTCTCACAAAGACAACTCCATCCCATTTTAGAAAGAAATAGCACCAAATTCTACATGCGCTTTTCCAGCAAGCAGAAGAGGTGGGAACATTCCTAACTTAGTATATGAGGAAAACAACATCCTAATGCTAAAAGTAGACAAAGATATATGAAAACTAGAAACCAGAGTCCTCATGGATATTGGCATGATTAGACTTAATGACATTTTAGCAAATCAAACCCAGAAATATGTTAAAAAAGATGTGTATTTTAAAGTGGGATTTATTTTGGGAATGAAAGTTTGGCTTAACATTTGAAAATCTTAATAAGGTAAATCACTGTATCAACATACTAAACAAGAAAAACCGTATTGATAGATACAAAACAATCATTTGACAAAAGTCAATACCCAATTCAGGGTAGAAACTCTCAGCAAACCAGGAATGGAAGGAGATTTCCTTCTATTAGGAGAGGTATCTGTATAATACTGCAGTTAATATTATACTCAATGATGCAAGAATGAGCACTTCCCCCCACACCAGCCAACATGGCTAGGATGTCTGTTCTCACCACTTCTGTTCAACATTGTTCTAGAGGTTCCAGCCAGTGAAAACAGGCAGCAATAAAATACATACACATTGAAAAGGAAGAAGCAAAACTGTCTTATTTGCAGATACAATGATTGTTTACGGAGAAAATCCTGAGGAATCTATAAAAAGCTACTAAAACAAGTTTAGCAAGGCCAACAAGGGCAATACAAAAGCAACACTATTTCTACATACTATAAATGAAACAACTGAGAATTGAAATTAAAAAGAAATTGACATTTATACTTTCAGATAAATTTAGCAAATTATGTACAGGACATGTACACTGGAAGCTATAAAACACTTCTGATAAAAATTAGATAAAACTGAAATAAATGGAGAACATTCATGGATCAAGAGACTCAACCTTGTTGATATCAATTCTTCCTTAGTTGATCTATAAATTCAATACAATTTTATAAAATACAATTTATGTTACTTTTTTCATCCTCACCCAAGGATATGTTCATTAGAGAGAGAGGAAGGAAGAGGGAGAGAGAGGGGGGAGAAAGGGAGAGAAGGAGAAAGGTAGAGAGAGAGAGAGAGAAATAGAGGATGAGAGAGAAATATCAATCTGTTGCCTCCCGTATGCACTGGGTCTGGGATTGAACCCACAACCTTTTGGTGCATGGGACAACATTCCAACCAACTGAGCCACCCAGCCAGGGCTCAATACAATTTCAACCAAAAGCCCAACATACCTTTTGTAGATGGTGACAAACTAATATTAATATTATATGGCAATGCAAAAAACCTAGTTCAAAACCAGTTTGAAAAAAACATATTTGGAGCATTAACACTATCTAATTATGAAATGTGGAATAAAACTACAGTCATCGAGATAGATGGTGAGGCACTGGCAAAGGACAGACATAACGATCAATGGAACAGAATGAGGCCAGAAGCAAACCCTCATTTGTATGGTCAAGTGATTTTCTAGAAAGGTGCCATATAATTTAATGAGGAAAAGATACTCTTCCCAATAAAGAGTGCTGAAATAGTTGGCTATCTATGAGAGGGGGGCCCAAAAATGGAATTTATTTATTAAGAATTGTGTATTTATTCTTACATGTTTAAACTTCAGTCACCTTCAAAGTACCCTTCATTCGATGCAATATACCTAAGGAGACTTTTTTTCCACTGCTCAAAAACAGTTTTTGAATTCGTCAATTTTGATGTCTTTTAGTGCTTCTGCCATTTTTTTTGTTTGTTTCACCTCTTCCACAATGACAAAACATTTCCCTTTGAGGACTTTTTTCATCTGGGGAAATAAAAAAAGGTCTTTTGGGGAGAGATTGGGTGAATAGGGAGGGTGGGACACAGGGGCCATGCAATTTTTGGTCAGAAACTTCTGAACACTGAGCACGGTGTGGACAGGTATGCAGATGCACTCGTAAATTACCCATCATGAAATGGGCAAATGCATAAAAAGTCTTCAAAAAAAATTTTCACTGAAGCCAAAGGCAGCCTCTCATAACAACGCCAGCTAGTACATTGATACAGATAGGTTCCTAGAATGTTCACCTAGTGGAAGAAGGCTGTACTACAAGGTGCCTGCACTCCAGAAGATAATTCCAGGGTTTTTTTGGGGTCCCCTCTCATATTTGCAAAACACACACACACACACACACACACACACACACACACACACACACACACAAATATGACCTTTCCTTCACATGCTGTGAAAGCATTTATTGGAAAAGGATCATGAATCAGGTAAGAACTAAAACTATGAAACTTGTAGGGAAAATGTATAAGAGAAAATGTGACTTTGGGTTAGACAAAGATTTTTTAAATGGATACAAAAAGCACAAAGCATAATAGAAAAAAAACAGTAAATTGTGCTTCATTTAAGTTAAAAACTTTTGCTCTTCAAAACATATTGTTAGGAAAGGAAAAGGTTAATCTACTAGGTTGAAGGATCATACCTGCAAAACATATAGCTAATTAAATGCCTTCCATTCAGAATATAGAAAGAACTACAACTCAGAGAAACAACCTGGCAGAAATATGGGCAAAAAATATGAACAGACATTTCATCAAAATCACATTAAACGTCAGTGAGACACCACTACACACCCACTAGAATCATTAAAATGAAAGACTGGCCCCCAATGCAAAGCAACTGATCTGATAAGTGGCTGCTGGAAATGCAAAATGTTAAAACCATTTTGGAAAAACTGTTTGGCAGTTTCCCTTCAGGTTACTGAAGGGGATACACTTGCCAAGTGACCCAGAAATCCCATGCCTACTTCTTTACCTAAGGGAAATAAAATCAAACATCCGTCCCAAGACTTGTATGCAATTTTTCTGAGCCCAAACTGAAAAGAAACGCCAATGTAGCTTCACATGGTGAAGAGATAAACAAAATACGGCATGTCCACATAATGGAATACTGTTCAGCAACCAAATGAAATACACTACTGATAAAAGAAACAACTTGAATAATCTCAAAAGTATTACGCCGAGTGAAAGCAGTCACACACAAAGACAACAGACTGTATGAAATTCTAGAAAAAGCAAAGTGACAGTGGCAGAAAGATCTTCAGGAAGCAGATCTGCAGGAAGTAGGAACAGGACTGGGAAGAGGAGACGAACTGCAGAGGGGCACTGGGAAACTGGGGGTGACACATTCTGTGCCATGGGAGTGGTTGTGGTCCAGGACTGCACACGTGACAAAAACTGTGTGCTTAAAAACTAGTTAATTTCATTTTATGTTTAATTCATAGTGCGTATTTAAAAATTCTGAGAAGACTTTGTAAAGGGACTGTATTTTTGTTTTCTAGTTTTATGGCCTTTTAGTTCAGAATTATCCTATCCTATCCTATCCTATCCTATCCTATCCTATCCTATCCTATCCTATCCTATCCTATCCTATCCTATTCCACTCACTTGTGCTCAAATGCCTCTGAAAATAATGGGAATTCTCTATTTGTAGGGGACATATTTTTATATGTCTATTAAGTCAGGTTTGTTAATTTTGTATCCAAATATTTTTCTTCCTAGAATTTATTATGCTTTTGTCTTTTGAAACATGGTTTCTTACTGCTGTTTCACTGACAAATTATTAACAAACATTTAAACTATGGTTAAAATATTCTAATTTGTTGGCTCACTGCAGTTTCTTAACACCCACATCATCCCCACTTTTTAGATACAATTTTCATTTTGCTTCCACTATGTCCTTGAGTACCTTTTCTCCTGGTGAGGGTTTAACTACCCAGTGGTAGTTAAAATAATCTTTATTGTGCTCTAATTTTTTAAAGGTTTAATTTATTTATTTTTAGAAAGAGGGGAAGAAAGGGAGAAAGAGAGGAAGAGAAACATCAATGTATGGTTGCCCCTTGCACGTCCCCCACTGGGGACCTAGTCGGCAACGCAGGCATGTGCCCTGACTGGGAATCGAACTGGGTACCCTTCGGTCACAGGCCAGCATTCAATCCACTGAGCTACACCAGTGAGGGCCATTGTGCTCTAATTCTTAGAAGAAATTTGGCAGGGCATGGACTGTAGGTTCAAATAATTTTATCTTAGAATCACTATATTGTCACAATGTCTCCTAGTACTTCATGTTCCAGCAGGGATGTTTGGTACCATTCTTTTGTATTTTTTTTTTCTCTCAAGGAGGTTTTAAGATTGTCTCTTTGTACTTTTCCTTTGTATTTGTACCTTCTGAAATTTCCCCAAAAGGTATTTACATACCTTGTTCTCACTGATGTTGCTTGGTCCTCAGTGATCAATGTTAGAATACTTTCTCTTGCTTTAATTTCTTTTTTCCCAGTGATCAGGTGATCTATTTTCTTTGGATATTCTCTTTCACAGTGTTGGTTTTCCTCTGATTCCAGTGCATCCCTAATGTCTGTATTTATAACTGAAGGGTCAAGCAAAAGTCTTCTGCCTATGCCATTTGTAGTTCGTTTCCTATTATTTTCTGAAGAACCTCAGGAGGTGAGATTCATGGATTTCATCTGATGTATTTAACTGGAAATTCTGATAAACTATTCTCTAATACTACTTGTATGGTACTAACATCACCAAAATTATTGAACTTTGGCTTTATAGAAGGTTACACAAGTTAGGTAAAGAGAATTATTATCAAAAGACTTTAGATACCCTCATCTCTTCAATATTTTTTGAGTACCACTATATGGGGGGTCCCCAGGATCACCCACAGGTTTTATGATTCACCAGAAGGACCCACAGGACCCAGAAAAGTTATACTCGTAGTTACAGTTTATGACAGCAAAAGGACACAGGTTAAAGTAAGCAAAGAAAAAGGTACACAGGGCTCGGTCCAGGGGAAATTAGGACGAGTTTCCAGTTGTCCCCTCCCAATGGAGTCTCCCAGACAGCACTTATTGTTCCCGGCAGTGGTGTGTGACAACACATGTGAAGTACTGCCGGCCAGGGAAGCTCACCCAAACCTTGATGTCCAAGGTTCTAATCACAGGTGACAAGGAATGCCCACATGACTGGCCTTAACTGCTCAGGCTTCATTCTCCTCATCAGAGGTCAAACAGTATGGCTGGGCCAAGGTACAGAAAACAGGAGTTCACCACAAACCATGTTGTTAGCACAAAATATCTGGTGTGGTAGCGGCCTGGTGTGGTTAGCAGGCTGTTTTAAGGGTTTAGAGGCTATCTGTCAGGAGCCAGTCAAGGGCCAGTCTTTTCTTTGGAATGCGCAGGGTTTGAGCACCCCACGCTTGCAGACTTCACACTTTTCTGCATGCACACAATGTGCTCATTTGAACTGGCCCTTCCACATATTTTGCTGTATTGAAAAGGGGACAGGTGGCTGTGATCTCTATGCTCGTGTACCCAACCATCACACACGCTCACCCGGAGTCATGGAAGATGTTCTGGAAGGAGGTTAGGTAGCAGTGGGGCCTGGCAGCAGAGATGTTAGATAGGAGGAGGGATGAGCATCATGCAATTACGCTAGAAATATATAATAAAAAAGATAACTAGAAGGTTTTCACATGTGTGCAAACTAAGAAATACGCTTTCAAATAAACCATGGGCCTAAGTAAATATCACAATGAAAATTATGAACATATTAAATTGGATGATAAAAATATTTTAAAACAAGTAGAATGCTATACATGGTGATTTATAGTAAGAAATACACATTTGAGCCCTAGCCAGGTGGCTCATTTGGTTGGAGTGTCATTTCATATACCAAAAGGTTGTGGGTTCGATTCCCAGTCAGGGCACATGCCAAGGTTGCAGGTTCAATTCCCTGTTGGGGTGTATATGGGAGGCGGCCGATCAATGTCTCTCTCTCTCTCTCATTCTCTCTCTCTCCCTCCCTCGCTCCCCCTTCCCTACCTTTATAAAATCAGTGAATATATCCTCAGGTGAGAATTTAAAAAAAGAAACACATATTTGATCTTTTCCCCTGTTCCTGACACAGGGTTCTTGAAAACATTGTAAATTCCCAAGTGATAAGAGCACCAGGAGCACCTTTTGTTCTGTTGAGGTGACTCTGAGCAGGTGGGGCTGGAAATGGAGTCCACAATAGATCACGCCTACATGAAGAAGCCTCCATAAAATCCCCATAGTATTGGGTTTGGAGAGCTTCCAGATTGATGAACACATCCATCCACATTGTCAGGAGGGGGATGGACCCCAACTTCACAGGGACAAAAATCTCCTGTGCTTAGGACCCTCTCAGACCTTGTTCAATGTCTCATCATCTGGCTGTTCATCTGTATCCTTTAATAAACTGGTAAACATAAGCAAGCATTTCACTGAGTCCTGTGAGCTGTTCTAGCAAATAATCAAATCCAAGGGGAAGGAGGTCATGAGAAGCTCTGACTTGTAGACAAGTCAGACCGAAGTTGTGGGTTTCCTGGGGACCTGCTACTTGCAATTGAAATCTGAAGTGGGGGGCAGTCTTGTGGGACTGAGCCCTCAACCTGTGGGATCTGACACCATCTCCTGGTAGAGAGTGTCAGGACTGACTTACATGGAAGACACCCAGCTGGTGTGAGAACTGCCTGGTGGGGGAATGACCTCCACATGTCTGGTGCCACATGTATTGTGAGTATGGCAGTAGTGTGACAATAAGGGAGAAACATGCAGAGCAAAATTAAAAGATTAATTAAAAATCTGATTAAGGGAAAAATTTTAGCTTTAAATGCATAATGTAACAAAATGAGGCTGATTATCAGTGATCAAAGCATCTATCTCAAGAGCTTGGAAAAAAACAAATTAAACCCAAAGTAAGTAGAAGGAAGGAAATAATAAATATAGGAGCTGAAATTAATGAAATAGAGAACAAATATATAGAGAGAGAATTAACAAAGCCAAAAGTTAGCTTTGGAAAGGCTAATAAAAATCGCTAACCTTCTTTCAAGACAGATGAAGAAGAAGAGGCAGGGGCAGACAGGCACAGATAACCGCAACATCACTGTACATCTTTACTAAAAGCATTGAAATGATACTTTATGCCCACATGTTTTAAAATTAGACAAAACATACATTTTTCAAGACCTAAAGCTAATAAAATTGATGTAAGAATTAATAACTGAAGTTTATAGTTCATTAAAACATTGAACCTGTAAATTAAACACCTCACCATGAAGAAAACTTCAGACCCACTAAAGTTCACTGGAGAATTCTCTTAAATATTTAGGGAAGAAATAAAGTCAATGTTATGCAAACACTTTCAGAAAAGAGGAAAATAGGGAATACTCCCCAATTCATTTTTTGAAGCCATCGTATTTTGAGTACCAAAATCTGAGATGGACATTACAAGAAAGGCCAAATTACAGACCAATTATATTTGAACTGAAATTTAAAAATGAAACTGAATGCAGAAAAATACGATAATATAGTACTAACAGATGTGTTTTATCTCAAGCTTACAAGGGTGACTTAACATGAAAATTTAAAAACATAATTGTCTATAATAAAAAATAGAGAAAAATCATACAATTAAATAAATGTAGAAAAATATGATAAAATCAAGCATTTATTTATGAAAAAAGCTTTTAATGAATTGAATAAGGAAGTCGTACTTGCTTATCTGACAGAGGTAATCTAAAAGGAAGGTTGGAGACACGGTGTACCTAACGGTGAGATGTGGGAAGCTTCTCAGTCAGTGTCAGGGACAAGGCATATCACTGCTGTAGGTGAGGTCCTAGTGAGTGAAATAAGGTATAAAAAGAAATAAAAGGTATAAAGTGTTGAATGAAGAATTCATTATATCATTGTTAGATGATATGATGTGGGAGGGAGGTGGGGAGGGCTGGGGGTGTGGGCTGGGATGGCAGTAAAAGACAGAAAACTGTACTTGAACAACAATTAAAAGAAAAAAAAATAGTCCAAAAACTCTACAAATAAATTATTGGAATTAATGTTTATTGATGACTGATGGGTTGATGAATATGCAATCAGTAAGCAAGAGTAAATTTCACTTTTATATACCAGAAAAAAAGGTAAAAAATAAAAGTAGAATAAGAATTCACTTATAATAACATCAAAAACATCAAATACCTTGGAAGAAATATAACCAAAAATGTCCAATATTTCTTTACAGAAAAAACCATTATTGAGTACAGTTAAGAAAGGTCTAAGTAAATGAAGAGGTGTACCATATCCCTAGAATGAAAGGCTCTATCACAAAGAATATAAAGATATTCTCCAAACTGATCTACAGGCTAAATGTAATTCCAATCACATGACAACTTGACAAATGGATTCTACAATTTTATTTGAACCTGCAAAGTACCAAAAACAGTCAAGATTCTCTTGAAGAAGAACAAATTGGCAGCCCCTACTTTACTGCATAGGAAGATGTGCTAGAGTGCCATGGACTGGTGTCCAGCGTGGACTGAACTCGTGCAGCATTCGCGCGGGGCAAATAGACCAATGGGGTTGCACGTAGCTCTCAGAAATGGACTCATGCGTGTATGAATGTTTGTCTCACGTACTGGTTCTCTTCATTTGCCCGTCCACACCAGTCACTGCTGTATGCTCTAAAAGGCTGTCCTCTACAGATTTACTAAGAGACTTAACCACCTGACAAGAGTGTGGGAGGAATTAGTGACAGGTGCATGGACACACACCCACACGAGGCAAATAAAACCAAGATAATTCATAAAATTAATTATACATAAATACACATATAACACATGTATAAGAAATGGAGAAGGGAAGATAAAAGTAGAGAATGGGGCTTAGAGTGCTGAGGGGTTAAATAAAATGTCAAAGGGGAGCTTCCCAAGAGAGAGTGCCTTTTGAGCAAGGGCGTGGAGCAATGAGGTAAGGAGGCAGCTAGTGCTGCAGACCATTCACTGGGGACCATCCCACACAGGCCAAGGGGCAAGTGCAGGTGCCTGAGGTGGGAGTGAGCCACTATATCTGAGGAAGGGAAAGGAGACGGTGAAAAAGGAAAAGCATAAAAATAATGAGGTGAGAGACCAGGTAATGTAGCTTATCGAAGGGATTTTGGCTTATGCTCTGAGCAGGAATGGAAGCCATTAAAGAACTGAAGTAGAAAAGCGGCACAATGTGACTTGACTTTAATAGGATCAGTCAGGCTGTTGTGTTGAGAAAGTCTGAGGGGTCAGGGCAGAAGCAGAGCCATCAGTCAGGAGACTGCTGCAATGAATCTGGTGAGAGGTGATGTGACTTGGTCCAGAGAAAGCAAGAGAGTGAGAAGTCATCAAATTCTGAAGATAAAACAGGATTTTCTAATACCTCAAATGATAGAAAGAGAGGAGTAAAGGATGACTCAGTATTTTGGCCTGAGTTAATGGAAAGGGAGGATTGCCATTAACCCTCTTTTCTAAATAGAAAGGGAAGAAGGCAGCGGGCTATGGGAGAGATCGGGAACTCAGCTTTGCCCACATTGAGATCCAAATGGGGAAGTCAGGCAGCCAATGACAGTACAAAGATCAGCGGGAAGAGCCAGACTAGAGATAGAAACACCCACTCTTGGGGGCAAAGAGACAATGTAATCATAGCACACTACACGGTTCAGTTTTACTTAATACTGATACAGACAGGAATCATTATCACAAATTTATGACATAACTGTTCTGAGAAGATGGGAGAGGGAAGTGTGTGCAGTTGAACTAATGAGTTAAATCTTCATCTTCCATTATAAAATTCAATGAAAATCTAAAACAAAAAATGAATAAAGCATTAAAAAATATATGGAGGTTTCTTTGGATATATACCCAGAATTGGAATAGCTGGGTCATAAGGCAGTTTCATTTTCAATTTTTGTAAAAAGATTTTATTTATTTATTTTTAGAGACGGGGAAGGGAGAAAGAGAGAGAAACAATGGGTTGCCTCTTGCATGCCCTGACAGGGGACCTGGCCTGCAACCCAGACACGTGCCCTGACTGGGAAGTGAACTGGTGACCTTTCGGTCTGTGAAACAACGCCCAACCCACTGAGCCACCCCAGTCGGGGCTCATTTTTAATTTTTTCAGGAACCTCCGTACTATTTTCCACAGTGGCTACGTCCATCTGCATTCCCACCAACAGTGCAGGAGTTTAAAAGAGACAGTTAAAGCAGTTGACGGTGTTGCTTCTGATGGGTGGGAACTGAGGTTAGGGGTATAAACAGGAAGATGACTTAATTGGTATTTTAAGGCCCTGAAGTCTGGACCCACAGTGCAACTAATTGAAGCTGAGTCCAAGTCTTAGCTCCTCACTTACTATTATGCAAACTTAGATAAGCTACATACTTTCTCAGTTTTTCTGTTCTCTGTTCTGTTTCATTTGGAAACTGGAAGTAATATCTAAAGCATAGGGTTAAAAGATTAAATGAGAAAACATATATATGCAGTAACTACTAAATACAGGGTAACTATTACTACTAATGCATGATTACATGTTTCTCAGTCTCCCCAGTCTGTGTGCTCTTCAAGACCAACTTCCACTTACCCTCCTCTCCCAGTGGCTGACACTTAGGAGTAGCTCAGTCAATATTTTTTGAGTTAATGAATTGATGCTCAAATGAAGAGCAGGTGCAACCATCCTTGGACATTAGCTGCAGCGTCAGTAACTCAGCTTCCTGGGGACTTTGGGTCAAATTTCCAGGGAGATGTCACACAGCGGGACATCCGGTCATGACCACTCCCGATCTTCTGACTCACTGAGAAATGCCATAATAACAAAGTCTCTTTCAAAAAAAAAAAACCCTGTGAGATACAGCAGCAAGAAATCGTGATTTCACAAGTGGAGAGGAAATCTTGGTTGCAACCCTTCTCTCAAGTGTCATTGATCATCACCTGTAATAATCACACTGATGGCCCAAACTTGGCCTACCTGTAACATGGAAGCTGTTAATGATTTTATCATTGTTTTCTCCGAAACTCCAACTGTATTCCTGATACTTGCCCCAGACATGACAAAATTGGCAAAAACACCCCCTTTCAGCGACAGAGCCTAGCAGTAATTAGCATGCTCTGTTAATGTAACTGTTGGTTACACTTTATTTATAGGAATTAACATGATTAATTGCATTGGAAGCGTGCCTGGTGGATGACACTTTCTGAGCTGGTGCTGGGGCACAAGTGAGCCCGGCAGCCCTCACAGGGTGTTGGGAGGGGCTGCCATCAGCCCACTCCTTTTCCTTTTCTGGATTGCTCCCTCAGATGATTCCAGGTCTAATTCCATAGGACTGGCCCTACATTAGAAACTATTTACGTTGACTAATGATTATGTTCAGCCGGAAATGGACAGGAGACTAACATCACATATGCGCAAAGCACTTTGTGGTTGACCAGAAACATTCACATCATTATCTTATCTGATCCAGTTCTCTGGTTTAAAATGCCACTTACGAATGGATGACACCATCATCTATATCTCCACCCCAGTCTCTTCCTTGTGTTATAGACTCATACACCCAACTTATCTCATAGGCATTTCAATCTTAATATTTCAAAAATGGAGCTGATTCTGCCCCCTACCCCCATCCTTCCTAGCCATGTTCTTCATCTCTGTTTGATGAAAACATCCTGCCAAAGGCTGAAGCCCCAAATCTGGTAGTCATCACAGCTACATTCCTCCTCGTCTCTCACCCTCCCACATCTGCAAGTCATGTTATCTCTCTCTCCAGAAATATCTGTCTGTCCAAATTGTTTCTTCTCTATAGTGCTACCCTATTCCAGATACCATCACATGAACTATGGCAGAACCGTTAAGGCAAAAGGAGAAGTGAGGCCATGAAGTAAGACAGCTGCTATGCTATGCTCATTACACATGATTCTATGAGGGTCACAGCTGTTCAAGGTAGAAGGAAGCCTCTGCTGATTGCTTACATGTCCTCATGCCTGCACTGCCACACGACTCTGAGTGTGGGATTCCCAGTCTGGTCTGCTGCACTGGCACATACTCAGAGAAAGCTTCAGAAAAGGGCTGATTCCATCCATGCAGAGGGCATGGCAGTCCTCCAGCGCCCCACGTGATTGGGGCTTTCCCTCCAACACTTCTAGAGTGTGACCCTGTGGCTGTAGAGTGCCTATCCCATCTCCACCACTCAGGAAGCCAGCTGTATCCTAGAGCTGCAA
>CM052543.1:36986211-37027991 GCA_028533065.1 Trachops cirrhosus
CCCCCCCTGACTGGCAGAGAGGGAACCACGGGCCTCGAGCAAAGAGCTGAGCCCTTTTCCTGGGAAACTATGCTCAGTGCTCACCTCAGACACGCTATCAACACTGATTATTTTAAAAGTATGGTTTTAGAAGCCCTAAAAAATAATCATTGAGTCTTCATGGCTTCATTACAAACAGGTGACACTACACTAACAACTTCTGTTTTTGATCTGGGCCACGTGACACACGTCAGGGCACTTTTGTGGGCACAGGAAGTGTAAGCCTCAGCTCGGCACTGGGGGAGGTCTCTCCTGACCACCTTGGAGTGGATCTGGAAAACTGAGACTGAATGACGGTAAACCAAGGCAAATTCTTCTCTAGTTGGACAATCACAACTAAAGGATAGTTGGGTATTATCCAATTCTGTAATTTTATCAATAATTTAGAGGAAGACATAAAATTTGGGCATGACCAAAGAGGCATAATAAGCACGCTGGAGTCCAGAATCAAGATCCGTAGAACGTCCTGACAGGAAGGTGATGTGGATAAAGCCTGACAATATAAATGTATTGAGATAAATTATTTGAGTGCCTAAAATGTCAATGATACAACCCTCTTAAGTAGATGCAATCTAATGCATGTGAAAAAATAGAAGACTTTATAGTTTAATCTTATTTTGAATCAAAATGTGATATAGCACCAGAAACTAATTTTGCTTTAGGCTGCATCAATAGAGGTATAATCTAGAGAGGGAGGGTGTACAGCAGCCACAACACATTAATCCGAACTTGGGCATCTCCATTTTGGAGACATGTGATCAGCTGGAAGATGGCAAGAAGAGCAATCACCATGGGAGAGGGGCAGGGTTAATGAGGAGCAGTGAAGAACTATTAAGCTTTATGGAAAAGATTCAATAAAGACAAATTTCTTGTCAGCACATATTTGAAGTAGTGCAACACAGAGAAGGCGCTAAACTTGTTCTTAACAATAGAGAGATTTGATCAGATCACTGGGAAGGAGCAGGGTAGGGCTGTAGGAGGAGGCTGCCCAAGGCAATGGTAAACAGTCTAGGATGGGATTGGCTGAGAAGCTGAATGCCTCCAGAGCACAGGGAATTATGCATGGAAAGATTTCAAATATAAGAAGAACTCTCTCCAAGAAGGCTCTTGGAGGGGTGCTGGCTCTCTCTGGCTCTTCTTCCTTTTCTTCTTCTGCCTTTTCTTCCTTGAGGATGCCTGAATGATTGTGCTGCAGCTGCCTGCATTTCCCGAAGGATAATATTTTGGGTGGGAAGGACCTCTGGGCACAGTCTAAGATCAGGCTGGCCTGGCAGAGGATGGCAGGGTTATTCTTTGGGTGTCCCAGAGGGGAAGAGCTCTGAGGCAGAATCCTGTCATACTTCCAAAATTGTGTAGTGTTTGTATTTTAAATTGTTTTAGTTTGTAAACTAACCCTATAGAAATAAGATAATTAAGACTAATGGGGAAATGCTAGGAGAACTCAGGTGTTAAAGAGTTTAGCCTTAACTGACAGTCCTAAGTGACTGATGCATGTGGAAAGCTGTTATTCCAAAATTGTGAAGCTTGTGAATAGACTCCTTTCCTTTATCACCAAACCTTTGCCTGTGGAATTTTGCCCAGAGGGTGGCAGCGGGCAGCAGGACCCCAGCTGCTGTTCGGTAACATTAATGGTTACAAGGATTAGACCTGGAAGCTAGGAAAATTCCCTGGCAAGTGGAATAGGGAAACTGAGACAGACAGCTGAATAAACAGGCTGAGTGATTTACAGCCAGATACAGAAGGTCACCTCCCTAGACATAACATTTAGGCTTTAGTTGCATTTCAGCTACAGGCCCAGAAAAGCAGCAAAACCAGGTAGGCGACACCGGGACCAGCTGCAATGACTAATGATCCCCTGCGCTGGTACTGACCAATCAGAGGAGGCCATGATCCTGAAAGAGCACACCTGGAGAACTGATGAATATTCTGCCAAAACTCTCTCCTGAGATCTCCCCTCTTGACAATGGACCCAGCGTGCACTCTTCCTCTGGGGAGCAGACTGTGCTATTCCCTTCCCCTCTTCTTTCCTCACTTCTTCCCCCATAGGCACCCGTGTCCTAAACTCTAAGGGACCTTGAGTCTTGCAACCAGGTGAGAAATGGACAGTAGCAACTTGTCCCAGGCTAACCCTGTAAACCTGTTTCCAAGGCCCCTTTTCTCTGACTCCCTTGTGGGCTAAGGCAGCCCAGCCTGGGCTCTCTTGTTGCTTTTTCCATGCTGAGTCCTCCCTTGTTTCACTGTCCCCAGCTTTAATAAACATATCCTGCCAATCACCTGGACTCATGCTGTGACATCTTTCCTACGTGAAGTCAAGAACCCACACACTAAAGTCCGGCCCTAGGCAAACTCACTCAGGGCCTGGCTCCCTGTCCTGTAACAAGATTTAGAATAATATTCTTGAACTTTCAGCTAAGATGGAGGCATAGGTACATACATTTTGCCTTCTCGCACAACCAAAAAAAGGACAACAAAAAATTTAAAAACAAAAAGCCAGGTGGTGAAAGACAAATACCATATGATCTCACTTTTAACAGGAACCTAATCAACAAAACAAACAAACAAGCAAAATATAACCAAAGACACTGAAATAGAGAACAGGCTGACAGTGACCAGAGGGGAGAGGGGAGGGAATTTCAGGGGAAAAAGGGAAGGGTTTGTAGAAACAAGTATAGAGGACACATGGATAATAACAAGGAGGGGGTGGAAACGGGAGAGAGGTGGGGAGGGCTAGGGGGGTGGGATGGGGGTAAAAGGCAGAAAACTGTACTTGAACAACAATTAAAATAAAAATAAAAAAAAGAACTGCCAGAAAATTGAACTGTATGAAAGTTCAACGACCAAGTTGTTAAAGAAGAAACATTCAACCAGACCAGTAGCAGGAGTGGAGATGGGCAGCAGGGTGGAGAAGATGAAGGCAAGGCACCAGCTGGAGGACTGGGCAGGCCAGGTGTCAGCTGGCAGAGTGGGAAGTCCCATATTTGCATGCGGATAAACCAGGAGGAACAACTGGGGACAGAGAGAGGCCAAGCAACCCAGGGTTCCAGCACAGGAAATGAAAGTCTCAAAACCTCTGGCTGTCAGAACCTGTTGGGGTTGAGGCGGTGGTGGGAAAAACTCCCAGTTTCACAGGAGAGTTCATTGGAGAGACCCACCAGGTCCTAGAAAGTAGACAAACCCACCCACTGGGGAATCAGCACCAGAAGGGCCCAATTTGCTTCTGGGTAACAGGGAAAGTGACTGAAAGCCAGCTGAGAGAGCCGAGCAAGTGGTATTATTCCCTCTTTGACCCCTTTCCCCACCATACAGCACCACAATGCAGCAAAATCTGGCAAAGGAAATAGACTTTCAGGAAGCTCAGAGAGTCCCAAAAAAGTTGGATCTAAGGAAGCACACACCAAGGCACATAATAATTACATTACCCAAGATTAAAGATAAGGAGAGACTCTTAAAAGCAGCAAGAGAAAAGGAGACAGGGAGTTAGTTCCTAGGAGACTATCAGATGATTTCTCAAAAGAAACCTTGCTGGCAAGAAGGGACTGGAAAGAAGTATTCGAAATCATGAAAGCCAAGGATCTACATCCATGATTACTCTATCCAGCAAAACTATCATTTAGAATGGAAGGACAGAAAAAGTGCCTCCCAGATAAGGTCAAGTTAAAGGAGTTCCTTATCACCAAGCCCTTATTATATGAAATGTAAAGGGACTTATCTAAGAAGATAATAAAAAATATGAACAGTAAAATGACAAGAAAGTCACAGCTATCAACAACTGAACCTAAAAAAAAAACCCCAACAAACAAAGCAAACAACTAGAACAGGAACAGAATCACAGAAATGGAGATCACATGGAGGGTTATCAGTGGGGAGGCAGGGGGGAGAATGGGGGAAAAGATACAGGAAATAAGAAGCATAAATGGTAGGTAGAAAATAGACAGGGGGAGGTTGAGAATAGGATAGAAGCCAAAGAGCTTCTATGTACGACCCATGGACATGAACCAATGGCGGTGGGGGCGGTGGGGGCAGTGAGGGGTGGGGGGGATGCTGGTGGGAAGGGGGTGCAGGGCGGAGGGGAGAAAATAGCATAATCAATAAAATATACTTTAAAAAATAGAATAATCTTCTTTATCAGTCCCAAACCATAGTCTGCCTCTGAAGGTGGTAAGTTCCAGGTCTGTTTAGCAGGTTTCTTTTCTTTAGAGAAGAATCCAGGATCAAGGAAGGAGTTGAACAAATGTAAAGCCTGCCCCAGCTCTGATATCCTGCAATTTCCTGATCTCAGATACTAACTTGTGGGCAGGAGAAGCACAAGTGTTGGAGCAAGACAATTGTGTTATCAGAAGTGTGATTAAGGAGACAGGATTTGGTGGACTGTGCAACTGTATTTCAGGGGAAGATCTGGAGACTGGGAGGTCAGACAATGAGGGCTATCAACATAACACTTAATTCAACATCCTAGGACAATGTATACTTTAAAAGGGGACATGGGAAAAAGGTGAATTCCAAGCCTTGGTGCACTTCGCATAGAAATTTTGAGTATTGAAGTCTCCCTGGACCTTCTTAGTCTTCCCTAATAGATAAATTGAGATTCACACATGACTTTTGTAAAGCTCCTATTTTTCCTATGTCTAGAGAAAGAGTGTTCTAGTGAAAACAAAGAGAGAAGATCTCATAAGTTAAAGGGCTACAGAAGAGACTTTAATATTTAATTTTAAGGTAAATAATCTTCTGAAAAGACTTTTTATAGATCTACCAATGCTCTTTTTTTAATTGTTGTTCAAGAACAGTTTTCTGCCTTTTACCCCCACCCCTCCCCACCACACCAGCCCTCCCCACCTCCCCCATCCGTTTCCATCCCACCCTTGTTATTGTCCATATGTCCTTTATAATTGTTTCTGTAAACCCTTCACCATCTCCCCCCATTATCCCCTCCCCTCTCCCCTCTGGTCACTCTCAGCCTATTCTCAATTTCAATGTCTTTGGCTATACTTTGCTTGCTTGTTCATTTTGTTGATTAGGTTCCTGTTAATGGTGAGATCATATGGTATTTGTCTTTCAACAAACATTTTGAAAATTTGTATGGAACCATAAACAACTCTGAATAGCTGCAGCAATGTTGAGAAAGAAGAGCAAAGTAGGAGGGATCACAATACCTGGTATCAAACTGTATTACAAGGCCACTCTAATCAAAACAGCCTGGTACTGGCATAAAAACAGATAGACAGACCAATGGAACAGAACAGAGAGTACAGAAATAAATCCAAGTCTCTACGGTCAATATTCAACAAAGGGGGCAGCAGCATAAAATGGAGCAAAAATAGCCTCTTCAACAAATGGTGTTGGGAGAATTGGACAGCTACATGCAAAAAAATGAAACTCAAACAACAACTTACACCAGAGACAAAAATAAATTCAAGGTGGATAAAAGACTTAAATATAAGTCGTGACATCATTAAAGTTCTAGAGGAGAACATAGGCAGGAAAATCTCAGATATTCCACACAGCAATATTTTCACTGATATGTCCCTTACAGAAAGGGACATAAAGGAAAGAATAAACAAATGGGATCTCATAAAAAAAAAAAAAGCTTCGGCATGACTAAAGAAAACAGCATTAAAATGAAAAGGGAACCAACTGTATAGGAAAACATATTTGCCTATGATACCTCAGAAAAGGGTTTGATCTTCAAAATACACAAAGAACTTACATGACTCCACTCTAAAAAAACAACCAACCCAATTAAAAAATGGGCAAAGGACTTGAACAGACACTTCTCCAAGGAGGACATACACAGGGTCCAGAGACATGTGAAAAGAAGCTCAGTATCGCTAGCTATCAGAGAGATGCAAATTAAAACCACAATGAAATACCACTTCACACCAGTCAGAATGGCCATCATAAACAAATCAACAAACAACAAGTGTTGGAGAGGTTGTGGAGAAAAGGGAACCCTAGTGCACTGTTGGTGGGATTGCTGACTGGTACAACCACTGTGGAAAACAGTATGGACTTTCCTCAGAAAACTACATGGATCTGCCTTTTGACCCAGCAGTTCAACTGCTGGGATTATACCCTAAGGGCCCTGAAACACCAGTCCAAAGGAACCTTTGCACCCCAGTGTTCATAGCAGCACAATTTGCAATAGCCAAGTGCTGGAAGCACCCTAGGTGCCCATCAGTAAATGAATGAATCAAAAAACTGTGGTATGTTTACACAATGGAATTCTATGACTCAGAGAGAAAGAAGGAGCTCCTACCCTTTGCAACAGCATGGATGGAACTGGAGAGCATTATGGATCTATCAGTTCTCAATATAGAGAAAAACAGAAGTTATTGGAAATAAAAATGTGTTCTTATTTAAAGCACACATATTGTTTGGGAATATCAGAGCATCCTTAGAACCTTGGGCATTGTCTGCTGGCTCTGACTGCTATGTGTCCCACCCAAAGAAGAGAAAACATTAAGGTGAGTTGGAAATAACTGGGATTCACCCTGTATTGTAAGCATTATTGCCATCCTGAAAATTTCCATCAAAACTAAGAATTCACACAGTTTACAAGAGATGGAAGGATGAAATACTTTAGTGAAGATGTCTTCTAAAGAGAAGCATGGCAGCAAGTGAAAATAATAATGTGCTCAGTGGTATGAACAATCACAAAGAGAAACACATTATTTTTATTCGACCATGGATGGAGATCTGCTCCAAAGATAGTCACAAGACACAGGGTATTTTTATTTTTTTGTTTTGGTTTTGTTTTAAGATTTTACTTATTTACTTTTAGAGAGGGGAAGGGAGGGAGAAAGAGAGGGAGAGAAACATCAATGTATGGTTGCATCAGAAGCACCCCCTACTGGGGACCTGGCCTGCAACCCAGGCATGTGCCCTGATAGGGACTCAAACCAGGGACACTTTGGTTTGCAGGCAGGCACTCAATCCACTGAGCCACACCAGCCAGGGTGAACACAGGATATTTTTAACCTTTTATTGGGGACAAATACTAGGCATCCCACCTCTTCTGTCCCCACCAACTGAACTGTTCTTCCATCCCTATTATTAACTTAGAGCTCAGTAGTACATGAATCAGCACATCATTTCATTAGATCTCCAAAATGCATCTTGATTACAACTATTCCTCTCCATGCCCTTTGCATCAGTGTCTGAAAGATTATTTGGGAGCCATCCTACCTCTTCTAATCCATGCTCCATATAAACATGGATCTGATCACCTCACTCCTTGCTTAAATCCTTCAATAGATATCGGGTGCTCTTAGGTTAAAATGTGAACCTCTTAGCATATTCTATATCCTATAAAAGATGACTTCTCCCACTGTTATTCTCCTAACTTACCTTTTTATTTCTCTAACACGTCTAATTCCCCAATCAGTCGGAACTATTTTTAACTCTCTCTGCATGCTTGCCCTTCTAATCCTTTCTGCGTGGTTTCTTCTTCTTGAATGATTCTGCTCACTTCTCTGCTGGCAAAATGTTCTTTTGTACCTTTGAAGACACAGCTTGCAAGTTATTCTCTCTGTGTAGCCTTCAAGTCTGCCCACGCCTGTGCTCTCTGCTCTGGCAACCGTGTCCATACTTCTATTACCAAATGAAATTATAGATATTTGTGTTTGACTGTGAGATGCCGAAGGCAGGAGCTGTATCTTCCTCCTTTTGGAACTTTTTTAAGGGCCCCGGCCATTTTACAGAAAAGAGCCCTGGGTCAGAGAGGTTGAACAACCTGCCCAAGGTCACACTAGTTACCACTAGAGTCACGCCTCAACCAGACAGCCTGTCTGCAAAGCCTGTAGCACTGCCAAGTGGGAAGCCCTAGCATAGCCCGAGGGGATCTTAGGTGATGGTTAAGGGGAAAGTGTTCAAATTTTCCCTTTTTGTGTGTGGTAGAGACTTGAGGAAGCTTGGAGGAGCTGAACTGGGTACTACAAGTCTCCAGATCCTTCCCTCTATCACACAATATTTCCACCTTCAGGGCTGACCTGACAGCTTTTATCTGCTCAAATTGCTTTTGCCTCTGAAGTTAGTGGGGAAGAGAGGAAGAGAAAGAGAAACTAACTTGACTAAATCCTATTTAAGAACTAGGGCAAATGGGGCTTTAGCAAAAGAAGATCTGCCTTTCCTTCAAGCACCAACTTCAGACCATTTCCTTCTGTATTCACTAAAATTTCCTAATGCTCTTTAGGGAAATAAGAGATTATGTTACAATGAAGGGCAGTATAAATGTAATCAGTGGCACCTCAGATGCACTTCCAGTAAAGACAATAATAATAGTCTACCTCTTTTTTCTCTCTCAAAAATTAAATAAATTAATATATGTAAAGCATTAAGCATTAAGTATCTGAAATATATGTGTTAACCCATTATCAGTGCTGCTCCCACACCTCTTAGAGCAGTGCCTGGCTCAGGGTCGGTCCATAATTATTAGTGCAATGCATCAGTGAATGAACAGCAGTAGTCTCTACAGCAGGGGTGTCTCAAACTCATTTTCACCGGGGGCCCATCAGCCTTGAGACTGCCTTCAAAGGGCTGAATGTTATTTTAGGACTGTATAAATGTGACTACTCCTTAACTGTTAAGCAAGAGCTTGGCGCTGCCGCCATTGCCGGGCTAGATAAAACAAGGTGGAGGGCCGGATTCGGCCCATGGGCCTCATGTTTGCCACCTGGGCTCTGCAGAAAGGGAAAGACAGATAGATCAGGGAGCGTGCCAAGCAAGGACTCCTCTCCACCAGCTCGACCCACATTTGAAGACACTCTCACTTCCTGATCTCTATGCCGGATAAAGGAGACCTACAGGTACTACAAAATTTCCTAGGCCATGGATAGAATTATACAGAAAAAAAACCAAGTAAGATGTACTTTTTAAACAATATGCCCTGGGACCTCCAGACGGTTATCAGATACCATTAGAGAGGCTGAACCACTTGCTTGTGGTCATAAAGCGCACCAGTGCCAAAACGGGTTTGGAAAAATTGAAACAGACTCACAGATACAGAGAACGGACTGATGGTTGCCAGAGAGGAGGGGGTCTGGAGGACTGGGTGAAAAAGGTGAAGGGATTAAGAAGTACAAATTGGTAGTTACAAAATAATCATGGGGAAGTAAAGTTCAGCATTGGGAATATAGTCAATAATACTGTAATAACTATGTACGGAAATATCAGGGAGAACACTTTGTAAAGTATATGATTTTGTAACTGTTGTGCTATATACTTAAAACTAATACAAAATAATATTTAAAAAAAATAGATTTGAGCCCTGGGTGGTGTGGCTCAGTGGATTGAGCACCTGACCTGAGAAGGGTTGCTGGTTCGATTCCCAGTTAGGGCACATGCCTCGGTTATGGGACAGATCCCCAGTAGGGGGCACACAAGAGGCAACCATACATTGATGTTTCTTTCCCTCTCTTTCTCCCTACTTTCCTCTCTAAAAATAAAATAAATAAAATCTTTTAAAAGATAGGTTTGAAGATACTTTCCATCTCCATGTACGATCTCCTACCCTAAGTCTCCATTCACAGGTAGGGATTTTTAGAATGCGTCAATCAAACTTACTAGGACCTTGGGTCAGAGAGGTTAGAATTTTAGAACAAACATCCCTCTCCCACTCCCAGGACTTAGAGAGGGTCTTCAGTTTTCTCCATCCAATGGTCCAGTTGAGATTCACAGGCATTTCTAGGATGAATAAGTCAACCAACCACTACAGAGTCTCTTTGGTGATGCCCAAGGTCATTCTGCATGTTGGGATGGTTTGGGTGACAAACCTGGGCACTGAGGTTGCCCCGACCATCTGAGGAATTCCCTGACTCCCTGTAGTCACAGCTCACTCTGTGTCATGTTGGAATTCTCTCTTCTCTCCACAAAGGCACAGTTCTCACTCACCCAGGACAAGAGCGAAGGCAGCTATGTAGGAGGCGGGGGGAATCTGGGCATGTCTCAGAAAAAAAGTCTTTACTTTAAATGTACTCATTCACTTGCTCATCAAGTATCAGGCACCATACTAAGTGCTGAGAATAAAAAGGGGGAGAAAAGGATAAGAATCCTTGCAGTAATGGAGTTGCCATTGTAGCTGACATTCTTGAACTCAGACAATACACAAATTAAGTAAATAAACCATGTTGTATGTTAAATGATGCTAAGTGTTACCAAAAAAATTACAGGGAGATAGGGGGTGGTGGGAGGAAATGCCATTTTAAATTGGATGGTCAGGGAAGATAGCATTTAAAAGAAGACCTAATGGGAATGAGGAAGCCAGGCGTGTAGAAACCCGGGAGTGGCGCAGGCAGAGAACGTGCGCGGAGGCGTGTGTCTGAGTGTGTCTGAGCATCTGAGAGGAGGCCCCAGTGTGCTTGGCAGGGAGAAAGTGTTTGCAAGAATAATGTGGGGTGATGTTGCAGGTGATGGGGGAAGTGCCCAAATCCTGGAGGACTCCGGCTTTTGTTCTAATGAAAGAGAGTCATCAGAGGATTTGGAACAAAGCAGTGACAAGAATCAATCAAAAAGACAAAGGGATCACACTCAAGCTTTTGTGTGGAGAGCAGACTGAAGGTCAGAGAGGCAAAATAACCAGTTAGGGGACCATTGCAATAAACTTACAACCTATGCTAGTCAAGCTTTGACTATTTTTAGCTAATTTCTTAAGACTGGATTTTTACAACATCTGCTTAATCATGCAGAAGTATTTTAATTGGTGATTGCATTAGCCACTGCTCCCACTGTAGACATGTTTCTGCTAGTCATCTAGTCAGATCCTGTAGTGGGTGGTAGGGTGCTCCTTGTGTCCCAGAAGATTTACAGCAGGGGCCTAACTGAAGATCCTCCCCAGGAACGGTAGGATATCAGAGCAAAACCTTCTGGGGCAATCCAGAAAAATGTAAAAAGAATGTTGAAAATGTTCATCAGGAAGCCCTTCCCCCACACCAAGGGCCCTGATCACACCCACTGCAGGTATTTCTTCCCATGGTCTCTAATGGAGAAATGAATGCTTCTCCAGACTCCAGGTTTTTCTGTGCAACTGCCACTCTTGTAGGTAAAAAATGGGGGCCTATCAGCAATTTCATGGAGTTTAACCTACTTCATGGCCCAGGGTCAGTGTGAGCTGATTTTGCTGCTGGCCTAGATGTCTTCATTAAGTGACTTAGTACATGAGAACTCATTCCAAGGTAAAATGCAAACCTCAACAACTCAGGGCAGCCGAGGATGCTGACAACACCTACACCTGCAGCAGTGGGACCCAGAGCAGGTGAGCAGGACACTTGGGAACCTCTGGAGCTCAGCACTGGGCAGTAACAATGTAGGAAAAGGAGGTGTGAGATGAAGCAAATCGCTCAATGGTAAAATCGATAGAGGGATAGGAATGAAAAAGTGACATAGGTAATTGATTTATTTAAAAATGTATTCCAGAGGAAAAAAATAATATAACTCTCATATTGAGTTTAGTATAACCCTGAAACCAATAGCAGTAAAGATGTACAAAAGAAGCAAGCACTTCCACAAAAACAACAAACAAGAAAGAAAGCAAAACTATAGGCCAATTCTTACACGAATTTAGTTGAAAAATCCCATATATTTGCCAACAAAATCTATCAGTATTAGTAATGCACCTTGACCAAATAGGATTTATTCCAAGAGACACGGATGTTTCCAAATTAGTAAATCACACTAGTGGATTAAAGAAGAAAAACCCTGTAAACATCTCAACGGAAAAGATATTAGATAAAATTTGACATCCATTCCTAGTAAAATAATAAGGTAACACTAAGATCATTATCATTAAATTCAAGATCAGGACAAGAATCCTTGCTATCACTCCTATTATTTGACAGTTTGTGAAGTTCTAGCCAACACACATACAAAAAATAAGAAAAATGTATAAAATGTAAAATTATAACAAAAAAGAAGCAAAAATATAATTCTGCACAGAAGATATCATTGTTTATAACCAAGTGAATAACTTCTGGGACTAATGAAACAAGTAGCTAAGTATGAGTATGTAAAAATAGGGAAGTCCTACAAATCATAAATCAAAAGATAACCCAATAAAAGTGGGCAAAAAGCTAAAACATCAATTTTATAAAAGAGAGTATATGACAAGCAAGAAAAGGTGCCTAATGTCAGTAATCATAAGGAGAAAAACCACAACAGAATGCCACCACTAGAATGGCTAAAATAAAAAGATGACAACACCAGACACTGGCAGGGGTTTGCGGCAACTGGAACCCAAATGCCCTGCTGGTTGGAATGTAAAATAGTGTAGCCACTCTGAAAAGCTATTTGTGTTTCCTATAAATACATATCTATTCTATAACCAAGGAATTTTACTCCTAGGTATTTATCCAAGAGAAATAAAAAATGTATGTCCACTGATAGACTTGTATAACAATGTCTGTAACAACTGTATTCACATCAGCCAAAAACAAAAACAAAACAAAACCCTAAACTAGAAACAACCCATGTGTCCAAAGGCAGGAGAACGGATACACAAATTCTGGTGCACTCATATGATGCAGACACCGGCCCACAGTGTCCGTGTCATTATGGATGAAATGAGACATTCACACAGACTACCCGAGTCTGGTGGAAGAAAAGGGACAGTATGGCTTTTCTCTCAAGGGGAGCAAAAGCCTTGGCCCTCGCTGTGACTGGCCTTTATTGGGTTTCTCAGCACATTACATGATGGTCCTCATTTACTATGCACAGGTTCACTTTAGGTGGTTACCTTTTACAGAAAACAAAGGAGCCAGTGCTGCTAATCACATCACAGAAGAGGGATATTTGCAAATGAAAAGGCAAAAGTGGTTGAAGCAGTTACACTCATCCTTGGAAGGTTTACCATGGATTTTAGGAAGTTACTTTGCAGTAAATATCCTTAATTCAGGGTGAGAGAGTTTTAGCAAAAAGCAAAACTCATAGCGGCCTAAGCACATTGCAGGCCTGATTCCCCACAGGAGAACCTATCCGTGGGCGTGGGTCCTGTGCGTCTCCGAGTGGGAGCTGTGCCCACGCCATGCTGGACGGTCTACTACACTTATACAGTGTAATACTAGTCAGTAATGAAAGGAACAAGCTACTAATATACTCTGTATCATGGATGAATATCAAAGAATTTTGTTGAGCCAAGAATTTCCCCCCCACACAAAAGTATGAAGTGTAAGAACAGGAAGTTACGGTAAGAGGCATCAGAAATCGGCGGCTGTTGGGGCAGGAGCAGAGGGACTGGCCGGAACAGGGTGGGGGGCAGCCTGCTGGGTGATGGAAATGCTCTACTCCTGGCCTTAGACGGTAGTGACACGGGTGGACATGAATGTCAAAGCTCATTATACTGAGCACTCAAGACATGCGTTTCATCAAATATAAGTCATCTCAATGTAAAAACAGTTTTTCTGTATATACCAGTGAATAAAACATCTTAAAAATGAAAAATACCCCATTCTCAATGGCAGCAAAAATACAAAGTATATAAGAAAAATCTTAAAAGGAAATGTTATGAATCCATATAAAGAAATTTTACAAAATGTTATTAAATGACTTTGCTTTTAAAAAAATGGAACTGTGAAATGGAAATATTCTACGTTCCCACAAGGGAATATTTAATATTGTAAAGATACTCATTCATAGCAAAGTTGTATTAAATATAAGTAATTCCCAGAATAATGTCACAATTCATTTTTAAACATCTTTCCTAAATGATATAAAGGTTTTACTTGCAAGCTTAAATGGATGAAACAACCAATCTTTTTATCATTTATAAAAATAAGATGGGAAATCTGTCTTACTTGATAGTAAAATGTATTATTAAAAGGCTATAATTATAATATCGGCATACTGCTACCAGAAAAGTGAGGAAAAATAGAATAAAAAACCCCATTAAGTACAAAAATAGACCAAAGCATACAGACAGTCCCCTACTTTGGTACATAATTATCTTGTAAAAACATACAGAATACAAATGTATAAAACTGAAAAACACACTTAGAGATTATAAAGGGGTTTCTATTCTCTAAGAAATAAGAATTCTATTAAAACACTAATCACACAAGTTTTAACAATATGTTCCCAACATTTTCTTTCCTTCACAATAGATCCTAGAATTAACAGGCTAAGTGGAATAGCACATCTGTTTGAGGGGAACAGTGAACTGCTTTCAAATTCTAATTATTTCCATACTTATCACAATCTCATTACTTTTTTAATGCTTATACTTTATGACTCGTATCAGCACTTTCCAAGTTCCCACCTTCTGTGTGTACTTGGATGTGTCTGAGTGGGGTGTAGGTCGGATTTTTAAATTGCCTTGCTGAGACATAATTTACATCCCATACAATTCACCTGCTTTAAGTGTAAAATTCAATGACTTTGAGTACATTTACAGAATTTTACAACCATCATCCTAGTGTAATTTTGGAACATTTCCATCACCCTAAAAAGAAACCTCATGTCCATTTGCAGTCACTCCCCATTCCCACCCCCCCCACCCCCTCCCCGGTCCTGGACAACTATCGATCTGCTTTGCATTGGCAGCTGTGCCTTTTCTAGACATTCTACATTAATGAACTCATACACTGTGTTCTATTGTGTCTGGCTTAAAAATAAGAATAAAATAACAATCTTAAAATTTGTATTTATTTATTTATTTATTTATTGATTGATTGATTGATTTTTAGAGAGAGGGGAAGAGAGGGAAAAAGAGAGGGAGAGAAACATCAATTGGTTGCCTCTTGTACGTGCCCCAACCAGGGATCGAACCTGCAACCCAGGCATGACATACAATTTTTAATCAATTATATAAATACTTCTAACTGAATGATGATGAAGATTCTACTGAAACTGATCCACTTCAGCAACTTGAAATAGGTTTCAAATAACCAGCTGATGCTTCAGATTTCAAAGCTGGGTTATAAAAGGTGGTTTAGTGATGATGTATAAGGCTCAACTGTGCAAAATACACAGAAGTTGAAAATGAGTAGTTGTCATATGACAATATTGGTAGTTTAGAAATGCTGGTTTATTCAGATGGGGTTGATGTAACTAATTAGTCGGAGAAATTAGTTAGGATCACTAGCATATATGTACACCAAATTCATTCCAGTTGTATTCGTATTCTGAAATCAGACTACCTAGGTTTGATTTCAGGCTCCACCCCTCTCTATGTGACCTTGAGCAAATCACTTCACCTTTTTGTGTCTCGGTTTCTTCACTTGAGAAATGAATTATAATATCATATGCCTCACAGGATTTTTGTGATAAAGATACCATATGCAAAACATTGTTAGAACAGGGCCCAGCAAAAAGTACTCAGTAAATGTTAGTGCTCGATGTTGCTTTTGTTGTTAATCCAGGTTACTTTTGTAACCTCAGGTGTGAGGGTGGAGGAGGAGGGACTTTCTACGCACAATCCAAAGGCAGGATCTCCAATGACAGAACATTATGTATGTGAATGCATAAACATTTACCAAAGTCAAAAAGCAAACAAAGGCTGACACTCTTAACTTCAGAGAGATCTTAAAAATTCCTAAGGAAAAAAGTCAACACTAACACAAAAACAAGTTAAAGAAACAGACAAGTCACCAAAGAAAAACAAATGGTCAATAAACACACAAAAAGATGTTTATCTTCATCGATATTATAAGAAACACAAATGTCAAACCCATCATGTCATGCTTTGTTTGCCTATTAGATTAGAAAACAGTAAAATTATGATAACAGAAAAAACTCGGGAAGTCCACACTGAAACAATACCTACAACATTGAGAAAAATAAAAAATTAATACAGGTGAGAAGTCCCCTGAAAATGGCAGTAAAGGAAAAGCAATGAGTACCAGAAGCCTATGAAAACTTGGCGAGAATATTCCATGAGGAAAGTTTAATCAGCCATTCACTCATTTATTTAAAAAGAAGTCATCACTCACGAGCCGTCATGCATGGCACGAGGAGCCGGAGTTGGGTGAGCAAAGACAAATGAAAGCATTCCCTGACCCATGGAGCTTCAAGCCAGTTTGCTCAGAAATGCAAATGAAATACAACCTACATTTAAACAATGCAAAACATTACCAGAACATGACCAACTCTAAAGTCTTAAAAATATTTTTAGCTTTGCAAAAACAGAAAATATGTTTTTATTTTCATTTTTGGCTGAGAAAAAAATATAAAACATACTTTCCTCCATAAATTGGGAAGAGAATAAAAGATGTACATTTTAAACCAGGGTGTCTATTTTCCTGAAAAATCTCCTGTTCCCATTCTGCCACTCCCATTTTATGGGTTTCTAAGTTATTTCTTCAGTGTTTTTTCTCCTCACAGTCACAAAGACAAAAATGCTTATACTCCACTATCACAGCTTTCATTTTTGAGCCTTCCTGTTATTGGAGGGTTTCACTGCCAAGGAAGTGAGGGTAGCACAAGGGCAGAGGAAGTCTGGGAAAGGGAGCAGAATGGCCGAGGAACATGCTCATTGTCTAAGAGCCCAAGACACAAAACAAGAGACCCTTAACAATCTAGAAAACCTGTCCTGGGAGGCAAGTCATTGCTGTCTGGATAGAAGGCTCAGTCTGGGACAGATTCTTTTTCTTCCCTTTCTCCCTCGAGCATTTGCTTTCTCATCCATCTGTCACAGCTGCGGAGTTCTGCAGCCACGAAGGAACCTGACCCCAAATTCTATTTTAGACCTAGTGATGCCTTACATTTCATCAAAATAAATGTTACATGGAAGACAACTAACTCTGCTCACACAGGTGAGTTTTCAACTGGGTCACAAAGGATGTTACATATCCATATGAACTGTACAAAGTCCAGGGAAGGAATGGCATACAATTTCCAACAAGTCAGTAAAAAACTAGAGATCATTTTTGCCTTTACCATATTCTTCTTGTTTTTTTAAAAATTAAAGTGGCAAACAGATCTGGAGTTCAAATAATTGAGTTTGGGCAAATAATTTAACATTTGTTTACACATCTGTAAAGTGACGATAATAGCACTCACTGGGGTTTTATGAGTATTAATAATATTAATAATAACGTATTGTTATTTTGAACAGTTATTTGTTGGGTCAATTAAGAATAAGAAAAATAAAATTTTTTATTTTATTTTCACTTAATTCTTCTTTGATGCTTTATGTAGATCCAAGTTTCTGACATATTATTTTCATTTTCTCTAAAAAATTGCTTTAACATTTTTTTTGCAAGGCAAGTCTTCTGGCAAAAAACTCCACCAGTTTTTGTATGAGGAAGTATTTCCCTTTCACTTTTGTAGGATAATTTCATAGGGTACAAAATTCTAGGTTGGTGATTTTTTCAATCAACTCTTTAAATACTTCATTCCAATCTCTTGTTGCTTGCTTGCTTTCTTAAGAGCTTGTTTGGAGGTTCTAGCAGTGGAGCACAGCTACTCATATACTCTTGACCGAAGACTGGTCCTTTCCTGTAGTTGGAAAGGTCATCCTCTTTGACTGAGTGTGGAGTTTCGAGAGGGATGCACATGGATTGGTGAGGGAGGAAGAGGACACCCGCCTAGCCAGCCAGATCAGCCAAATCAACCCTGGCGATCAATGGGGTGACAGATGTTGCAGCCAGATCGTCTTCACATCTGCCTGCCTGCTTTCTTAAAAGAAGTCAAATGTACTTCTTCTGTTTGTTACTCTATAGGTTAGGTGTTTTTTTTGACTGACCTCTTTCAGAATATTTTCTTTATCTTTGTTTTTCTCTAGTTTAAAACGATATGCACAGGTGTAGTTGTTTGGGAATTTATTCTGCTTGGTGTTCTCTAAACTACCTGGATCTGTGGTTTGGTGTATGGAGCTAATTTGGGGGAGATTCTCAGTTATTACTGTTTCAAATATTTCTTCTATTCTTTCTTTTCTCTTTTGGGTATTCCTAATTATGCATATATTATGGCTTTTGTAGTTGTTCCAAAGTCCTTAGATATTCTTGGTGTTCTGTTTTGTTTTTTCCCAGTCTTTTTGTTCTCTTTCCTGTATTTCAGTTTTGGAGTTTTCTATTGAGATATCCCCAAATTCAGAGATTTTTTCCTCAGCTGTGTCCAGTATATTAATGGGCCCATCAAAGACATTCTTTATTTCTGCTAGTGTTTATCTTTAGCATTTCTTTTTTATTCTTCCTAAGGAATTCTATTTTGGGTTATGTCTTGATTTTTGTTAGGCTCCTGCCAATGTGCCTCTTAGGAAAAATAGGAGGAGTAGGTTTGACGTATCTGGTTATCCATTTATCCCAAAATTATTCTACCAGGGTTTACTTTTCATTGCCTCACTATCTTTAGGACAAATTCAGAGACAGTGGTGTTTAATTACGACTGGTTCATCTGTATTAGTTTACTTGGGGAGACAAAGTTTAGCAATACCAATAATTTAAAGCATTTTTTAAAAGATTTCATTTATGTATTTTCAGAGAGAGGGGAAGAGAGGGAGAGAAACACCAATGTGTGGTTGCCTCTTGAGCACCCCCTACTGGGGACCTGGGTCTCAACCCAGACATGTGCCTTGACTGGGAATCGATCCAGTGACCCTTTGGTTCGCAGACCGGCACTCAGTCCACTGAGCCACACCAGCCAGGGCAATTTAAAACATTTTTATTATCAGATCCTGAAGATCGGTGTAAACAGTATTATTTTTGTCTTATGCTGGTATCTCCATCCTATACTTCCCATAACTACACATTGGCTCCTTCTTAATCTCTCAACATAAGATAATACCAACATAACCTTTGAGAATTTTCCTAGATACCTTACAATCTCTTCTCCACATAACAGTCTGAGGGTTATTTTAAAAAAGATTTTATTTATCTTTTAGAAAGAGGGGACAGGAGGGAGAAAGAGAGGGAGAGAAACATTAATGAGAGAGAAATATCAACTGGCTGCTTCTTGTATGTGTCTTGTATGTGACTGTACCCACAACCCAGGTACAGAACTGGGAATAGAACCAGCAACCAACTCACCCACACTGGTCAGGGCTGAGGATTATTTTTAAAATGCAAATAATTTCATGTCACTCTCTTCCTAAAAATCCTTCACTAGGTTTCCACTGTTGTTTAGGAAGAAAAAAAAAGATTTCCACTGGTGTTTAAGAATTAAAAAAAAATCCCAAATAGCTACAATGGCTTGTTTCCCATCAAGAAAAGTGCTCTCCCCAACTTCTCTTTAGTTCACTTCCTCAGGTCACCTTGTATTGACACTCCGGCCTGTACAGAAACACCACTTCTCTGGGGGGACGTCCCCTGACTCCTCAGGTCAAGTCTGGCCCATGTATTACAGGTTCTTGGAGTACCTGGTATTTTTCTTGTATAACTTCTCACAATTTTAATAAAAAATTGTCTGATTATTTATTAAATATCTGCCACGCTTCCCAGTTGAAACACCATGAAGGCAGAAACCCTAGGACACAGCAGCAGAATGCCTGGCACCGGGCAACCAATCAACATGGAATTGTGAAACGCATGAATTAGCATGCGTTAACATCACAACTAGAAAAAATGAAGTAAAAGTAATTGTTCTCCAAATACCAGAACCTGCACGTGGAGCTTCAATTACTGATGATCACAATTACTTTTAATTGTATTTGCTATAAAATGTTACAATTGTCTGTAAAGAACTCCACGGTTCAGAAAGTGGTTTTTCATACTCTCTCAAATGCTCTCAAGTCAGAGGATTAAGTGAGTAAATCACAAGGGGAAAGGAGCATCAGCAGAGCACAGAGGGGGAATGTGCAGCAGGACAGCCTCTGCCTCTCCTCCCTCCCTGGGGGCTTGCGTTACACAGAGTCCAAGTCCTGTTAGGAGGGAGAGGAGAGAAAGAGCAGAAGAGGCAGAGCCCCTGAACTAGGCCAGGGTTGCTAAGGTTACGGCCTTGATGCTAACGCTTCACAGTTTATGACACTGAACTATAGAAGTAGCCACTTCTGCCAAAGGAGAATCTAGATGCTGAATGTCAGAGTTGCCAGAAAACTGCTGAAATTAAATTTCACAACTGAGGAAGATGACTCGAGTCTGAAGATGCTAACAGTAGGCTCACCAGCTTTCAGGCTTTCTTTCTGTGCTACAGCTACAACTGGGAACCAGACGGTTAGCCTCTGGGAACGGCTTCATCCATCCTTCGACAAGCTCATTGTCATTTGCTGACTTTAACCACAGTGACCAATCTCAGCTCCTGGACAGGCTCAAGCACGCTGTCAGTCACCTCAGCTTAGATCTGAGATAGATAAGGAACACACGAGAAACTC
This sequence comes from Trachops cirrhosus, assembly GCA_028533065.1. Lineage (NCBI taxonomy): Eukaryota > Metazoa > Chordata > Mammalia > Chiroptera > Phyllostomidae > Trachops > Trachops cirrhosus. The sequence continues at coordinate 37,006,478 of CM052543.1, forward strand.
TCATCCTGCTGGAATGATTTAGGTTTGACTCTCAAATGAAATTTAAGGAGAAAGCAATCAGGTTCAAATAAGGAACGTTTTATGAGCTCCTACTTGTACAGGGCCCTGGGCCAGGCTCACTGTGCCAGACACAAGTCAGTAAGGAAAAGAACAGTGCTCCTGGGGAGAGAACAGCAGGAGAAACACACACAGCACAATCCTGGAATTCCAATTCCAGCTCCAGGTGACACCTGCAAAGAAACGCCAGGTCTGGTGGTTCTTCTGCTCCCCTCACGCCAGCCTGAGCCCATCACTCCTGTGGGAGTTATGCCCTGGAGAATACACTCACAAACCAATCACCACCAGCTCACTCAAACAGCAGGCTCTGATACCAAGTTGTTGGTTGCTCATTACTATTTTTTTTCCTTTCTCCTCCTTCTCTGACCTGTTACATTCCTGGGGATGTCTGTAACACAGAGTCCTTGCGGCCCTGGGTATTCAAGTACCAGCATATCTTTCAAGTAAGCCTACTGTCTGAGGATACTTTGCTTACGAGAGCAGCCGAATGTTGACAAAACAGAGCTTAGCCTCATCTCAAGTTTCCACTTCCATCTTCTGAATCGATGAGGATTCTGGAAAGTACATCATTAATTCCATTACATCACCTTATTGAAGATGCTGGTGTGGTGTTTACAAAAGGGAATGCTTTCTTTCCCCATAAAAATCAATGATGACAGGCCAAGGCTCTGGGCAGGGAAAGAGCAGTCTGCAGCTCCAGTCCGATACGCCGCTCCCATGTGGGGAGCCCGTAGCTCAGGAGCTGCTCTTAAAAGTAGGCCAGCACCCCCACTGCACCGGGCATTATGTCACTGCCGTCAGACAGGCTGCTCAAAGCCCCGGGGCCCTCTCGCACTGACTGTGGGAGCTTGCTCCTAGCTAGCCACCTCTCTGGCCAATGAGTCCAGGCTTTCGAATATAGAGCCACTGCCCCAAACAACACACATGTCATACTTCACTTGTACTGAATACCTTAGAAACTATTGGGACTTTAGTTTCTTCATCAAAAGTTCATGATATTCAACCATAAAGAAATAGGCAATACTTACCATTTCATTTTTCTTCAAGGTACAAAACAATAATCACTAAAAATTATTTTTGAAACCCTACCTATTTATATAAAAAGCAGGGCTTTCTAAAGGTGGTAACTTTGTTCTGGATATTTTTAAGAGAAGCGCATCATATACAAATCACTGGTTGCATTACCGAGCTGATGCTCACCCCAACCCTGCCCCCACTACAGACATGACCATCAATCACAAATAGGCAGAGGGTTGGTGATGGTGTCAGGGAAAATACTCACTGAAAACAGTGGTTTTATACATTAGTTACAGTGCTGGTGAAAGGTGGAAGTTTCTGTTTGCTTTTAGGCAGTGTGGAAATACATCTCCCTCATCTCTTCGGGCACCCTCATGCTCCCGGGTTGAAAATGGGCGGGGCAGCAATAGAAATGCCAGTTAGGAAAGGAGGAGCTGGGGAGTGGGCACTGAGAGCTGCGAGCACCGGACCTGTAGGAAGACAGAGCGAAGCCTTAGCCAATCAGCCTTGAGATAAGGGAGATGGAGGAAGTCAGCACAGGCCACAGCCCTGCGTTTTGGAGGTACGTGTCCAGGATGCAGAAGGGAGCTGACGGGGATGGAGGCTTGTGGCCTGCAGGATGGACCAGTGCATGTGGGCAGCTCAGGCAGGAGCTGACTGAGGCCATCCTTCAAACTGGTATTCTTCAAATGCCTGTTCAGCGTTTTTTAGAGGAGAAGCTGACCACTCTGATGGGTCAGGAGAGCAGGTTGTGGGGGGCGGTACTGGGCTCCCCACTATCATCTGAACCATCAAGCCCAAAGCCCACAGCTAACTGGGCCCAGATCTTCAGAAGACAGCTTAGTGAGCATTCATTGCAGCCTGAGCTACTTGGGAATGCCACTGCTCTCCTTCACTGGCTTATTAAAGTATTATTTCCAACTGAATGTAATATTCTCCTGGAGAGAAATACTGATTAATAGTTTCCTCTTCCTCAGTGTTTCAGCCTCCTTTATTGATTAGTTCTCTGGACATCTGTCTGGCCAACCTGTTCCTTGTTCTGGCTCTGATGAAACATCTATTCATCGGAAAACACACAGCGGGGAAAGGAGCTGTGGGTGGTCTCACTGGCATGAGTGATGCCCAGGGTGCAGGGGATCCACCTCTGGTGAGCAGGCTAGATAGACACCAATCATAACACAAACTCATTTCTATTCCAGAGTCGGTGAGGGCATTACTCCAAACATATTTTTATACTGGAGCAGATATTCTGAAGTAGCATAATGGTTCTGGCACACAGGCTTTGAACAGGGTGACATTCAAACTTTGTTTTGCCCCTTATCACTCGTGTGACCTTAGGCAAGTAATGAACCCCACCCTGACCAGTGTGGCTCAGTTGGTTCGGTGTCATCCTGAACAGAGCAAGAGGTCGCCAGTTCAACTCCTGGTCGGGGCATGTGCCTGGGTTTTGGGTTTGATTCCCAGTTGGGGTGCATGTGGGAGGTGGCCAATTGGTGTTTCTCTCTTGCATGGACGTTTCTCTCCTTCCCCCTCCCTTCCCCTCTCTAAAAGTAAAATAAACCCCACTATACCTCAATTTCCTCTTATGTAAAATGGGTACAATACCTACTTCACTTTTGTGACAACTGATTGGGAAACGTCATTGAGCCTGGGGTCTGGCATGCAGGAAGTGTGTGTCACTCCTGAGACCCCTCCTTCCTCCGGGGGAAACTGGCCAGGATTCCACCCCAGGCAGCTCTCAGAGTCTGGAGGGCTCAACCACAAGGCAGCTGTTCCTTGACCACACTGATGTTTTCACAGAGGAGTAAAACCTTTTTTAAACAAGAGTTTTGTTTTGCATCTCCACTGGGTATACCCAGCACCCAGGAGAGAACCTGGCAGAGGGACAGTGTGGGAAGTGAGAAATGGGGGAAGAGAGTGGAAAAAAAAAATTTTTGTTAGGACAGGTGTTGGTGGGGTGACAGCCCAGGTCCCGAGGAGCTGAGGCCAGACCAGCCCTCGCTGCCTGGGCCTGTTCGGAGATGAGGAGGGGCCACCCTTAGGGGCCTCGTCTGGCCCCAGCTGAGGCAGGGCAGCCAGCTGTGTGCACTCTGGTCTGCTGGTCTGGCTGTCCTCTGGCTGTCCTCTGCTGGCTCCAAGGCTCTTTCGCATCCTGGCAGGCGATTTTTGTTTTTGTGCATGTTTTTCAAATTAGAGTACAATACACATTTCACAAAATTTGCCACTTTAGCCACCTGTAATTGTATTAATTCAGTAGAATTAAGCTGGAACTCCCCAATCCCCCTCTCCCAGCCCCTAGCAGCCCTGGTTTTTAAGCTCCAGTGAGGAGAGCATTCCTATTCCAAACCCATTTCTAAATTCACCACTCCTTTGGAAGCCACTCCTTAAAAAGCCCCTCCTCAGAAAGCGGTGGGAGCTCAAAACCACATCAGGGTGTGTGGGCTCCCTGCCTGGGAGCCTGGCACAGCCCTCCCCATCCCACCCCTGGCTCTGGTCTGGCAAGCTCCTCAGCTTGTGGAGGGCAGCTTCCCTCTCTTTCTCCAGGATCAACCGGACCTCTGCTCCTCCCTGTCACTGCTACAATGGAGAAACACACAGACTGGAGCGAGGGCCAGACCTGAGGCCCATGCCTGCGAACAAAATTTGAGAGACAGTAGAAGCCCATTTTTAAAAAAGGACCATCTCAATCTCTAAAAACTACCCATCCACAATCTGAAAATACAGAAGGATTCTCCTTTAAAAACAAACAAAAACAAGGCCCGATGGCTCTGATACCTAGAAGGGATTAAATGCTAAAAATAGCTCTAGGTGCCCAGGATGCCCTGGGAGTGCTCAGCCCAGGAAGCTCGGGGCAGTAGACTGGACACTAAATGCTAACAAGAGAGGAGTTCTGAGTCCCTGGGACCCTCCTCCATTAGATGTGAAAGTCATATTCTTTAGTAGCAGCACAATTGTGGACCTTACTGGCCAGTCCTTTGTGTTAAGAACTAAAGGCCCAGGGAAGTACCCTACACTGTCTTGAAATGAAGGCAATGAACTATGGATTAGATTCTCTCTTGTCTCCATTTTTTGGTTGAAGTCGTGCTGATGATGGCCAGGTAACATTTGCAGGGCCATCTGGTGACATTTCTTTTTGGGAACAGATTCATAGAGACTGGGGAGGGTGATGAGGTAGGTACAGTGGCCAACACAAGGTTCTCAGGTGGTTTCCTGGAGCCTGTGTCAAAGATCCCCATCTTTGAAGGGGGATCCCCTATTTTTGTTCTAGAAGAGTGTGGTCAAACTATCGTTACTAAACATTCCATGACCTGATGGATAGATCCTATGCTGAAATTACTCCTTTTCATGCTGAAAGCTTCTATGAATATGAAACCCAGGGATTAGGGAGAGTCCCTTACTAGGAACTGTTCTCTTCCCTCCCCTCACTCTTCCTGAGTGAGAGGGAATAAATGCAGGTAGAGACGAGTTCCTTATTCCTGGAATTGCTTCCTGCTCAGATGCTGCAGACTTAGCCAGCCTGTAGTCTCCTTCAGTTTCTATGGGCACCCCAGCGCCTAGCGTACACCCTGACTGGCACTGTCTGTTGGAAGAACACATTCTTCACTGGGCCTTGACCATACCATTATGCTCTGCTTTTCCTGAGTTGTTGATCTCTTTCTCAATATGGCAAAATGCCCAAATTTCCCCTGGCTTCCCATCCTCTCAACACACTGCTGTCTATTCACTATTCACAAGCAGAGATTGACCTCATGGGCTGGAGGGACTCTATTCTTAAAGGGCGGATCCTTCCTGGCTAGTTTTGGCAGGATTTTACTGTGCGTGTATAAGTAGTTGTGTTACTTTAAAGCTACTGCACATGTGGTCTCCCATGATTTTCCCTGATTGGCCGCCAGGGAAGAGGGTCCTACGATGTTACCAAATTGACCTCCCCTTCTCCTGGGGTCCCCCTGTACTAGGTTCACCTTTCCCTTAGCTAGAGAATTATAGCTCTCCATGTTAGAGATTGGTGAAAAGGAAAGGAGTTATTTATTCAAGTTATACAGACTTAAGAGTAATGACTAAATGTCTTCATCAAAATCCCCAAGTCCCTTAAAACACCCACAAACACACACAGTCCTTCCTTCCCCTCTTTGCCCGGACTGGGGTACTGTATCTCAGGAAAAGAAATAGAAGTCCGTGGCTCAGGCAGCCCCTGGCTCTTCCCAGTAATCCATGCTCAGCTGGTAGGCCTCCCTCAGTTCCCGGCACCGTCAGCTGTGTCGCCAGGATCTCTGCTAAAGCCAACTGGAAGTTCTCTGCTAAAGCTGGGTGGTGATTCTTTGCTAAAGCCACATGGTGATTCTACTCATGACTGTGGGGGGTCCCCACTCTGGCCAAAGTCACGTGGTTTTCCCTCACCAAGGCTGCGAGGCCCCCACTCCGCCAAAAGCACACGGTTCTTCTCACGGCTGCCGCATCTGGGTTTAAATCCCCATGCCAATCTTCCTCTGCAGCCCCATTTCTGACTCCTCCCACAATCGGCTATACTTGCCAACACTCCCATATCCTTCCAGCTTTACAGGGCTGCCAACTGCCATAGTGGGTCTGGGCAGGTGTGGCCCCATGGTGTGGAGCCAACCATCTCCAAGTTCTCAGGCAGGCACTGTAACCAGGGGGAGTTGCCTCCCAGTTATATCTTGGGTGGAAGTCACTTCCATCCCCCTGGCTCAAAGCATGGCCACAGCTATTTAACATATCTATGAAACCAGTTAAAAGTTATAGATGTGTTAAATGACCATGCCAGAGGTTAGCTGCAAAGCTGTTGCTATGCAAACCAGCTCTCAATGACCCTGCTCCATTTGTCCCTTCCCCCAACTCACACCTGTGGAGGGTGGTGAGGACATCCTATATATCTTTCTAATATTTCCTGGACATATTGAGTTCTGGACCCCATTACAAATCCTTCTTTTGGGGGCCCCCTGGCTGCACCCTCCTACAGAAGCATTTCATATCTGCACACTTCCTTACTCCACAGCGCCGGCGGCATCCTTCAGTGCAGGGATGCTGGCCCCAAGACCCCCGGGGCTGGCCTGCAGCATTTCCCTACTTGGATTGGAATATTTTCATAAGAACTGTTTGAGAGTAGGACTGGTTAACTGATTAGTGCCAGTTTCTCTTTTGGACACACTGACTGTGCCTGCACAGAGAGAAGAAGCCGGACAAGTGCCCTCTGAAAGCGGCACACTGGATTTGCATTTGCCCAGGGTTGTCTGGGGGCTCAGCAGACCTTGACCTCAGGAAACGTGGATGCAGGGAACAAAGCACTATCTAGCTCTTCAGGGACAGGAGCCCCAACCTCCCACAGAGGGGTTTCTCTGAGATACACACCTGTACAGTGTGCTTCTATCCTTAAATTAATGGAAAGAAGCTGACCAAATCATGTCACAGCCATATCAAATCTCAAGTGAAGAGCCATGGACAGAGATCATACAGGAAAGACATGTCCAAACGTTAATGGTGGATGTCTCTGGGCAGAGGGATGCTGGGTGACTTTGTACTCATGATTATCTACCCTTGTGCTTCTACTCAAGTTTTCTATATTGCACAAATTACCTATTGAAGAAAAAAAAACAATGAATTACTTTTGTAAAGATATGTTCTAAAGGTTAAAACAGACCAAAGATAAAGTGAGACTGAATTTCACAAGTTGTTTTTTGTAGTTACTGGAAAAGGAATCATCAGACTAGTAGACCCTAAAGCACCCCACGCTCCCCGAAGGCAGAAGCTATCTCACAGTCACTGCCCACACACAGCTCTGTCTCATACTTCATAGAGAAAGCAGAGCCACCTCTGGGGCTACACTTAACTTCCTGCCTCTGCGGGGCCTCTCCTTCCCACGTGTGACTTGGGAAGAAGAGGCCCATCCAAAGGTGATCCACCACCTCTGTTCTGGCTCCCAACCACGCCCACCTTCCAATGGGCTCCCAGCCCCCCAGGGCGCCCTCTATTGCTCAGCCTCTCTTCCTTCCATCTCTAACTTGCCCCACTCTGCTGGCTCTTACCTGCCAGCATTTAAACTGTCTGCCCCTCCTCGACCTTTACAAAGCCCTCCCTATCCAACCCCTCTCCTCCTCTTCACAGCCAAAGGTGTCACAGAACTATTTAAACATTCTGCCTTTCATCTGCTTTTCAGTCTTCTCCAATATGGCTTCCGGTCTTATTACTAACTTCCCTGACTGGAGCCACCCAAGACTTTCATGTTGCAGAATCCAGTGGTTGCTTTCCAGTCCTTTCTTAATTGACATCGGTTTAGCTTTTGACCCACCTGGCTACTCACAGTTCCTAGAAACACTCTTCTGGTAACTTCCATGACACAATCAACCATTTCCCTTTTGCGTCATTGGCTATCCCATTTCAGGTTAAAGTCTCAGCAACTGGCCCCATACCCTCTTCTTTCTTTACTACCTTTAAGTGACTTCATCAGCCTCTATGATTTAAATACCATAAACAGTATATGTTGACAATTCATAAATTAATATTTCCAACTGAGACCCTACCTCTGAACTCCAGCCTTGTATATCCAATTGCTTTTATTTTTTACACTTTAATGTTTCACTGAAAATACAAACTGAATATATTAAAAATGGAATACATGATCTTATATATAACAATAACAAACTCCTCTATTCTTCACCTAATTCTTTCTACCTCAGTAAATACCAACACCTTCCTTGAAGCTGCTTGTGCTGGAAACCAGAAAATCTTTGACTACTTTCATTCTTCAAGTCTCATAGAAAATGAATCACTTCTGACAATGATATAGACACAGGAAATGAATTTATCCTTACGTTTGAAACAACTAAAAATCTGGACAGAGTATATGAAACAATGGTTTCCAAGACACTGGACATCAGACCATGAAGACAAGTGATATTTGAGTGACAGGAAACAACTGAGGTGACTCCTACAATTGTCCCTGTTCATTACCCCGAAAGAACTTTCAAGATATAGCACAGAGAGGTGGGAACCCATGCGGAGCCTACTGGGTTCCCTGAGTTGAGGAAGTGAACTTGGGAGTTTGAAAAGGCCAACCTGGTTAGAGTTTGCCAGGCAGATTACCAGAGAGGAGAGAGATGAATGTATAGAGAGTTCTAGAGATCTGTAACATAAAACATTGCTGAAATAAATCAAAGCTATATTAAATGGAAAGATATACATTGTTTGTGATTGGGAAGACTCAATGTTTTTAAGATGTCTACTCTTTCCAAATTGATTTTACTGTCAATGCAACCCCTAATCAAAATTCTAATGGGTGTGTGTGTGTGTGTGCGCGCACGTAAAAATAGATAAGTTGATTTTAAAATTCATATAGAAATTTAAAGGACCTAGAATAACCAAAACCACTTTGAAAATGTAGGACAAAGTTAGAGCAATTACATTACCTGATTTCAGGAATTATTATAAATCTACAATAATCAAGACACTGTGGTTTTGGAGTAAAGATACACAGATAGAACAATTAGTAAGAATAGAGTCCAGAAACAGATCCATATATGTGATCACTTGATTTTCTTCCAAAGTATAAAAGGCGGTTAGATAAAGGATATTCTTTTCAACAATGGTGCTGGAACAATTCAATACCAATAAAAAACTCTAACCCATGCTTCATAGTATGTATAAAAATCACTCAAAGTGGATCATAGTCACAAATGTAAAAGCTAAAGTATAAAACTTCTAAAAGAAAACAGGAGAAAATCATACTGTGTAAATTTGAATGAGGCATATATACTCCTAAATGTATGCTTTCTAAAGATTAAGTTGAAAAAATGGACTTAAAATTAAGAACTCCCTTTCAAAGACAATGTTAAGAGAATAAAAATGCACACCATAGCTTGGGGAAAGCATTTGCATTTCGTATATTCAATAAAGGATTGGCATCCGGAATACATAAACAATTCTCACAACACAGTAATTAAAAAACAAGTAACCCAATTAAAATGGATGAAAGATATGAATGGACACTTCAACAGGGAACAGTTGGCAGAAAAGCACAGGAAAAGATGCTCAACATCTAAGTCAGTAGGAAAATGCAAATTAAACCTCCATGAGATTCCACTTTATACCTCTTAGAATATCTAAAATTGAGGACCAGCCTGCCCAGTGCTGGCGAGAATGCAGAGCGAGAACTCTCACACACGGCAGGTGAGGATGTAGAATGGCATGACCGTCTTGGCAAACCATGTGGCGGTTCCCTAGAAAGGTAAACATACACCTACCCACCTACCCTGTGACCCAGCTGTTCCACTCCCAGGTAATTACATAAGAAAAATGAAAGCATACGCTCATACAAAGCACATAAATGCTGATAGCAGCTTTATTTGTAATAGTTCCACAGTGAAAACAATCCAAATAATTTAATAATTTTACTAACCAATGTTACCCCAATAAACTTAATTCAAATAAAAATAATAGACATTTACCATAGAATGAAATTTAAAAATAATAATCAAAATATGCAATACATAAACAAATAGTGGTATATTCGTGCAATGATATAGTACTCAGCAATACAAGTACTGAACTATTAATACACACAGAAACATGGATGAATCTCAAAATAATGATTTTAATGGACAGAGCCAAGCAAAACAAAGAACATACTATATGGTTCTTATGTATATAAAATTCTAGAAAAATCCCAATTAACCTATAGTGATGTAATCCAGATCAACGGTTGCTAATGGTTGGATGATGGGCAGCAGGGAAGGGAGATTGGGAAAGATTACACAGGGGCACGTAACAAGTTTTGGGGTAACAAATTTGTTCATTATTTTGATTGTGGTGATGGTTTTACAAATGTATACTTGTCAAATACTGTCAAATTGCATAACCTAAACATATGCAGTTTATTAAACGAGGAGGGACCCTCCCAAAGAATGGAATTATCTTCTGGAGGGCAGGCCCCTTGTAGTACAGGCTTCCCTGCTAGCTGAGTGTTCTAGGAACCCTTTTGTACCAGTGTACTAGCTTGCGTTGTTGTGAGAGGCTGTGTTTGGCTTCAGTGAATTTTTTTTGAAGATTTTTTCAATGCATCTGCCCACTTCATGATGGGTGATTTATGAGCACACCTGCCCACACAGTGCTGAGTGCTGAGCAGTTTTTGTCCAAAATGGCATGACCCCCGTGCCTCACCTTCCCTATTCACTGGCTCTCACCCCAAGCGACCTTTTTTTGTTGTTTCCCCAGATAAAAAAGTCTTCAAAGGGAAACATTTGCCATGTGGAGGAGGTGAAACTAAAAACAGTAGAAGCACTAAAAGGCATCAAAATCAACGAGTTCAAAAAACTGTTCTGAGCAGTGGAAAAATGTCTCGGTAGATGTATTGCATCAGATGGAGAGCACTTTGAAGGTGACTAAAGTTTAAAAATGTAAGAATAAATGCACAATTTTTTATAAATAAATTCCTTTTTGGGAGGCCTCCTTGTATACCAATTATTCCTCAATAAAACTTAAAAATTTTCTGGAATTTGCTGTTCTCCTTTCCTATTACCACTATCCTGGTGAGAAAAATCATCCCCAGCCTGGCCTGACCCTTCCTTGCTGTACCCTCTTTTCCATTCTCTGCACGAAAGCCAAAGCAATCTTCTGAGAACATAAATCTATTTGTGTTGTTTCACTGCTCAAACTTCTTCAAATTTACCCATAAAAGACCCAAAGACTTATTCTCACCTTCAACACCCTATGTATTCTTGCTCCTGCCCAAATCCTAGTCTCTTTTCCATCTTGTCCCTCCCCCCCCACTTTAACCCTTCTTTCTACTCTTGGAACTTGCCAAAATTGTTTCTGTTGTGGGGCCTTTGCACATGCCAATTTCTCTTGCCTGGGACTTTGCCCTTCCATGTGAACTTCTAACCTTCCTTTAGTCTCAGTTTCAGTGTTACCTCCTCCAAGCATCTTCTGATGCACCAGGCTAGGTTAGGTCTCGCCTATGTCTCCTTCACAGCACCAACCCCACACATAAATAACTATCGGTGCAATTTTTTGTTTTCTATCTGTCCCTTTTTTGTGACTGCCCATCTCCCAAGACCATAATTTGAGGAGAGTAAGGATCATTATATACTGATGCCTAGTACACTGCCTAGCACATAGTAGGTTTTCAAAAATATTTGTGGAATAAGCGATGGAGACAAAACTGGCACTCACTCCCTGACATCCAAATTATTTTTTTCTCAATCTATTTTTGCAGAATCCATCCTTCTGTATCTGACAACCAAATGTACTTTTCCTATAGCTACTTTGGTCTCAAACTGGTAAGAATTAAGAAATGTTCTAGAGCTATATCTTAAGTATTAAATATTTTTAAAACCAAAGTATTGGACTTAGAAAGCTTAGCAATGTGAAACACAGCTGAATTGAGTTTTTTTAAAAAAAAAAATCAGTCATGCTCATTTTAATGATACAATTATTCTGGAAGTTACACCCCAAGAGAGTTACAAAGTTAATTAATAAGACAGTTAACAAAGAAGGAAACTGACTGGAAGGGAGACTAGAGAGGCAGAACCGCCTAGGAAAAGAAGTCACAGCTCCTTGCTGAGAGCGGACGGCTCACCCAGGATGGCCATGTTTTCAGCTAAGCAGTGGCCTAGATTCTCAGTGAGGCTGCATGTGTGGGGCTGGGGAGATCAAGATCGCCAACATGGCCATTTTCCAGAACAGCCTCCTAAGAAACAGCCTACCTTCCCCTCCCTTTCACTCCCCCATTTTGTTTATAGACTCCCCTTAATTAGAGCATTTCAGCATGGAAGCATAATCCAATCTGAAAGAAAATTTCCCCTGAGAGCCATCTGTCAGAATTAGACTACACTTAGCCACTGGACAGTAAGGCTGGGCCGTAAATACCACCGCCTGCTTCGATCCTCCAAAGGCTCAAAACTCATTTTCCGAGCAAGCAAATGCCAGTCCGGGGGACAGGGCTTTCTGTCAGGGAACTGGCTCTCGGTTTTGGACAGTTATGCCTCCACAGGTAGAAGATTATTAAAAGTGGTCCCAGGGGTCATTCTACCTGCCCAGCCTCACCTTTCTTCAGAGATGAAAGTGCCGTTCTTGGCAACTCTATTAAGTCTCCTTCGGTTGTTCTAGGTTTGCAGGAGGTATTTTTTGTTGAGCTAGATTTTCTCCATGTGTTCTACTGTTGAAGATATTTGACTGCATAAGAGGGGGACCAAGTGGAGCCCATTCTGGCTCCCTATAAAACCAGCCCCCCTTTTCAGGGGCATCCAGCTGGCCACGCACACACCTCCCTGTGGTACCCATGCCAAGGCACGGCCAACGCTTGCCTAGGAAAGGAATGTGTAGGGTTGGGGTTAGGGGTTAGGAGGAAGGGGGTCCCTTTTCTCTTTCTTCATCATTTCCCTATGTCTCAGAAGTCACCAGATCCCAGGTCTCTCTGTGTCCCATTGTCCTGTTCTGTCACACTGCAGAACACTCATTGTGTCCAGGCCAGTGCACCCATCCCTTGGATGCTGTGAGCGTTGGCTGCTCACAGCTCATTGTTGCATCCTTGTTGGGACAGTTCACCTCAGCTGTTGGGCACCACCTTAAAAGTAACTGGCAAGTTACACCCTCTCTCCAGGGGTGGCTATAGACGATGTCAAAGTCAGGGTAAAGAGGAAGTTCCTGTCTCAGAGCAAGATACCTCTGTGGTGCCTTCCATGAGCCACAGCTCGCGGTGGGCTCGGGCTCAGGGCTTTTGCTGAAGCCCTGTCTTTGTCTGTCCTGTTGCCCTTACTTCCTTACAAGTTTATTGTAACTTACAAGTTTATTGAAACTTCAAAGCAGTTTCTCAGTAAACCACCTGCACAAGCGTCCCTCTTAGCCTCTGCTTCCAGGGAATCCTAGTTAAGACACACACACACTATATTGGTGCCATCTTCATTTCATTCATCCATCTGCTTGTTCATTCATTTGTTCACTCAAAAAGCATGTATCGTCTACCTCTTAGGTTAAGTACTGAAGTCACAGACTTTCTCTTCAAGGAGCGTCTAGTCTAGTGGGGTAGGCAGGATAGGTACTCACCATCGAATGTGGTACCTGCTATGAAGAGGTACACAGAGGACCCTGTACGAGCTCACAGGGACACCTGATCTGCTCCTGGTGAATATAGGAAGGGCTTGCTTAAGGTGATGGTGAAGCATAGGACTTTGAGAAGAGTAACATTTAAGTGACCAGAGAAGAGAAGTGGAAATAAAAAGGTAACTGCAGTCAGAGAAGAGAGTGTGTACAGAACAAATACACAAGTGAGCAGTTAGAGGGCATTAGATGGAGCAACAGAGGGAACTGGTTGTCCAAAACCTATGGCAGACATGGCTATTGGATCTGGGCCTTCCCATTTGCTAAGCCCTTAATTCTTCTTAACAAGCCCACTAATTAGCTAGCATCAGTTGATTAGAACCAGTCAAGATCAAAACCCTTTGCTACACCTTTTGCCAAAAGTTTATCTTCAACCACAAATATCCAAACTTTCCTGCATCTGCTCCTGCACTTTTCCCACAATGTTTCTCAACATTCCCACGACAAAGGAAATGTGTATCTAAAGCCAGCAGTCACCTGCATCTTACAGCCTGTCTCCTACCTTTTCTGGGAGCTTGCCCTATTGATTATCGTACCCTCTGTACGATATCGTACCTTCACACTCTATACGCACTGACTCTTTTCTTCAGATATTCTTCTCATTCAATTAAGTTTCCATTTATCCCTTAAAGGTGGTTTGTAAGTTTTTATTAACTTATTTTTCACGTATGTACAGCAAAATTCAGTTTTGTTATACTGTGTTACGAGTTTTGACAAATGCATGTAACCATTGTGGCTGCAAGAGTGAACAATTTCCTCACTCCCCTAAAACCCCCTCTCACTGACCCTTTGTAGTCAACTCATCTCCCAACCCCCAACTCCTGGCAACCACTGGTTTGTTCTTTTTCTTGAAAATGTTGCCTTTTTCACAATTATCATATACATCAGTGGTCCCCGACATTTTTGGCACCAGGGAGCAGTTTTGTGGAACACAATTTTTCCACAGACAGGAGTGGGAGAGAGTGATTCAAGGACATTGCATTCAAGCTCACATCCTGCAGTGTGGCGGGGATCCTAACAGGCCTGGACCAGTACCAGTCTGCGGCCTGCAGGTTGAGGACATAAACAGACATAAACAGAACGATGCAGTATGTAGCCTTTGGAGTCTGGCTTCCTTCACTTAGCATGATGCACCTGAGATTGATTCATTTCAGTGTGTGTATATCGTGCACACATTGTTTCCTTCATTGCTGAATAGTATCTCATTGAATAAATGTAGCAGCCTATCCATTTACCCATTGAAGGACGCTGAGGTTGCTTCCGCTTTTTGGTAATTATGAATAAAACTGCTTTAAACATTCCCATACATGTTCGTAGAGACTTTTAAAATAAGTGTTTTTATTTCTCTTGTAAATTTACTGCTTATCAAATTTCATTTAAAATAATCAAAATGTGGGGATACTGTATAGAGAAGAGTATCAGCACCCCCTGTTCTCTTTTTTGAGCTGCAGGATGCCTCCGTCTCTGCACGCGGGAGCCCCAACAGAGCCAGCCTGCTTTCAGCTTCCTTCCCTGTCCTGCTCTTGTGAACCCCAAGAGTCATAGATACGGAATTCAGTATACTGATTATCTCTGGGGGACTGTGGGATGGAGAAGGAACACACGGAGCTTCAGGGAGACCAACAATGTTCTCTTCAGTTAAATTCTGGATTGACTGATGTACACTTTGCTATTTTTAAATCATACCTATATGTTACACATATTCTTGTATGTGTCATATATTTCAATTAAAAAAGCACATGCTTTGTCCTGGCACCTACACTGGGAGGAAAAGCTATCAAAGTCTCTTTGCCAGAGGCCTGTAGCTTTATTAATCCTTTCTATCGGACGTTGTGTTCCACAGTTCTACCCCTTTTCACTCCCTCTGAACAATCTAGGCATGAAGGGCAGATAATGTGTCCTTCACATTGGGTGGGGTTTGGTGGGCTCTCCTGGAGACAGACATAGCTCTTTGTTACCACAGCGACGGCCCACTCCACACACACCCACGTTATAGAAGGACCCTGGCTTCGCTGTCGTCAGCCAGACACCAGGGCTTCCTGTGGGGCTTCTCAAATTGTTGGTCCCTCAGGGTCCATTATCCAACCAGCCTTAGTGTGTCCAGCGTCACATCCAGTGGTAAACCAGAGCTGTTCCCACCACTGGCACCAGCTGGCGAGAGCCCGTGTGAGCATCTTTTGCCAACTCTGCCTTCAGTGGTGACGCATTGGTAGATTCAAACTAGCCCTGCTGGCAGGACTGACACCACAGAAGTGAACAAATGCTGGAAATCAGGTCCCCTTTCTATCCCTCCCGCCCCAGGCAGTTGTTATACTTCTACCAGGACACCACTGAATGTGACATGGCCTCACATAGTCAGTGGTGAGGGGAGCACGTCCTGGGCTTCCCCGAAAACTTGTATGGTCCCCTGAGTGGCTCCAGGTGTCTACTGCCATCGGGTCTAGAAATAGCCCCAGGGGCCTTGAGACAGAACAGGGAAATTCCTAAATCAGCCACTATAATATACTGGACTTGGCAAGGACTCAAAACATAAAATTTTGATGGAAGTGTAAGCTTTTTAAACCCCTAATGTTAAAATAAAGTGTATGCTGTGGTAAGCTATACCATTCCCTTTCCTGAACGTGGACCCCTATTGGCGCAGAGGGAACCTCATGACTGCATGTTGCCGTGTGAGGAGGCTGGCATCTCCCCCACGTCAGAGTCAAGTGGAGATGATCACAGGTCCCAGAGAAAGTCCTGAACCAGCTTCTAACACAGCCACCGAGAGAGATTCCTGAAGTGCTCACTGCCGACTTGCCAGAGCGCCAGCGATGATGGGGTATATTAAAAATGCCAGGAGCCCATAAAAAAGAATAAAATCTTACCATTTGTGACAGCATGGACAGACCTAGAGGGTATTAAGCTCAGTGAAATAAGTCAGAGAAAGACAAGCACCATATGATCTCACTCACATGTGGAATCTAATGAACAAAATAAACAAACAAATAAAATTGAAACAGCTCAAAGACACAGAGAGAAAACTGGTGGTTATCAGAGGGCAGGGGTGTTGGGGGGCTGGGTGAAAAGGTGAAGATATTAAGAAGCACAAATTGGTCATTACAAAATAGTCACAGGGACGTAGGTAAAGCACAGGGAATATCCTTGATAATATTTCAATAACTATGTATGGTGCCAGGTGTAGTTTTGGACAGATTGTGGGGTACATTAAGCATATGATCGTCCAACCACACTATGCTGTACACCTGAAACCAATGCAAAATAAAATTGAAAGAAAAAATAGTAAAACTAAAAAATAAAAATGTTAGGTCAAAATAGATTTGCATAATTTTAAGAGGTTACTCTGTACATCACCATCAGGTTAGCTTTTGCCTTTTATATTATCATAAAGATTGACTTTAAAAAGTAAAGTGCTTAGGGGTTGAGTAAAATAAAATAAATAAATAAGTGAGCCGGGAGTACAGGCATGGCAGCCAACATTCGCCCAGACCACTCACCTCACGTCTCGCCCCTTTCTGAGACCCTCCCCCAGATGCTGCCCTCTCCCTTGTGGGCCGACACAGGTCCCACAGAGGTGCCTTATACCATTATCGACTGATCTTGTTTCACTAGGTGAGAGGTTTAATTAAACTATCACTTTTACATTCAATAATTGCTATTTTTTCTTCATAGGAAGGTCCGAGAATTAATTTTTATTTGACTGCTAACACTTACAAAACTAATCTCCCTGGAGAAATAACACAATTTTTAAAAACTAGTTTATAGGTTCTGCTCTGCATAACAGCTCCCAACCAAATCAGGCCCAAAGCCTGACCAAAGCAGCCCCTCCTAAGGAACCTCATTTTATTCAGTTAGTGTTCACTAACTATTTCACTTCCAAACACCATTCTAGAGGCCGGGCACATAGTAGCATACCAGCCAGATATGGTCTTTGCACTCACGGAGTTGTCTAGTGGAGAAGAAAGAAATCGAAAAATAGCAGAAAAGAAGGTATGATAAGGAATGGCAGAAGTAGAGAGTGTCCTGGAAGCAAAGCCCAGAAACACCTATCCCAGTACAGGGCTCAGGTAAGAGTTCTCTGAGGAAGTGGCATTTAAGCTGGGATCTAATACAAGTTAGCCAGGTAAAGAAGGGAAAGAGAAGAAGAAAACAAGCATGCATGATAATTTTGAGGTGACTTTTCATGAACAGAGCCAGCTGTTGAAAAACTTAGTCCTCATTGCTATCTGGCCATCATTGTCCAGCTGTGTGACCTCGGTTGAATCTCCTGATGGTCCTCCACTTAGCTGTATGTGCTAAATGAGGATTCTTAGATTATAAGACCTCTGAGGCTCTTCGTGGCTATTCAATCACAAGGCAAACATATAATGAATACATAGGTTACTATTCAGTTAGTGTAAGTAAAAACTGCTTTTTGAACAGGCTTGGAGCAATACAGTATACAATGTTTCTGGTAATAGGTTGGATGTTCACAGAAACTGCTTTAGATAAAAATACTGGATTATAAAATCCTTTTTAATGCAGAGCAAAGCTGATGGGACAGAAACAGTAAAAAAAAAAGCATAAATCCACAGAAGTAAGTAAGCTCTAGAGCTGGAGCTTAAATGGAGGAAATTGTGAATCTCTTGTGGTTTAATGCCTGGGTTTGAGGACTGTTGGAAAATCCTGTGTGTATCTGGAGTTCTAAAGATTAAGGGTCACATTTTAATTTTAATTAATTAATTAGTTAATTTATTTGTATTTATTTTTTAAATTTTTATTTGTATTTATTTGTTTTTAGAGATACAGGAAGGGAGGGAGAAAGACAGGGAGAGAAACAACAATGTGTGGTTGCCTCTCATGTGGCCCCCACTGGGGACTTGGCTTGCAACCCAGGCATGTGCCCTGACTGGGAATGGAACCGTTTGGTTTGCATGCTGGCACTCAATCCACTGAGCCACACCAGCCAGAGCTAAGGGTCACATTTTTAAAAAAATAAACAAAACAGAACATCTGCTTTGCATAAGTAGACATTGGAGATCCATTCTGTCTTGAACTTGCTCTGGGTAAGGTAAGAAAAAAAATCCCCCATGCCAGTTTCTAACCACTAGTACAAGCCTACACTTACACATTTGGAGCCTATATTTACCCTACCTCTGTTGTCCAAAAACCCTCCAGCTCAAAATTCAGTTTAAAGTGGCTGCACATTGGTAGTTCACCTAGGAATCTGGTAGAAGCTATCACAAATCATCTCTGAAGGGATATACTTTAAACCCGGGGCTTGAAAACTTCAGTGGCCCTCCTCATTCGCTATGTCTGCACCTGCACATTCCATATCAATCTGCCCTTGGTTGAATCCAAGTATATGGGACCCATGGATACTGAGGACTCACTAAGGGAGCTGAGAATCTGCAGATCTTGGTATCCATGGGAGTCCTGGAACCAATTCTGCATGATAACCAAGGATGACTGTACTGACCAAGTTCCAAGACAGATGAGCCCACAATCATATATCACTAAATACAAGCAACTATAAGGGTTGGTAAGTTACACAGTAGATGGAAATGCCAAGCGAAAGAATCGAGCTGCAAAGGTTATGAACAACAGAATATATATGTGTATGTATGCGTATATGTGCACTTGTGTGTATATGTTTATGTACATGTATGCATGTTTATATACCTATATACATGTTTATGAACATACACACATATGAAAGGGTAAAAGAAATAGAAAAGGGAACTGAAAGTATGTTGAAAAAAAGAAACTATCATATATATTAAGCATATGTGAAAACACATCAAATAAAACTTCTACAAATAGAAAGAAAAAAATGGCTGAACATTTTCCAGAACTGATAAAAAGAAACAACTTCAGATCCAGGAAACCCAATAAATAAAAAGAAATGCCCATTTAGCAATATTATAGTTAAAGTGCAGAACAGTAAATAGGAAAGCAAGATCTCGAGAGCAGTAAGAAAGAAAAGGAAAATTACATACAAAAGAATAAATATTAGACTGAATGTTTACTTCTCAAAAGCAATTAGAGGTCAGCAGACTATGGAATGGTAGGTTTACAATACTGAAATCAGAGTAACTGAAGAGTTTTACAGCCCCCAGTTTCTGTACCCAGAATAACAGTCTTCCAAGAACAAGAGCAAAACAAAGATGTTCAGGAGCTGTAGCTGTTTGCTGAAGATTACTGCCAACCTATGGAGACCCCAAAGAAAATATATAGAGAAATAAATATCCCAACTTCATTCTCCTCCCTTCCTCATTGTCTGGACCTAATCAGAAGCAATAGACTGAGGGAGATCTTTTCAGTTTGAAGAAAAAGAGACAAAAACCCCAAAGCCTCCAGGGGACTGAGCAAAAGCAAATGGAACATGTCCAAAGTACGGTAATACCCTCAACCAATTTCATAAGTCAAGAATCACGTTGATCCCAACCCAGATAAGGACCACACAAGAAAGCAGATTACAGGTATCACTCACAACCACGGATGTCAAAAATGCTAAACAAAGTATTAGCCAACTGAACTCAGCAATGCATAAAACAGGTACTGCATCAAGGCCAATTGGGATTACATTAGTGATCTAAGATTGGCTCAAAAATGAGAAAATTAATTAATGTAATTGACCAGAGGGGCATATCAAAGGGGGAAAACCTCACAGTTTCATAGCATTTGAAAAAAGAACTGTTTATGATAAAGCTTTTGTCAACTAGGAATAGAGGGATACATCCTTAATATTATGAAGACATCCACAAACTATAGCAAAATTTGTATCAGTGCAAATGTTAATAAAAACATTCCATTTAAAATAAGGAAGAAGTCAAGGGTGACTACTACCATAATTATCATTCAGCATTGTTTTGGAATTCCTTGTCTGCACACTAAATGTTTTTTAAAAGAATAAAAGGTATACAAATTAGAAACAAACTATCATAGTTCACATGACTCACATCTACAAATAAAATTAAGAAGCATCCACAATCGAATTAGAGAATTAATAAAGTTCTGCAAGATTGAAAAACAGAAGATAAATATTCAAAATTTAAACTTATTACTGTACAGCAGCACTAGTTAGGAAGTGCAATTTTAGAAAAGATACTATTTAAAAGACACCTGCCAATAAATCTAACAAGAGAGATGAAAGATCCTCATGTAGAAAATTATAGGACTTGAACAAAAGCTTTAAAGAACTACAAATGGAGAAATGCACAATGGTCACGAGTAGGAAGACTCAATATCATAAAAGTTGTAAAACTTCCCTAAATTAACCTACAAACTTCACACAAGTGCAAACAGATAAAAGAAAATATTTTGTGTAACTTGACCATTAGATTCTAAAATTTATGGGAAAAGTCAAGTACCAGTCAAGACTGAACAGGAGAGGACTTCCGGCCAAGATGGAGGCATAGGTAGATGCACTGTGCCTATTCGCACAACCAAGATAGGGACAACAATAATTTAGAAACAAAATAACAACCAGAACTGACAGAAAATTGAAGTGTATGGAAGTTGGACACCCAAGGATTTAAAAATAGACATGTTCATCCAGACCGGTAGGAGAGGCAGAGTCCGGCCTGGTGAGGGACGCAGAGGGGAGAGCTGAGCAACTGGGGTGGCGCGCAAGTCCGCAGCAGGCAGACCCTGGGCGCACAAGCAGCAGTGGCTGGTGGGCCCCAGCCAGGGGGTGGCGACCGGCAGACCCAGCCAGGCGGCCATTGTGAAGCAAGGCACTGCACGCAACTCAGGGTCCCAGCACCAGGAAATACAGCTTTCAGTCACTGACTGAAAAGGAAGGTCCCGTGGGATGCACAAGCCCACCCACACTGGAATTGGTGCCAGAGGGGCCCAGTCGGCTTGCAGAAAGTGGCAGAAGGGTCTGGGGTCCTACAGAGAGCAGAGCAAGCGCCATTATTCTTTCTCAGACCCCGCCCCCACATACAGCGTCACAACCCAGTGACTGGGGTGCCCCGCCCTGGTGAACTCCTAAGGCCCCGCCCCTCACTACAGGAGCTCAACAAGACCAAAAAACAGCAACAACAACAACAAAAAAAAAAAAACAGCAAAAAGATGGCTCAAACAGAAGAAGAATTGAAAGCCCCAGAACCCATCCTTTTAAGAGACCAAGAGATAGCCAACCTATCAGATGCACAGTTCAAAGCCCTGGTGATCAGGATACTCAAAGAATTGGTTGATTTTGGTCGCAAATTAGATGAAAAAATGCAGGCTACAATAAGTTTAATGAAGAAAAATGCACAGGGAACCAATAGTGATGGAATGAAAGATGGGTCTCACATCAATGGAGTGGACCAGAAGGAAGAAAAAAATATACAACCAGAAAAGAATG
>CM052543.1:37028491-37078753 GCA_028533065.1 Trachops cirrhosus
AAGGAGTTCATGATCACCAAGCCCTATTGTATGAAATGTTAAAGAGACTTATCTAAGAAAAAGAAGATAAAAAACATGTGTAGTAAAATGACAGCAAACTCACAATTACTAACAACCACACCTGAAACAAAAACAAAAAGAAACTAAGCAAACAACTAGAACAGGAACAGAACCACAGAAATGGAGATCACATGGAGGGTTAGCAACAGGGGAGTGGGAGGAGGAGAGAGGGGGGAAAGGTATGAAGAATAAGTAGCATAGCTGGTAGGTAGAAAACAGACAGGGGGAGGGCAAGAATAGTAGGGGAAATGTAGAAGCTAAAGAACTTATGACACATGGACATGAACTAAAGGGGGCGAATGTGGGTGGAAGAGGGTGTTCAGGGTGGAGGGGAATGAAGGGGGGTTAATAGGACAACTGTAATAGCATAATCAATAAAATATATTAAAAAATAATAAAAGGAAAAAAAAAAGACTGAACAGGAGAAAAAGCAGGAAAATGAATAAACTGCTCTTCCAGATATTAAGGCTTATCATAGAATGATAGTAGAGATAGTCAAATAGAACAATGGATAAAAAAAGAGAAGCCAGAACAGACTCTTATATCAAAACCTGTATAGGACAGAACATGCACAGCAGATTATTGGGAAAATATGCCAGAAAACTGATTACCCATACAGAAAAAGAAACGTGGATGCATTATGGAGTGAATATTTATGTCACCACCAATTCACATGGTGAAGCTAAATGCCAATGTGATGGTATTTGGAAGTGAGTCCTTTGGGAAGTGATTAGGTTTAGATGAGGTCATGTGGACGGGGTCCCCATGATAGAACTAGTGTCCTTGTAAGAAGAGGATGAGCGACCAAAGCTCTCTTGCTCTTTGCCATGTGAGGCCACAGTGAGAAGGCAGCTGTCTACAAGCCAGGAAAAGTGCCCTCACCAGGAACCAAATGCGCTGGCACCTTGATCTTGCACTTCCCAGCTTCCTGAACTGTGAGAAATAAATTCCTGTTGTTTTAACAGTTTATGGGTTTTGTCTTGTCGGCCTGAGCTGACTAATACGGAATGCCTGTATTCTCTATATAAACAGTTTCATTCTGGATAGATTAAAATCATAATTAGGGAAGTCAAAGTGTTAAGATTTCTAACAGAAAATATAGAAGAAATATCTTTGTGCCGTAGAGTAAGGAAAGATTTCTTAAACAGGACACAAAAGTGCTAACCTTCAATGAAAAATATTGACATATTTTACTATATTAAACGTAAGAACCTCTATTGATCAAAAGATACCATAATGTGAGTACAAAGGTAGCCACAAGTAGAGAGATTACGTTTTCAATACGCATCACCAAGAATTTGCGTACAGACCATATAAAGAATATATATGAATGAATAAGGAAAAGGAAACAGAAAACAAGTTTCCTTTGCTGAACAAGCATTTTGCAAGAAAGGAAACATAAATGGCCAATAAACATATAAAAGATGGGCAACCATGGAATACAAATTATATACCATTTTCCATGTATGCGTGGCACACATATTCAGCAGTGCGACAACTGCAAGAGTTGGTGAGAATGTGAAGCATCAGGAACTATCACATCTCACTGGTGGGAGGATCAATTTGTACAGCCACTGTGGAAAAGGACTCGGCGTTGCCTAGAAAAGCTGAACACATGTCTACTTTACCTCTACCAGGGATACACCCTAGAGAAATTACTGTGTATATGAACCAGGAAATGTGCACAAAAATGTTATGTGCCATATTATTCAGAATTGTAAAAAACAAATACAAACCCAAATGACATCAATGCAAGAAAGCTAATCTGCCATACATAACACAATGGGATGTTCTACATAATGAAAATACATGAACTGCATCTCTGTTCATCTCTATTTTAAATGTCAAAATCAATGTGAACTGGAAAAAAAAGTTAAAGAAGAGCTATGAAAATCAGGAAGAGACAAAACCAAATAATACATGGTCTTACAAACATGTCACAATAAATAAAATCAAGATAGTGGTTTTTTCTGAGCAGTGATGAGAGTGGACCCAGAAGTCACCAAAGTACCGGTGATGTTCCATTGTTCACCTGAGCGGCAGGTTCATGCCTGTTCATTTAATTATCCCTATTCCTTAGTACGTGTCCATCATACACAATGAGTTCCAGATATGCTATTATAAAGACAAAACCTTGGCAAATCTCAGTCTCTATACAAAGTCACATTCAAAAAAGCACAGCCAACACAGTCCCAAATAATGATTTTTAAATGAAATTTAAAAAATATATGGATTATAAAATAATCTGTGTTTCCATTCTCAGAATATCCTCTCTCCTGCTGACCACTCAAAGGCCTTGATCAAGGCTTAGAATATTCATTCATTCATTCATTCATTTTGAGGCCATTGGCCTTTTTGGGTTTTTCTCCTTGATAAATAATTTAACATTCTTTACAAATTCATTGCAAATCAAGACTTCCCCAGCAGTGGATGGGGAACTCAGTTCCCCCAGGATTTGGTGCTCAAATGGCAGTGATCCCCGGGCCCGAAGGCAGTGCAGGCTGCCCTTTTCTGTTCTTATTCCACGGGAAACTAGAAGACATTCCCACCAGGGAACAGCCTTACCCAGATTTTTATCAGCCACTGTCCAATCAGTGTTGCTGTCTCCACAAAGACCCTGGAAGGCCACTCACAGCAGGATCCCTGTTGAGCTTTTTAATAACCATTCCAGCTATTTTATGGAATTCATTTATCGAAAAATATAAGTTGATGTCATACTAGATGGTATGACCAACCTCCCTCTACCAAGGCCCATCACTGTTGGCAGTAGTGTCTCAGCTTATAACCAAGGGGACTTGGCAGACACTCCATTGAAAGTGTTCGCTCTTGGGCTGTTCATACATTATAAGCAGCCTGCCCATCTTGTTTCTTTAGAGCTTCTCATGTTGCCTACTGATTTGGGAGTAAGTATAATCCTTGCTTCCTCTCGCATCAATTTGTGAGTTTACAGATATTGCAACCTTTCAAGATTGAAGAGATCTGTTCCTTTCCTAACCTCTCAAATTACTATAGTTTCATCACATGATGCTCTCTGCACCTTTTCTTTAACATTATCATCAAGGCCAGCAAAACCCATGCTACACTTCACTCATCGGAGCAGCAGGGCAAAGCTGGCACTGGGTCCTGGTGGCATGGGAAGAGAAGGTGTCCAAGTGTGCGCCAGTCCCCAGTTCACAGGCTGAGGATGACAAAGAACTAGGGTGGTTACTTGGTCATCGGGCAGAGAATTTGTATGTTTGATTCCTGAGCAGGATGAGAGCCTTTCACTAGATGGGCTCCAAACTCAAGCTGGATTGTGGTCTTGGCTGAGTAAGGATTTGGTGCTTGATGTCTTTGGATTCAAAAAAGGGAAAGGGAAAGGGAAAGGCCTCAGAAGGTCCGAAAACAAGCTAACAAAGTTACCTGAGGGAATTTGGACAGGCGAAAGAAACAAGTAGCATTAACATATCAGTGCAGTTTAATCAAGAGTGCCACTTTTTGTTAAAATGATTTTAATTATTGGAATGCACAATTTTTTAATGTGCAAATAAAAAGTTTTAAAACCTAAAGAAAATACCAGCTACCTAAACAAGTCCAATTCCACTTTGCATTTCGGGAGTGTCACTGAACCTCTGCAGGTTAATGAAAAGGACGCAGATGGAGTAAAAATAATCACCACTGCAGTCCTGGCTGAAAATGTACACGTGGGTATATGGCATCGTCGGCACTTCTGCTCTCTCTCTCCTGACCTCTAAATTGGGTCTGGCCTTCTATACATTAGTGTTGCCAATACATGCAGATATTTTCAGACTGCTCTTCTTTTAACTTCGAGTCAGTATTTGAAAATGTGGCACCAACTCTTCTCAACCATTCTCACTTCTGAGGTTAAGGATGAAGATCCCATCATGAGAAATGCTACTGAGCCGAGCTGACCTGAGAACGTGGGTAAGGACTTAATGCTCTTAGCTGCAGATTACAGTCAATAGGACGCCGGGACCCATTTAGCACAAACGAACTAGGAAATCTTTAAAGAAAATTGGGTAAGGAGGGCAGATAATATGTAGTGTCTATTAGAGGATAGCTAAGAATTACAAAGTAGAAAAGAGCGAAGGTTATTCTTGAATATTGTTTTCATCAATAATCCTTGGAAATTTCAAATGAATATGGTTAAAGACCTTTTAAAGTACTATTTCTAGAAAGGTATAAGGAGGTTCTGAAGCCACAGCTACAATACATGTATATTGACATGAAATTTATACTTTGCCCTTCAGATACAATAAGGTGTAAGTAATTTGTCTGCATTCTGACCAAGAAGCACTCCTGCCCCCAGAAAGAAGAAATGCCAGACTTACATTGGTGACATATTCAATGTCCTTCCAAAGGATACACTCCCTGGGGAAATCAGCCAAGTCTAGGAAGTGATCCACCACCACTTGGCCGATTAAGTCATGGCGAGAGAATCTGTCGAAGTCGTACACAGAGAAGTGAAGCTTCCGGGCTGCAAGTTCGTTGTAGGGAACAGGAAACAGAAACACTTCATCAAACACAGGGTTCAGGGTCTTTCTGTGAACTTTAGTCTGGTGTTTTGTTTTCCGATCAGGAAGCAAATAGATCTTGACATAAGGATCTGAAGTCCCAGAAAAGTCCTTGGCGGGCAAATTGACAGCTTTATGAATCTTCACTATGAGCTGCTCTAAGTCACAGTCATATTTTAAAATAAAGTTCAGTTTCCCGCAGGCTTTGCTGTTATTCCTTCTCCCATCGTCATTATCCAACGACCTCTGCTTATATAACTCGGGCTTAATTCGGCCAATTCCAGCCAAGTGTTCCTGTTTTTGAAGCTGCTGGATATTGAAGTCCGGGTTTGACAGGTTGAGTTGTCTTCGGATTGAATTATGCCTTGAGTGAAGAGCAAGAGAGGACAACGTTATAACCTCATTAGCTATGGGTCTTTCAGAAACTTGTGCCTGGGAAGTAGGTAGACTGCTACGCACTGTTAAAAGCTTAGATCTGTGGGTCTAAATTCATTATGCTCATCAATGTGAGTAAGCTGCTCCCCAAGGCTTGAAACCCAAATTTGAGGCCTGGTATCAGGAAATGAACTTAATGACATGTGACCTTGGAGCTTTAAAGGTTTAACGCACTTTCTAAACTAATATGCCATAAAAAGGTTATTCGGCTAGTGGAATTTAAAGATTTGTTCAGACTGCTTTAAAAAGAGAAGTATTCACTTTTATATATAATATCTATCATCCTGGCATTGAAATAGTTAGCTGGGTGTCTTCTTAGAATGAATCTCTCTTTAAATTAAACACAATTTCCTGTCACAGGCTTACAGCTTACAGCTTTATATGGATGTATATTCTTATTGGTTCAAATCACATCATGTGGTTACAAGAACACAATTTCTGCCTTTGTGAGAATGTATGTGACAGGGTGTGTCTACTTGCAGTGGACTGCGTTGGCTGACAGGTCTGGTGACAGCTCTGGGAGCATGTTTCTGTGATACCACGTGGGTAATGACTGAGCAGCAGGAAGGGGCTTATGTCTGTACCAAACATTATGGGTACAAAGGAAAGGAAAGCTACTACACAGGTGTACAAGGATCCAGTCAGAGAAGGTTGGATACTGACATTTGCAAGTGAAAAATTTGCTAATACAATCTACTCTTCACCCTCTAAGCATATGGGTTTCGGTAAAAAGTTTCCCTGAAATTCTCCTTGAATTTCAAGGCTGTTTTGAAGGCTACTTCTGTTTGTTTTTAGCTCAGAGTTTAGTCATGATACGGCATTTTCTGTAGTCTCTCGATAACCTTAATTAAAATAGCCTCTGTCCACCAGCTCAAAGGGTATGGCCAGGCTGTATCTAAAGGATTGGTACATAGTTGGAGAGGCAGAGCAAACATTTATCTTCTTTCCCTTTCTTGAGACTACTGTATAAAGATATAAAAATGGGATTAATAACCCCCGAAACATGTTTGAAAGCATCCTGCCTTGTCATACAGATGTTATGCTGAATATTCCTCTTCATCCTAAAATACACTCCTAGTCACTAATCACCCACACGGTACAAAACAGGCACAGTCACAAGGCTGTCACCTGCACCTGTCACAGCCAACACTGCCCACCACAAGCAGACACACCACAGGCACACACATTTCCACATGAGCAAAAATTGTGTGGCCTGAAAGTTTCTGTTGTGAGATTTTAATTTCTTACAGAGAAATCCCCCAGCTGAAGTTTTCTCTGTATCTCCTGATTGTTCAAGGGTAGGGAGAGTCAGGGGATGCTCTGGAGCACCCAGACTGGCTCTCTGTGCAAGTATAGCCAAGTCCTTCCCTTGTCGAGATGTTGAGCGTCTGTAGTCCTGGAACAGAGCTTTGGTCTTGCTCTGTTGGGCTCTCTGGGCAGAAAAGACTGGCAGAGAGCAGCAAGTATCCAGCCCTATGCAGAGGCCACAAGGGGCTGGTACCAGCTCTGGCTTCTTCTGCTATTGATTTCTCTCTCGAGACTGGATTCAAACGAGAGCCATATTGGGGTCTGGAGTCAGTTCCCACCTATGATGGGCCATTCTGGGAGCTCTTAGTGAGGCTGTTTAAACACTAGAAGTACTCCACTGAGACTCATTGGATGTGCCTTCTCTGCACCAGCGCCTGTGAGGGGACCAGTTCTGTGTCCACACCATCCCCAGACCCTGCCACTCTGCTGTCACTTTTCTTCTGAGCTGGTTGCTGAGCAGACTCCCAGTCCTTAACAACACACCTTCAATTTTTTTGGAGAGTGCTGGCTTTAGATTCATCACAGCAAGATTTTGTCTTAACCCTTATCTGTACGACTAAGCCTGCCACGTAAATTTTAATTTAAAACTGCACGACTTTGGCTGCTTAGCAATGGAACATATTCTGTTTTCCTTGTACATTTTTGTTAAGACACGAAATCTGAAGAGAAATAAGTCCTACATGCTCTGCTGTTCCCAACCACAGTGGATTGCCAGGGGGTAGAGGGAGTGGATTGGGGAGGGCATTACAGAGAGTGTGTGATTCAAAGGTCAAAACATTCCCTCAGAAAGCAATTGCACAGACACCTCCATTCAAAATCCCAACACAGCTGAAGATTGCTTTTTAAAAAATCAGGTACACGTGTGAATACTATTATTCACCCAAATGTTTTACATGATGAGTTTTATTCCCAACACTTCCCCCCACCGCCCCCCATTCCGAATCCCACTTACTACGGGGAAAACAGTTGCATCCAACTGTAAGGTACTGGCTTAAAGCAGAGAGCGAGGCTGTAACAGGTTAGGACAGTTCTCACTCCCTGGGGCTCTCTTTCAGTCACTTTCAATTTCCTTTCAGGAGAGAGTCAGCGATTCCCTGGGTTAGAGGCATGGACTAGAGAAGCTCAGGGCTGCCCAAGAACCCAGGTAACTAACTCACCACCTTTGCAGCTCCCTGGGCTGAGAAATGAGCAAGTAGAGCAGGGTGCCTACTCCAGGGTCCTTAAGGGAAAGGGTAGAGGAAATGGAAAATAAATATTCCCTGGTTCTGGTAGGCTATTCAAATGGAAGTAGGTAGATAAGCAAGGGAGAGAAAAGACAAAACAGATGTGACCTGGCTCCCAGCGCCCCAGATGAGGGGTGGGCTCCAAGATGGTCTATGGAGGTGGTTCATGACGCAGTGAGCTAGAGGAGCCGCCCCGCCGAGGGGGCAGGACGTCAATGCCATGGAGTGACACTGAGTGAGTGTGGTAAGGGGGCATCTGTGTCTGAAGCAGACAGTCCTCTGAGGTCTGGGGAGTCCTGTATTCTGGTGTTCTCAGGACTTAAGGTGTGCAATGAATGGAAGCAGAGAAGGTGAGCCCCAAGGGCGGGGTGTGATAAGGAAAGACAGTGTTCTCTGCATGTACGCCATACCCTAATGCCGTCTTAGAGAAGCTGGCCCCTGGAGCTGAAACTCGGCTTCCTCCACCTCCCACAGAGACCATTTTCCTGTCGGAGAGAGGCCAGGATGAGAACTTCATCCAGACCTGAGCTGGAAGATTCATGGTTGAGCCTGAAGAAAGCCGAATTTTGAACATGACTAACAAAATCCAAAAGGCAGACTTTCCACAGCACATACTTCCCAAAAACATACTTCCATGCCTGAAGGAATCTGAGCCTGGTGTCCAGCTGTAGCCAAGGGTCAGGAGAGGGTGGGGCCCAGATGTAAAAGGCTTTTCCTCCTCTCCTTTTCTCAAATTTGAATTAACCAGGTCCAGCAGCCCACTTTGAGCCCCCAAAGTCTTGGTCCCTGAGCCATCACTTAAAAAGCCAACTACCTCCGCTGGATCCTAAGAAAGAGAACATTATTACAATTCGACAAATTTGAATGTGCAGAGCAAGGGGTCAGGCAGGGTGTAAGGGAGAGAGACGAAGAGCCTAGTCATTGCCCTCAAGAAAATGACTCCCAGGTGAGTGGTGAGATAGTCATACATGAACTATATATACCTCAGGGCAGAGGGGGATGTAAAAACAGCTGGAGGTTAGAAAGCCACAGAGACAGAGAGGAAAACATGCCTCTGGCCTGCGAAACTGTCGCGGAAGAGATGGTACTTGAGCTGAGCTTTCTTACTAACTTGGCCTCATACTTACCAGCCTCCAAGCTGAGGCTCTAGACCTCAAGAGGGAAATTAAGTTTCCATCTCAGCCCCAGCTCTCCAGCAGGACGAGCCTTCAGCTCTTCTGCCGCAGCAGCTTCTCCTAATACCCGGTGCCCAGAACCTCCAGCATCCTTCCTATTGCTGGGTTTCCCCTGGGCAGACATGGACAAGGGTACACTCTCCCTCACCTCAGGGACCCCATTTCAGAGGTGAAAGCTGGCCAATCTTTTCCCTGGTTCTGGGGCATTCATGTTGACAAGGCTTCAGGGTTCATGGAGAGGAAGAAGAAATAAGTTAACTGATTTCAGAACCATCATGGGTTTCTTGACTAGGTTCCAGTCAAAACAGGGAAGTTTGGAAACAGTGGAGACAGGATTCTTATGTTTCTTTTCCTGAAACGCCCCCAGTTGTGGAGATGGAAGAGCTGCGTTGTCCTGGCCCGCAGGCACACACAGAGGAAGGTGGAGTCGCAGACGGCGACAGATGCAGTCAAATGGCTACAAGGGCAGGGCAGGGGAATCGGAGGCTTTTTTGTCTGTTTTCATTAGTTTTTTTCCTTTTTATTGACTTTATTGGGGTGACGGTGGTTCATAAAATTATATAGGTTTCAGGTGTACAATTCTATAACACATCATCTGTATGCTGTATTGTGTTCACCACCCCAAGTCAAGTCTCCTTCCATCACCATTTATCCCTCCTTTACCCTCTTCTACCTCCCGCCCTTTTCCTCTGGCTATCACCATACTGTAGTCTATGTCTGTGAGTTTTCTGTTGTTGCTTTTGTTTAATCTCTCACCTTTTCCGCCCAGCCCCGCAACCCCCCTCACCTCTGACAGGTGTCAGTCTGTTCTCCACTTCTGTGAGGCTTCCTTGTAATGGGATTCAGAGGCTTCTAGAGTGAGTGAGATAATTAGGATGTAGGCCTCAGGCCTTAGCCAGTGGAGGTGTGTGGGTGATGTAGTCAGATACACTAAAGCATAACCCAGTGCTCCCCACCCCCTCCCAAGTGAAACAGGTTTAAAACAGGGTGTCATCTTCAAATACTGCATCCCCTGTTACTAAGACGAGCCTGTGTACCCATCACTAACACTGGCCTTTCTCTAAGGAGCTCACATCTCATACCTCCTTCCTTTCCCACAACTCCCAACAGAGTCCAGATCCTCATCACTGTAGTCCTCAACTGGTCCCCCGTATCCAGTCGTCACCACATCCCACACATCTTACCCACTCCTGCCACATTCAACAACTTGAGCTCTTAAATATATGTAATTCGCACACATCATTGACTAGTCTGGGGACCTTTCTGGGCCAGAGCTGTATCTTTTTTCTCTTTATCATCAGCACATAATACAGAATGGTGCATATAGCAGATGCTTAATGCATGTGTCTGGGGTAAAGATATGAATGCCATGGACATAATAGTTTGCTATAATTAAATCCCAGTAGAGAAAATAGACATTTACGTTTAGTTGAGAGAGGTCTAGACAATTTCCATTTTTGGAGCTATCAGTGTATTAAAATCTGAAGAAGTAACTAAACAAAAGCATTAAAAAAACTGTCTCATGTTTCTATCTAACCAATGCTCTCAACATAAAACAGTCTGGCTTAATACAACTGTGCTACTCATAGTCTAATTACCACACCTACTCCTAGTGTACCACTTACTAGAGTGGCAGCAAATAATGGGGCCATTTAAAGTGTGCTCATTGTCTTCTCTGAGTTTGGTCAGTATATTTCTATGACTCTATGAATTGCTCAGTTCAGAGATAAGGACTAAAGTCTGAAAATGAGGCCCTTAATGAATGTGAGACCTGTATAAATAGCCTCACGCCAGCCTCACACCATTCTAGGCCTTACTCAGTTTACATTGTGCTGTAGGCCTTTTGCCATTCCTGTCAGCAGAACATGAGCAAAGTGGCCTGACACTGATGAATGTGTTGTCAGTCATTCATGAAAAACGTCTGCTATGTGCCAGAGGCTGGGCTACTGGGCTGGGCATAGTGGTTACATAGTCAAGGGAGAAACAAAGTGGATGTGGCTGGTCTTTGAGTTCACAGAACTCACAGTCTAAAGACAGTAGGCAATAAGCAACAGTCACTTAGTTAAGAATAGAGTTCAATCCCTGTGAAGAAGTGAATTCTCTTACACAGAGAATTAAGAGTGGGAGGGAGTGGAGGGAACAATACATACTTCAGACAGGGTGATCAGGGAGGCCTTTCTGAGGAGGTGACATTTTAGGTGGGAATGAAGGCTGCAAATGAGCCAGGGATGGCAAAGAAGAGGGAAAAGCATTTCAGGCTGAAGGAATAGCAGGTGTGAAGGCTCCAAGGCAGGAAAGGGCTAGAGACACTGAAGGAGCTGAGAGAGAGGCTGGTGTAGTTGGAGTGTGATGACTTTTTTTCACGTAAAGCCCCCCACTGAGTCCATGTTAACAGTGTGCTCTGGGGTTGTGCCCCATGGTGGCCCTGGCCGAAGGTGAGCTGACAGCTGGCAGAAGCAGACTGTGGCAGTATCACACAGAGCCTTAAGAGACCTCACAAGGAGTCTGTGGTGTGGTAACTGAAAGTCTTAAACTCCAGTAAGTGGCACATACACTTGGATTAAATGTTGTAATTAATTGATGAGTGGCATAATTCTATTAAGCTAGACTGTTTTTGTACTGAAAGTATTAGACAGAAACATTTAAAATATAACAATTATTTGTAGAACTCTTTTAGTTCTTTCTTCAGATTTTCATAAACTGACAGCTTCTAAAATGGAAGTTACCATACGTAGACCTCTCTCAACCTCCAGGAGACCCTGACGCTATGGATCACGCAGTAAATTTGAGAAGGCTTGAAAAAACAGATTGGATTTTCCTCTTGGGACAATAAATTAGAGATTGGATTAGATGGCCTTTCAAGGTGCCTTCTATTTTGAGGATGCAGGAATTTTAATATATTTGGAGTAAGAGACCTTTAAAATGTTCTGGGAATAAAAAAGTTCTGAACCCCCTCTTCAACCTTCCCAGGATATCAGGTCATTATACAAAAGAGATTTCATCCAAATTAAAAAGAATTAACAAAGCCCTGACTGCGTGGCTCAGTGGGTTGAGTGCCGTCCCACAAACCTAAAAACCTAGAGGTCACTCAGGGGTTCGATTCCTGGTCAGGGCACATGCCTGGGTTGTGAGCCAGGTCCCAGGTTGCGGGTGTGCGAGAGGCAACCGATCGATGTTTCCTTCACACATAGATGTTTCAGTCCCTCTCTTTCTCCCTCCTTTTTCCTCCCTCTCAAACTAAATAAAATCGTTTTAAAAAAAGAATTAACAAGAATTTTGGAGGGTTCTAATAGTAACTGAGCTAACTAGAAACAGAAGGCTAACATGTTTGATCTTGGAAGACAACAGAAAGTCATCCTGACCAGAACATTCTTCGAAGATGCAACAGAGCTCATCTTTAGGACACTGCAAACAGCACTGGGGGGGTGGCACATGGGTCCAGGCTGAAGAGGGCAGCTGGGGCGTGGGATTGCTGACGTAAATGCTGCGACAGAAGCGATGTCGACTGCAGTGACAGTGGGGATGCCCCAACTGGGAGTCTCAGCCTTACGTGCTCTAGCCAAGGAGTGTCCTGGGGATTTTGGGACAAGTGACAACAGCCACAGGAGGGAAGCAGTAAGAGA
This sequence comes from Trachops cirrhosus, assembly GCA_028533065.1. Lineage (NCBI taxonomy): Eukaryota > Metazoa > Chordata > Mammalia > Chiroptera > Phyllostomidae > Trachops > Trachops cirrhosus. Next base: position 37,040,830 of record CM052543.1, read on the forward strand.
GAAAGTGACAGCAGTGAGAAGGTAAGGACATAATGAAAAAGAAAGCAGAAAGAGTAGTAAGGAGCAGAGTATCTTCCCCTCCCCAACTATGTTAGTGAAAAAAGAATGTCAAAAATGTTTTGGAGCATGAAGGAAATTTCACTGATGTTTCCCATTTTGTCAGTAAAAATGCTTTGTGTGTGTGTGTGTTTATAATACAACACAATACCTAAACAATTATAAGACCATACACCATTCTCATGGTAACACCATCAGCAGAGATATATATTTCCAGGCATAACCTATAAGACTAGGGCATTAGTAACTTAGTTAGATAAGAATGTTTTAAATGCATAATGATGCAAATTGTCAGTATTAAGTCAAATGCAGATGGAAAGAATTATTAGTTTTCTTACTATAGTTCAGATATAACTAAACTTGTTTTGGCCATCAAAAGAGGTCATTTAGCCCTGGCTGGTGTGGCTCAGTGGATTGAGTGCCGGCCTGCGAACCAAAGGGTCTTGGTTTGATTCCTAATTCCAGCACATGCCTGGGTTGTGGGTCAGGTCTCCAGTAGGGTGTGAATGAGAGGTAACCACACATTGATGTTTCTGTCCTCTTTCCCTCTCTAAAAATAAATAAATAAAATCTAAAACAAAGAAAAGATAATTTAATTTCATGACTCCAAACTAAAATAAATCTAAATGAAAAATATATTTGACAGGAATAATTTCTTCTCTATTTTCTTTTCATTTTTTCTTTCTATTTTCCATGAATCAGGAGTGACAATATCTGTAGTTTTTATTTTTAAATAAAAAATATTTTGACATGCAGAGCACTTACACATTTTTCTAGAATAAATACTGTGATAATTATAGTGATATGATTGCTATCAATTCATTAGAATTATGGCAGAGTCCTCAGACCTATAATCTAGTAAAAAACATAGCCTTGTCCCCCTGTATTGATGAAACCCAGATCAGAAAAATTAACAGGCAGAGTAAAACCAAAAAGGAGACAATCTCAATGGAAACTCCATCTGACAGGCTCCAGTTATTGAAGCAGTGAGATTTTGTTTTGCATCTGCATCACTGCATGAACTCCACAGCAGCATCAAAAAGAGCTCCAGTTATATCTAAGTGTTAAATCCGAAGAGAAATTCTGGTGACAAAATCTGAGGATTTCTTCTAAATCAAATGGCAAACAACCATCCATTTCCTCACAGAGGAATATTTTAGGTTTAGCTCTTTGATTCAGAATTGGAAATGATGCTAAAATAGGTTTCTGAAAAAATTAAATTATAAACTGTCATATTCCATCCCACTTAATGTGAACGAGCAGAGCCTCTAGGATAAACTCGATTAACATAAAAAAGGGTAAAATCTTATTTCTGTTTCTAGAGAACAAATAATGAAAGATTTTTTAAAATTATCCCCAAACTGCTCCTACTTTCCAAATAACAGCACAAGCTTTTCCTCTGGCTATCGCTCAAGCAAATAGTTTCATTTTAAAGAAAGTTGCTTCCTGAGTCTCTTTTCCTAGAGTCTCTTACTGAGAGTGAATTTTTATATCCAGTGATTCAGAATTGGCTGTGTGACCTCAAAGCCACCTTTATGCAACATCTGAGTCTTGGGAGAGGCCTGTCTCCATGATAGTGATGCTGAGAATAGCAACCCCGAAAGCAAAAAAGGCAGCTCACGCCTGCAGTATCTGCCAGGTGCAGGTCTGTGCAAAGCCCATGGTGTCCACGTTATCGTCTCATTCCTGAAACCACCTATACGCCTGCTATTCCTTACAGAAGAGGAAATGGAAGCATGCAGAGATTAAGGGGTCCCATATTACACATAAGTAAAGCAGTTCACTGGGCCCCGGAACCTTGCATTTGTGACTACATTATATTATTTCTCCACTGCTGAAGTGCACAAAGCATCCAGCCAGAGAGAGAGAGTGACCCCAGGCCTGAGCACTCTGCAGGCCTTGCAAAGGCTGGAGATGGACAAAGACCGCCTGCCACTCTGTGGAGTGTAAAGACAGCCTGTGTGTGACAGCTAGGCTCGGTCCAAGGCACGGGGAAGAAGCTCCACAGCACCAGCAGTGGTTAAAAACTCAGGCTCTGGCACTGACTGAACGAGGGTTCAGACCTGACCTGGGTGCTTACCAATGTATGACTTTGTTACTTAATCTCGTTGAATTAAGTTTCTTCTGTGAACTGAATATGATAATAGGATCCATCTCACATCAAGTTGTCAGCTGTAATAATGCAGATAAAGTTCTTAGTACTTGACACAATAAAGTCTTAGTCACAGTAACTATTATTCTGGACTAAGCAGAGACTACGCAGAGCTCAGGCACCTCACTGGAACACAGGAAGCACCGACTTTTCCCATATTCATGTCCATGACACTGAATGGACATGTGGAAGGTCACAGGCTTCTTGCCTACTCAGTGCCATTGCTGCCAAGAGAGGGGAATGAGTGGGTGGTCCTTGCCTTGCACTCAGAAAGAAAGGAGGCGTTACTGACCGAGTTGACGAGGCTGGCTCTGTGACTTGGCGCTTCATGCGGACGCCAGGGGCACAGTGCTCCTGGCCCCCCACCTGGGTGGAGAGCGGGATGTCGGGGGAGGTGTGGCTGATCTTCATGGAGGAGTCAGGGCAAGGGCTGGGAGGGTCTAGGAAGCCCTCACTGTTCTCCTGCTCATTGGTCTCTGTGTCCGTGTAGTTAAGAGGCTCCTGGTTGTTGTCTTTGCTACCAGAGAACAGGCCTCGTTCTCGCCACGGAACCCAGCAGAGTTTCCAAGACACGAAGAGAGACACACCAAAGAGAGCGAGGCCACAGGCAGTGACCACAAGGGTCAGCAGGCTGACTGAGATATCTGCAAAGAAGCAAAGATTAAAGGTCAGTATGACTGTCACTCCCCAATCCCCTGTGCCCATCCATTGCACAGGGTGGGCAGAATGACCCTGGCATCCATTCATCCTCGGAGGCCATCTGAGGAGGGCCCGGCGGGGGATGCCGCTGGATCATCTGATTCTGAGGCACAGACAGGGAGGACTTGGACATGGCACGGAGGAGGTAACATGCAGGCCGTGTTTAGAAACAAGACACAAGCAGCTGCAGCATGAATCGGGCTATCCGGAGGGACGAGGAAGGCCCTGCAAGTCAGCACAGTGGTATTATCATTTACCCTGTCCCGTGGCTGCACAGATCACTGCTAGTGGATGAGCAGAGTGGTTTCGGCTGTCCTGAAAAAGTCCTGTCATCCCAGAGGGCTGTATAATAAAACTTGTGAATTGTTTAAATAACAACTTTTTAAAAATTAGTTTTTTTTTCTATTTTTGATATTAACTTCTAAGGGTCTTAGCAAAATAAAGCTCAAGTCCTCTGAAGCCTCAAGAACACCCACACACCAGTGGTCAGGGTGCCCAGGACCTAGGGACAGTGGTTCAAGTTTGGATGTTCCCAGTAGCAGACCTGAGACAAGGTTCAAGGGCAAGTGGGTTACTGAGGTGAAAATAATACAGGTGGAGGAACAGGGAAGTGATCTAGGGAAGGAAGCCAGTAAAGAGGGTTTTGTCAAACTGGTACCACGGTAGGGGACTGCAGGGTAAGCCTGCTGCGGAGCTCCATATACCTGGAGTCCCCCCCATCACTGGCATGGGGCCGGGGACATGGGGTATTTATAACATCAACTCCCTTCAGTCACTGCTTTGAAGGAAGCTCTCAAGGGGCATTTCCAACCTGCAGCATGGATGGTAAAGTAAGCTGCAGTGGCCAGAAAAATCCCACATCCAGATAAACACACGGGCTGGCCTTTGGAGGTCAGGAGGCATGTGCTCAGGTGTAAGGGAAAAGGATTTGGCCGGGCCACGACAGCATCTGCTATGTGGACTGTGGCCCCATGGCCTTAGGTTCGGTCCATGGCAGCGCACTGTCCAGTGGCTGTGCTTCTGACTGTCAGAACAAAGCCCAAACCCCTTGATGCTCCTACCCCACCTTCTAGCAGAGCCAAGGAGGCTGAGGCATCAACCTGAGCTCATTCCTAGCACAGGGATGGCTGTAAACTCTCACTTTAAAGGACACCCCTACTGCCTCTACTGTGCTACAAGGGCTCTCCCCATCGTTAACATTTACTGCTTTAGCCAAAGTTTTCTGAATATCCATACGTGCCAGGTACTGTGCTGAGCTTTGGAGATACAGTGATAAAGAAGAAAATTAGGAATGCATTATTTAATATTCACAAATTTCACTATCCATAGCATGCCAAGAATCTATGATACATGACAACCTGTATTTCTGCTTAGGCATGCAGATGAACCTTTCGTGCAAACCTCTTACCTACAGAGTCAAGCTGACCTCCTAGCATCCATGTGCTTTTCAACATGACTCAGAAAGTACCTGATCATTCTTGAGAAATGATAAAAGAGTTTCTTCATGAAAAATTGCTCTTGACAGAAAGCCAGCTGCCAGGGCTAGTAATGGATCTAGTATATCTCCTCTGTGACTCCCAATCAATCTTTGTCATGGTGGCGAATCAATAGATATCTCTGTCTGAAAACACTGAGTTCCAATTTCTGAATGGGTAACTGAGCTTGAATCTTGGCCAGTTTTTCTGTTCAAGTACCACTGGAACGGGACTAGCAGACTACGTAACAATGGAAAACAAGGATGGGTACTGCCAATCCATCAGTGAACCAGCAACAGCGAGGACTTTCTGGAATTGTTTTAAAGGAAAAGCTTATCAGTGCTGGACACTGAACACAGGCCAGTGCAAACACAGGACACCAAGGGAAAAAGAAAAATAACCCGCCCACTCTGGATGCAGAGCAACAAGGGCAGGGATGAGGAAGAGGGAGTAGTCAGTGGGGCAAAGTAAAGAGCACCTGAACCACCCTCACAGAGCCCGACACAGGAAGGGGGGGCACAGTCTGGCTGCAGGCTCCAGCTTCCACAGCAGAGTGAAAAATTTGCTGGTGCAACTTCTACGATAGGTGGTAGAGCTGGGGGCCTAGGGAAGGAGAACCCTCCAGTCAATCAGGCTGTCACAGCAACATTGACCTTCACGCCCTCCAATGAATCCAAAAACAAAACAGGTTTCACACCACAGTGAAAGCCCTTAATACATTCTGTCATCCAAATGGAGACCAAACTCCTTTCCCATCTCCTGTTAATAACTCCAGCACTGTCCTGACACAGATACCACTAGCAGACCACCAGCCACAGCTAGAGGAGGGGTACTTGGGAAACCAGTAGGGTTACTTGTATTCTTATTTATCTAGTATTCACTCTTTCCCACCACAGCGCCCCTCTGAGGGAGGAGCATAACCTGCTACACCCTGATATTGGCCTTGGCCATGTGCCTTGCTCTCATGAAATCTGGTAGCAAAGTCCATGAAATATGAGTAGATATGGCCCATGCCACCACAGACCTCAGAACTCTTAGGCTCCCACCTTGTGTGGAGAGAAGACAGGTCTCATGTGTGGGCTGATCTTCCAGCCCGGGTGTCATCACAGGATGGCTGTGGCATAGGCACAAAATCCAGAATGAGGAGCAAACTGAAAAAACCTGACCCATGGGCGGAGCAGAGGCTGTAGCTGGTCCAAGATTCACGAGTAAAACCTAAGCAGTTGATGTTTGAAATCACTAAAATTTTGAAGTTATTTGTTACCATGACAAAAGCTCACTAATATAAATGATCGTGTAATTTATTATCCAGGGTTGGGACACTTTTAAGAAGGAAAGAGGTAATATAAATAATTGTTGGGAACTGCCCTGCCTGATTTCAGAAGCTGTAACCCCGCATGGCTAAGGTTGAGTGAGCGACCTTGTGACCAGAAGCCACTAAGGAGACAAAGCTTATCTCCCTGGCAGGGGCACCACCTCTGCCCCTTTTACTTCACCCTGTCTGGCCCCCAATGCATGATTGGTTAGCCAAAGACAGGTAAAATTCCTCAAAGGAGGGATGACCTAAGACAGGCATGGTCACGGGGGCCCCCATGGAAGGACTTGGGGGGCTACAGAAAAAGGAGGTGATGGACCTTGACTCTCAGCTTTGACATAGCCTGAGTCCTCATTCTGTCTGCAAAAGTCTCCTAATCTCTTGGCTGCCTTACTTCCTCTGTCTGACTTAAGCCTGAAACAATGACAGAGGTCTGTGCAGCCCTGTGCTGGAAAGGGCAGGTTCCCCGGGGCAATCAGGCCTAAGAAAGAATATACAAAATCCTGTGAAACCTGCTTTGCTAAGAATGCTCTCAGTTTTCTGATAAGAGTCTGAGCAGAATATGAGTTTGTTTCCCAAAGTTTTGTAGCCCTTTAGCTAACGGACCGTGATTCAGAATAAGTCCTTAGTTCTTTGAATGCTATCTATTGTTTGATCCTTGCTGCTTGACAATGACTGATGAGCTTTACCTGTATTTCTGTGCAAATTGATCCCAATAAAAGCCCACTGAGGAAAAGGCTCTTGGCCCTTCTCCTTTGAGAGATCTGCCACCTTTCCTCCCCAAGCAGATCATGTCTTGGTAGACTTATTCTCATCCGAAGATGGGGGAGCCCTGTGAGCAGAACCCCCCTGCAAATAATCACATGGGACAAGAGACTTCACCCAGGACTGTCTTAGGTAAACCAGGTCATACAGTCACCCTGGACTTAAGAATCCCACCCAAACTCTGAACCTAGCAACGTGGTACAGCATGGCCCCCCAGGGTTTACTTGGCAGCAAAAACATGCCAAATAAAATTAAAGCCTGGGCTCACTCATGCTAAAAACCACAGGGCCCTGACCCAGTTCAAAAGTAACTTTAGCTTTTTAGTTGACTCCCAGCTCTTGCACCCAAAAAAACAGCTTGTTCACAAGTTCAGTCATGAGGGTAGGGGTAGGATCCATGAGGACAGAGCGCCTTTCTGTCTATCTCAGCATAGGATCCCAAGCATGTAAAAGAGTGCCTGGCACTTAGTAGGGATTCAGTAAGTATTTGATGAGGCCCACCTGAGGAACCCCATAGCCACCTCCTGGATTTACCATGAATTGTAGTGTGCCTTGTAAACTCCTAGAGATGATAGTCACATTCATAGTTATTACAGGTGTTTGTGCATAGTGCTATTACAAAAATTTCTGGCAAGTGGCAAGAGTGGTTTTTTTTTTCTTATTCACAGAAAGTAACATGTAGGTCAGCAGTGGGCAGAGAACACCACCCAGAGAAACCATGGCGCCCTACACAGCCATACCCACCACTAAGCGGAACATCTGGATTCTGTTTGCAAACAGCTCAGGGTGCTCTCTACACAGTATGCTCGTATGTTCTCTCTCTCTCTCTTTTTTTTTTTTTTCAGAAAGAAGTGCTGAGAAAACTGCTGTGGAGTCACTAAGGCCATACATATTATCGACCTCATACCCCACAACCTCGGGAAAGGGAGAGGGAGAATCTGCTTAGAATCACAAAACAGCTTTATTTAGAAGAACAGGAGTTGTTTCTTCAGTTAGGTGGTAGGTATATGGCCACTTGTTTTATTATTGATCTTGAAACTATGTGTATTCACTATGCATACTCTTTGATCATCATGGTATATTTCATAAAAATTGTGAAAGACAGTGATATTAAAATTATTATTCAAAAGATAATTTTTCTAATTGATCTTTTTGTTCAGGGCTCAAGAGAATAACCAGATGGAGATTCCTGGGTAAAACAAAATAAATGGTAACCAAGTTGTGATCAGATCAGGGAGGGGTGGCTGCTTGGGGGTGACTGCATGAAACCACTCAGAGATGCCAATGAAGAGCGTTCTCCCAGGGAAGGGGTGGCATGGAGTGCCCTGCACCGGCCTGAGCATCAGAACCCTCTTCCCTGGGCTGTTAGTCCTTGCCATAGGACATGACGTATTGCAGTGACACCCCTGGACAGCAGATACAACATACAGCGGCATTTCTAACCCAGCAGACATCCCAGCTGGATGTCCATACTTCTACGGGATCCCCGCAAGCCTAAAGGCTGACTCTGGAATGGCAAATGTTACTGTCCAGTGAGTGAAGAGCTCGGGCACTGGGCATGGACAGGGGAACAGCAGTCGCCCTGCTACACTGTGAAGGGCCAGAGAGAACACACAAACAGACAACCAAAGAAAAGTCTGGAGACAAATGGGACAAACAGCAACTTCCAAGAGACCTACCAAACTGAGCCATCAAAATAAATGGCTCTTGACATAAAACAAATTAATGCAAGAAGAAAATTAATCCATATGCTCAGTGCGATGTTTAAAACACTGGGTACGAGTGAGAAGTATGGCTGCAGCAGTGACCACAAGCAGATACCTGGGAGACCCCGCCCAAGCCAAGGAAAGGAGGTTGTAGCCCTAGAATTGCACAGCCAGCCACCTTATCATAAGAGGAAAGGAAAGGCATTTTCAACAGTCGGCGACTCATAAAATACACTACTCATGTACTCTCTCCTGCATAAAACCCGAAAATTCCCCAAACAAACAGAAATCTGTGTCAGAATAGAGAATCCAAAAAGGAAAGAGCATACTACATGAGATATATACTTGCCCACTTGTATCACAAGAATTAGTGATAAGCAAAAACAGTAAAAAGTATATTAAATCTAAATAATTGCTAGTTATGAGATTATAAAGTTCAATGTAACTGTTAAGGGAAGATTGCTTAAAAGAGCAAAGGAATAATAACCATAGAAACACTTACAGTCCAACAATTTCAACAACACAGGGGAAACAGAAGGAGGGAGGAAGGAAAAACAAATGAAATGCCCTATATTGTTGGCAAGAGGAGATGACAGACACTTCAACTCGATGCTAGTAGGTAAATATAGGTGCACATAGGTATAGCAAATATTTAAGGGGAATGTGATTCATAATGGTACATCTGCATATATATTTATATATTGTCTCCTTCCTGAGACCCCCCCAATTAAGTGATTCAAAATAAATACAAAGTATAAACCCACAATCACAAAGAAAACAGCATGGGTCTATCAGCAAATGGGATTTTAATTTCTTTTCTGGAAGATAGAATGTGGATGGAGGCATAGTAGAGGATGCCATGCTCCCCACCCCAGAGAAAGAAAATGCAGAGGGAGATACCTCTGAGGGGCAGGCAACCTGACCTACTGAATTCAGACAGAATCAAAACAATCATTTCCCACCTGGTGGTGGCTAAGACTGACATGTCAGCTGGAAACGCAGGTGTGGACCGAAAATCTCCACCAAAACATTGTCCAGTCTCTCTAGGGAAAAACCAAAGCAACTAATGTGAGAATTAGTGCACAAGAGCAGAATTCTGTATATTCTTGCAAAAAAAAAAAAAAAAAAAGGAACCTTTTAAATCCCCTCAAAGTAAATTGTGTATGTTAAAATCTCAGATACACAGCCTCATAGTCAGCTTTTCTATTGCTTCACTATTAGATATGGCTAAGCTGAAAAGAATCACCAGTCATGTAAGGAAATCTTATAGCAACCAAGACCAATGTATAGAAGCAAAAAGAGATGTTCCCAGAGAAAACAGGGTAAATCATAGAGTAAACAAAACTTAAAAACTTTTCATTCACAGGAAGATTCCAGAATGTATTCCATCTATAAAACAAGAGTAAACTACTACTAAATGGAATGGAGAATAAGGCCATGTTCTTAGAAGTAAAATAGCATGGCTGCTAAAACAAAAATTCAATAGATGGTAGAGGCAAGGAACATTTACCTGAATGTGAACCAAAAATTCAGGAATTTTAAGCAAAATATATAAAATACAGAGTGTGCATCCAAGAGGTCTAAGTTCTCCAGAAGTTTAGAATAGAGAAGATGAAGGTAAAAGTCATCAAAGGGAAAAAAAATTAATTCCCATGAATTGAAGGACAAATTGATAGGGTTCCATGGAGCACTTATAATAATAAAATAACCCTACCTTAGACACATTATTGTGAAATTTCAAAGCATTAAAAATTAGAGGAAATTGCAAAAGCTCAAGAGACAAAAATAATATGAATGCAAAGAAATTAGGACCACGTAGGTATTGGACTTCTTATTAAAAAACCCAAACACTAGATACTGGAACATTGCCTGCAAACTCCTGAGGAAAAACGAGGTTCACCTTAGAAGTCGATACCCAAACACACTATCAATGAAGTGTGAGGGCTATAAGAGCCATTTTCAGACCTACAGGAAGTCAGAAAGAACACGTTCCATCCACCTATCACAGGAACCTACTTGAGGGTAAATGTATGAGATTAAAATGAAACAGAAGAAAATATAGTGCACACACACACACACACACACACACACACAAAACCCAGCAACAACAGACCGACAAACTGCATTCCACGCAGAAACCCGGCGAAGCCCGGGGGAGAGAGCTGAGCTGCAGAGCTGAAGAGCAGCCGGCCCAGCCCGGGCAGGAAGGCTAGGCTCCCGGAGGCGTTCTCCTCAGACAAGGATTTGAAAAGAAACAAATGACATGACGGAGAGTTTACTTGTTAATGACATTTTTAATTGTCTTCTAATAGCATTTAAAAGAAAGAGGGAGAAAGAGAAATGAGGAATTCCAGGAGGAGAATGTTTTTGAGAAAAAAATTTTAAGTCCATTATCACATAGACACCATTTATTGATTCTCAACTTTTAGAATCAAGACATAGGCAAAGAATGGAGGGCTTAAGTATGGTTGTAGGACAGAATATAAATGTCTTCCACTTAGACAATTTAAGTTAATAGGAAGGATGTCAGAAATTAAGAGGTAAAAAGAAGAAATATAGAGGCTAAAGGAAAGGCTACAGGTTGACTGCTGAATTGAGGGAACAAGAGATAACATCTATCACCGATAGACAGCACTATGTATATCTTGATGTTTTCAGGCTTACAGTATTTATTTTTATACTCAAAACCATGTAGAGCTATAGTAAACCATTTTTGTTGAGAAAAATGAAACATTTTAAAAACTACTATAGTAAGTGAAGTATATGTGGTTTATTTAGTACATTGTGGTGAACTTGAGTCTGTAACCCCAAAACATTTCTGGAAACAGTCCTTATTTAATCCTACTCCTTGGTTTATAAGGAACAGATAGATGACAATCATGACAATGACAATAATCTGTCTCCCAGGACAATTTTCCTTCCAAGGCAAACCTCTAAAAGATCTCCATCCTTGTCTATTCATCTTTGTTCGACTTTTAGATTCATGATCAAACTATCAGGAGACTGTCATAGGCTATAACTTTTTTACTTGGTAAATACCAATAGTAAAACATACAACTTATTTACTTTCACATTCATTTCATACAAGGAGAGATATTTTAATGCCACAAAACAAATTTCATTCCCTTAAAATACTAAATTGAGCTTTATGACTAAAGCCCCTTGTCAGTTTGCTTCAGACTTGTAGGAACCTTGCAATGAATGAACAAGGCACCAGAGACTGAGAGTCACTGTCCTAGTCCCTTGCAAGTCAGTTCTGTCCCATCTCTACTTCTTATAGCAACAAATACAGCTCAGAGCAAAACTGGGAAATGGAGGACACTTGATACCCATCCCAGCCTTCCTATCCTGAGCTCTTCTCCTTCAACTGCCCTCCCCACCTCTTGTCCCAGAGAATTGGAATTTTCAAAGGGATTATGTGGGAACCTAAAGATTTTGTATCTGTGTCTTGACCATGGAAAAACTCAGGATGAATGAAATGTGGTGTTTCCAGGGCGGAGCAGGCCAAGGAACCTTGGAATCACAATTGAGGAGGGAAGTGAAAAGAGACCAGACCTGGAAAGGTGGTGCTGAGCACTGAGACTGAGGTGGGTGGGACACAAACACCAAGAGGACACTTGGTCAGAAGTTGTGAGGGTAGGAATTGGTTTAAAGGTGTGGAGCAAAATGAAGTGAGTCAAGTACTTGGCTTGAGATCACTGATGCTTGTTTATATATGACTTACTATTTTGCAAAAGGATCTGAAGCAGCTTTAACAATGAATACACAGCACGGTGGGATGAACTAAACTTTGTGAGGCAATCAGAGCCAAAGGAAAATAAAAGTAAAATGAAGATGAAGTGAGGGGTAAGGTAAACAGCCAAAGTGCATGCTCAAGGTTTGGGGAAGTCGCCAGAGGCAGTGCCGAACGGGCTCCCAGAATCCCACTTATCATACAAAAGACAGAAGCATGGCCAATTACATGGTTCAACATCCAAAACAAAACACAATCAGTAAACATTTATGAGACAAGGAACATCTGAACTAGACACATAATGATATTAAAGATTATTAACTGCGTTTAGATATGATCATTATATTGTGGTTATGTTGAGTAGACGCATGTGGAAACAGTCGAATGGTGTCTAGTCTCTGCTTCAAATTACAGACGAAACAAGGCTGACCACGGGTTAATGATTTTTGAAACTGAGTAATGAGTATGTAGAGTTCATTACATTATTTTCTCTGCTTTTCTCTATGTTTGACAATTTCTTAAACTGCTGGTCCCTGTTGCTGTGATTTTCAATCTTAGCAAATTTATTTATTAATAGGTCTTGGGTGAGGACCCTGAATCCCCATTTTTACAAGCACCTCAGATTTCAGATTAATCTAATGCAGATGGTCTATAAGTAAATAACACTGCGTAAACCTGATCAAGTAAATATATTTATGGTGTGGTTCACAACGAAGATACTTTCCTAATCCTAAAACACTGTCTTGGGGGCCTAATAAAGATAGTACTGGGAAATTTAGTTAAGACAATCAGGCCACGGGGAACTTGAGGACATCAAGCATGGTGCCTCGCAGGGAAGGTGGTGATGTGATTAGATAGAGGAATCAGGCACCATCGGATCAGACAGCTCTGATGATGAGACGTTAGCAGTTTCTGGGAACTGAACCCACGTGGAAACTCTGCATGAGAAGAAACTTCAGGGGCTGAGTCCCTCATCAACAGTCTCCTCCATGTGACCATGAGGCCTCGTTTGATACTTTATTTTCTGTATTTCTTAAACTTAATAGAATGAACATGTATTACTTTGCAAGTAAAAAAAACCCACAATAATAATACAATTGTTGCATTAAAAAAAATCACAGCATCCTGGAGTTAGCCAGTGAAGGGGAACTTAGGCCATAGACACCAAAGGACATCTTTTGAATGGTAACCCTGAGGTATTTTGGATAAGGAGCATGTAATAGATTCTAGGCTAAAATTAGATGCTTAGGTGTTTAAAAGACTGAACTTAAATTGTCTGAGAAATACAATCTTGCAGAGACCTTCTCTTTAATTATGCTGTAGACTGTAGCCCAACAGTTAGGAATATAAGTTCTAGAATCACACAATCAAGGTCGGCAGCCAACATCTGCTGTGCAGCCTAAAATCTCCATATTTTGTTTTCTCATACTAACATTGGGATAAAAATAGCATTCACGTCTTGGGGTTGTAGAGGGTGCTTAGAAAGGTATTGGAGTTCAATAAATGCAAGTGTTCGTGTTTTGTTTTTTCATGAGGTGGCTCAGTATTCAGCCACTCCATATCCAGTCTTGTTCTTCCTGCTACAAAGCGGTCACCTTGGTGAATAAATAGTGAGTCCCACTGAAGCTTTATGAAGTGAGCTGGCAATGAGTGAATGCATGCCAGGTGCCATGTAGGTGTTTACTGAGCTGAATTACTGAGGACAGCAGAAGGAGCTCCTATTGAGCACCTGATATTTGCTAAGGACTCAACCAGAGGTACAAAGTAAATAGAACTAGACCTTGCCCTCAAAAATAGCCCAGTAAGCCTATTCACAATTCACGGAGTACTACAGGAACCCAGAAGTGGGTTCGGAGAAGGTTTCTCATAAAACCGGGGTGAGCCAAGTCCTGCCTATAACCACTTCTCTTATAGAAAGACCAAACTCAGGTCATTTGGCCGTGTGGTCAATAGACTACACCAGGAGAAAAGAAAGGTTAGGGCTTCTCTGTGTGCTCAGCCATGTTGCATAAGACACAACTTGCTCAACTATATTTGCAAGCCCCAGGGAACAACTCACATGTAGTAAGGGCTTGAAGACCAGCTTTGCTACCATTTATATTTTGTGACCTTGGGTAAGTCGTTATCCCTCTATGGTCTTTCTCCTCCATCATTTGGGCTGGGACATAGCTCTCACATTCTGTGGTTCTTATGAAACTGCCAAATGACCTTGTGTTCACAGCAATGCCTATATCTAAGGCTAAAGCCATTATAATAATTCCTATTAATGACTCCAAGGCAATGGGCACTATCCAACTAGACACTATGTGTTAGGACCACTCTTGCTTTTTATTCTTGTAGCACACAGGAGGCTCTCTTAGCACTGGCTCATGGTACAAATTATAAGGATTAAGAAAGCATTAACTTGGGTCTGCAGGGGCCATACCATTCTTAAAGTATTGAGCCAGGTAAACAGAGCACTCTACTGCCTTAATTCTAAGAAGCCCCTGGACTAGTACAGTGAATCAGAACACAGAAATTGGCAAATGGCATCAGCTGTATTTCGCTGTGATTGACATACAGGAAGGAGCAGCTCTAATAGGACTGTGTCTCCAGCTCTCAGATCCTTTCCTCAGAAGGGTGCCCAGGTGATCTACCTGCATGAAGTGAGCAACTCGTCTAAAATTAGTGATGAGAGAACACTTTCTGTTGCACCTTCTATTTGCGAAGTGCAGCTTCATCAGTGTGACCAGCTCCTCCTCACAGTGGCATCACCCCCTCTGCTGCGACCAGATGCAGCAGGGTCTGCAGAGGCTACACAGTGGCCGAAGCTACAAACATTAAGAGCTGGGTTTTAGCTCTTGTGTCTATAATCCCTGACTTCCCAATCCTCATGAATCTGCGCTCCTGCTGTCTGTATAAGAGAAAGGCTCAGGAATTATCATCTCGGTTTGCTATTGGATTTCCACTCTCTTTGTACTCATTCTCTACAGAAATTATTTAATTGGAAAAAATCCATTTAAAAAATATTTTACCACCCACTGCAGCTTCCCTGTGGGTGCTTGTAAAATCTACACTGTTTTCTCTGTCATGGGATTCTGGTCTGTGCAAAGTGAATGGAAACATTCAGAAGTGCCAAGATTCTTACAAAATAATAGAAAATCAGATGCGCAGGGCTTCAGACAATGGGGACTTTCTGCCAGAAGAGAATACCACAAAACAAAACTCGAGGACACGCGGGGTCTGGACACAGGCCAAGAAGGCCAGTAACGCTCCTTGGTGTGTGTGCAGGATATGGGAGCTGGGCCTGGCGGGGTGGGTGTTGGCTACTAGAGATCTGGTGTTCAGCTCTATGACCTCCTATGAGACTTTGGGTAGCCCACACCTCTCCTGAGCCATTTCTCACCTCAGGGGAGAAATTTTGCCTTGCCTGGCTCGTTTGAAAATTAGGTGCACTTGCATATGTCTAAAAGCCTGCCACGGTGCTTTCACTGCGCGGCTGGAAGTTCTTTTGAAGCCAGCACGCTGCAGCATTGACCCAATAACTCATACCTCCCACAGGACTCCTTTCCAAACTCTGTCAGTCCGAGTCATTTCCTAGGCCGATCTGGCTTTGCTTTGATCCAACTAGCGTTTAAATCTCTCATTTACCCTGTGGAACAAGATCAAAAGGTTGCTGACAACCACCTTTGTGAACGAGCATTTAGAAAAATCTCAAAGAAATGTGTGATGTAAGAGTAGGGCTGCTTCTTCCCATTTCTGGCTCCCACAAAGAGTGACTTTTCTCCAAATGCTTCTGGCCACTTTCCTCACCTCTACTTCTCTGTTCAGAGAGTAAGTGGGTTGCTTGATTAGAAAGCTCAGGGTAGCCCTACCTCTCCCTTCCGCTTGACATCTGGCTACCTTCATGGGGCATAGTGCAGTATTGGGGAGTCTGTCAATTGCTCTGGACCCTAGAAGTAGGCAGATTTTCTCTCTTGGTTCTTCCTCAGGGACAGCTGGACCCCTACACACAGGGCCTTGACCCTTAAACACAGGGCCTGGCTGAGAGCAGTCCTGCGCAGGTGCACTCGGTTAGCTGTACAGGTGTGGGCAGAGGACTCCCAGCTTTCTATTAACACAAAGGGAGTTTACATGATGGGATTTTTTTTCATAGCATAGCAATTGGGTGAGCGACAGGATATATGAGGAAACAACCCAGAGTCTGAGTACAGACTTGCTTTTAAACACATGTGAGACATTCCTTAGGGTCTCCCAGTAATTCTTGCAAGAAATACCCAAAGACCTGGTACACCCCGGTGCGCTATTGGGGGAAATGGGCCAGTGGATACTGAGGTTCTAGGCATTTCAGTTATTAGAATTCTGTGATTCTAAAATAATTATTTTCTCTTTCAAATTAGAAAATTTTAAAATGCTATATTCAAATAACTCAGCATTTGTATGTGATGCCTTTTATAAGAGAGTCAAAGACCCTCCAACACTTGAACAACCCTGAAACTATGTCTTTAACATTTGGACACCAGATGCACACTAAGTCTTCTAGTAGGGAACCATGTGTTCATTTTCCACTTAGCACTACAAAGCCACTCTCCTTCCCTCTCCACTCTGCTTTGGGCCTTGGGGGCAGACCCATGTGGACTACATCAAGGGGCTCCCGTGCCTTTGACTTGTTGAGTTCATCCAATAGGAGGCCTTAGTGAGATATTAGAGGGTGGGGAAAGAATGAAGTTATGGTATTCACTCCTCCAGCTTTCTTCCAGCTAGGTCACCCATGTTGTATATGTCCCTCTGCTGAAAGCCACGGCTCCTTTTCCGGGTTCTTTTGGGTCTATGGGTGGCAATGGCTCCCTCCCTAATGTTACTAGGCCTGGAGTACTTTGCTGTCTTTTGCTGATTTCCCTAAATCCTGACCATACCTTTATAAAAAGTTCCTGTAATAAGCACTCTCCAAATTACCTAGTTTGACTGTGCTGCCTGTTTCCACTGGGACCCAGAAGGATTTGCTGTAGAATGAGTTGTTTTCTATTCTGAGCCCTACCTCTAGTCACTGCATAACCTCAGGGAACAGACACTCACGTCTGAGCCTGAGTTTCCTAATAGACAGAATGAAATGGGAAGGAATGAAAGGGCCCTTCCAGATTGCATATTCTTGAGTGAGAGAAATTTTATATCCGAACTATCTTCTACAACTCAGTATGATGTCTGGTACACAGGGACACTCAATGTTTGATGAATTATAAAATTCTAAGCTGGTTATCATTTCTACTTGTATATCCACTCAAAAAAATGTGCGTCAGGGAAAGAAACTGCCAAAGAAGCCATGTTTTCAAGTGTATCTATAGAGAGTATTAGGATTACCTTTTCCACCTGATTAAAAAAATGATACAATATTTCATGCTTCTCTAAATACCAAGGACTCCACGGAGGCAGTGCAGTGCAATGGAAGGAGTGGGCTCCGGAGACAGTCATTATTTACTGGATTAACTTACAACACACTGAACTGAGCTGCCTTGATGAAGATATAATGTAACTGGGGCTAGAGTGACCTATTCAGAGGGTGCCAGAAAAACTAAGTTTTTAGGAGACACCCTTACAGCCAGATGATATCTCCATAGTCATATTTTATAGCCAACACTAACCCTACAAGCAACTCTATGGAGAAAGTTTGAAGCCACGAGGTTGTTTAAAGTCGAAGAGAGTGGACTCCTAGCTCAAACTCTTCCATATTTTTTTCTCTTCTGTCTGGTGCAAACCTTGGTCTATAACTCACACCACAGACTCTCTTCCAACATATAACCTCTCACTAGCCTGGACTGCTATACCCGAAACCCTAACGTACCCCCAAATCATGGATCTTCCTGTGCTAAAAGCACTCAGGCTTAATTATTGGCAACTAATTAAAAGCATGGCTTCCTGTATCCTTGTATTTACCTGTCAATTTTCTACAAACTCATGTTTGTAAGTCAATTTCCTTTCAGTAAATGTTTAATGTGGTTGAAATGAGGATGGTTTCTTTTAATTCCCTAATTTTTATCATTACTCGTGCACAGAAATTGGCATTTGTTTATCATCAGAATGATTAATAATAGCAGTATATGACCAAGAAATGCAGTAATTGTTCTAAAAAGCATTGATTATAAAGAAAAAATACTTTAGATTTTAATACAAATCGCTCAACTCTAACAGGAAGAGACAAGGAATACTAATTTTTCTTAAGTGTTCTCCCTAGGCCTGCCCCTCCTTAAGTCACAGAAATTCTTTACGACAGGGAGTGGACAGAGCTACAACCAAGAGCAGGCACTAATATTTTTTCCTAAAACATTTCTCTTTAAATAGGGTAGGTTTTTCCCACTTTTTAAAATTTGGGGTAAAAATCTACATAACAAACTTTACCATTTTAACCATTTTTAGGTGTACAGTTCAGGGACATTAAGGTCATTTGCCTTGTTGTGCAACCATCCCCACCATCCGCCTCCAGGGCATTTTCATGATCCCATACTGAAATTCCACACCCACCAAACAATAACCAGCCACCCCCCTTCCCTTCTTCCTCCCAGCCAGCCCTGTCCCTGGCAACCACTGCTCTACTTTCTGCCTTCATGATAAACCGGCTGTCATGAAAGGTGGTCACTAGACACACTCTTCACCTCCCAAAAGCACACAGGAGGAACTGGAAATGACCCCAGCCAAAGAGCACAGGCAGGCTGTTATGTGAATGCTGAGTAAAGGAGGAACGTGCGGGCCACACCCCAAGGGCTGCTTTGGAGATTGAGGTAGAAAAGGAGACCACAACAGGTGTCTTCCTTACATTCTCCATATCTCCTGACCCTGGATGGAAATGCACTCTCCCGAAGATGTGCAGACCTTCTCTCATTTTTCTGGGCACTCCTCAGCATCCTGTATCACTAGGGGACTAACCAGCATTGCAATGAGACACTCTGTACAAGCTGGCCTTCAGATAGGAAGTGTTTCCCTAAAGACCAAGAATGGGAGCACTGACGACAGGGGTAATGAAGACTTCAAACAGCAACAGTGCCGAGGGCAGGATTCTTGCAGTTAAAGAGGTAGAAGACACAGAGGCTGGACCATGGTGGTAGATCAGGCAGGGACCCACAGTGCAGAGATGAGCAGGCAGCCAAGGCAAGGAGAACATGAGCAGCATTGAAGGAAAGAAAGAGCAAGGACAGCAAGTATGGATTAAAGGGATGACAAAGGCAGTAGGTAGGCTCAGCTGCAAGAAGGCAAAGCTAAAGGAAGTGAAATGAGCTAAAGCTCATTTCATTTGGGTATTTTTATCCACCGCATCTCCCATGAGGGACTCATAGGAAAATATAGGAACTGGAATGACAAGGGAGCTTCCTAGCCCTTGGCAGGTAAAGGCTAATGGTCCAGCAGGCCTAGGCATAGATGCTAAAGTTGCCTCACCTAGCCCATGAATTAGAAGGTACTGACCCTTCCCACCTCCCCTCTGGTTACTGTCAGATTGTTGCTTTGTTTTGTTTTGTTTTTAACAATGGCACGAATGGCCTTTATTGGTTACAAACGGGAATGAAAAAGGCAAGTATAGGAGAGTTCTGGTTCCTGGGGCAGCTTCACAGACTCAGTGACCATCCTCGGAAAGGCTGTCAGATTGTTCTTAATTTCAATGTCTCTGGTTATATTTTGCTTGCTTGCTTGTTTTGTTGATTAGGTTCCACATAAAGGGGATAATGGAGGGAAAGGGTAGAAGGGTTTTCAGGAACAACTATAAAGGACACATGGACAAAACCAAGGTGGGGGGGTAGAATCAAGGGAGGGAGGTGGGGATGGCTGAGGTGGCGGGGGAATAGGGGGGGAATGCAGACAGCTATACTTGAACAATAAAATTTAAAAAAATAAAAAGAAATAAAAGGTATTAAAACTATTGGAAAGGATGAGACATTATTATCATAAAAACACAAGAGAATTACTAAGCAAGGGTAAGACTGATGAAGTGTTAGATTTTTAAGAAATACATTTAACTCTAAAACTTTACTAAATATCAGTAACAGTCCCCCTTAAACTGTTCTGCCAAAGTACTCCTAATGGAGTACTGCCCTCCGCAGAGTTTGGGATTTCTCCTAGGGATTCCCAGGACCCTAACAGTCACATACTTATCCCCACTGTGTTGACTCTGGGAGTCTGCATCAGAAGACCCTTGCATGTTCCTGCAAAATTAAGTCTAGGGAGCATCTTTGCTGTTTGCTAGGACGTCACGATGCTTCTTTCTACTGTGACCATATGGACTGGTATATGTCCCCTGGAAAACATGGTACATCAAAGCTCAAACAATTCCACCTCCATAAGGTAACAAAAGATATACAACAAAGAGATGAATGCATATGGTGTTTGATAGTCTTTATAACTTGAAAACGGCCCTGGAAACTTCTGGATGGTTCACTGGTTTAAAATTTGTTAGAAGCTGGAAGGGAGCTCCTATCTCACTATCCCAAAATGAGAAAGAAGTTGTTGCAACTAGATGTCATTACCATTTATCAAGTTAGGTTTAAAACAGGCATGCATGTCATCCCAAGGGGAAGAAGCACAGACCAGGTTGTGAGCAAGGAGCTTGACCTCCTTCTAAGATAGAGAATGACTCAATTTCTACTCAGATCTCTGAAGAGTGAAGAATAGAGACCACAACCACCACTGAACTGAGAAGTCAGTGCCAGTAATTACATCCAATTATTACTTAATGTTATCCTGAAAGAAGTGGACTTTGCTAAAAATCCCATCTGACTAGTGATGTTGGTTGCTGAGTTCTGAACCTTATGCTCAAGAACTTATAAAAAGAACCGTTCATTTCATATGGGCATTGAAAGAAGAGAGAAGCTCACCTGATTTTTAGCCTCAAAATTCCTCCAAAATAGGGTCTACAGATAGATTGTACTATAGACTGATTGTTTGTGTCTCCCCCAAATTCCTGTCTTATATCCTAACACCCAACGTGGTGGTAACAGAAGGTGGGGCCTTTGGGAGGAGATTAGGTCATGAGGGTACAGCCCTTCTGAATAGGATTAGTTCCTTCATGAAAGAGACTGGGAGAGTTCCCCCATCCTTTCCATCATGTGGGAACACAAAGAGAAGGTTCCCTCTTTGAGAAAGTGGGATATCACCATACACCAAATCTGCTTGCACCCTGATCTTAAAATTCACAGCCTCCAGAGCTGTGAGAAATGAATTTCTGTTGTTTATAAGCCACCAGTCTATGGTAGTTTGCTACATTATAGCATCCCAAACAGGCTAAGACAGCTTGGTCCTTTGGGGAGGTGGAATTATAAGTGAACGGCCTGAGTAAACTCAAAATGAGTTATCTCTTGTTTCTCAAAGCCCAAACTCCACAGTTAGATGAGGGGAAGGGGAAGAAATGATGGTGAAAGGGTCATGTAAAGGGAAAAAAGTGTGAGAAATGAGAGGAGAGAACAAAAGATTCACCTAAGTATTCTGAGGTGACCTTTTGTCTTCTAAGATACCAAGTATAAATATAAAGCAAAAAGGCAAAGAGCAGCAGAGGAGCTAAGAAACAGAAGGTTAACCGAGCAGCAACGCCCTCTCCCAAGAAATTGTCATAAAAATAACATTTCCAAGAGTGAAAGACATAAGATTTTTAATTAACTATCCCAGGAAATGCTGAGCAAGATGAATGAAAAAGGGCATACACCCAAACACGCTGCTATGAAATTTCAAAACCCCAAGGCTAGAGAGAATACCATAAAAGCTGTAGAAATAAGCTGCCTGCAGACTTCTTTTAAGCAATTCTATAAAGCAAGACCATGGAATAATACCTTTAAAATTCTGAGAGAGGATTATTTTCATTATAGGATGTATGCTCAGCCAAACCATCCATAAAAATGAGAGCACAATAAAAGCATTTTTAGAAATGCATTTCTGAAAATTTTTGCTTGAAGATGTACTCCAGCTAAATGAAAAAGAAAAGGAATTCAATAAAGAGAAAACTATTTTATTTATTAGGAAAACTAATGAACAGTGCACCTAACCCCCAAGTGCACATGACATGGGGTCCCGAACACCAGGTCTGTGTAAGAATATTTCTCAATGAGACCAGAAACTCCGGCGAGGAATGCTGTCAAGAAGAAAATGGGTTCTCACTGCCAAATGAATGATCAAGAGAATGGATGTAGTTAATAATACAGTGAAGAAATGTGCTACTGTTTTATACAAAATATCCTAAGTATTTTATTATAAAAATATTCTAAAATAGTCTAAGTCACACAAAATGCCATAAAAGTAATGCTCAAGTATAAAGGCAATTAAAATATGACAAGATTTTCACAACTGATGGCATGTAACTGAAGATTTGGATGCAAAGAACAGAATCCTTCAAGTTGCCCAAGAGTAACAACATAAAACTGTGCTTCCTTTTCCCAGGGTCCAATCATACTTCATGGCTCAGCACTCACTAACTTTTACAAAGTCACAATGTCACAAAACCAATGACAGTAGTCCATATCTGAGCCTAACAAGTGCCAGTTCTGCGATAAGCATCACCTATGTACTAATGCATCGATCATTAGGAAAACCCTCAGATTACCACAATTGAACAGATGAGGAAACCTACGCACGGGAAGGTGAAGTTAACTTGCTGAAGTCTACTCTTAATCACTGTCCTCTGTTATTAAAAGCTGCTAACACTCCTAGCGAATGTGGTTGGCACCAGTTAATTGAAAATGTCAGTTCAAGGAAAAAATCAACACCTTTAATCATTAAATATTTTATTTTAAGATGAACACTTTATTTTGACTTAAAATATTAAGTCACCAATCTTTTGATATAGGGTAAAGATTTTTTCTTTGAATATGGGTCCTCTGATTTTAGTTTTGTGTTGTCTTTCTTACATCAGAAATACCCATAGTACAGGGTGTGTTCAACTTGAGTTTGTTTAAAGTAGAATAAAAAGTTAAAGATATCTGTGAAGCAGTCTGAGAGAAGAATCCTTCTAGATTATTATCATTGTTTCAATCCTCCACTTTGTAATTCAGAACCATTTTAGAAAATAACTAACCATCTGGCTGGTGTAGCTCAGTGGCTTGAGTGTGGCCTGTTCAATTCTGGGTCAGGCTGTAACAGGGTGCAGCCAAGAGGGGAGCCCCAAATAGGGATTTGGAATGGGGTCCAGGACTCAAGGTGTCCAGGAAATATTAGAAAGAGATATGGGATGGCCTCACTCCCCTCCACAGGTGTGAGTTGTGGGAAGGGACACATGGAGCAGGGCCATTGAGAGCTGTTTTGCATAGCAACAGCTTTGCAGTTAACCTCTGGCATGGTTATTTAACATACCTATAACCTTTAACTGGTTTCACAGATATGTTAAATAGCTGTGGCCTTGCTCTGAGCCAGGGGAACAGAAGTGACTTCCACCCAAGATGTAACTGGGAGGCAACTCCCCCTGGTTACAGCTCCTGCATGGGAGCTTGGAGATGATTGGCTCCACGCCATGGGGCCACACCTACCCAGACCCACTATGGCAGCCCAGTAAAGCTGGAAGGATATGGAAGTGTTGGCAAGTGTAGCCAATTGTGGGAGGAGTAGGAAATGGGGCTGCAGAGGAAGATTGGTGCAGGGATTTAAACAGAGACTCGGCAGTCATTAAGGGAGAACCAGGTGGTTTTGGCAGAGTGTAGACCCCCTCACAAGCTTTGCCCAGGAGAACTGCTCGGTTTTGCCAGAGTGCAGACCCCCACAGCTTTGCAGAGGAGAAAGAACCACGAGGCTTGATCCTGGCCGACAACACAGCTGATGGTGTCGGGAGCCTGAATTTTCTACTTCTTTTCTTGAGATACGGTACCCCAAATTAGGGCAGAGGGCGAAGAAAGGACTGTGTGCATCTGTGGGTATCCTAAAGGACTGTGATATTTTAATGAAGACATTAGGTCACTACTTTAAGTCTGTATAGCTTTGAATAAACATTTCCTTTCCTTTTCACAAATCTCTGGCATTGAGAGACATCTTTCCTCTGGCGGTGGACAAGGGAACCTAATGGGGGGTCCTTTCGGTAATAGTATATTGTACCACCCTTGGCCCTGTGTTCTGTAACAAGGGCACATACCTGGGTTGCAGACAGGGTGCCCAGTTGGGGGCAGCCTCATAGGCTGCAAGAGGCAGCCTATCAGTGTTTCACACATTGATGTTTATCTCCCTCTCTTTCTCCTTCCCTGCCCCTCGCTCTAAAAATAAATGAAATCAATGTAATTAAAAATAACGTATTACTAAGTCTTAGCATTCAGTACAGTTTTCACAGAAACCGTTCTCTTTTAGCATTCACTTTTCATCAGTATATATACTATTTAAATAAATTACACAATTGAATAACAAGCAGAACCTGAGTAAACAAGTTTTGGAACAAAAATAACCATTTCTTAGTAAGCACCCAACTTATGGGGGCAGAAATAAACAGGGATAGTAGTGAATAGCCTGCCATCGTGAAAATCCAGCCTGTCATCGTATTTATTGAAATTCTTTCTAGAATAAATGGTAAACCCTGATCATTCTGGCCAGTTAGAGAACTGGAAGAAAGTTAAGAAAGTTTCAAATGTACCATAAAACAGTTTGTTGGTATGTAATGTTTAAAATTAACATACAGACAAAACATGAATGACTTTGTAATTATAATGCAGAAAGTAAATATTTTACCATCACAGTATAATAGGAGCGTAACAGCCTACCAATAGCCTCATTTTACAAAGTGGAGGATCCAGAAATAGTGTGAAAAGTCAATACAAAAGGAAATGGAAATTGAAACAAAATTTTAAAGTCTAAAAATGTAACCAATAAAAGAATCCAAAATAACATAACAAATATTAATTGGGAATGGGAAACTTTCTCATCTTATTTGTATATTTTCTATAGTTTTCTATAGTTTCTAATAAAACTGAAGTACAAGAATATTATTTACACTATGGAGGAAATTATCAGAAACCCACAACTAGAAAAGGTTAAATGAAAATAGTTGCCTCTGAGAGTGGAACCACAGGTAAGAGTTAAAGTTTCTTTCTCCTTTTTTAGTATTATATATATTAAAAAAAACTTGTATATATATATTACTTGTATAATTATAATTTGTAAATAAAAGGTAAAGAAGTTAAATATAATTTTTTAAAACATGTTTTAAATTAGGAAGCTGAAAATTCCCAACAGTGACTAAACAGGATCTTCAAGGGCCCACAAGAGGCTCTGTCTCCACTGAAACAGATGCCAAAAAGCACCCAACAGCACCTGGGAAGGTTTCTGCTCCCAGAAACCTCCCAGCAGGCAGCCTATAGGCTGCTCTGCACTGAAGAACCCAGATGGTGGCCCAAGACACCCTGGGTCTGCACCTGCGCACAGTGCCCTAGGAGGTGCGCAAGGGCTGAGCTGTAATTAGACGCTGCTTATCATCGGGCACGTGAAGCCCGGGGTGCCTAGCCTGCCATCTGTCTACCTGCCTGCTTCTGTGAACTCACACCTAGATACCTACCTACCTACCTGGTCAGAGAGCATTTTATAGAAGCCCTGGGCTGTGATTCCTTTTTGCCCTAAACAGGATCCACGGAATCAGGTGGGCATACACTGAGCACACACTCTGTGTTCATGGACTTGGCTTGAAGAGAGAAACGGGAAGATGGCATCGATGCTGTGAAAGGGTTCAGGTGTCCCTCCAGCCAAAAGATTGTTTGGCTTCCCTTTGTTCTTTTTTTTTTTTTTTTTTAACTAAGAAAGAAGGTTGCTTTTTTCATTTTACAAATGTAATAGCTTATTAAGAGAGAAACTTCCTTACCCTAAGTAAGAATCAGTGGACACCATAAGAATTTTAACTTGAGTGTTTGAGAGCCTGTAGAGATCTTTTGTGATTGAAATAGCAGCCCAGTTGCTGGATTATATAGCCAATATTCACAGCAGAAAAAAATAATTAGCAGCTTAAAGCAATTTTGTGTTTATATTCTTTTGGCAAGCAAAGTTCTGTTTAAGTTGGACCCTGTGCCCTAATTACAAGGGTCAGTAGAGAAAATATCGATAGAGCCCAGGTCCCTACAGTAGGAAATTCAAACACACTTCAGGAAATGCTCTTGAGGAGAAGAACAAAATTATTTAACAATTTCCTTCTAACATAACAGTGAGGAAAAAGGAAAAAAAGAATGTGATTGCACACTGGAGGCATAGTCCTAACTCCCTAACCAAAAACTCTATCAAAGAGACAACACCCCACAGCACTGTCGGGTTTTAATACGAATTTACATAAAGGTGGGGCTCAAATCCTAATATCTTTGCATGTGGCTGACAGCTTCAAACTTCCAGCTCCAAAAACGTAAGAACTGCAGATTAATTCTACACCTGGCTTTGAGCAGAGGAGTCCAAAAATCTACTCTAGTGGCCACAGCCAGGTTGTCATCAGACTTTAATTACAATCTGACTGCCCTTTTACAGTAGGGTGTGGAAGAAAATAGAAAAGTAATGATACTATGACAATTGCATTCAGAAGGGTTTCTTGACTGGAGGGTGTCAAAGTGCAAAAACAGTTTTGCTGCAATCAGTAGGAGGCAACACAAGACAGGTAGTTTTACAAGTCAGAATATCTACTGATGCAAACCCGGAGCTGCCAAAGAGCATGAGTCATGAATAGTTTCCCACACTGACAGGAAACCTGTTCCACTGGATCTGACCTCATCTGCTTAGGAATTCCTCTTCAGTCTGATGCCCAGGGGCAGGACACGTTTGTCAGGTATGTTACTGCTATGTTCTTGCAGATAGATGATTGGGTTATGTGTCTGCTTTTAGGCAGGAGCACAAATATGATACCCAGGGACAATTTCATATGCACATGAAATGCAGCTCTTCTAAGCAAGTTCAGAAAACTCACCCCTACTCAGTAGTGGGCTGGAGCCAGCTCACAACAGCTCAGAAGCAATTGTTAAATTTCCAGGAATTCTGGGAGCCAGTTATTAAACACAGCCAATTATTTCAAAATTAAATTATATAAACTTACAACTATATAAATTATATTGACAACAAAGGTAATCAGTATTCAAAAGTCATCCTTTCCTACTCCTTTTACTATTATCCATGTTCTCAGGGTTATTGGCGTGTATTGTATCCGTGTGGTGGAAATCCTACAGAATGATGTGCTACTATGTCTCCTCCCATCTCTGCACTCAGTGATGTCATGTTGGGAGGTTGAAACGGGCCACGGTGGGAGCCTTTGCACTGTGAAAAATTCCCACACCACAAATCCGGGCTGGGCACATTATTTTGTTGATGGACTAGTAGTCTTAAGAAAGTGATGGAGAAAATGTCAATAATGCCGATTAAAAGTGTGTCATGTCTGCAGTGATTACATTGTGACTGGCAAAAAGGATTGAAGATAAATTCTTCCAGTATTCAAAAGCTATTGTCTGATTCAACAAAGAGGCCGCTCGCATTATTACTGACAAATGACTGAAGTTACGACACGTGTCCTTGTTTCACTTTTATCTTAACTTGTTAACATGATTGAAACTCTCAACCACCATGCATGCTGGACCCACACTCAATTTGTCAATTGCCACCAAAGGTTGCTATGGATACAGATGTCTGACAGAAACCAAGACATGCATTCTGTAAGAATCAATTGCAATACGATCAATAAAGTGTATTTTATTATGAATTGTGTACTGCACATCCTTTATATCAGTAAAATTTATAATGAAACTCTCTGTATATGTTTATGCACACATTTTCAAGTCTGCACAGCTAGTTGCTACACAGGCTGCAGCACACTGCTGCCCCCAATTCAGGCAGCACGGAGAAGGACTTTCTCAAGCCAAGTGTAAAGACCTAAGTTTCTATGCCCCTTGCTCTCCGTAAGGTCTTTACCTGACGCAGAATTCCCATTTTAGTGCTCAAAGATTTGCCTCAACGGCCCTGCTTTTCCAACATAAGTGGCTGTCATCAGATGGCAACAGCTGGGCGTAACCCTGAGCAATTAGAT
Source organism: Trachops cirrhosus (assembly GCA_028533065.1). Classification (NCBI taxonomy): domain Eukaryota; kingdom Metazoa; phylum Chordata; class Mammalia; order Chiroptera; family Phyllostomidae; genus Trachops; species Trachops cirrhosus. Next base: position 37,068,689 of record CM052543.1, read on the forward strand.
ACTGAGGAAGGTCAGAAATGTCTGGGTCACAATCATACAAAAAGGGGAGCCCTGGCTGCATAGCTCGGTTGGTCAGAGTATCATCCCAGTATGCTGAGGTTGTGGGTCCGATCTCTGGTCGGGGCACATACAAGAATCAACCAGTGAATGCATAAATAAATGGAACAACAAATCAATGTTTCTCTGTCCCCTTCCTCTGTCTCTCTAAAAAAATAAGTTAAAAAAATGTTTAAGTGAATCTGCTTATAAAACAACTAAAGAATTCTAACACTTCTGTAACTGGGTAACTTTCTTCATAGCAGATGATTTTATCTTTAAAGCACTAGCTCTGAAATTTCTGTGTGCTTGGCAATTGCTTAGGGAGCTTGTCAAAAGTAGAGATTCCTGGGCTATGCCTCCAGAGATCCAGATTCCGAGTGAGGCTCAGGAATCCACACTGTACCTCAACACCCCCAAGTACTTCTGAAGGCAGGTGGCTCATGGTTCACAGTTTGAGAAATGTGTATTATGGGACTCTCTGAACATAAGCAGAGTGGCTTATCTAAGCTCCTTTCTTAAGCAGATCCTAACCGACTCCTTCAAGCTGGCCAGAAAGAGGCATCTTCCCGCCTCTCTGGCTTTTCTCTTTAGCTGACAGGAGCCTCACCCCACCCACCCAGGTTGGTGTCTTTGTTCCCAGTGAAAAAACCGCTTGTGTTGGTTATTGTTGGTTTAGCAGCCTCGTGAAAAATCTTGCTGAAGTCATGAGAGACTCTACCAATAAAGGGAGCATGGCAAGTTTACTGTGACTGGATTTTAATAAGCCAACTCTGGGAACCTTTTCTCTTCTAGGTGCCCACAAACCATCTGCTAAATTGGCTTAGGACTTCGCCAGCGATGGGCACCAATCTCCTGAGCCTTGACTTTCTAGATTCCACATGTCCTCCGCTGTGAGGACTGGGCCACCTGCCCGACTCTGCGTGCTGGCATCTCTCCTACCTCTATTGGGTGTCTCCTGGCATCTGTTATTACCCCCTCCCCCCAAGCAGGGAGATAGCTTCCCTCTTGGTTTGAATATAAATTAAAGTAATACACCTCTAATTATTCTATAGGTGTTTCCAGAATACCAATTCATTCTTGCCATCAGCATTCCTAGAAATACCTTCATGGCATGCGCCCCCTTAAAGGTCCTAAGTCTATACCTGTCTGGCTCCTTCATTTGTGTGCCCATAACCCTTAAATTTGTGCTCATCAGCATCAACAGTTTCTGAGATGGTGAGGAATCTCCACCCCCGACTTTTAAGAGTTAGAATGTGAGAATCCGAGAGACCCTTTATGTTTTCCATTTCTCTTGAGCTATTTGGAATCTGATTACATGAAAGTATTACCTAGTTTTATTCACTTAAAATTCTCTGATATAACAGAACACAAGCCCAGCTCTACTGAGCCAAACCCAGTCAAATACAATATCACGTGAACCATGATGAAGAGCCACCCTCTATAAACCAGATACCGGTGTCACTGCCCCAGTTGCAGAGGGAGTGAAGTGCAGCTTGTTTTGCTCCTTTGGTCCAACTGTATTGGAGCTGAGACAATGCTGCAGAATCTCAGAGCTCAGTAAAATGGAGTTTTAAAACCACTGTGCAGATGCAAGCACCGCAGCTGTAGACTGGCTTTTCTCTGCCATTTAAGTGATGTGCAGCATTCCTAGCTTTTGACAAGTTTATAGCATCATTGGCACAATGCCTTTCTTAGTGAATCTTTACATGCCACTGAGACAGAACTGTTAACTCAAAATATTCTGGGCATGAATTTCAACAAGTTGATGATAAAGCACTGCAACAGAAACATTTGTTTTCACATTGAACACTCAAATCCCGTACACACCCTAGAGGAAGGAGAAGCAGCTTTTAACTAAGCATACCCGAAATCCTTAAGAAATTATCCACTAAGCCATGCTGTCCGTGTGCCTGACACAATGCGTATTATAATAACAATGCAATCACTTCACTATTGCAAAAAACGTCCTTTAGTTCTTGTTGGAGAAAACCCTTCAGACTCATAAGACACAGAAACCAATGGATGCAATCTGCCAATGGTCCTTTCCTGTTTTCTTTTTTCAGTTATTGTTAAACTGACTTTCAGTTTTAAAAGGACAACAGGGAAGGCAAGGAATGGGCACTTTCTGACAAGTACAAGGAGGAGGTTCTGTAAGAGAGCACACAGAGGACTCTGTTTTGCAGGCTGCACTAACATCTTTCAGGTCTGGGAAAGGCAATTCTGTGCTGTAACTGGACAATGACCAGATTTCAGCCAGAAACACCCTTCTGGACGGGTTATTCACTCATTCTTCCACCTATTCAAACATTTATCAAGTATTTTTGCTCCAGTGACTGGATTAGATGAAGGGAATAGAAAGATGAATAAAACACAGTCCTTTCTATCAAATGAATGAGTTCTTTCATTAGAGTTCACAATCTAATGAAGGAAGCAGACACAAGGACAGATAACGTTTTAAGTGTAGATAGAGTGATAGGAAAAAGAGTACAGAGAATCCAGGTGAAAAAGAGTCAAAGCTTAATGTTAAAAGGATGATTAGGAAGAATGCACCAGAAGAGAGGGGCAGGGGTGCGAGGAGAGTCATTCCGGGCTGAGCGGGCAGTTTCAGTTTAGAGACCAGCAACTGCACAGCAGACATTACTGTCGGAGTAACACAAGAGAAGGCAGGTTGTGTGACCAGATTAATCTCTCATATGTCATGCTAGGGAGCTTGGACTTATCCTGTGGCTAATTGGAACTGGGAAGAGTTTTACAGGGGAAAGCAGCAGGGTCAGATCTGTTTTTGTGGAAAGACCACTCTGGCTTCCGTAGAGGCTCGATTTTGGTGGCTAAGCACAGAGGCAGGAAGCATATTAGGAGTTCCGATAACAGAGGAGAGAGAGCTTCAGGCCTGAAATAAGGTGGTGGTCACAGGAATGGAAGCTGGGAGACAGACCTGAGAAAAAAATTGTGAGATGAAACTGGCTGGAATTGGTGACTGTTGAGTGAAGGGAGGTAGGGATGTGAGGAGGGTGATAGAAGTTTCTGGGATGACGCCCATGTTTCTGAGTGACTGAGAATGGGGTGCTGTTACCCATCAAAATAAAAAAAATACAGAAATCAGTCTGTGATTGGGGAGGCGATTTATTTATTCACTTACTATTTGGGTACCACTATCTTCCACAAACTGGTCTAGTTGCTACAAACATAACAGTGAACTAGACAGGTATATAGAGCTTACATTCTAGTGGGGGGGAGGCAAACACTAAACAAAAAAAATTCTATGATGTAGATTGAGATATATGAGCTCTGAAATAAAGTAAAGCCAGGGAAGAAACAGATTCATATGAGGCCTTTCTAAAAGGTGCTGATGGCTGAGCGAGGAAACTCAATGAGGAATGTGCTGAGCCTGGGGGACCTGTGGGAAGAATATTTCAGGCAGGAGAGCATCAAGTGTAAAGGCCAAATGATGACTCCAGTTTTGGACATGCTGAATTTGAGGTGACTTTTGTCTATCTGAAGGGAGACAGGCAGGAGGCAGTTAAACGTACAAGCCTAAAGCTCAGCACAGTCTGAGCAGAAATATTGATTCGGACCTATCAGCTTATTGGACGCTGGTGAATCGAGAATGGAGTGAAAGATGTGGGGGAAAGTACAAAAAGTGAGAACAGTAGTGGCCACGCTAGGTAATTAGGAAACACTGACATTTAAGGGGCAAGCAAAAGAAAAGAAACCCATGAAAGAGAAAAAGAACTGGATTCAGTCTTGCAAAATCCAAGAGAGTAGGAATCAGTGATCACCATTTCAAAAGCAGCAGCACTCCAATAATTGAAACGTGGCCACTGGGGTTAGCAATCAGCAGGTCACTGATGAGTACGGTTACAGCAGCCTCCGAGGAGTGGTGGGTGTGGGGACTGAAGAAGACAAGGATGAAACCCAGAGAGGGTGAGATACCTTGTGAGCAATGTGGCTGTAAGAGAGAGGTCATTTGGAAAGGTGAGGGCAGCAGAGAGAACATCTACACTGGCAAAGGCCAGAGTCTGGCGAATCAGGAGAAATCTGCTGGAGCAGTGCTGGCAGGCAAGAGGCGTGCCCTGAACTGCAGCGGAAGCCATGCATACTTCGTCAGGGGGCTTTGAGGAGCCCCATCTCCCAAGAACTAATTCCAGCCCATGACCTGAACTTCTCAGGGCCCGGACGAAGCTGTTAGATCACCTAGCATTCCTCACTCCAGGGGATTGCAAAAACCTTTAGGAAGCTCTCCCAAATCCATGTGAGGGACCAGGTGTAACAGGAGTGTAAGCAAAATAAAACCAGTGATGTCTGTTAGTTGAGGATGCTGGCCATGAGGACGGGCCTGAGAAACCACTGCTAGGTTTCTTGAGAAGGTGGCCTTATGTGTGGCTGCTGCATCCTGCAAGGGAAGACTTCTTGTTCCTCCATTTATACTTAAGGCATCAGCCCCAGAGGTTCAAAGTCAGGTCCAGTTCCATGCACCAGGTGGGCTGTGATAGGTGAAGAAATGGAAAACGTGAGTAGTGATGGAGGCAAGAGCCCAGCAATATGGGGAGAATCTAACCAAACCAACTAACATGGTGAAAATATGAACTTAACAGAAGTAAGACAGAAGACTACACATTCATGACTGGTGTAAACTACAGAAACTTGGACTTGGTAACAAATCCTGAAATACCAGAACGAGGTGGCTCCACTGGACGCAAAGAGAAGTCGGGGTCCAGTGGATCAAAGGCAGCTCTGCAGAGCCCCACAGCTGACACACTCACCATAGGACTGCATCTCAAAGGGCATGAAAGCCAGAAACAAAAATAGACTCCAAACACTTTTATATGACTTCATCAATAACAGAACCATGGTTGTTTCATAAATGAAATTAGCTGATTTAGAGACACCTCTCATCTTGGGGGCTGAGTAGGGCAGGGTAAGACTCTACCTATCTCTCACCCCCAAACCCTCATTCATACACTCTCTCAGGATCACCATCAGCCCATGATTCCAGCAATAGGACCCACTTAGAAGGGCACTTCTGCTTCTTGGAAGGAAGCCAATGTCTGAGTTCCAGTAAACAATTCCTGTGAGACCACAGGCTAAACAATCTATTTCAGCAGTCCCCAACCTTTTTTGGTACCAGGGACCAGTTTTGTGGAAGTCAAGGTGGGGAGTGGGGACAGGAAGCGGGGTCCAGATGAGCTTCACTCTCACTCGCTCACCCTCTGTGGATGGGGGGCGGCAACAGGCAGAGTGGAGCTCAGGTGAGCTTCACTTGCTCACCTGCCATGGAGATGGAGCTTAGGCAAGCAGGGATCCCTCAACCCCCGGGACCCTTGCTCTATTTTATTCTAATTGCCTTCACAGAAAATGCATCCTGGGTTCTCTCCTCAACCTCAACTATGTTCTTCTTACAACTTGATACATTGGATACATGTAATTGAGCCATCATGATCCAGCCATGCACACCAAAATATAAGAACAGGCAGAAGGGTCAGAATCTTGCAAAAAGCAAACAAGCAAACAAAACCACTGGGAATAACAAATGCAACGCTATCATAATTTCAAAATAAAATTTGAAATTGTTTTCGCATTTCACATATTTACAACTATTATATGCCACAGCCACACATTTCTAAAACCCAACACAGTTTCACTCCCTCAACCTGCTCCTTCTTCAATACTCTGTATGATGTAGCTGCCTAAGTCAGAAACCTCAAACTTCCTTTATACCTCCCTCCTGCTGTACTCCTTACCTTGTGGATTCTACCACAAAATAGATCACTATTACCTTTAGAAAAAAATCCAAATTCTTTTTTAAAAAATCTTATTTTATTTATTTTTAGAGGGGAAGGGAGAGACAAAGCGAAGGAGAGAAACAACAATGTGTGGTTGCCTCTTGCACGCCCCCTACTGGGGACCTGGCCCACAACCCAGACATGTGCCCTGACTGGGAACTGAACCAGCAACCTCTTGCTTTGCAGGCTGTCACTCAATCTGCTGAGCCACACCAGCCAGGGCAAAATTCAAATTCTTAACATGGCCTATAAGGCCCCTACATGCCTTTCTGACTTTATCTCTCATTACAAAAACATCCCCCACTCTAACTTCCAAATTCAATTCCACCTACCCTAAGTTTATTCAGGCTCCCTAAGATCAGCACCATTTCATGTATTCAAGCCTTTGTGCATGTTTTCTTTCTGAAAAGTCTTTGTCTGAATGCTTTGCTTGAACTTCTACGTCTATAACGTGCCAGCTTATTTATTTCTTCTGTGAAGAAGCAGCCTTTGATACCACCTCTACCAAGTTTAAGTTTGGTGCCCCTCCTATGATCTTCCATAATGCACCACACTTTCCCTTACAGCACTAAATTATAATGGCCTGTTTACTTATCTGTACCCTGCATTAGAAGGTAATCTTGAGGACAGGAACCATTCTTTTCCCATCACAACTTCAGCACCAAGGACAGCACCCAGCACTTGTTAGTTTCCAGTTAAATACAGTGAATTAATATAGCTGGATTACGTCTCATTCTCATTCATGAAAAGCAGCAGAAAAGTGCTAATAACAAGTTTGGCAGATAAAATGAAGCAAGAGGGGATAAGATGAAGTAAGAAAAAAGAAAACAGTGATGTAGTAGGGAACCAGAAAGTGAGGGGAAAAGAAGAAGAGAGGTTAATGGAAGAAAAAGAAAGCAAAAAAAAAAAAAAAAAAAAAATACAGGATGGAGTAAGAGCCACTTGTACAGACTTCTGTGAAACTCAGAAAAATCTTTCCCCAAGGGGCGTAATAAGGGAACTAATGTTTATCGAGTTCTAAGTGCCAGGCCTTGTCCCAAGTCCATGATCTCATTTCTACCTTGCTGTTCCCCTAAAAACATTATTATCCTCATTTTTCAGATTAAAAAAATTGAGACACCAAGAAGTTAGGTAAATAGCCCCAAGTTATACAACCACGAAGGGGTGAAGCAGTCTTTGAACTCAGTTTACATGGGCTGCCCAGGATATGTGCTTTTCCTGGAAAGTGTTCATTTAGGGAGTATTTAACTGCAGAACAAGAAAAATTTGATGGTAAAAAATTCTAAGCAGCTAATCTTATAAATGACACTATTTTATTACCTTGTTATAGCTCAGATCCTGCTTTTTCTTTCTTTTTAAAAAAATATTAATTCACTTTAGAGAGAAAGGAAGGGAGAGAAAGAGAGGGGGAGAGAGAGAAAACATTAATTTTGTTGTTCCGCTTATTCAGGCACTCATTTGTTGCTTCTTTTACATGCCCTGACCAGGGATCAAACCTGCAACCTTAGCATATCAGGATGATGCTCAGTTTTAATTTCTATATTATAGCTGCTCTGAGAACACAGAGAATATCTTGATGTCAGCAACAGCCAAAATCCTACATGCAACTGAAATCAGTACCTCACTGGCCCCCTCTAGGGAAATTTGTGGTTACAGGGACCCAGGGCACCTGTGTACAATGGGGTTGTTTTACACTTTGCCACAGGCTCCAAACGTGGGGATGGGAGTACTGCCATCTCACCAACCCCCAGCCCCAGCCCATGCCACACAGGCAGGTCTTAGCAATACCCCCAAAGTATAAATTTCCAGAAGTGCATGGTTTGTAGTAGTTGTGGGCCTCAGCTAAGGACCATGAGGAAAATGCTTCCTAAACTGACATCGAAAATGTACTTGAAGCTAAAATATATACTGGAAATTTTATAATGGGGAATTTAAAAAATTTGTAATGAGGAAAAAAACTGTTGTCTGTCTTTTTCCAAACTTCTACAACAATAAAATAGCTTTGTTGTGACTGCTTTCACAGATAGGAGGGAAGGACGGCTGCTCCTCTGGCTGAACAAAAGCTCGCACAGCGGCTATTGTGCCTCAGGTTCCTTTGGTTATAGAAGTCCTCCCTCTTCAGGCAGAAACAGGGTCCTTAAAGGCAGAGCCCCTGCAGACTTTGTGCATCCCCATTTTTCAAATTTACTGGGCTCTGTAGTTTTTAATCTACAAATATTCTCCACATATGATGATATACACATACATACATTTCTTGTGTGTCTAAATATCAAAGCCAAGACTTTCTTATGGAAGCAGATTTTCACAAGAAATTAATTTTAACTGATCCAATTCATCATCTAACAGTGGTTACCAAGGATACCAAATAGCTAAAATCATTTGGCTCCAACTTGCTTGTTAATCAAAAGATACTAACAAAAAGCTGTGAAGAATTACTGCTGTCTAAGTAATCAGGCCAGAAACAATGTTCCCCCCAACCCAATATCCCCAAGTTCTGAACTCATTAAAAACATCCCAGGCTATAAAAACCACTAAAAAGATGCAAAGCTTTCTCTAGGATTTGAAATTCAGTGATTAGTATTTAGAAAAATGACCCCTAATGGTTTCATCTTAATTCACTTCCTGATAAAGCACTGAACTGAGAATGGCTTCTGATTTGATCTTCTTATCAATCTGAAAGCAGATGATTCTCAGCATGGCAGTTAACTGAGTATTCGGGTAATGTAGCTGAATCTCTCCTAAACCAAACAGCCCACCACCGTACCTGTATTAATACAGGGTAGCATTAAACAGAGGAGCCTACAATGTGTATACCCAAAACAAAAAATGCTCCGCCTGTCTAAAAGGTCAACATGGTTTTTCTTTAAAAAGTACACATAAGATTAAGTACTTATACATTTCCTTAAATGTATACCATAATGTATACATTTAAGGAAAAACCAAAGAATTAATATTTTCTCTTCAAAAGGCACAATCAAGTTTCTTGCTGATTAGTGTATTTCTTTACACTTTAAGAATATTAATTATGGACTTCGGCCAAGATGGAGGCATACGTAGACGCACTGTGCCTCCTCACACAACCACGATAGGGACAATTTAGAAACAGAATAACAACCAGAATTGACAGAAAATTGAACTGTATGGAAGTCAGACACCCAAGGAGTTAAATTTGACCCGTTCATCCAGACCAGTAGGAGGGGCGGAGTCAGGCAGCCGGGTGCAGGTTGTGGAGCAGAGAGCAGAGCAACCTGGGCAGGGCGCAAGACCGCAGCAGGCAGACCCTGGGTGCACAAGCGGTGGTTGATGGGCCCAGCCAGGGGGTGGCGACCGGCAGACCCAGCGAGGCAGCAATTGTGAAGCAGGGCACTGCACACAACTCAGGGTCCCAGCGCCAGGAAATGGAACCTTGGAGCACTGACTGAAAAGGAAGGTCCCGAGGGGCGCACAGGCCCACCCACATGGGAGTTGGCACCAGAGGGGCCCAGTTTGCTCGGGGAAAGCAGCTGAAGGGACTGAGGTCCTACAGAGAGCAGAGCAAGCGTCATTGTACCTTTTCAGACCCCGCTCCCACATACAGCCTCACAACCCAGCAACTGGGGTGCCCCATCCTGGTGAACACCTAAGGCTCCACCCCTCATATGTAACAGGTTCAACCAGACCAAAAAAAAGAAACAAAAAACAAAGAGATGGCTCAAACAGAAGACCAATGAAAGCCCCAGAACCCATCCTTTTAAGTGACCAAGAGATAGCCAACCTATCAGATGCACAGTTCAAAGCACTGGTGATCAGGAAGCTCATAGAATTGGTTGATTTTGGTCACAAACTAGATGAAAAAATGAAGACTACAATAAGTGAAATGAAGAAAAATGCACAGGGAACCAATAGTGATGGAATGAAAGATGGGTCTCACATCAATGGAGTGGACCAGAAGGAAGAAAGAACAACCAAACAGAAAAGAATGAATAAGAATTCAAAAAAAATGAGGAGAGGCCTAAGACCTCCAGGACATCTTTAAACATTCCAACATCTGAATTATAGGGGTACCAGAAGGAGAAGAGGAAAAACAAGTGGAAAAGATATTTGAACAAATAATAAAGGAGAACTTCCCCAATTTGGCAAAGGAAATAGACTTCCAGGAAGTCCAGGAAGCTCAGAGAGTCCCAAAGAAGTTGGACCCAAGGAGGAACACACCAAGGCACATCATAATTACATTACCCAAGGTAAAAATGAAGGAGAGAATCCT
>CM052543.1:37079253-37113919 GCA_028533065.1 Trachops cirrhosus
GAAGCTAAAGACCTTATGACACATGGACATGAACTAAAGGGGGGGAATGTGGGTGGGAGAGGGTGTTCAAGGTGGAGGGGAATGAAGGGGGTAATGGGGCAACTGTAATAGTATAATCAATAAAATATATTAATTTAAAAAATAAATAAATAAAAGAATATTAATTATATGTCATTTGTTGCAACTATTCTTTTCCATTTTGTGGTTTGTCTTCATTTTGCTTATAATGCCTTTTGCAAAAGAAAAAAGAACTACTATGTCAAAATTCATCAAGCTTGTCTATTATGGTTGTTGGCTTTGGGGTCATGCCAAAGAATGCTTCACCTACCTGAAATATGACAGAAACAGGGAGTTGCCACCCAATATCTACATTGTACTACTTCCAAATAAAAAAACCCCTGAAATTTTAATGGTATTTGAAATGAGAAGATATCAAGCCAAAAGATGTTTCCCAACTTTCCTTTTATCTGTGTATGGCCATGTGATTAAATTCTGATCAATGTGTTGACTAGGAATTCCAGAAAGGTTACTTAAGAGCAGACTCAGGTTGAAGGTGGGCCTTTTGTCTTTATCAGAAATGCAAATGTGAGTGCTGGAACCCAGCAGCCATCCCAGCCCAAGGGGTGACTTTGAGTTAGAAGCCATGCACTCAAAAGAGCAAACTGGAAAGTTGCAGGAACCATGGTCTTAAGACTACCTGGTGCCTCCCAGACCTGGGTAGCCTATCTCTAGATCTTGTACTTACATGAGAGAATTTTTAAAATGTGCCTTCTGTATTAAGTCACTGTTATTAATGTTTTTCTGTCACACATAGAGAATGCTGATTATAAATAATCTGATTGTTTCTTTTAGAATTTTAATAGTTTTATTTTCTGTAAAATTCAAAACACATGAAAATTTTGGCAAGTGGAGCAGAAATGCAATAATTAGCCAAACAGCCAATTATCCCAACACCATTTACTGAATAACCCACTTTCTCCCCCACTGATTTGAAATGCTGCCTTTACCAAATACTATACTGCCATGTTACTGTTTTTGTTCCATTAGCATTAAGTGGGGGGGGGGAGGGTAGGTATAGTCTTTATTTTCTCTAAAAAATGAGAAGTCCACTTATCTCCAGAAAGCTGAAAGTGGAAGAAGAGCTAAAGACAAGTGGGAGAAGGGAACGTTCAAGGGCACTGAGGGCTCAGCTGAGATGAGAGTCTCCAGGTCACAGCAGAAGGGTTAACTGTCCAGGTTGGACTCTGCACCTCCCACTGCCTGCATTCAGGTTCTGCCTCCGTGATTTACTAGCTGTGAGTCAGAAAAATCGCTTTATCTGTGTACACTTTGGTTTCCTCTTTGATAAAATTAAGATAACCCTTTAGAACACAGGTGGCAAACACCGAATCCGGCCCTCCACCTTGTTTCTACCCAGTGGCAGCGCCCGAGCTCCTTGTCCCTTAGTTAAGGAGTAGTACATTTATACAGTCCTAAAATTACATTTGACCCTTGGAAGGCAACCATGAGGCTGATGTGGCCCCCAGTGAAAATGAGTCTGACACCCCTGCTTTAGAACCTACCTCAAGGTTGCTGTGTTAAATGTGTTATTATATTAAAAGCTTAGAACAGTATCTGGCATTAAGTTCTATTATGAACCATCATCATTATTAATAGTTATAATGTAATTGTTACTGTCATTGTCAATATCATCATCATCATCATCATCATCACACCAGCATTCTTATTATTAAGTCAGCAGGTACTTTTGTTTCATATAGTATTATCAAGAATAATGTTAAATTTTGTCAGATGGTTTTTGGGCATCACCTGAGATGATTATGTTTGCTTCTCTAAAAACCTTTTATTTTGAATAAGACTCCATTTCACGCCCACTAGAAAGGCTATAATAAAAAAGGCAGATAATAACAAATGTCGGTGAGGATACAGAGAAACAGGAACCCTCACACACTACTGATGGGAATGTAAAATAGTGCAGCCACCGGAGAAAAAAGTTTGGCAGTTCATCAAAACATCCAAATTACAGTTACCATATGACTGAGCAACTCTACATATAGGTATGAACCCAAAAGAAATTAAAACATATATCCATTCGAAAACTTGCACCTGAATGCTCTTAGCAGCAATTTTTCATAATGGCCCAAAAATGCAAACTCAAATATCCATGAACTGGTGAATGGATAAATAATGTGACATACCCACATGATGAGACACCCATCAGTAATAAAAAGAAAAGAACTAACAACACATGCTACAACATGGCTGGGCCTCAAAAACAGTATGCTAGGTGAAAGAAGACGTGTGCTGGACGGTCGCAAGAAAGATCACATGTCGTGTGATGGCAGCTGTATGCAATGCCCAGAAGAGGCAAATCTATGGACACAGGAAGCAGATTAGTGGCCTCCTGGAACCAGGATTAACAGCAAATTAGCATGAGGGACCCAAAGTCCTAAAGCTGAGTTACAGCGATGCTGGCGCCACTTCCCAGATTCACTAAACGACCACCACACTGCGCACTTAAAGTGGTCAGATTATATGACGTGAAATATGCCTTGAAGAGTTATTTTGTGAAAAATAAGGGAGTGGCTGGAGATTAAAGAAACTGTTCAAAGTTTATGTTATTTTGTGTAAACATGGTAAAACTTAAATTATAAACATCTATATCAACAACAAAACAAAACATCATTGTAATAGTAGGTTTCCTAGTACTTTATCATTCTTGTATTATTGAAATAAACCCTACTAGGTTACAGAATATCATTATTTTAATAGAAAGACATATTTATTTTACTATTGTTTAACATAAATTTGGGTATTTCCACTTCACACTGGTCAGAATGGCCATCATAAACAAGTCAACAAACAACAAGTGTTGGAGAGGATGTGGAGAAAAGGGGACCCTAGTGCACTCTTGGTGGGAATGCAGACTGGTGCAGCCACTGTGGAAAACAGTCTGGAATTTCCTCAAAAAAATAAAAATGGAACTGTCTTTGACCTGGCAGTTCCACTGCTGGGATTACACTCTAAGAATCCCAAAACACTAATTCAAAAGAACCTATGCACCTCAATGTTCAGAGCAGCACAATTTACAACAGCCAAGTGCTGGAAGCAGCGTAAGTACCCATCAGTAAATGAGTGGATCAAAAAACTGTGCTACATTTACACAGTGGAATACTATGAAACAGAGAGAAAAAAGGAGCTCCTACCCTTCGCAACAGCATGGATGGAGCTGGAAAGCATTATGCTAAGAGAAATAAGTCAGGTGGTGAAAGACAAATACCCTATGATCACACCTATAAGTGGAACCTAATCAACAAAACAAAGAAACAAGCAAAATATAACCAGAGACATGGAAACAAAAACCAAACTAACAGTGACTAAAGCGGAGGTGGGGGATAATAGGGGAAAGAAGGAGAAGGATCAAGGAACATGTATAAAGGACCCATGGACAAAGACAATGGGGCAGGGGGAGGGCTGAATGTGGGGAAGGTAGGATAGGAAAGAGTAATGGGGGAAAATGGGGACACTATCATTGAATATCAATAAAAAAGTTTTTTTAAAAAAAGAATAGAATCCTTCCAGCCACTGAAGGATAATCTCTGCTTAGAGGTGACCTGCTCCCATGTTTTGTGGAGTGTACTGTCGCTTAATAAATCTGCTCTCCCTCTTTCTGCTATAGAACAATAATTTGGGTATTTATATGCCTGAGATTTTTTTATGTAAGTATTTTTAAAAAATATTTTTCCTATTGACTTTGTCAGATTTAATATCACTATATTAGCCTCATAAAAGTAGGAGGGATCACAATACCTGATATCAAACTACATTACAAGGCCACTGTAAACAAAACAGTCTGGTACTGGCTTAAGAACAGACACATATATCAATGGAACAGAACAGAGAGCCCAAAAATAAACCCATGTCTCTATGGTCAATTAATATTTGACAAAGGGGGCAGAAGCATAAAATGGAGCAAAAATAGCCTCTTCAACAAATGGTGTTGGGAGAGCTGGACAGGTACATACAAAAAAAAAAAAAAATGAAACTCGACCACCAACTTACACTATACACCAGAATAAACTCAAGATGGATAAAACTTAAATATAAGTCACCATACCATAAAAGTCCTAGGGGAGAACATAGGCAGGAAAATCTCAGATATTCCAAGCAGCAATATTTTCACCAATATATCCCCTAGAGCAAGGGATATAAAGGAAAAAATAAACAAATGGGACTTCATTGAAATAAAAAGCTTTTGCATGGCTAAAGAAAACATCAGCAAAATGAAAAGGGGACTGACTTTATGGGAAAATATATTTGCGAATCATACCTTGGACAAGGGTTTTATCTCCAAAATATATAAAGAACTCACACAACTCCACTCTGGAATAGTTTTGTTAAGCCTCTCCAGAGAAAAACTTGATAATTTTGTATCCACATAGTTAATGTGTATAAGTCTACATCTAGCAATTCCAATGCTAGTTGTTTTTTTTTTTAAGTAAACAACAGCGATTCTTTCTGGATAATGGAAGTGCTTATGACCTTTCCTTATTTCCTGTGCTAATTTAAAATGTTGGCTTTTTTTTTCAATGAGAATTAAAAACAAATTTGCAATAACTACTATGGTTCCAACAAAAGAAAAACATATTACTTGATATTTTGATAGACTAACCTATACAAATACCTGGGCCTATAGCTTTTTATGAGTAATAGTTCTTATAATGGCCTCTAAATATTTTTATATATGCTTGAGATGTTTACATCTTGCACTTAATTTGTATTTCTACATCATTGCATATATGGCATTTTCTTACATAAGTTTTTAAATCTCTTCTACATCAGTTATTAACACCCTTTCCTCATTCCTTTTGCTTTATATTTGTGTTTTCTCATATATTTTTTTAGTCAGAATGTAACAGGGTACAGACAAGAGGGGGGCCCCACATAGGGATTTGGAATGGGGCCCAGAACTCAGGGTGTCCAGGAAATATTAGAAAGACATATAAGATGTCCTCACCCTTTCCCCCTTCAGGTGTCAGTTGGGGGAAGGGACACATGGAGCAGGGCCATTGAGAGCTGTTTTGCATAGCAACAGCTTTGCAGCTAACCTCTGGCAGTAGTCATTTAACATATCTATAACCTTTAACTGGTTTCATAGATATGTTAAGTAGCTGTGGCCATGCTCTAAGCCAGGGGAATGGAAGTAACTTTCCCACCAAGATGGAACTGGGGGGCAGGTCCCCCGAGTTACAGGGCCTGCATGGGAGCTTGGAGAAGGTTGGCTCCAAGACATGGGGCACACCTGCCCAGACTCACAATGGCAGCCCAGTAAAGCTGGAAGGATATGAGAGTGCTGGCAAGTGTAGCTGATTGTGGGAGGAGTCAAAAGTGGGGCTGCAGAGGAAGATTGGCGCTAGGATTTAAACCCAGACTCAGCAGCCATTGGATAGAGAACCACGCAGCTTTGCCAGAGTGGGGGCTCCCATGGCCATTGTGCAGAGAGAACCATGTGGCTCTGGCACTGCAGAGAACCATGTGGCTGTGGCAATTGAAAGGAGAGCCATGTGGCTTTGCCAGAGTGGGGACCCCCACAGCTTTAGAAGGGGGAACCACCACCTGACTTTAGCAGAGATCCCAGCAACACAGCTGATGGTGCTGGGAACCCAGGGAGGCCTACCAGCTGAGACGACGGATTACTGGGAAGAACTGGGGGCTGCCTGAGCCACGGACTTCTATTTCTTTTCCTGAGATACGGTACCCCAGACTGGGCAAAGGGGTGAAGGAAGGACTGTGTGTGTTTGTGGGTGTTTTAAGGGACTTTGGGATTTTGATGAAGACATTAGGTCACTACTTTAAGTCTGTACAGCATTAAATAAACATTTCCCTTCCTTTTCATGAATCTCTGACATTGAAAGACGTCTTTCCTATAAGGCGGCGGACATAGTGAACCTGGGGGGGGCTCCTTTCGGTAATAGTATATCACCCTTGGCCCCTTTGTTCTGTAACAAGAATAGCAAAATATTTACTTATTTTTAATTCAAAGAAACAAACCTTGGTTTTATTTATTAATATGACTTCTTTGTTTCTTTTTTCCCACTTTCTAATTCATTAATTTCTTTCTTCTGCTTTTTTGTTTCACTAATGCTTTGCTCCTTTTTTTGTTTACTATAATTTTCCATTTTTAGGTTCTACAATTTAATTAATGGTTGGTTTACTTATTTTCTATCGTTCTATTTATTTACTATAACAAGCTAAAGTTAAGAATTTTCATCTAAATATAGCTTTGGCTGGACTCCACAGTTTTGATATATGTACTATTATTTCCATTGTATTTTCTATGTCTATAATTTTAGTTTCTATTTCTGACCTTTTTTTTCCTGAAGTATCTCTGAAAGAGTTTGATTTTTAGGTGTTTAGGGTTTTGGTGTTACTGTTTCTTGTTGCTCCTTCACTGATAGTTTTACTGCATCAGAGTCAGTAAATAAGGCCCATACACTTCTGATCCCTTGGACCTAATGTCCCTTTTCATGGCCTGACCGGTTCCCTTTTAATGAAATATTCTATGAACATTATTTTTCTCTTGCTGAGTAGAAAATTCCATAAGCATTTTTTATAAATCAAACTTTTAATCACATTTCCTATCCTCTGTTTATGCATTTATTTTTTCTATTTGAAATGTCACATTATTAGTGAAGTGTGGTAGTCTCCCACTATAATTCTGATTTTTCTAATTTCTGAAGTATTAACAAATGTGGTTCTATATATTTAAATATTGCTCCATTCCTTAAAAGTAAAAGTTTAAGGATGCTAAGTCTTCACTGTTCATTGTCCTACTTATCAGTTTAAAATAAGTTTTATTTAATCACTTCTATGTCATTTCAGTATGTTTATTATAGAAATGTTAGCTTAATTAGCATGAGGCTTTGCAAAAAGAGCAGATAAAGACAATATAAAATCCACAGATATTTTGCACTTGTTATTTTAATATATTTAATGAAACTATTTCCTGAACATTTAAAGAATCAAGTAGTGGAAAGCCAACTCTAATCCTCCTGACATTTCCCCCATGTTCTCAGCTGCATTATTAAGGCCACTGTTTAATACCTGCTGCTCTCCAGGATCTTCCCCGATTAAATCTGACCGTCATAGCCCCGGGACCACAGCTCTCAACCATCACCTCTTACCATAAAGGCATACACTGCGGAGCTCTTGTTTTGTGAATCTGTCCAATGGAACTTCCCAATTCCTACGTCCTAAGGCACCGGTAGGACACTTGTGATTGAGTCGCTGAAGCGTTAGACAGTATAAAAATTAAAAGATCATAAAGCCAATGTAATGGAAAGAGCTGCTATTTTAATCTTTATCGGCCTGCAGAGTGGATCCTCTCAAACTGAACCTATGGGGATTAGATTCCTCCCAGAGAAGCCTACAGTAATCCACACAAAAATGGGCTCCAAAGCAGTGTGGAGTTAGAATCAATAACCTACCAATAGGAGTGGAAAGGAAAAAAGAAACACTTTGTAGACTCTCTCTGAAATACATTCTGTAATATGATGAATTTTAGCTCTTTGGAAATTAAAGTAATTCACATGAAGCGCTTTAAAGCCCTAGAAGAAGGATGACCTATAAAATCAGGATATTACAGTGATATTAAATCTAAAGTAGCAGCCACAGTGGAGCAGATTAAAGAAAACCAAACAACAGTTTTCTATTTCCCTCTGAAGTAATTTGGGAAGCCTTCAGAGCTAGCACAGCTATGCCATCCATTGGCACCCTTGTTATCTGAGAAATTCAGAACTGAAAATATGTTCGACCTTACGACTTCCTGAAAAGTGTTAAATGTGGTTCTAATGTGGCCCCTCTTTGTTTTCCAGGTTTTTCTAACAGGAAGGGAACATACTGGCAAGCATGAGTGACAGCCTACAGGAATCAAGAAACCATGCATGTTCTTCTCTAAGTTCACAGCCTACTTAGGATTTTTACAAAGTTCATTTACAGCATGGTTTTCCTAAATTAAAAATAAATGATAATCATAGTACTACATGCCTGGCAATAAAGAAGACCATGAGTTTAGTGCCAGAATGCTATAGTTACATCCTACAGCTAAATCGTACACAGAATTTATTATTAGCTGCACCAACAGCAGCCATACTTATAATACTTTGAGATAACTCCCACTGTGGTAAGAAAACAAAAAGGATCAATGACAGATAGTAAATGCATTTTTATGCTTGGATTTCCTTGCCTAATATTTTATAACAATTTTATACAAATAGTTAGAGCATTTATTTTGACAATGGGGTTGTAAAAAGTATTTCAATCCATAAAGGCCATGAATGCATGTCCTCTGCAGTCCTGGCTGCACATGGGACTCATGTGTTGAGGTATTTTAGGTGTCAGCCCAGAAGACTCTGATTTAGTCCATCTAGGGATAGGGCAGTTGCATCTTCAAAAGTTCCCCAAGTGATTCTGATGCATAACCAGAACTGAGAGCCACTTTTCAAAACCCTCCAATTTAGAAGTGGCCTCAGAATTCAACCAGTTCTCACTCTCTTTGGTTTCTAGTAACTTCTTTCCAATGGCTCTACCAGTTAACTTCCCTGAACATCTGCATCAGATCTCATACCATCCTCACATACAGCATTCAAAGTTAATTTTATTACTTTCCCACAAAACATGCTTGAGATCCTGCAGTAAACCTGACAAATCACATGACCATCCTCCCAGGCGCTTATGCCAAAAATATGGGAATGGGGATCCCTCCACTTCTTTCAGCGTGCTGGCTACTTTACTTTTGAGTATTTTTTATATCTATCCCCTCTTCTTCAGCTCCATTTTTTTAAAGCATTCCTTCAACACTGCTGCCTAATAAACACTAAGAGTCTACTACTTCTGGTGTTTTCTCTAAACACCCCAGCTCTGAATCTCTGGTTGCCTGTGTACCACTGCACCACAGCTACCCAGCCCTGCCATGGATAGCCACCAGTCTTCAGGTCATGCACCCCCCATTTCTGGCTGGTTGTCAGTCTCTCCACCACTACTTTTGTCTTAATTTTTGGTTTATTCAATACCTCCAAAATGCTGGTATTTCCATTCTTTTCCTTGTCTCCTTCAATAATTTGTCCTCCACCTGACCTTAGGGCCTTACTCCCAAGATCACACCCGAGACTGGCCACCCAGCCACTGCAGCCCCTCCATAACCTCTGGCCCCCTCCCCTTCACTCTCAGTAAGCCTCCCACCCCAGAGGACCTACAATCCCCTAACCCTTTCACCTCGTCATTGTCCTTAACCTCTCACATGTCCACTTTACTCCCCTTACTCAGATGAAATTTCAGTCAGTCACTCCAATCACTCTATTCTGCAGACCCTCAAACTCTGTCACTCTCATTGTCACATATAAGTACAACCCTGCTCAAACACAAACTCCTGTCTCTTCATGCCTGCACAAACAGCTGTATGGAAGAAAATTTCACACCGATGGTGGTGGATATCACTTTCCATTCATGATCATCAGCTTCAAGTGGGCCCTTCATGTTGCCTGGCCAGCATACTCCACCTCCCCCATCCATTCACTGTCCCATCTCCTGGACTATCATTTATACCTTTCCTGCTTTTCAAGCCTCCATCACCTCCTACTCCATCCTCACTTTCAGCTGATACCTGGCTGCTTCCTTTTTCACCCATAATGGAAGAGAAATAAGAAGACAAACTTATGTAACACCCTCAAACCACATCCATGTACCCGGGCCCGTATACTCTGCACTGACTCCCTGACAATGAACAAACTGTTGAAAAACCCACCCACTCACGCACATCACTCAGGAAGTTCAATCTTCTGTATCATTTTTAAGTTCTCTCCAGCATACAAACATGCAGTCTTTTTCCTTTCTTTAAAAACCATCTTTTAAATTATTCTTTTCTTTCACAACAAAAAAAGCAATGTAATTCTCTTTCTTCAACTTCTCTTGTTCTCTCTTGAAGAGACTCTAGTCAGACTTTCACTAACTCAACTCACCCAACCCTCCTCCAAACTCACTCAGTTCATCAATGAACCTCTGTGTTGCTAAATGCAACAGTCAGTTCTTGGTCCTCATTCTTACTTGATCATCAGCTGCATTTCACACAAGGCCTCCCTCGCTCCGCCAGGGATACTTTCATCACGTCCAGGACACCACAATCCCGATCTTCCATCCACTGTACTTGCTGATGATCTTTTCTCTTTCTGTTGTTGCTCCAGAACCTCTAATTAGTTGTTTGACTTCTTTTCTTTTCAATCTTCATTTGCCTGTTGGTGATCTAGTTTCTCAGCTTTAAATACCATCTTTGTGCTGATGCTTCCTAAATGTACATGTGCAGACTAGACTTGTTTCTTGAACTCCAATGAAGGACATCCCAATAGTCGTTCAAGGATATTGCCCCAGCAATCCTCTCCTCCTTATCCTACATCATGCGTTTTTGTTCTCTACTGTATCATTCCCATCACATTAGTGCTGTTATCTCTTAGAATTTAAAGCAAAAACCAAAACCCTTGATCTCACTTTCCTCACCAGCAACTACTCATACACTTTTCTATTTGCTTGCTGAAAAGCTTAGAGTAGTCTGTACTCATTGTCCCCAATGCCCCTTCAGTCAATTTCTCTTAAGGTCACTCCAATCAAGCTGTTGTTCCCACCTCTTTCCCAAAACTTCTCATCAACATCATTTCCAGTGGCCCCGACATTACCAACTGTAGTGGTCAGTACTCAGTGCTCATTCTTATTGTACCAGCTCTCATGGTAGCATCTGACACAGCTGTTTATTCCTTCATCTTTGACACACCTTCTTCATCTTGGCTTTCAGGTCAACAGTCTTGCTTGGATTTTCTGGTCCCTCTTTATTATAATAGTCTTCTGTCGCTGGTTCTTCAACTTCTCTCCACTGCTTAGTGTTGGAGAGTTCTAGAACTCAGTCCTGGTCTTCTCTCCTCTAGTCACACTACCTTCTTAAATGACTTCAGCCAGACTTATTTTAAATATCTCTATGCCTGCAACTCTCACATTTGTATCTCTTGTCCAGCCATCTTTCCCAAACTCCAGACTCATATATGCAGCCTCCCAGTCTGTTCCCCACTTGGCTCACTAATAAGCATCTCCAACTTAACAAATCTAAAACTAAGCACCTAATCATTTCCCTCAGACTTACTTCTCTTACAACTCTATGTTCTTGCTCGGGCCAAAATCTTGCAGTCATTCTTGATCCCTGTCTTTCACACCCTACATCCATCCATCCATCAATAAATCCTGTCAGCTCTACCTTCAAGCTACCTGGAATCTGACCACTTCTCACTTCTTCTGCTGCTCTCACTCTGGGCCAAGTCACCATCTCCCACACCAGCCACATCACTGCTTGTCCTGACTCTACCCTTACACTCCTACAGTCTGTTTTCTGTATGCTGGCCAGAGTGATCCTTACTCTTCTCAATCCAGGTATTATCATTTCTCTGCTTAAAACTTTCTAGCAGCTCCCCATCTTACTCTGAGTAAGACAGCTTATAGGGTCCATGATCAGCCTTCCATCACCACTTTGACCTCGCCTACTACTTCTCTCTTGTCAATTACACTGCAGTACCACCACCCTTGGCTAATACATGAACATGGCAGGCATGTTCCTGCCTCAGGACCTTTATACCTGCTATTGCCCTGCCTGGAACGCACCTTCCTCTTCATATATGCATGCCTGTTCCGTATCTCCCTTTGACCTTTATTCACATATAAACTTTTCAGTGATGCCATTTTATTTCCCACACCTTATTCTCTTCCCAGGCTTCATTTTTCTTTTTATTACTGTCTAACATACTATGCATTTAGTTCATTTATTTATGCATTATCATTTTCTTCTCACCAACATATACATTTCACGAGGGCAAGCTTTTTGTTTGATTCCCTACTGTATGTACAACACTGTATCTAGGTCTATGGTATGTACAATACCTAGAACAGAGCCTTGCACAAAGGAGATGCTCAATAAACATTTTTAAGTATATTTTCCTGATTATGTTATTACAGTTGTCCCAATTTTTCCCGTTTTGCCCCCCTCTGCCTGATACCTCCCTTCCCACTAACAACCTCCCCCCAGCTTAGTTCATGTCCATGGGTCATGCCTGTAAGTTCCTTGGTTTCTCCATTTCCTATACTGTTCTTAACCTCCTCCTATCTATTCTGTACCTACCAATTATCCTTTTCAATTCCTGAACCTTTTCCCCCATTCTCTGCCTTATCCCTCCCAGTTGATAACCCTCCAAATGGTCTCCATAACTATGATTCTGTTCCTGTTATGGTTTGTGTAGGGTTTCTTTTTTTTTAATTTGCAGTTGTTGATAGTTGTGAATTTGTTGCCTTTTTTAATGTTCATAGTTTTGATCTTTTTCTTAAATAAGTCCTTTAATATTTCATGTAATATGTCTTGGTGATGATGAATTCCTTTAGCTTTATCTTATCTTGGAAGCACTTGATCTGCCCTTCTATTCTAAATGATAGCTTTGCTGGACAGAGTAATCTAAGATGTAGGTCCTTGCTTTTCATCACTTTGAATACTTCTTGCCAGTCCCCTCTTGCCAGCAGTTTCTTTTGAGAAATCAGCTGATAATTTTATGGGTACTCCTTTGTAGGTAACTCTCTGCTTTTCTCTTTCTGTTTTTAAGATTCTCTTTTTATCTTTAATCTTTGGCACTTTTTTCTTTCTTTTACTGTTGTTCAAGTACAGTTGTCTCCATTTTCCCACCACCACTTTGTCCCATCCCTCCACCCTCAATCCTTACGCCCCTTTGGCTTTGTCCATAGGTCCTTTATACATGTTCTTTGATGACCCTTTCCCTTCTTTCCCATTATTTCCCTCCTTCCTCCTCTCTGGTTACTGTCAGTTTTTTCTTAATTTCAATGTCTCTGGTTATATTTTACTTGCTTGTTTGTTTTGTTGATTAGGTTTCACTTATAGGTGAGATCATATGGTATTTGTTTTTCATCGCCTGGCTTATTTCACTTAGCATAATACTCTCCAGCTCCATCCAAGCTGTTGCAAAGGGTAGGAGCTCCTTCTTTCTTTCTGCTGCATAGTATTCCACTGTGTAAATGTACCACAGTTTTTTGATACATCCATTTACCGATGGGCACTTAGTTTGCTTCCAGCATGTGGCCACTGTAAATTGTGCTGCTTTGAACATTGGGGTGCATAGGTTCTTTTGAATTGGTGTTTCAGGGTTCTTAGGTTATAATTCCAGCAGTGGAATTTCCTAAAAATCTGGCAGTTTCTTTAACTGCCCCAACCCCCAGTGGTTTTTTACAACCAGAATTTATGGGATTTATCTTCCCAGTGCTGGAACCCTGGGCTGTGCAGTCTGCCATCGCTCACTCCCAAGGTACGCCTCTTCATTTTTATCCATCATATGTGAATGTGGGACCACCCGTGCCTATTCAGTGGCCTCCACCTCTCCATGCCCCACCACACCCGCCTCTCTGCTTGTCTCTGTGTCTCCTCCCCTCCTACCAGTCTGGATAAATGTGGCTTCTTTAAATCCTTGGTTTTCGCACTTCCATACAGTTCGATTTTCTGACAGTTCTGGGTGTTATTTGTTTTGAAATTTAGTTGTAATTCTTTTTGTGGTTGTGTAAGGAGGTGAAGTGTGTCTACCTACACCTCCATCTAGACCAGAAGTCCTCAATAAACATTTGATGAGTAGATGAAATACATCACTAAGTAATAATCTATCCAATCAACTTCATCCTGCCTCCCAAGTGATCTAATTAAGAGACAAATCTGTTCACCTCAATTTTCAGCTTAAAACTCTTCAATGGGTCTTCAGCACTATAGTTGATACAAAGTGAACTGTCTCTAGTGCAGGCATATCCCATAAATGTGGTTAAGTAGAGTTTATGTGTGTGGGATGTGGTGGTGGGGTGGATATGAAAAATGGGGAGTGCATGATCCACCTAAAAGCATTCAGTTCAATTATTTTTGCTGGCTACTTGGCACCCCTTGTATACAGAATAAACACCATCTCCACAGCACAGCTTGGTAGGCACTAGGCAGACTTCCCATGCTTACTCCCTCCTGGGCCTTGTAAAATCAGAAAAATACAGACTACGCATATCCACAAACTGAGTGATTGCAATGCAACTGAACACACTGCTTTGTCATTATTAAATAACCAGGCAAGGAAGCAAGATGTCACTGTTGGCATAGTCTGAAATTATTATCTGGAGCCCACACATGTGAACCAGATGACTAAAGTTGCTAAGGACAGTTTTTACAACTGTATGAGGTATTATAGCTGCATTTAAGGGTGACATGATTGGGGGATCTAAAGTAGGTAAGCTGCCATTCAGTGATTTCAATCTGTCAGGACCATACCTTGGACGAGAAGAACATCCTTGCCATCCCCTTGAGCTTCTTTCCCATGAAGAACCAGAAAGACTTGAATGCACTCGCCGAACTTCCCCCATCCTGAAATCTCCTGCAGTACTTTGCTGAGAATGGGTCCTTTGGGCTCCCTACTGTACACTGTACTTCTTTCAAGATTTCTGCATCAGAGTGCTCTAGCTCAAGTTCTCTGTGGGACTTGGACAATGGCATGCAAGACCTTCTGTGAACTGATCAGTGTTTACTAGAAACAGACAGCATTTCCAACACACACTCCATTTACTTTTACCAAAGATCCACTCTTTTCTGTCTTAGGACTTTTGTAAATTCCTAGATGGTCCTTTCTAGGCAAAGTGCTCCACCCAAAAATCAATTTTTCTGGGAATCCTCTGCAGACCAGCTCAAGTCAGCTAATTATTTCTCTCCTTTCCTGCACTGTATCCAGCATATATCTCCCTTCTTGTCTTTATTTCATTTGTTGTAATTATTGTTTTATCTCAGTTCCATAGAGGCAATAACCATGTCTCATGTATCTCTGAATTACTGATGCCTAATCTAGTACTGGCCCTTAAGAGGCACTCAATTTTTTTAAAAATTTAACTTAATTATAATTACAAAAGAGTGATTATATCTGTATGGCTAGAGTAAAGGCTACATAAGTGCTGGGAGGGTAGGGATGTTGGAAAGAGTGAAAGAAAACATAAAGAAAAAGATACCCAAGTTATGTAACAACAAATTGTTTCCATGTTCCACATAAAGGCAGCCCTTTGCATTGGAAAGGATGTTACAACATGTCAGTTTTCATCTCTTTGCCATTATGGACAGAAAATGAAAACCTCTAACTTCTCAACATTGTTCAGTTAAAGCTTAGCCACTACCCCCCAAAATGAATGCTACAACGAAATTTTTAAAGGCAGTCTCGTTAGTATAGTGGATTAATTATAGTCAGATAACCTGAGTTCATTCATTATATGGTATTCCTTCTATGAGCTACTTTAACAGGATGTTTATTTTTTAACTAATGCAAATTGGTAAGAAAAACATTAAGAGTCTCAAAAATAAACTGTCACATGGTAGAGAATGAACACCGGAAGTTTACAGAAGAGGAAATATAAGTAGATTTAAAATATTAAAAATATTGAACTCTACCAACAAGAAGTACAAATCAAAACGACAACGAGCTAGCTACTTTAAAAAGTACAGTTAAACGGGCATCTGTACACCCTGTTAAATTAGCAACCTTAGTTCACATTACACCACCTAATGCTAGTAGATTCACTGTTGGCATGTAGCAGGGCTTAATGGAATAGATCTCTTGGAAAGCAATTTGAGCACACTGCCAATAATTTATCATAAAGAAATTTTCCCAAAAGAGTGGGATACCACATATATTATTTATAACAATGAAAAATTAGAATCTAGAAATGCCCAGAAAAAAACAGTTAAGTTAAAAAGATGTGTCTACTCTCTGGAACATACATTGTCATTACAATAATTGCACAATAATGATTGTTCATTATGGAAAAATTATAGTAATAACAGGAATAATGGCTAACATTTAGTGAACATTTGCTATGTGCTGGGTACTATGGTATTTCACACGCATTATGAGATAGGTACCAATACAGGGTTACCAGATTTAGCAAATAAAAATATAAGATGCACAGTGCAATTTGGATTTCAGATAAACAACTATAATTGGTTAGGGTAAGTATGTCTCATGCAATATCATCTGTTGCTTATCTGAAATTCAAATTGAACTGGGCATCCTGTATTTTATCTGGATACTAGCAATCCACTTTACTGATGAGAAAACAAGAATACAAAGATTGTTACCCAGGGACATTGAGCAAAAAGTTGTAGTGAAATGGTAAGTTTACAAAAAAGCAGAATAGAAATATTTGTCCGTGAACGATTACAAACAGGCGCAACACGCGTGCTCATGGACATGGCTGAGAGGACACAGGGACAGGGCATGCTGCTATCACCAAATCCATTCACTGAGCGTGTGCGCCAGCACAGCGCTGCCACAGCCTCCCACTCCCGTTTTACAGATGAATACAGTGAAGAGGAGAACATTTTCCTCAAGGTCATAAAGCTAAGTAGGTGCAGGTTCAGATTCTGACTCCAAAGCTCTCGCCTATTCTACTTTGCCATGTTGGTTTTACTGGGTGAGTTCATTTATTTTTCTTTCAGCTGCAGTTCTATCAATGTTGATATAAAAGTTTTCGTGTGATAAAATACAAGCACAGAATGAATATTTCAAGAGATCTGAAAAACCTAGTCGTTGGGAATTACTTTGGTTTAAAGCCATTGCTATATCCAACCAATAAAACACTTAAAAGAAAAAGCCACGATGCACTTTTACGGCAGAAACTGTGATTTCATTTTGAAAGGAGAAATACATACTCCAACTTACTCGTTAAAAAATGAGGCTGCTCTCCCATTTCTGCCTCTCGCTAGGTACTCCCCTTCCTCTAACTCACCAGCATGTGAACTGGCTTGCGCCTTCAAGGAAATCAGTTATGGGAAAGCACATGTGCACATGCAGACACAGAAATGCCAATATGCTTTTACAGTGAAAGCAACGCCCATCCTCTCCACAGAACAGACAATGTCAGGGTGGTTTCCCTGAGGTGTCAGCTTAATTTTTCCACGCGAGTTTAAGCCCACATCAAAAAGTTTGTGCGTTTGACTATTTATTCTCGAAGAGGCAGCTGGCCACTGGGCTGCCTGTGATGCCTTTACCAGTTTGCTTTTGCTTTTCCCTCTTGATAATTACCTCATGACTACACCACTCACTGGTCCATGTAGAGAAATCCTACAGAGATGAAAACACACTTGTTTAAATAAAACATTTATGAAGAAGCCCCAAAATGTCACTGAAGTAAATGCAAATTAGATCTTCACATATTTATTATGCATCCAATATGCCACTCATTCCTTAGGAGACTATTTTCTGATTGCAATTAACATTAATTTTTAAAATTAATCCCATTGTGCATAATCACATCAATGTCTGTTCGTAAAAATCCAGTGTTTTCAGGTTGGTTCTCTTTCGACTATCTTTGAAAATGTGATTTAAGGATAATATTTAATCTTGATGATTATTTTGGAAACTTTTCCTTAGAAACTATATTTAATTATTATTTTACATGTACTCTTCTAATGAGTTACTTCACTCTAATTCAGTATAATGTGACATTAGTAAAGTTTCCACATTCTGGCCTTTTAATGAAATAGTATTTGGACATGATTTTCTCAATTTGTTCTTTTTTCCCCCATTGAGTGAACATAATACATTCTCATAATATTTTTAAAGAGCCCATGAAATAAAAGCTTGGGGTAATAATGTCAAAAGAAAGTTAAGAACCAGTTGATTTGGGTAGTAACAGTACAAGAGTAACAGTCAAAACCCCAGACATTTGATAGCATCTCTCCTAATGTTGCAAGAAAGACATGGGAGCCAAGCAGAGTCCTGTGGATTCCTTCTTCACTGAGGGTCGTCACGGTGGTCCTCCATCCACACGGCCGCACACTGCAGTCAGCCGAGGAACGCAAACAGTACTGAAACTAGGCCCTGGCCCCAGAGGTTCCAGTTTAATGTTTTAATTTTGTTTGTTTGTTCAAACTCCCTAAATGGTTTCTCATGGTGAAAACCACTGGTCTAAAAGCTTTTCCTGAGTAGGGTTAACGCCCACCTAGAAAGAGGAGTCATCAGTGGCGTGTCACGAGGCCCTGCTTCACCTGCTGACCAGGTAAACCAGAAAATGAGGAAAAGTCTCTAGAAATACAAAGCTAGAATGTCAATGGAAAACCAGCATCCTGAATAATTCATAAAACTCAAAGATTTCATATCATTCAAATTTATATAATTCAAAAATTCATACCGAAAAACTGAGCTGAATCCTTAAAACTGCATAGAATTTAACCTACGCTTAGAGATTAAATCCAATATAGAAGTACCGAACGGAGAAAGTAGGTCTGAAGATGGCTCTGATGGAAAGTACCTAGGAAGTTTTCACTCACAACACCTATAGTCTTAGTACCTGTGATGTGTTTGCCTAAGATTTACTTTAATTTAGACTCGACTCTTTTCTTAAATGGAACCCATGGCCTTGGGCTAGTTTAGCTCTCTGAGCTTTCATTCACCAATCTTCTAGCAATGCTCCTCAAACCTTAATGTCCCTATGAATCACCGGAGGCTCCTATTAATACACAGAATCATACGCAGTAGCTCCAGGGTGGGGCCTGAGAGTCTGCATTTCCAAAAATCTCCTAGATGATGCTCACAGTGCTTGTCCACAGACAAGCATTTTGAGTAGCAAGGTCTTAGAAGACATTATGAGGGTTAAATTAAATGACCTACATAAAACCCGTGGCACAGATGTGGCTGGCACCCTACAGAAGGAAAGACTTGTGAGGGAAATAATAAAACATGGTGAAAACCTAGAAGTCCCATGATCTAATCTTTTCTTTTCCAGATGGGGAAACAACAGGTCGAGAAAAGTTAAAATCTCCACTTCCTAATAGGCAAAGGTATGTAATGAGAAGAGACATTCTCTTTGACAGCAGAAAGTACAATCAAGATCAATGAGTGGAAGTTAAAGAGAGCTTTTCATGCCATATAGGGAGAAACGTTTTAACAGTAAGTGCTGTCCTATAATCAACGGGCCCTCGTTAGGAGTAAGAATGAAGCCCCAGAATGAGCACAGACCATCTGATGACATTAAAGACATGCTTTGGGTCACTGCTGAATATCTAAGAGACACTACACAGTTAGTACAGTTAAAAAGAATAATACAGAAACTTCCTTATTCCTCTCCTCACCCCAACTCAACTCCCCCTGAAGTCTTCTCCTTTGTAGTGAATTGAGATGCTTAAGCCAAAAAGCTTTGGAGTCATCCTTAACTTCTGTTCTCTCATGCCTCACATCTATTCCATCACCAAACCCTAATGCTATACCTTCAAACTGTCTGTAGTCCAGTTATTTCTTATCACATCCATTAAAACCACCCTGGTCCAAACCACCCTGGTCCAATAGGACTTTGTAACCCAAACTACAATAGCCTCCTAACAAGTCTCTCTACCTTCAGCTATGATCTGTTCTCAACACAGCAGCCAGTGTACGGCCACTTCTCTGCTCAACTCATTCTGATGGTTTTGCATCTCATTCAGAATAAAAATCAAAGACCATATAATAGTTTACAAGCCCAACATGATCTTCTCTCTCAAATCCTTGATCAGATTCCTT
Source organism: Trachops cirrhosus (assembly GCA_028533065.1). Lineage (NCBI taxonomy): Eukaryota > Metazoa > Chordata > Mammalia > Chiroptera > Phyllostomidae > Trachops > Trachops cirrhosus. Next base: position 37,098,903 of record CM052543.1, read on the forward strand.
GTTATTCTCTATCTTTTTCACTCTGCTTCAGATGCCCTTGAACTCACAGTTCCTTGAATCACATTAAGGACGCTTCTACCTCAGGATCTTTGCACTTGCTCTTCCCTTGGCCATGAAGGTTATTCTCTGAGATTTGCAAGTTTATGCTCCACATTGCCAATACAGCATGGAGCAAAAGTAGGTTTACAGTTGTTTGCATGGAAAATAATACAACAATTAATAAATAATAATACAAGAATAGACTCTCTGTTTCATGAACTCACAACTGTAAACCTACTTTTACCCCACTCTGTATATGAAACAACCTGAAGACACTTAGCAGAAACATTTTAATTGCTTTCCATGGGGGAAAAAAGGTGCTCGCACTTAGCTTAAAGGTCAGCATTTTACTTTCCATAGTTGGTACAGATGAAGGACTAGGTGAGGCAAATTGCACTTTAGAAAATCCTGTCTTAACATCAAGTTAAGGAAGATGAGGTGCTATGTTCCCACATCAGAGTACTGCCAACTATCTGGGCAAAGAATCACCCTTCTGAGGCCCCCTGGTCTGTAACCCAGGCTTATCCCACCACTAACAAAATGAGCAAACATCCTAGATTCAATGTAATTCTGCTATCCACAAGGCATTACATGTTTTCTCCTTTTAAAACCAAAGTTCCTCAATTGAGCTTGAGAAAACCTTGCCACCCCTAGGTAGCCATGGATAGACGGACAATGGATAGAGAAAGCTGGAGCACGCCATCCAGGTGGTTTTTGCTTTTGTTTTTTAGGAAAGGAAATCACACTGTTAGAGAGACAACTCTCTCTAGGGACTCATGTCCAGGGCTGCTGTGCATGGTGGTTTCGGTTCACACTACATAATAGCACAGGCACCCTTCACAGTTTTGCTGTGCAGCTTCTCCAGCCACTCACCTTTTAGGGCTCAGAAATTAAAGCCACTCTTGGCTTGCACAAACACCTTTAGAGGGATGGAGATAAATGCATCTGATATAAGAATTAATATGAGCAAGGAGGAGAAAGAGGGAAGTGAAGATGAATTCTGGCCTGAGCTGAAGTGCCCTGGAAGAGAGGGTGCACGCTGGATGTCAGCTTCAGCCTCAGTTCCTCTCACCTTGCATCCACAGCCTCCCAGAAACTCCTTCCTCAAAAGCAGGACACTCTTTGATGCAAACCTACAATTGTAGGGGGCTGCCTCGAAACCCCTATGCCCTAGTTTAAGAAAGCAGAGCATTGCTTTCAGGAACTCAGAGTATCAAGGCACATTCTTATCTATGACTTTCTCAGCCAAGAAATCAGATTTGTCTTTTGTAAGGAGCCTCCTCTGTGATTCTTTCTCAAAGGCTGCCCAGTACATGGGCTGACCAAAACCTAAGGATATGGAAGCCAGCTCGTGGCTTACAAAGAACAGAGGCATAAAATCAGCCAAAAAGATGTTAAACATGCAACTCAGCAAGAGACCTCATCCATCTTTTCTGGTACAAAAGCCAAAGGCGACTGCTTATTGGGGACAACAATGGGAGCTGTGGCACAGTCACGGGAAGGAAGTGGGACACAACAACACTAATGGTTGCTTTGGAGGAAGCATGTTAATAGTTTTCTTGTTCCCGCTGGTAAAAGACAGAACTCTCTGCACTTGGGACATCATCCTGGGCCCCCGATTAATTCATGAAATGAAGCACGCTCATTCGAGTCTGCGGTCTGTGCAGCCCGTCACATTCAGCAACAAGACTCACAAAGACTGGACATTAAAACTCTGGGGAAATCATTTGGGACCAACAGTATTTCTCGGCTTAATTCTCCACTCTGAGTAACACATTACTGATCATCTGATAAACTTAATTAACATAACCACAGGCAATGGGGAACAATCATCTTCCTTCTTCAATAGAAAAAAAACCTTTGAGTAGAGAAAATCTGCTGTAAACTTTTAACAGATGAATTCTCTTCACCCTACAGACCCATTGTGGACATACTATCAAGGAAACGCTGTTTTAGTCGGGCTTAGTGTGTATCCCTTTATGAACCAAATAATTCTCTAATTTATCCTCTGGGTAAATAGATTTTTACATAATAGATTGCCTGAAAATGAGGTAGATTCGTGCTGGATAATTTGCACAGCAGTGGCTCATTTCCAGTATTTACACACAGGAATGCGAGGGGAAGGCCATTTTGCACCTCATCTTTAACAATCCAAACACAATACACTTTTATTTTTTTTTTTAGTAGTAAGGCTAAGAGAATATTCGAAAAAAAATAATTTCTCCAGGTGAGTAGAATCCCAAGTAAATATTTAGAAGGAATTTGTCTTCTATCAACCAGTAATGGATGAGAAGACAGAAGTGGGAGACCCAGGGCCCTTGAGGAAAGCAAAAGACTCCATCAAAACTGCCTCCTCCAACCTTAATTGGACAAATGCCAAAATAAATGAACTTTCCAAAGTTAGGAGCTTCGCAACTTTCACTAGGGATAACTGCAGGTGCACAAGCCATGACCGGTGAGCCCACCGACCAAGGTGTGCCCAGCGGTGGCAGCTGGTCGTGCCAGGCCCAGGCCGCCTCCACGCCAAAGGACCCACAGGGAACAGGTTCAGGCTCCGCTGCCCAGGGCCCGGGTCTCCCTCCGCCGGCCCAACGCCATATCCCGTCCCGCCCTTCTCACCCCAGACTTAGGAAGGGAAATAAGCGCGAGGTTGAGGCGTGCCTAGTGGGATTCAATCGCAGCCCGGGGCCGTCCCCAACTCCCAACTTCCCGGAGTTTTCCTCCGGCCTCCTCCCCCTTCCCACTGCTCTTAAGGCCGCCGAGGCCTCCCCTCACCCCTAGCACAGAATCTGGGAAGTGGAGCGCGCAGCTCAGAGCTCGGGAGCCTCCCCCAGGAGCCTGAGCGTAGGTAGCGCAGGTGGCGGGCGTGGTCCCTCCAACCCTAACCCAGCCCACCCGGAATCGGCCTCCGCGCAGCATCCTCCACCCGGCTCCTCGCCGGGTTCCAACATCAGGCCCCGGTGCGCTGGTTCCCTATCCCCTCCCCTAGCTCGGTGGCAAGCCCCTACCCCCACCCCGCACCTCTTCCCTCCAGTCCGCGTTGCTCTTCTTCCTCAGGCCCCTGTGCGGCCCCAACTCCCAGCCCAAGGCCCTCCGGTCAGGCTGGGCAGTGGCCGTGACACTCACCTGGGTCGCGGAGACGGGGTCTGGCGCGGTCCCGCAGGTGGTAGATAAAATCCTGGCAGCTGTCGTGCTCCAGGGCCCCACGGGCACAGAGCTCGGCCAGCAGCTGCAGCGCCTGGTGACAGAGCGCGTCCCTGGCCCCGGGCATCGCCCCCCCGCATCCTCGGACCGCGCCGGGCAGGCGGGCGCGGGAGACAACCCTCCGCCTGCCAGCTCAGAGCCGCCGCCTCCGGGCCGTCCGCGCTCGCCGCCAGGGACCCGCCGAGAAACGGACCGAGCCCCAGCCCCAACCGGCCCGGCCTCCCACCGGTTGCATGCAGCTCTTTGCCAGCCGGTCCTCGGTCGTTTGGGTTTTCTCTCTCTCCCCCTTCCGGCCCCTCCGTCCCTCCCCCGGCACCAGGAGAGGCGGTGCCGCAAAGCCCAGCGCGCCTCGCTCCTAGCGCTCCGCCTGCCACTCGCGGCTGCCCGGGGCGGGGCCGGGTCAGGGGTGCCCGCGGTAGAGTAGGATCTCTGTGGTCCCTACTCCGGCGCCGGCGGGGAACTGGGGGCGGGGGCTTGCTGGCTCCTAGAGGAGCGCGGAACTCGGCTTCGGACCTCGCGCTAGGAGCGGTCGTGCCCAGGCACGGAGAGTGTGAGCGGGTCCGCGTTCCGAGCGCTCTAGCCACCGCACCCCTCCGACCTGAGGAAAACCAACCTCACCCACGGTCCCTCGCCTCGTGTGTCCAAAGCACATTTTGGGGTGCGTTGCGGAAAAGGTGCAATCTGGACCACACCCGCCAGAAATGGAGAACAGAGCGCCGACTTCAAACTTGAAAAACATCGTCTGTCCGTAAACCACAGGCCTAAGAGTGCTAGATGCCCAAATGTGGGATTTGGGGTCAAGATCTCCATCAAAGGAAAGATTTCCCAAGCGCAGGGCCTTTTCCACCACCTTGTTGACTGGGAGAAGGTCGGGGCTTTCAGATCAGAACTAAGGTCAAATAACTGGCACCTGAGAAAGACATTGGGACGCACCTGGAACTTCGTAGGTCCTAGCTCGTTTTCTAAGCAACTGATTGGAAACCCGAGGATTGCCAACGTGTTTCCAGCACCCACGAAAGAAGAGTATCACTAAATTCTGAATTTTTGGAAGGGAACACAGGGCACCTCTCACACACCCACCTCTTCAGCCTTTCAGGCAATAAGCCCAGAAACAACTACGGAGTACTGAGCTCTTTTGTTTATATGTGCAGGCACTGTGCCACAAGCCTTTTAGATACATAATCTCATTTAATTCCCTGGATAGCACAGCAAGGTCTGTATAACTGTTATCCCTGTTTTACCAATGAAATAACCGGGACTCAGAAAAATGTCACCTACTCAAGTTCCTATGTGGGGAGGCAAGGTAACCTTGGCTCTTCTTTTTTTTTTCCCTTTCACATACTAGTGTCTAGGCCCCACCCCCCCTCTACAGCAATCAGAGTAGAATCTCTACAACCGGCATTCTTAGCCATAAGGTTGTATTGTTGCTAGGGACATCTCATAACAACCCATGCTGTGCAGAAAGGTACTTCAGGACAAGTTTTGAAATCCTGCTGTGAATTCTGCTAGGGCCTGAAAGACCTTCTACTGCAATGATTTTCAACCTTTTCATCTTGTGGCACACAGAAACTTGTTACTAAAATTTTGCAGCACACCAAAAAATACATTTTTTGCCCATCTGACAAAAAATAGGTATAATTTTGATTTATTCACACCATTGCCTATTGTTGTGTTGGCTGCTGTCATTTTTTTATTTGACAGTCTAGGAGAAAAGAGGTCAGTGCCCCTGACTAAATAGTCAGGTATTGCATGTTTAAAAATTCCTGCAGCTCGCCAGTTGAAAATCACTGTTCCATTGGAATAGCAGAGAAAATGAGGAACGTAAAGGTAAAGATAACTCCAGAGAGTTGTGAAAAGGCAAGTAGACTCTCTGCCCTAAGAAATTATGGGGCGGGGGGAGAAAGTGCTGAGAGGGAGCCTGTGGAGGAGGTAGAAAAGAAGCAGGTCCTTGAAAAGAGAGAAAGACACAAGAGGTGGAAGGCGAATCAGAGAGAGTGTGGTGCTAGGGCTGGTGTAGTAATGGTGGGAAGGAACTGTGTTAAAGCATGTAGATGTCTAATACTGATGTGATTATGTCAGAGAGAAACTGAAGACAATAAGAAACTGGTTTGAGTGACAACAGGGATGGACTTAGAGGGCTTTATGTTAAGTGAAGTAAGCCAGACAGAAAAAGACAAGTACCATATGATTTCACTTATATGTGGAAGCTGAAAAAACAAATGAATGAACAAAACAAAACAAAGAAACCCATAGATATAAAGAACTGATGGTTGCCAAAAGGGTGGGGTGTGAGGATGGGTGAAAAAGGTGAAGGAGAATAACAGGTTCAAACTTCCAGTTATAAAATAAATAAGCCCTGGCGGGATACTCAGTTGGTTAGAGTGTCATCCTGATATTCCAAGGTTGCAGGTTCCATCCCTGGTCAGGGCACATACAAGAAGCAACCAATGAATGAATGCATAAATAAGTGGAACAGCAAATCAATGTTTCTGTCTCTTCCTCTTTCTCTCTCTCTCTCAAATCAATAAATGAGTCATGAGGCTATCATGTACAGTATACAAAATATAATCTATAATATCAATAATTGTACAATGACAGATAGTTACTAGACTTACTGTGGTGATCACATTGTAAGGCATATAAATCTGTAATCACTATATGGTATACCTGAAATGAATGCAATATTTTATGTCAACTGTCACTTTAATTTTAAAAATTAAGAAAAAATTACTTTGCTAATTCAGGCAAGATATGAATGAGGGCCTAGAATTGGGCTATGTGAATTGGGCTAAAGGCATTGGCTGATTTCCAGAAACAAGCACATTTGAAAAACATTTCAAATGTTATTTGACAAAATTGTGACCAATGGAATGAGAAAGAAAAGACAAGAAAGTTTCAGAAACTGACCTGGGTCATATGTGGTTGGTCCCGCTTGATACCCTGAATTGCATGCCTAGGATTTAGGAGAGATGGGTGACAACAAAAGGTCACCGCTACCAATCTAATGTCCACAGGAGTCCCCACCCTGGGTGTGGTAAAGGGAGCAACTTTATTCAAATGAACAGTTTGCAAAACAAGAATTCAGAGCCTGGAAGAGAGAAAACAGTACCCTCCATAAAGACGAAGGGGAAGCCTGCTTTTATAGAGGAAATTGTAACTCGGGGGCCTCTGATTGGTTCATTTTTATGCAAATGAGAAACCCAAATTTGCACAGTCTGATTGTCTGGAATAGCAGTTGTCCTGACTGGTCAGCTTTGAGTGTTTTGATTGGTTGTTCTGGAGCCTCTCTGATTGGTCAATATAGATGCAAATGAGAATATAGCTGCTTAGTTCCAATTGGATGGGGGAGGTCTGAGCCCACTGGTTGAAAGATGATTTCAGGAACTCCTTTTTTTTCTTTAGATTTTATTTATTTATTTTTAAGACTAAAGGGAAGGGAGGGATAAGAGAGGGAGAGAAACATCTATGTGTGGTTGTCTCTCGCCCACCTCCTACTGGGGACCTGGCCTGCAACCCAGGCATGTGCCCTGATCTGAGAATCAAACCAGGGACACTTGGGTTTGCAGGCCAGCACTCAATCCACTGTTCTAGAAAAGAAACTTCTTTATAAGGTTCAGATGGCAGGAACACAATGCAGGAGGCTTAGAAGCTCAGTTTGTGGCTTCCCCCTGAAATTCAGTGTGTGTGACAGGGCTCAGTCAGCAGTGGCTGCTAGACTCTGGCTATGATTTTGGGGCCTAATTAACCACCAGGAGTCCTTTTTGGCAGATACATTCCTTCTCAGGGTTCATGAGGGAAACCTCAGGGTTCAATCATCCATAGAAAGGTAGAGATTGACTTACCACATTGCATAAGTTCCTCCAGGAAAGAAGGGCTGGAAAATGGGAGAGAACTTTGTCATGTAAAACGTGGCTTAACAAGGACAAGAACAATAAGCAGCAATCAAAGAAGGAGAACTCAGACAGAGGGGAGTCATGTGGGCCAAAGGAGGAGGAGCAGAGTGGATGGAGGAGTGATCAACAGCATCAGATGTCACTGGAACTTAAAAGAGAAAAAAGCTGTCCTTTTCCCTGACTGATGTGACTCAGTTAGTTGGGTATCAGCCTAGAAAGCAAGAGGTCACCCACCTCAATTCCCAGTCAGGGCACATGCCTGGGTTGCAGGTTCGGTTCCTGGTTGGGGTGTGTGCAAGGTGCGTAGGAGAGGCAACTGATCAATGTTTCTTTCGTACCAATGTTTCTCGCCCTCTCTTTCTCCCTCCCTTCTCTTCTGTTTAAAAATAAATAAATAAAATCTTTAAAATAAACCCCAAACTGTCCTTTGGATGTAGCAGACAATAAGACACTCAAGATTTACAGAGAATAGTTACTGTGCAACATACTCTGTGGAAGTTACTTAACATTTTTGTGCCTAAGGTTTTCATTAGATCATACTAAATGTGCATCACTGGGTTGTTATAAGATATAAAGTATCTAGCACAGGGCTGCCACACAGCATGGGCTCAATCAATATATTTTTTGTTGTTGTTGTTGCATGTCTACTACAGTGTGCTAGGTGCTAAACACAACTTCCCTGAGTGGTAGATGTCATTCTTTTCTATTTTACAGGTGAAGAAAGTGAAATCATGTGTTTAAGTAACTTCCCCAAGGACAAATTGGCGGATTGTTTCCAGAAACAGCTACTACCGTCCCTCCCATTCAGCATGTCCTTTTGCAATGTGTTTTCCTTCCCCCTAACTCTGCGCTGGCCCTGCAACTTACTTTAACCAACACGATGTGTGGAAGTGATATTCTGGTGTCAGAATGGTGGTTGGCTAGGATGTGGGGAAAAGGGAATCTAGATGTACTGTTGGGAATGTAAATTTGTACAGCCTCTATGGAAAACAGGATGGAGATTCCTTAAAAAATTAAAAATAGAACTATTTTTATTTGGTCCAGCTACCCCACATCTGAGTCTGTATCTAAAGTAAATGAAATCAATATATAAAAAAAGTCTGCACCCCCATGTTCACTGCAGCACTGCTCACAACCTAAGTGCCCATTTACAGACAGTGGAGAGGGAAAATGTGGGGGGGTGTGTGTGTGCGCGCTATACATATACAGACACACAACAAAAGAAATGCTGGTTTTTGAGACAACATGGGTGATCATGGAGGGCATTATGCTAAGTGAAACAATGGAATAATCCATAGTATCACTTATGTGCAGAAACTTAAAAAAAATTAAAAAGCTGATGTCATAGAAACAGTGGCTGCCAAGGGCTGAGGGTGGGGGAAATGCAGAGATGTAGGTCAAAAGGCACTTTAAATATATACAATTTTGCCAATTATTCCTCAGTAAAGATGGAAAATAGAAAAATCATAAAAGGAATCCCTTGAATCTTTCATGCTACTCTTAGACCATATCCTTACTCCTGGTCCCAAGACCCAGATTCCATCCTTCAGAGATGGTTTGAGATTCCTAATGACAGAACTTTGTATTGGCATTTTGCTCAATTCAGTTCCTTGCCAGACAGCTGCCTTTAACAAAAGAAAGATTCAACTCACATGACTTGTTTTTCATGAGCTCAAGCTATCTCCCAGTGATTGGCACTCTGACGAATACCCATAAGCCTCCTGCTTCATTATCCCAGTCAGGTTTTCATCCTCGCACTTGATTTAGAGCCTTAAACATAATTCACCTGGACCACAAGTCTAGCTTGGCCTTCCCTGTTTGGAGTAAATTTTTTTGAGAGATAAAATAAAGGCAGATTTGGGATTGGATAGCTCCACTTTTCCCAGGTGTCTGTTATGGTACCAGGCAGCAAATTGTTCTGGGACATTCAAAATCTTTATTCCTCCGTCCTGGGCTGTGTCACTCCCTAGTTTCATCATTGCCAATTACAACATTATAACTCCAATTTCTTTGACTTTAATGAGTAGGGATTTATTAACTTTAATATTTAAAAGATACCCCAATAAAAGAAGTATACTGAGAGGAACAGAAGGCGATGTTCCGGGTCAGAAGGCCTGGCACTCCTCCACTGTCTCTTCTTAGAAGACACTCATGGTTCCACATTTGCTTATCTTTTCAGAATAAGGCCAGAGGAGAGAGCAGAGGTCAGATTTCTGCTGACTGAGAAAAACCTGGACCTCTGGAAGCTCCGCTACCAAGTAACTTTTTTTAAATCCTCACCAGAGGACAAGCTTATTGCTTTTAGAGGGAAGGCAGAGAGAGAGAGAGAGAGAGAGAGACAAACACCGATTGGTTGCCTCTCGTATTACACACCCCAACAGGGGCAGAACCCGAAACACAGGCATGTGCCCTGACTGGGAATCGAACCTCCAAGTGGTTTTCTCCGGTGTACAGAACACCACTCCGACCAACTGAGCCACACCAGCCACAGCAGCTTTAAAAAAATTTTTTTTTTTATATCCCTGGAGCTTCCTTTCAAAGCAGCTCATGTCCCTCGCCTGGGACAGGTTTGGGAAACTGCTGATGTCACTCTGGCTGCTAGAAAGAGAAAGGATGATGAAGTCCCAAATTGCAAGACTGTGTCACAGTGGTCATGGAATATTCAACTAGCTACAGAGCATCTTGAAGAAAAGATTCCAAATAACCAACACCTTCCCTCAGCTTCCAGAGCAAGCTGCCCTCCATCCTCAAGGCTAAAAATGGGTGTAGAGCAGCTTGACCTGCCCTCAGGTGCTTGTTTATTAAGAGAAGTCAAAGTGCACGCTATTGGGTAAGGATATTTAGGTATTAAGTACTTAAATAAGAATTTCAATAATCCCTTTTTTAATCTTTTGTTTGGCAACAAATGGCTTTGACCAAAATCTCTGGGTACAGAGAGAGACAGAGACAAAGACATCTGTTTTATTGCCCTCTAGCCTTACTCAGAAGGATCAGCCTGTATAAACCAACCTTGTAACTACTGTACTAATTTTTTACCCAAGCCCTAACTTTGTTTAGATTCCTCACTGATGAGCACCCAAACCTAAATTTGTTTGTCCTGTCAAATCTTCACAAATGTATTGTTTGTCTGAAAAGTGTGAAAAGCTGGGCTGGCTCGATCATTTCTCTGAGCATCATTCCTGATCTCCCATATGCACATATTAAATTGTTTTTTCTCCTGTTAATCTGGCCTTGTGTCAATTTTATTTTTCATTCAGCCAAAAGAACTCGGAAGGGATGGGGGGGAATTCCCCCTCCCCAACACTATTGAGTGCTCACTAAATGAGGATTTTTTGATGCAACTTCTGGGGTGAATATGAAATTTCAATATTTATGCTTTCTTCTTCTTATATCTTGCATTCATTATTCAAAACTTTATCCTCTCATTATTGCTTATACTTTGAATTACCCCTATTGCAAATCTTCTTGACTTTTCATTCCCACCTTTAACCAACCTGCTCCTAACTTCCTTCTTTCTCATTTTCTTTCCATAAATCCATTCTGCAAAGCTTTTGTCAGGAGCAAAGTAGAATTTGGAATCCTAGAGGTCTTTTTCAAACTTATTATTATAATTATTATGTTTCTATTATTTTAATATAGTTTTTTGAGCTCATGCAATGTGCCAGACACTCTAAAAATGCTCTACGCATATTAGCTCACATTATCTCCATATCAACCCTATGAAGAGCATGTTGCTATTAATTATCTCTACTTTCCAACTGAGGAAACATAAGCACAGAATTTAAATAGCCTGCCCCAGGTCACACAGCTAGTCAGAGGTTGCAATGGCTTGTGTGACTCCTGAGCCCTGCCCTCCTTTGTAGGTGGGTACCGTGGGTCCAGGTGAAAGCATAGACCCCCACACCCTGAAGCCAAAGCCAAATGAGCCCAAATGGCCCAAAGAGCAGCACCGGCATTGTGCCTTCACCAACTCGGGTGGATGAAATAATATCTAAGCTTTAATTTTGTTTTCTGCATGTGAAGATGGATAGGGTCTGACCAATGTGCATTTAAGTCCTGTGTGGTCTTTCCAGAACAAGTTCATTTATAACCGACATTTACTGAGCAATTCTCTGTACCATATACTGTATGCTGTGCTTGGCTTAAGTGATTCATTACCACAACTGTCTGAAATAGATAATGTTATTATCATCCTGACTTTATAGATGGGAACACTGAAACTCTGAGTCCTAAGTCACCTGCCCAAGGTCGTCCAGCATGCGATGGAACAGACTCAAATCAATGTTGGGGAGACTCTATAGGCTGAAATCTAACTGTTCTACAGTATGCCTCCCCATAAATTTCATATGAGTTGCCTGGCAGGACTTTTCAAGTTTTATATACATTCTTGGAGACTCTTATGATCCCCCCGGACAATCACAGGAAAACCAAATCCACACTCTAAAATGAATTATATACAGCTTACTGAAAAATTGATTAAAGCCCAGGCAGTTATACCATAAACTACAAGCAAAACACTCCGTGTTCCTATTATTCTGCTAACCCAGTCCCACCTGCCTAAAAGCCTGGCAATCCCACTGCGGTCTGGGTCCTCTCCGCTGGTTTCTCCTAGCGTGCCCCCTTCTGCTCTTCTGCCTTTGGCATGGGCATTGGAATTGCCTTCCTCCAACCCAGAGACCTCAATTTCTCCATCGGCTACTTATCAAAGTTCAGATTTTACATACAGAGTTTCCACTAACTAGACACACTTTCCTCCCAGTCAATAACAGCAGAACAACTGCTGCCCTTTACCATACGATTGTTCTTTTACTCCATGTGTGTGTATGCGTATGTGTGTGTTTTGAATAACCTCTGCCTTTTTGTTAGGAAAAGAACCACATTTTGGCCAGTGTAGGAAGTGATGATGAATTCTATCTCTTGCAATACAACACAACTTCCCTGGGCTCACATGGATGTAGCAAATGAGCAATTATTTTTCTTTGAAAATTTTATTCCTTGTGGAAGAATAATTGTTTCCAAGGAGAGTTAGAGTTTTCCGGGGTTCCTCAGGGCACAGCAGTGAGCCAGGCTGAGGGCTGACTTCACTATTTTTGAAGGGTCTTTTGAGTTCTGACCTCTTCTGAGAGAGTGCAGGTACTGAAAGGAAGGGAAACTCATCATGTTTAGATAATGAAGGTTTTATGCAACATCTGAACTTCAATAAACTGTAGACGGCTGCCTGACTTTGAGAGTGTAATTAGAAGAAGAGGTGTACCTTTTAAACTATAACTTGAACTCCCATTGATTAAAATAAAAGCACATCCCTTAATTTTCTTTTAGATCTTCAAAAAAGAGATTATATGTCAGCTGTCCTACTTGAAATATTTCTATTTAAAGCAACACAATGTTATCTGTGAACTGCTTTAAGGGTACAGCCTCAATAAAACAGGAACAGGAGGTCTTGTTCACTTTTTGTTTTAAAATGTTTGGGATATTAAAAGATATAACCAAAGCTTGTCTTGAGGGATTTTTTAAAGCCTTTTAACATGACATTTATGAGGGAAATGTCTTGCATATATTATTCAAGAAAGAAAATGTAGACAAGTTTTCTAAAGTGTTTTCCCTCAATTATGTTCCTACTTTTCTTCAGTCATCCGGAGTATTTAGGGTCAATGGAGGGTGAAATCACTTGAAGCAAATCTGTTATGTGCAACTTCAAACACAGATGCAACTTAAAATGCAGGAGATGGTTACCTTCACAGACACCAAGGGATGGAGTGGGGGAAGTGGAGAGAAATTAGGACCGGTGGGGTGGGAGAACAACCATCTCTTGCCCTCTGAGATCTTGGTTTTCTTTTATCACAGGCTCCTCCCTGATTCTCCTTAGCTGACTTCTCTTCCACCTGACCTCTAATTGTTGGATGTCCTAAGCTTGGTTTTTGGCCCTCTACTCCTGTCTTGCTATACTTTTCCCCAAGGCATTTCATTCAGTGCTAGGATTTTAAATTTCCTTCTACACAGTGATGACTTTCAAGTCTATAACTCCAGCCATAATTTCCCTCCAAACTCGTATGTTAAACTGCCTGCTTGATAACCATTTAAAAGTGGAACTTCACCTTCATTTCAACCTGTTCCTTCCCAACCCTCCCGATTTAAATAAATTAGTGGTTTAAATGCTCAGGTCTACACTAATGCATCATTCCCTTTGTCCTATTCTCTTTTCTCTCCCTCCTAATTCAATCCACCAACAAATCTCATTTTTAGATGTATAGTATATTCGAAATGTTTCCTTCTCTCTGTTCCCATTCCATTACCTCAATACAAACAACTATAACCTTCTGCCTGGACCCTGCAATGACCTACTGTAGCAGACGATAGTTTGTTGTTTACCCAGCATCTATTCATCTCTAGGAGAACCCTAATTTTTTCTTACAGCCACCTTGTTCCACCTGGTCAGGTGCTTCAGAGGAGTTTGGCTCCAACCCCAGATCCCAGAGGTGAGTGAGTACCTAACTGGTACAAGGCAACTGTGGCAATACCCTTCTCCTTACTAGTGACTGCTTAGGAAGGAGCTTCTGACCAAATTGTGGCCAATGAGACATGAAGTTTATGTAGGGCTCTTAAGTAAGGCTCCTCACTCTTACAAAGGAATACAAGGAATATAGAGCCTCCTACCTCTGCACATTGTCATATCTAATCTGATGCCTGGAACTGTCATGGCCAAACTGAACCCAGCCAGAGAGGAGGGAACAAACCTACAGAGAAGGGCACAGCCTTGAGAGCTCTAGGAAAGCACAGTCAGTCTTGATGGTACAGCAGCCCTGCAGGCTCCCTCCTCTGTGCTTCTTGTTATGGGCGGGGGTTCATTTCCATATTACTTAAGCCACTTTCAGGCAGTGTTTTCTGTTTCTTTCAAAGGCTTCTGTGTCAGTCTTAAGTTCCTAGTTGCCAACAATAAAGCCTACTAGATAGTTTAAGCAAATTACGAAAGAATGTCCTGGAGTGAATCAGGTTTGGAATCTAGGAACAGTATCATGTTACATCAGCAGACAGAGTCAAAGACCTTACCACTCCCACCACAGCAGAGGTTCAGGTTGAGCATGAGAGTCACCACTAGCCAGCTAACCTCTGCCTCCTGTGAAAGCTGAATTTCCCTGCACCACCTTCCCCAGGATCAGTTCTCTGAAGCACCCCCTTCTTCATGACCTTACTTCCTTTTTTAAATTAATATATTTTATTGATTTTGCTATTAGTTGTCCCATTACCCCCCCTTCATTCCCCTCCACCCTGAACACCCTCTCCCACCCACATTCCCCCCTTTAGTTCATGTCATGTATCATAAGTTCTTTGGCTTCTACATTTTCCACTATTCTTGCCCTCCCCCTGTCTATTTTCTACCTACCATCTATGCTACTTATTCTCTGCACCTTTCCCCCCTCTCTCCTCCCACTCCCCTGTTGCTAACCCTCCATGTGATCTCCATTTCTGTGGTTCTGTTCCTGTTCTAGTTGTTTGCTTAGTTTCTTCTTGTTTTTGTTTCAGGTGTGGTTGTTAGTAATTGTGAGTTTGCTGTCATTTTACTATACATGTTTTTTATCTTCTTTTTCTTAGATAAGTCCCTTTAACATTTCATAAAATAAGGGCTTGGCAATGCACTCCTTTAACTTGACCTTATCTGAGAAGCACTTTTATCTGCCCTTCCATTCTAATTGAAATCTTTGCTGGATAGAGCAATCTGGGATGTAGGTCCTTGTCTTTCATGACTTGGAATACTTCTTTCCAGCCCCTTCTTGCCTGTAAGGTCTCTTTTGAGAAATTAGCTGACAGTCTGGTGGGAACTCCTTTGTAGGTTACTATCCCCTTATCTCTTGCTGCTTCTAGGATTCTCTCCTTCATTTTTTC
>CM052543.1:37114419-37145380 GCA_028533065.1 Trachops cirrhosus
CTGGTCCACTCTGTTGATGTGAGACCCATCTTTCATTCCATCACTATTGGTTCCCTGTGCATTTTTCTTCATTTCACTTATTGTAGCCTTCATTTTTTCATCTAGTTGTGACCAAAATCAACCAATTCTGTGAGCATCCTGATCACCGGTGCTTTGAACTGTGCATCTGATAGGTTGGCTATCTCTTGGTCACTTACAAGGATGGGTTCTGGGGTTTTCAATTCTTCTTCTGTTTGAGCCATGTCTTTGTTTTTTTTTTTTTTTTTTTGGTCTGGTCACACCCATTATGTATGAGGGGCGGGGCCTTAGGTGTTCACCAGGGTGGGGCACCCGAGTTGCTGGGCTGTGAGGCTGTATGTGGGGGCGGGGTCTGAGAAGGAACTATGGCACTTGCTTTGGTCTCTGTAGGACCTCAGTCCCTTCAGTCGCTTCCCCCGAGCAGACTGGGCCCCTCTGGTGCCAATTTCCGTGTGGGTGGGCTTGTGCACCCCATGGGACTTTCCTTTTCAATCAGTGCCCCAAGGCTCTATTTACCAGTGCTGGGACCCTGGGTTGTGCGCAGTACCTTGCTTCACAATCACCACCTCGCTGGGTCTGTTACAGAACACAAGGGGCCAAGGGTGGGGGCTGAGGACGGTATACTATTACCTAAAGGAACCCCCCAGGTTCCTTATGTCCGCCGCCTTATAGGAAAGACATCTCTCAATGCCAGAGATTCATGAAAAGGAAAGGAAATGTTTATTTAATGCTATACAGACTTATAGTAGTGACCTAATGTCTTCATCAAAATCCCAAAGTCCCTTAAAACACCCACAAACACACACAGTCCTTCCTTCACCCCTTTGCCCAGTCTGGGGTACCATATCTCAGGAAAAGAAATAGAAGTCCGTGGCTCAGGCAGCCCCCAGGTCTTCCCAGTAATCCTTCTCGGCTGGTAGACCTCCCTTGGTTCCTGGCACCATCAGCTGTGTCACCGGGATCTCTGCTAAAGCCAGGTGGTGGTTCCCCCTTCTAAAGCTGCAGGGGTCCCCACTCTGGCAAAGCCACACGGCTCTCCTTTCAATGACCATAACCTAGTGTTCCTCTCTGCACAATGGCCACGGGAGTCCCCACTCAGCCAAAACCGCGTGGTTCTCCCTCGCAATGGCTGTGAGGAGGCCGGGGTCGCCACTCTGGCAAAGCCATGTGGTTTTCCCCCTAATGGCTGCCGCGTCTCGGTTTAAATCCCCGAGCCAATTTTCTTCTGCAGCCCCATTTTCTGACTCCTCCCACAACTGGCTACACTTGCTGCATGGCCCCATGTCCTGGAGCTAGTCATTGCCAAGCTTTCATGCAGGCACTGTAACTCGGGGGACCTGCCCCTCAGTTACATCTTGGTGTGGAAATTACTCCCATTCCCCTGACTCAGAGCATGACCACAGCTATTTAACATATCTATGTAACCAGTTAAATGTTATAGGTATCTTAAATGACCACGCCAGAGGTTAGCTACAAAGCTGTTACTATGCAAAACAGCTCTCATTTCAAATCCCTGTTTGAGGCCCCCCTCTTGGCTGCACCCTGTAACAGCTCTGCCAGATGCTACCCCTCGGCCAGGGACTGCCAGCCGCCACTTGAGCGCCCAGGGTCTGCCCGCTGCGGTCTTGCACACCCCAGTTGCCTTACGTGTCCGGTCCCAATCCTCTCTGCTCTCTGCTCCATGCCCCAAGCCCAGCTGCCCAACTCCACCCCTCCTACTGGTCTGGATGAATGTGTCTAATTTAACTCCTTGGGTGTCTGACTTCCATACACTTCAATTTTCTGTCAGTTCTGGTTGATATTCTGTTTCTAAATTGTTGTTGTCCCTATCTTGGTTGTGCGAGGAGGCACAGTGTGTCTACCTGTGCCTCCATCAGGGTCAGAAGTCTATGGCCTTATTTCCTGAATTGAAGTCCCAGGCATATGGGTTCAATTGGCAAAGCTTAGGTCATTTGACTTTACCCTAGCTGCAAGGGAAGCTAACAGAGTTTCTTCCTGCTTCCACTTTGAGGTATCAGGGCTGAAAATGGGATGCTTCAGTGCCCTGGCAGGCATGGCTCAGTTGGTTGGACATTGCTGGTTCAATTCCTGGTCAGGGCACATGTCTGGGTTGCAGGCCTGGTCCCCACCTGGGTGGCTGGTCAATGTTTCTCTCATATACCAATATTTCTCTTCCTCTCTTTCTCCCCAACATCCCCTCTTTCTAAAATAAATAAAATCTTTCAAAAAAATGGGATGTGTTAGTCATTTATTGCCATGTGACAAATTACCCTAAACGTAGCAACTTAAACATTTGTTATTTCACAGTTTTTGACCATCAGGAATCTGAGAGCAGCTTAGTGTGTGGTTCTGGTTCAGGACTCTCATGAGTCAAGTTGTCAAGTTGTCGGCCAGGGCTGCATCATCTGAAGGCTTGACTGGGGATGCTTTCAAGGTGGCTTGTGGCTGGCTGATGCTAGAAGCATCAGTTCCTTGCTCTGTGGGCCTTTCCATAGGGATACTTGGGTGTTCAAGACATGACAGCTAGCTACTGCAGAGTGAGTGAAACTAAAGAGAGATAAGAGCCCCAGACATAAGCCACAGTCTTTTATAACCTAATCTTAGAAGTGATGTACCATCACTTTGGTTGGGGTATATTAGTCACGCAGACTAAACCCTGGCACACTGTGAGAGGGGACTACTCAAGGGTGTGAATACCAGGGTGTGGGGATCAGTGGAAGCCATCTTGGAGGCTGGTTTCCACAGTGAGAAATTTGCCAGATATAGGAAGAGGTGTGAAAGGAGCTGAATAACCAGAAAGCATGAAGAACATTTATTAGCACAGTGCTTTCCCGTCTTATTCACCTTGTGACAGACATGGAAAATTATGCTCTTTTGAAAACAAATCAACCCTATGGCTTTGGCCAGCCCAGTCCTCTCTTGGTTACATAAGGACTGAAGGAATTAATGACTTTTACACCTATAATTTATTTATGTGCTAAAACATCCTAACCAATGCATTTCCTAAATAGTCTTTTCTTCCATCCTTGCCTCCTATAATCTTTGTTCCTAAGAGCTGCTATAGTGATCTTTTAATTAATGAGTTAAATCACATTGGTTCACTACTTAAACCTCAAATGGCTTCAAATTGCACTGGAAATGAAGCCCAAACTCCTTTGTTTGATCTGTAGTGTCCAATATAACGGAGCTTCCCTTTACCTTTCTGATACCAACTTGTACTTGCTCAATTTGTCTCAAATTGTTCTCCTTCTGTACTCAAATACAGTTTGTTCTCCATTCACTGGTGTTTTACCCACTCTATTCCTCTACCTTAGACACACACCTTCTGCTGGCTCCTTCCTTTTCTTCATATTTGCTTAAACGTCACCTTCTTGGAGAGGTCTTCCCTTACTGACCCTATTAAATGCTCTATTTAATGTTAATCCATTTCCTTTGTATTACTTACCACTATCAGAAATGATCTTATTATTTCAGATCACAAATATTCAGTAAGCAATTACTATGAGCCAGAAACTGTTCAGGAGCCAAACATGTCTCTGCTTATTTTTTACTTATTCCCACCCATCTTTCCCCATGAGGGCAGGGACCTTGTCTGTCATTGCTGAGAATCGAACATCCAATACAGTATCTGACATGTAGGAAGTGTCCAGGGAGTATTTGTTGAATGAAAGATGGTAGACAATGAAGGGCAGCCCTGAAATCCGGATGGGCCAGGGTACTTGCGACAGCATGGGGTCGGTAGCTTGACAAACACTTAAGAACCAGAGTCCTGTGTCAGAGAGTGATGTGAATCAGGAGTTCAGAATCCAAGTGAGCAGTCTGGATGGGGATATATGCAGGACAGGGAGTAAGACCACAAGCAATGTGGGAGGAAGTCATTCATGGAAACAAAGGTAAGCTTCCCTCCAGCGTCACCTATTTTACTGTTAGTCTTACCATCACAGATCCAAGCCAGTCAAGTGCAAGTGCACTGACAGCTATTGAATAGAGTCCCCCCTCAAAAAATTCATGTACACCTGGAACCTCAAGAATGTGACGTTACTTGGAAACACAGTCTTTGCTAAGGATCTAGAGATGGTATCATCCTAGATTTACGGTGGGTTTCTTCTAAGAAGAAGATGGGATATAGACAGATACACAGAGAAGACGACAGAAGCAGAGGCTGGAGTAATGTACCTACAGGCCAGGGAATGCCAGAAACAGGAACTGCCAAGGGCCACCAGAAGCTAGGAAAAGGCATGGAGGGATTCCTCCCTAGGGCCTCCAGAAAGAGTGTGGCCCTGCCAACACCTTGATTTCACACTTCCAGCCCCCAGAATTGTGAGAAAGTACACTTCTGTTGTTTCAAGCCACCAAGGTTATGGTAACTTGTTATAGCAGCCCTCAGTAAATAATATAACAGCTATGCTGTTATTTATCATTTTTTTTTCTGGGCATAAAGCAAGTGTTAAGCCAAGCAAGTTTGTAGCCAACAACCTGTCCTGTGTTTGGCACAGAGCAGATGAGTTTTAAAATTCTTGTTGTAATAAATGTTTGATGATTGGGTGACCCAGTATGATTTCATAAAAACCCTTAGGAGAAATATATCAAAATGTTTCAATGACTCTAACTGTGACTATGCAGAGTCCAAAGCATCAGAGTAACCTGACCTTTTCCTGCTGCTGAAATGAAAATGCAATTCCTGTGTCTGTAAAATTATACAAGAGATGAGGTCAAAATGGATAAGAAAACAGAAGGGCTTAAAAATGTATCTGTAATTTTTATGCCAAGTATGAAATATTTTATTTACACTTATATTCAAGATTTAGTCCTTTACTACCTGTGGTACTTCCTTGGATAATGAATAGAGCCCTGAGCAAAGTTACCTGGACTATTACAGGTCAGTTCAGGCTAATGAAATCAGCATTTCCTGGATAATTAAGACTGTGTCAGTCACTGTGGGCTTTGAAAATGTATTAAGATCAGGTTCTTGCCTTGCAGGACAACACAATCCTGAAGTAAAGATGGAAGGGTGGTACCTAATTAAATCACAAGCCCTTGTTAACATTTTAAATAAAATTTTAAAAAAATTGCAGGGGGATGCAGAGAGTAATTCTATCAAGAAGTTGGTTATTGTCCCAATACACCAAGGTTGTGGGTTCAATCCCCAATTAAGGTACATACAAGAATCAACCAATGAGTGCTTAAATAAGTGGAACAGCAAGATGATGTTTCTCTCTCTCTCTTCCTCTCTCTCTCTCCAATCAATAAAAAAGGAGCATCTGTCTAGTATGTGGTTGTGTGGCCATAAGAAAGTAACTCTCTGGATATCAGTGTCCCATTGCCAAAATGAACACATTTGACAAGACAAGGTCCTTTTTGACGTTGACAGTGTAACGCTGATCTTGAAATAGTCTGTTTCGTGTGTGTTAGTCTCATCTCCGCTGTTAGGCTACAATGGGGTAGGAATCACGTCTCCAACGTCCCTCTGTCCCAGAGTGCAGGACACTGCCTGGCCTACCGTGGGCATCAGTTAAGTGCATGTTGATGAGTTGATTACTGAAATTAATTTTTATCTCCTATTCTAACTTATCAGAATCAGGTGGAATTCCTTGCCTGAAACTGAGAGATTTCAAACAACTGAATTTAAATATTAAATATCTGCAAGGAGCCATTGCTGGACTAGAATCTTACCCTCAGGAATCCCACTGAAGGGCTTCAGAAGGGCTCTATATCTCAGTTCACTTTG
This sequence comes from Trachops cirrhosus, assembly GCA_028533065.1. Taxonomy (NCBI): domain Eukaryota; kingdom Metazoa; phylum Chordata; class Mammalia; order Chiroptera; family Phyllostomidae; genus Trachops; species Trachops cirrhosus. The sequence goes on from CM052543.1 coordinate 37,120,166, forward strand.
CTAGTAATCTATCAAAAAGCTCCTGCTTCTGAACTGAGGTAAGGCCCTCACCCCTCCAGGATCCCCTCTAACTCTTAACACCTCCGACCATGACCACCATGTGCCCATATATGCAGATGTGTCTTGAGCTGTGAGCATTTATAGGTGAGTAGTGTGTGTGTGCGCCCATGCACTCGCATACACGTGCACAAAATGTAAGAGGGCAAATGTGGAATTTAGTAGCGTGAGCCTGACAGATGTATGGGAGAGACTCTCTGAGTGTGCACTTGCGTGCTTTGATTAGTCCAGTGACAGGAAGGGGCTTCTTTCGTGCCCCACAGAGTTCCCAGCCCAACCTTAAAGCAGAAGCCATCCTCCAAGTTAGAGTTTATCCAAGAGAACGAGCCCAAAGAGCCTCATGCCTCTGGCCTATTAATGCATGGGCCTCCATTTCCTAATCCTGGGTGGAGAATTCTATTCACAGTGAAGTTTTAGATAGAAATGACCATGGAGAAGCTACCAGTCTCACAGTTTTGGTGTTTTTTTTTTTTTTCACAGTATTAAAAAATAGCAGGCAAGCAAGCTTGGCTTTCTCTACTGATAGATGATGTTCTGTCTGTTGGAAGAAATGTTGTCTGCAAACTTTTTTCCACAGATAGCTGTTTTCAGCTTATTCCTGCTCTGCCCCCAGAGGGGCAAGAGAATAAATAATTTCCTTTCCAAATGAAAAGGTAGAACCATAAAATAAAAAGCAAAGGCCCAATAAGCTGATTTTTTCCTTGGTTTAAGCCAAACTTGTCTGAGTAAATATGTAGGAGTAAAGGCCCAACAGGGATAAGGTATAAGCAAGTCCAAGTCCAGGCCTCCTGAGACTATCCCATGAGGATTAATACTAATCTGGGATTTTCAGGGAACACAAAACAGCCTTATGTCACATCACTAACACTGTTTCTGGGTCAGGATGACTCCTGAGGCAAAAGGAACTTCTCTGTACTGGAGAGGCTTAAGGTTTCTTTTCTTTTCCACCAACAGCCATCCCCTCCTCCCCTGTATTTGCTGTTCTATTGCAAAACTAATGGCTAACACAGAGAAAACCCATTTGTGGAGCTGTTGCTGTTCTAAGCACTTTGCAAGCATTAATTTATTGAATCTTCAAAACAATACTATCAGGTAGGTGCTATTATTGTATAAGTAAGGAAGTTGAAGCCTGGGGAGGTTAAGTCACTTGCACATGGTGACACAGGGAGAAAGGTGGAGGAGTCGGAGTTCGGACCCAGGCAATCTGCCTGGAAACTGTTTTACTAACCACCAAACCACATTACTTGGCTGGCCAGGACCCTGTTGCAGACAGGTTCTAGAAATGGACTCATAATGTGAATAGTGAATAAAATCACAGTTTAAAATAGAACCGAACTTTGGCAATTATGTATTTAGACTTGATTGATTTTTAGGATTATAGTGAGGCAAATATAAGGATGGGAAACACTGAGAATTTGTAACAGCCCATGGGTGTAATCAAAAATGTACTGACAAGAGCAAGGAGGCTTCAAAGCTTTCTCTGCTTCTATTCTTTTATACCATCAGCTTGTTTTACCATCTGCCTATATATGCCCTCAGCTATGTTGAATCCTGGGAATTGAACTCCCTAAAAGCACACAGGAAAAGACTTACTAATGAAGAGACTGTGTGTGTGTGTGTGTGTGTGTGTGTGGTTGGAGGGGGTGGGGCACCAGGAGAGTGGCTCTCCTGCAGCCTTGGGTAGTTGAAAATCCCGGACTGGACCTCTCAGCATTCTCTTCACTGAAGGTCCCCTCTACACTCTGGTGAGTGGTTTCTCCCTTGGGCTCTACCAGATTTTTGACCAATATTCCTATGTAACTTTCTGTTTTCATTGGAAAGGAAGACAAGTCAGGTACCTCACTAGGCTCCACCTGAACCTTTGTGTTATCTCTTCTAAAACAGATTTAAATATGAATCAAGTGGAATTATGAAAATGGGTGGTTTGGTATATCCTGAGGCATGCTGCTTTATATGATGATGCATCCTTGAACATCTATTATTATATTTCCTACATTCTGACTCTATCACATAGTTGATTCCATTTATTCCATTCAGAATCCCAAATTTATCAACTATCTGTAACATACAATTGATTGTTTCCCCCCTGAATTAATGACCTGCTGTTGCCTAACAAACTACCCTAAAACTTAGGAACTTCAAGTGACAAACATGTATTTTCACGAAGTCTCCACGGGTCAGGAATCCAGGTGTGCTTAGCTAGGCTCTGACTCAAGGTTTGTTAGGAGGTTGTAGTTAAGCCGTAAGTCAGGCCTGTGGCCTCATCTGAAGGCTTGACTGGCAGAGAATGCCCTCTAACATCACTCACATGGTTGTCTGCTGCTTCAGTTCCTCACAGTCTGTTGAGCTGAGGGTCTGAGGTTTTACTATTGGTTGGAGACCTCTTGCAATTCCTTGCCATATGAGAAATAAGATATAGCAATTAACACAAGAAGAAAAACATTTTACAAACTATTGATTTGTTGATCTAGAAGACCCAAGAAAGTGTAACAAAAATTATTTAAACGAATCAGAAAAGTTAGGAAAATGATCAGATGCAAACTTAAATATAAAATATTGAAGGTTGCTTTCTTTTTGCCAGCAATAATCTAGTCAAAATCAGAATGGTGAACTTTTTTATTCTATATCATCAAAAATAATAAAGCTAATTTACAAATAACTCTAATAACAAATCTGTAAAAAATAATTTAGATGATTATGTCATCTATATTGAGAGAATTGGGAAACATAAGCAAAGATATAACAGAAAATTAAACAAAGAGATACACCCATGTTCCTCAGTGAGAATACTAAATATTATAAAGGTAACTATTTAATTCTTCTTAAATAATTTAAAGGTTTAATGTGATTCCAATAAAAACTGTCTAAAACAGTTCTAATTTTTCTTGACAGAGTGTTAATATAGTTCATTTTAAAAGTATGTAGTTTTGTTTAGTGAAAAATTTGCAAAAAGATAAATAAGATAAAAAGAGCAATGAAGAGAGATTTGTCTTACAAGATAACAAAGCCTACGATAAACTTTGAATTATTAAAATGCTGTGTATCTAGGGCAAGAATTGACAGTTTGATCAATGGGTCAATATAAACATTTTAGAAACCAATACTCTTATATGTAAGAATTTAATATATAGCTGAGTTTCCATCATAAATCAATGTGTAAAGGAAGGGGTATTCAATAAATGATGCTAGAACAATTGGTTAGGTATTTAGAAAAAAATAAAGGTACATTGAAATGACTTAGTGATGTGCTTAAAATTAAGATAAAATAAAACTAAACCAAAGTAAACTAGAAAAATTATAAATGAGCATTGTAGACTTCAGGAGGGAAAATTTTTTACTACGAATGAAAGACATAGAAGAAATCACAATGTAAAGAATAAACAAACAAAAAAGTAGATTAATTACTCAAAAATCTAAAACCCATTTTTAAGTTACCATAAAATAATGTTCTAAGAAGTTTGACAAACTGGGCAATTATTAGTAAATAAAGTCCTAGACTTTCCCCCCTAGGGCCCACAAAACTTTTAATTTCTTTTTTTATTTAATCTTTATTGTATTTTCTTCCATTACCATTTAGTCCCCTTGTACCCCTTACCCCCCAGCAGTCACCACCCTGTTGTCCATGTCCGTGAGTCCTTTTTCCTTTTCACTCAATCCCTCCACTCCCCACCCCACCCCAACAGCTATCATCCGGCAAGGCTCAGTCTTCTTAAAATATTTTTAAAAACTATTGTCAAATCAGGAAGAAACACTCTATCACCTCATGGACAGATAATTGGAAAAAGAAACATAAAGAACCAAAAAATATATTTTTAAAAAGTTTGATCTTTTTAGTTATGAAAGACATGTGTGTTAAAATAACAATGAAGTAATATTTTCCTGATTCTAAATGTGAAAGAAATCTTGAAAAGCTATAATATTCAGTGTCAATGAATACTAGCATTAAGTATAATCCCATCTGGAAATAATTTTTGAAAAGTATATTAAAGTAGTTAAGTATTAATATCATTTGGCTAAAGTCTCCTTGTTAATCAGAATTTGTTTTTAAAATTGAAACTATTTAAAAACAGTTTAATTTTCTAATAATATGAAAGAATAATGTTAATAGATTAATAATATATTTGTAGCAATTATAAATACTATTCTGAAAGAAATTATGTAACAGAATTGGAAAATATTCACAATATGAATAAAATATTAGGATGGGAAATTGTCTGCATGACATGATCATAAACGTGTGCATCTCTATGCATGCAACGTGCAAACACCAACACGTGCACACATGAAAATGACAGGGAAGCATCCAAAACCTAATCTGTCTTTATGGGTGGATTAGACATTTGTTTTCTCTTATTCTTTATTTTTTGTGATTTTGAATATACTGAGAATATTATATTTTTACAATAACAAGAATTGTTGAGAAAAAATAAGGGGGTGCTTCTGAAATCTAGGTAGACATTCATATACTCATGTAACAAATATTTATCAAGTGCCTTCTAGTGCTAGAATCGTGTTAGGTCCTTGTAACACTAAGGGTGAACAAAACAGGCAAGATTCCGTCCCCCAGGGATTTTACAGTCCCTGTGCCTCTCAAGATTTGTATTCCTGATTTTTGGCTTCCCCTTTTTTAGTATTATCTCCATCAGAATAAATACATTGCCTTTTTCTCATACTCAGCAAATAAAAATAGGCTTGCTTTCCCACAAAGAAAACCTAGCAACCAATTCTCTTAACTTCCTATCTTTTCGCTTTAATAGGCAGCCCTCCCCTGGAGCTAACTCTTTTTCCTGAAAGATGACTGTGTCATTAGCAGCAGCCGAATTGCCAAATGACACCTTACTTTCTCTCTGATGTGTTAGCAGCCCAGGAACTCAGTTTAGCAGAGTTCTGTGCTGCGGCCCCAAAAGGAATGAATTGTTTTGTTTTTAAATATGCTCTAAGATGAGCTCTAGGAAGAGCAATATGGTAAGCTGCATTTTCTCCAAGATTTTGCTGTGATTTCTACAATATAGTGTGTGTGGGTGTGTGTGGGGGGTGTATGCTCATGGGATGCTAGTGATAGGTGCTATATACACATAACACGTGTACTCAATTTCCCAAGCAAAAACTTTAAAATTTATAAAAACTACATTTAATAAATAATTCCAAAGTTAACCTTCACTAATGCTACTGCACTTTTAATTACTGACTAGCTGGGCACAAATTTTAAAGCAATATTACTACTCTAGTTGGAAACAGCTTCTGTCAGACAGTTATTCAACGTTCCTTTCTAAGTGGCAGTAATGACCCTACCACTGAGGATAGTGAGAATGAGGCAGTCTTTTACCCTTCACTCTCCAACAGGGTTGAGCAGAGGTGTAGAAAATACTATAATACTATGATCTAATGGCTATGTTCAAGGTATGTTGAAGAAGCTTTGAGAACCAAAGGAGAGATCATCTAATACATTCTGTTAAACATATGATATTTACGCTAACTTTGCAAAGATGTGTAGAAGCTTGAATGGCACACAGAATGGGACAAGCAAAGAAAGGGCATGTGAAAATTTAAGGAAACTGGCGAAGACACTATATAGTAGTGTGTACCGGGATAATTTATTGACCTACTAATGGCTGTTTTGTTTCTGCTGCTGTAAAAGAACTGGAAAGAATGTGAGCTCCTTGTGTTTTTCTCACTGTGTTTTCTCTGCTTCCCATTCTGGCACATTATCAAACACTGTGCTATATCCTTTTTATAGTTACTAATTCAATAAATCCTCAGGAAAACAGTATGAGGGAGGAACTATTATCATTTCTACTTTATAGGTAAGAAAACTGAAGTGCATAGCAGATCATCAACAAGCCAGAATTTGCAGAGGCAAATTAGGTCAAAGCCTATATTCTACAATTAATAGGCAAACAAAGGATGCATATGCAGAATATATAAAAGAAGAGAAAACACAGGAAAATAGTAACAGGTGATAAAGTTCATAGAAGAAGGAATCTGAATGGACAATAAATATGCAAAAAGATGTCAACCTCATTTGGATTTTGCCAAGTAGAGAGCAAAGCAACAGCCTGATGCCATTTTCTCTCATGACGTCAGCAAGTAACAAAAAGTCTGACAATATCAATTATTTTCAAGGATTTTGGGAACACCAAATACTTATTCATACATTACTGGAAGAATATAAAATGGCATAGCAATTTTTGAGAGCAATTGGTAGCACTAGCAAAATTAAAACTATGCATACTGTCTGATCCAGCAGTCCACTTCTAGATATACAAACTAGAAAAAATTCTCATATGTATGCACCACAAAACATGTATAATGAAAGTAATTAATTTTTGTAATACTATAAAGATGACAACCACCAAAATGTCTATTACAAAGGGAATAGACAAAACTTGGTATGTTTATAGTCATATTATAAAATACAGTGAATAAAAATTTTGAACTACATATAGTTTATCTACATCTGTAAGCCATTAACCACTGTTAATTCTGGGTGGTGGGAGAAAAGGTATTTGTCCTAATCATTTTTGCGTTCTCTGTATCTTTAAAATTTCTTAGAAAAAAGGAAAGGACAGTTGTTGTTTCTATCTTGAGAAAGAAAGCATAATTCCCACAAGATGCCCTACGTTTTTCAGATTCCAATACTATTTCCTATCTTTTGCCACTCCCTGACTGTGTAGAGGTATATAATCAAGCTTTTGCATTTTCAAAAGATTTATGATCATTTGACACCTCTCCTGCCCTCCATGGGCTTGGATTGTTGGTTCTAGGGCTGAAGGAATCTCTTTACAAAGCCATATACTGTTTTATTTTTCTATTTGCTCTTTTTGGATGGGCCGTCTTGAACCAAAGCTTATTTCTTTTATTATAGGATATTTATGAACGGCATCAGAAGTAGCAAAAATGCTTCAGCACCCTCCATTTTTCCACAAGGTCCCTAAAGTCCCAGTATACAGTAGGTACAGAATGGGACTCAAAAACCAAGTGTCAACAGAAGGCATTTTAACCAGCTGTTTGACAACTACTCAACCAAGATTGTCATCTTCTCAGCAACGGGCCTCACTATCCAACACCCAAATTCTCTGTTCGTTCTGTAATTAGAAGTCTGTTGGTTGTAACCCTCTAACCTCAGCACCAATGCTGGTATTAATCCGACACCTTTAGATTGCAAATAACAGAACCTCAAGTCAAATGAAACATGCTGGCTCACCCACCTGGACTAAGGGACTTAAATAATCTGATTCTTCCTCTTCCTTGTGCCCCTCCTCATTTTTTAATTCTGCTGTTTGCCTTTGCTCTTACTGTAGATGACCTTTACCCATGCGGTTAGGGAAGATGATTGCCAGCATCTCCAGGTTCCCTCTCTCTGAGCTTAGTAACCCCAGTGAAAAGATAAATGGTGTTTCTCAGAGTCTGTATCAGTCCCAAGGAAGGGTTCCAATTTCCTCATTTGGACCAATTACTGTTGTGATGATGTGTGGGCACTGTGACGACACCCTACCAGAAACCCAATGGAATGGAACTGGAGGGGTTTCCCAAAGGAAGGGTGCTACTACCAGACAAAGAGGAAAGGATTCTGGGCAGCAAAACTTTTTGGTACCACAAGGCCACTAAAATTCTTTCTACTTACCCTTAAACTTTCACTTACACACAACTTCATTCCATTAGTGGCTCTCTGAAAAATTTAGATGCAATTCTGAAGAACATGACCTTTTCTGAATCATGCTTGTATCGGGGTCAGCAGGGTAGTAGCAGGGTGAATGTGACGGAGAATGAAGAACAGAGTCTCTTGAGTGATTAGCCCACCCACTCTCACCAAGCAAGAGGACTCTGAGGCTGCAGCATTGGTATTTATACTGTGGCTGGATGGCTAAGAACCCACTTGTGCCAGAACTTTAATTTTGAACTCAGCCATGCCACAGGTACCCCACATTTCCTGGGGGCATCTTTAGTTCCAATGTCCATTATGGGAGAAATCAGGGCACAACTTTCCTCCTACTTTCTACGAGGGCTGCGTGCGTTAGCCTGATCCTGACTTCCTATCTCTCTAGTCAAATGGAAGTGCGAGTGCTTTTCTACCCTCCCAGGGGAAACATCTGCCCTCCCTGGGAGTGGTCATGCTGTGAAAAGAGAGATTATAGAGTACTGCTCCACAGCCTGCTCCTCCTCTGTAGCCCATCACCAGGCAAAATGTCAGAGCAGCTGGTGCCCATGAATTCACCCTCTGTGATTTCAAATACCAATTAGAATTGTGAACTCCTAATTGCCTCATTTCTAGCCACATTTTAAAGTAATTAATAAGTAATTGAGTAATGGGTTAATAATAGCCTTTATCATTTTTCTAATGATCGACTCCTGCATACAGTCATCTTTATGACCCACGGGAAGGACTTCACTCAGATCATATCTTGTTAATAGCCCCCAAGCCATCCTGTAAAGCTAGTTTCTTACCAGAGAAATTTGCTTTCATTCCCTATAGCAGTTAAAAAAAATAAGTTCACCCTTCGAGCTGTAATTTGTTGGACATCTTTTAAAATTCTTTTCTCTTCTTGCATGCCTTGTCCCTTCCTCTTACCCAATTTATTCTCCTGCTGAAACTCAGAGGGAGGTGTCAACATCTAGGAGTGATTTCTAATTGCCGTGAAACCCTATCGCATGACCGCTCCTAAACACACACTTCCTTCAGTGGTTAAGACATTTACTTGGACTCCCAGTTTTATTTCATTATAATTATAGCTTATATTAGCTGTTAGATATGAAGGGACTGATTAACCTTTGGGTTTTAATTCAAGGGGAAGGATGGCCACTGCATAATTACCCAGACCAACAGAAGAGATATAAGCAAAAAGCAAAGTCATCAGTAGATCTCCGAAGAGGCTGAAACTTGCGGTTCTCATGATGACTCCCAGCAGCTGAGAGGCACTGTGACCAAGTCATTTAGAAATGAGTCAGAAGAACATTGAGTGGGCAAAATGGGTAAAGGGGGTCAAAAGGTACAAGCATCCAGTTATAAAGTAAATAAGGCATGGGTATGTAACGCACAGCATGGTGACTAGTCAGTACCACTGCATCACATATTTGAAAGTTGCTAAGAGAACTGACCATAAAAGTCCTCACCGTAAGAAAAAAAGAAATTTGTAACGATGTGAGGTGATGAATGTTAACTACACTTATTGTGGTGATCATGTCACATTGTGTACAAATATCAAGTCATTATATGTATACCTGGAACTAATATAAATTTATAGGTCAATTATACTTCAATAAAAACACAAAACAACCCCGCCCCCACACACACACAAAATAGGGCAATACCTAAGGCTGTTTTCTCTTTGTCATAAAAAAAGAAAAACATCACTGAAAGTCTGTATCAAATATCACCCACTTACAATCTTAGGGGCATGGGAATTTGGAGATGGGAACTCTAAGGATGCAGAATAAGAGTTCATTCAGCATTATGAATGTGGAAATGAGACTACTGGAGAAAAATTTACAGGGACTGGTTGGTATAGAGTCCTATCAGGAAAAGTGGTCCTTCTTCTACTAATTTTTTCTTCTTTCTCCTGTATTCACTTCTTGCTTCTCCACTGGTCTTTTTCATCCAGAATATAAAAATACTAATGTATCTCCATTAAAAAACAGAACAAAAGCCCTGGCTGGCGTAGCTCAGTGGATTGAGCGTGGGCTGCGAACCAAAGCATTGCAGGTTTGATTCCCAGTCAGGGCACATGCCTGGGTTGCAGGCCAGGTCCCCGGTAGGGGGTACATGAGAGGCAACCACACACTGATGTTTCTCTCCCTCTCTTCCTCCCTCCCTTCCCCTCTAAAAATAAATAAAAAAAATCTTTCAAAAACAACAACAGCTCTCTGCCCTTCCCTTCTCTAGTGACCACCTGTGTCGCCCACAGGCTTTCCATCTGCAGTGCTGCCCACCTCCCCAGGTTCAGGCCCACCTCAATGAGCAGATAGTTCTACTGTACTAGAATGTTTCTCAAGGAGGTGGTGGGATCAGTGTGGGGTTCAGAACTTGGGGAAGAAAGTTATCAAGTATGGGCAGAGCCATAGGATATAACCTCCTTAACTTTATCCTCTCTGCCTTTATCCTCTCTTCAAGTTGAGAATTACTGCTTTAGAATTGTGTCACATTAATTTCTCATTTTGGAGTCCTTTGATCAGTCCTCTGCAGGATGAAATAAAAACCCTGTTCCTGTTAGCTACAAATCTAGGAGACATAAAGCTGATAAAATATACACTCACTCCCTTAGGTTGCGTTCCCCAGAATAGACACTGCAACCAAGATTTGATGCAGAAGGTTTACTGAAGACTGTTCTTAAGCACAGTGTCTATGAATGAGAGAAATTGGATTCTGGTAAGAAAGAGGTTAAAGTGGTATGTGGCTGCACTAAGGTTTCAGTCAATCTCATGGGAGCTCCGGAGCCGGCATGGCCCTTCAGAGATGTCCTAAATTAAAGCAAGGGGATTGAGTTCTAATATCCCTGCATCAACCATCATTGAATGTGAGCTGCCCCTGGGGAGACAGCATAGCTTTCAATAGGACAGTTTCTGCACAGGGAATTGCCAACCAGCAGTCAACCTGCCTGACAACTGGAAGAATGAGTGCCTCCTGGAATGAACCCTTCCTTAAAGAGGGATTTAGAGGACAGGCCCCTGCATCTAGTACATTCATCCTTCCTCCCTCTAAGTGACCTTACTCAAGCCTATTCAGGTGACTGAGCCTTGCCCATCCCTTCTGAAGCATAGGTATGGTGGGATTCTTGGAATGCTGAGGTGATTTTGTTCATTGGCCTTAACCTGCTCTGCGGGGGTGGGATTTGTTTCATCCTTTCTCTCTCTCTCCAGGAATTTGACTCCATTCACTTCCAGTAATAAGCAAACACAACCACACTTTTTCTTCTGAGACTTTTTCCTAATCTCGGGTACTTCCTCTACAACTTGTTCGAAACATTACCCATCAAAATCAGATGTTATTCTAGGGGAAGATACTGGAACTCTTCCATATACCTTTATTAGAATTTCACTGAGTTCCTAATTGTCAAAGTCAAAGGACATTTTTTAAACCCTCAACTTGTTTGACATTTCTAGAATATGACTTTGAAACTCCCTTCTCTCCCTCCCCATTTTTTGTTGTTTTTTTTTTACCTCACATTCTCTTCATACTCAGTTTACTTCTCTGGCTTTAATCTCTGAGATTCTAGGCTCCTCTCTTCTGTCCATCCTTAAAGCACCAGTATGCCATCTAGACCCCACTAATAACCCAAGAATTGTATTTACTTTTACTATTCTTTCTTTACACATCAGCCATATGCTGTTAATACCAGTATCGAGAAATCTGGCTGGCTCATATGTCCTGACTGAACAATTTTGCTGTGTATGTGTGATATGTGGGTGTACATATTGGACATATTTGGACATTTACATTCAAATATCTTAGACAAGTTATACACAATATGTCCTCTTTTTCCCTAAACACAATTCTCCTCCTATATTCTCTGCCTCAAGTAAGGTATCACGAGACACAACCATCACCAAGGCGTTCTAGGCTCTGGCTTCTCCTCATTCCACATATATTCAAACATCAAGTCTGTTTCTTCTGCTTGCTAAGTAGCTTTTAATTTCTCTGCAATTCTCCATATTGCTACTTGCCCTGGTAGAAGCTTCATAAATTCTCACCTAAACCTCTTTAATAGCTTCCTAATGGGTTTCCTCACTCCATTCTCCTCTCACCCAATTCATTTTCACACTGCTACCAGAATGATCTGCTTAAAACACACATCTTATCTTGTTTCTCCCTTCCTTAAAAGCCTTCAACTTCTATTGCCTTCTGGATAATGTTCAAACTCTTTGTAGGGCATTAAAAAAAAAAAAGACTCAATCTGGCTCTTACCCAGCTCCTTAGTCTTATCTCTCCTACACTTCACTACAAACATGCCAGACCCTTTATAATTTCCAGAATCTATTATGCTTCTCATATCACCATGTCTTACTTTTGCTGATTCATTTGCAGTATCATTGCCCACATAAGGAGATTTTTCAGAAGTGAGTTATGTTTTCATGGCATTTCTCTTCTGATCACATTGTCCCAGAACAAGAATTATGAGGTGAGGGCCAGTTGGTAGGTTTTACCTGAGCATCTTATGGCACCTACGATTAAAGAGTGGAAATGAATGGAGACTACGGTCAACTCCTAGAGATAAAGAAATGTACCTCCCTCACTGCAAAAATGAAGCTAGGAAAAAATAAAGTATAAAGGATGTTTGTGATTCTGTAAATTCTATTTGCTACTAAGAAAATGCAGCCAAATTATCATCACTGGAAAATAGATAGAGACCAGACCAACATACTGGCAACTTTAGGTTCATAAAAAAAATGTTCATAAGAAGATGGACTAAAGGATACCCACGCACCTACTATCTACTATTAGTCACTACATGCCAGTAGAAGCTGGCCAGGTGGCAGGTCTATGCTCCCTAACTGTAGTCACTGGGCTTTCCTGGAAAAAGCTTTGAGCCAAAACTGCCTATAGCTGCCTGCCTAAAACACATCAAAGGGTCCTACTTGGCAGCCCTATTTCTGGCACTTCCATCCTGTAACGTTCCAAGGAATTAACATGGATGGAATTCTCATAGTCACTTGTATCATCTGAGGATTTTACAGTAAAAATTTACCTCTAAGAAGAGGTCTACCCAAAGTGAAGACCTGTTCATCCATCTGCCTTGCACGGGAGGGCCTGCCTACCTCTCATCTATGATCCTTTAGGAAATACATCCAGCTGCTGCTTCTCTAGGCCTACAGATGCCAGAACTACATAGGATTTAAAGGAACCCACCCCAGTGTAAGTCTTCAAGGAGGAAAAAAATCACATAGCAAACAAATTAGCATGTCAAAACAGGGTAACCAGGGTAAATAGGCCAGCATTTCAAATAAGAATTAATGTAAAAAATAAGAGAAGACTTGAAAGAATTCTAAATCCTGTTCTCTGTTAATGGGATAATGCATTAATAAAAACACAGCAGGCTACTATGCTAAAGAGCCATTTGATAGTAAGAAGCTATTTTTCAATATAAAAATCATATTTACCAAAATAAAAATTCAATAGAGGCAATGAACAGAAGAATGTATGCTACTAAACACTCAGTTAAAGAGTTCAATTATTGAAACAAATAATGCTCCCGGCATGTAGAACAAGAAGACAAAGGGATAGAAAATATGAGAAAATATTGGAGGATAAATTTAGGTGCTCCAATCTGAAAAATGAGAGAGTTGAAAGGAGGAAAGAACTGATGGAGGAGAAATGGCAATAAAAGTTGAACTGGAAGAAAATGTCTCTGAGTTAAAAAACCAAATACTGGTCAAGATTATTTAAAAATATCTAAATATACATTTAGTGACATTTTGAGATCAAAAGATAAAGTCCTAAATGCTTCCACATAGAAAACAGCAGTCACCTAAAAAAAATCATAATCAGATTGATGCCAGTATCTTCAAATGAATACTGAATATACAGTATCAATGGAGCAATATCCGTGGAGTTTTAAGAAAGAGTAACTCTGCATGACCGTATACAATCAAATTTTGTTCTTTTGGGATGGCAAGAAATTTTTAGACATGCAAGTGCTTAGAAAGTAGCTCATCCATATTTCCTTTCTGAATAAAGATCCCCATAAAAGTACTCTAGCCAAATGAAAATTTCATTAGCATAAAGATCTCAAGATGGTGAAAATTTAATATACAAGAAACAACAGCAATCAATGAGAGTAGTGGTGGTTCAATCTAAATAACAGTTGGTACCATAGTCCTAAAATATGTGGGAACTGTTAAGAAAGAATTCTTGAAATAGAAATAATGTAAGAAAAATATGAATAACAGTGTAAGAGTAAGTCCAAGAGTGTAAATTCTCAAACTTAACTGCTACTGCTATCATTTTCTAGCTATTATAATCAAGAGCAAATTATTTAACCTCTTGAGCCTTGGTTTCCGGCTTAATATAATGAGACTGATAATAGCATCTGCTTCATAGGGTTCTCGTGAAGAATAAATAAATCAGTCCATAAGAAAGGCTTAGAAGAGTGCGTATTCAGCATTTGGTAAGTGCTTACTAAACATCATCTTTCTTTATCATCATCATCACCATTGCTATTATTAGTAGTATATCTTTGAGAGGACAGAAACGTAATTGCTCTTTCTTACCCCTAGAAAAAAGCAATGTTTATTTAAATTAAGAAAATCTATAGAAAACTTGAAAGAGGTTATAGAACTTCTACATCAATTGAAGAAAAAGGGAACAAACACAATCTGATTAATCCAGCTAATTAGTCAAGATGACAAATACAGGACCAGGAGCTACTTTGAGGGAATTATGATGAATCCGATTCTGGACACAACACATTTGAGATTCTTCTTTGACAGGTTAATTGAACATTTGGAACTCAATTTAAGAGAGAGGTATGGATCAGGGGCATATATTTTTGAAAATAGAATTTGCAGATGTAGTTCAAGCATGAGAGGATTTCAAAGAGGGAGATTAAGATCATGTGTGCCAGAAAGGTCTGAGGAAATAGTTTGATTTGGCCACCAGGAGATCACTGGTAACTTGGTGAGAACTACCCTGACCACAGCAGACTGAAGAGGTAATTGGTGCCTGGCAACAGGCAGAATCAGACGGTTAGATTTAATAACACTAACTGGGAAATGCTACACTGAGAGAAGAATATACCAGTGTCTGTGCAGAAGTAGAAACCTTCACACATGAAATGATATTCTAGGACCAGGATGCAGGCCCTGAGGCAAAGAGGCAGTCATTACTTCATTCATATCTATTTCACACCTATGTGCCAGATGCTGTGTTAGACTCTGGCGGTACAGTCTACAGCCATGAAAAAAAAATTCTTTCCTCAACCCACAAGAGGAAGGGGCTTCTTTCAACATGTTAAATCAACTAGATAAATGCTGGGATACCAGGAGGCTCCAGCTCCTTTCTTTACCTTGCCAGAGAGAGACATTCACTTTCCTTTTCTTTTTTAGTACTGACAGTATTACAGATGTCCCCCATCCCCCTCTTTGTCCCCCTCCACCCAGCCCCTGCCCCCACCCCTGGCCTTCACCACATTGTTGTCTGTGTCCATGGGCTATGCATACACGCATATATGTTCTTTGGCTAATTTCTTTCTAGTTCCCCATATCCCCCTCCCCTCTTTATATTGTTCATTAGATTCCACATGAGTGAGATCATATGGTATTTGTCTTTCTCCAATGGGCATATTTCGCTTAGCATAATATTTTCTAGGTCTGCCCATGGTATTGCAAAGGAGGGGTTTCTTTGTTTCACAGCTGCATAGTGTTCCATTGTATAAATATACCACATCTTTTTTATCCACTCATCTATTCATGGGCATTTGGGCTGTTTCCAGATTTTGGCTACTGTAAATAATGCTGCTATGAACATAGGGGTGCATGTATTCTTTCTGATTGGTGTTTCTGGATTCTTAGAATATGTTCCCAGGAGTGGGATCACTGGGTCAAATGGCAGTTCCATTTTTAGCTTTTTGAGGAAACTCCATTTTCATCAGTATTCAGTATGCCCTGAATATAGGATATGTAAAATATGTATGGGATATAGACTGTCAACTATATTATTCTTTGAGCCCCAGAATCTTGTGCATCCCATTAAAAGGGACTCACTCCCTTTAACTGGAGATGAAGACCACCCACTTACATTTCATTCTCCTTAAATAAGTAGACAGGAAGAACAGCCTATTTTTCAAGGATCCCTACAAACAATAGGTCACTTATGCAGGAGACAGACTGGGCATTTGTTTTGGACATCCCTTTCCCTCCCACCACCCAGTCCATCTCAAATCAGCCTTAGGAAGGAGACTGAGGAAGGTTCAGGGAACACCTTTTCTCACAGTTTTTGTGAATATTCTACCACAAATTCAAGCTTTGTAGTTGTTGTGTAGTGGTAGCAGTTTCCTATCTGTGTAACCTCACATTTTCATACAATTGTGTTGCATTTACTTTTGTTGGGAAGCACAGTGACCATTTTTCATGAATTGCCTTGAGTGACTGATGGAAGACTGGGAATTCAGAATTCCACAAATAAATTCTGAAGATGGACTATGTTATAGGACTAGGGACAAGAGCAAGGAAATCTTTATTTAAAAAGTAGGGACACTCTCTCTTCTCCTTCTGGCACCCCAATGATGCAAATATTGGTACATTTGAAGTTGTCCTAAAGGCTCCTTACACTATCTCCATTTTTTGGGGGGGAATTCTTTTTTCTTTTTGCTGTTTTGATTGGGTGTTTTTGGTTCAATATATTCCAAATCACTGTTTTGATTCTTGATCTAATCCACTCTACTGTTGATTCCCTGTAAATTATTCTTCATTTCAGTTACTGTATTCTTCATTTCTGACTGGTTCTTTTTTATGGTTTCCATGTCCTTTTCTAAGCTATTATTTCTAATTGAAGGACAGATAAAGAGTTTTTCAGACAAGGAGAAGCTAAAGAAGTTCACCATCACCAAACCAGTATTAAATGAAATGCTAAAGGGTCTTCTCCAAGAACAAGAAAAAAGGAGAAAAATATGAATAAAATGGCAATAAATACATATCTATAAATAAATGAATTTAAAAAATAAATGAACAACAACAACAGAAACAGACTCACAGATACAGAGAGCATTTTGATGGCTGCCAGATGGGGCGGAGTTGAGAGGATGTGTAAAAAAAGGTGAAGGAATTAGGAAGTACAAATTGGTTGTTACAGAATAGTCACAGGGATGTAAAGTACAGCTTAGGAAATATAGTCAATAATATTCTAATGACTATGTATGGTGTCAGATGGGTACTAGATTTGTCAGGATGATTGATAGTACGTTATGTAATGTCTAAACACTGGGATGTACACCTCAAACTAATATAATATTGTATGTCAACTGGGATTGAAAAATAAAAAGTGATTTAAAATTTTTTTTTAAAGTAAAGGCTTAAGGCACCAAAAACAAAGGCATGCATAAAGCCCAGGTAGAAACACAAACTCTGAAGAGAAGCAGAAGGATTTGTCCTAAATTTGTTCAAATCCAATGGGACTAGTGTCACATGTTAAATTTGGGGTGTGCGTCCTGGAGACAAAAATCAGGGATAAAGAAAGCAAGAGCAGCAGGTATTGAAGTTGGTGATTGCCATTATGAGACTGCTTACAGTTTAATCGGGATAAACCTTGCAGAGTTTCTGAAATCTACTGAACCTGCATCTGACCTCCACGGGCATGAAACAATTTTCTTGGAGTATTATGTCAGAATAAGTCTGCGTAGGTTGTAGAAAAAACGGGAACATAAATTTGCACTAGCTCCAATATACACACCTCAGATTTAGTCTGTTCTAGTTTACTAGAAAATTATTACTATGGGCTTTAGCAAACTCCATTGAATGGATACATTATGGCCAATTTACCCATTCTCTTATTGTTGAAAATTTGTTATTTTCATTTTTCACTAATATTACACTATCATTAACATATTCATAATGCATTTGTGTTTCTACTAAATATTACACTATATCCTTAACATAGAGTTTTAGAATTTTAAGTGATGTAATCTTATAGGGAACTGGTCCACATGCCAGTGGCAAATGTAGCCCAGCCCCTGATTTGGGAAAACCAGCAGAGTGAGTCGGCGCACAGGACCCAGGCCCATGGATCGGTTTTCCTGTGGGGAATCAGGCCTGCATTGTACCTAGGCGGCTTTGAGGCTTGCTTTTTGCTAAAACTCCCTCACCCTGAATTGAGTCAGCAAATGTTTAGTGCACGTCTTTAAAGTAACTTCCTAAAGTCTGTGCTAAACCTCCCAAGTATGGAGTATAACCAGTTCAACCACTTTTCCCCTTGAACCTGCAACATTCTTTTCTTTGAAGTAATTAGCAACATACTCTCCTTTGTTATCTGTAAAAGTATTTTAGAAAAACCATTCTGATGAAAGGGGAAACAAATCTGAAATAAGGAAACAAAAGATGAGACATTAGCAATAACTCAGGTGAAAAAGTAATTACTGAACTAAGGAACTGGCAAGGACAATACATCCCAGGTGGGGCAAAAATCGGTTTACAGTTGTTCATATGGAAAATAAAAAATAAAAATTAATACAAGAATAAACTGTTTCACATACTCACTTCTACAAACTCACTTTTGCCCCGTCCTGTATTAAAGGGAGAAGTGGATGTGTGAGCAGGTATAGTAGGGAGAGAGGAGGAATTCAGGCAATTTCTTGATTTCTAGGAGGTGCATATGTTGACTTAAGGTGCCTCTGAGACATTTTGAGGGAGATTTTAAGTGGCCCAGGATGTACGCCTAGCTCCTGTATTAAACAACCACAGCAGTACTAATATTATTGCATTTAGTTGAAGTTGAGTTATAAGGTGCATACTTAAATTAGTAAGTCCCTCTATTCCAAAGGAAATACCCAAATGGTTGAGCAATCATATTATTTTCTCCAATGAGTATGAGGGAGTATCTTTGATTTTTTTATCTTCCTTCAGTTACTTGACTTATATATTTTCTACTTATCTAGGCAGATGGCAATAAACATATTGTGTTTTCCCTGACAGATTATTTAGTTTCCTACACACAGAGTATACTATGTTTATACCAATACATTGCAATATTTATCTTTTATCGCTCAAGGATAAAGACATTTTGCAAATTTTAAAGATATTGATAATTTTCAAGTTTTGATGATCAAAATAAGATAAAATATATTTTTATATATGTAAACTTTTATAGCTGTGTATTTGTGAGGAAATTACCTAATATAATGTAATTTGGTTTGTATCAGAAACAGAAGTTTTCATGAGAATCAAATCCAAGGCACTGGGACAAAAAAATAAATGATAATATGATATCTGCTAAGGGCTCTGACAACCTAAGCTCACATTTCTTTCCACATGAACACTGGATGTGCGGAAATGGGCCTAAGTCATTTATACCTCCCTTCTGATGGTTAAAATCCAGATTCTAAAAATAAGCACATCCTAAGTCCAGAGAAGGTCCAGTGATGAGGCAACAGGAGTGATGGGCGTGACCAGTGACATGTGAGCCACTGGGGAAAAGAGGCTGCTCAGGATGCGGAGGTGATCACGCTCTGCAGGAAAACATTTGGGACTGGGTATGGAAGTTCTGTCGCTGAATTTAAGATAATAGGAAATCCCACAAACCATCTTATTCTTTCTTTGGCATAAATTTTGTTTTGAAACAATCTCAAACTTACAGAATAGTAGTATGTATAGTACCAAAAAAAAACCCATTTGAGTGTAAATTGCTGACCTAGTGCCCCATTACTCCTTGAATACCTTAGTGTGTGTTTCCTACAAGCAAGTATATTGTCTTAATAATCATAACATGAACATCAAAATCAGGAAACAAATGTGGCATATTAATATATCTAAGCCTCAGACCCAATTTAAATTTTTACACTTTTCCCAATAATGTTCTTTATAGCAAAAGGATCCAGTTTACAGTTATGCATTGTATTTAAGTAGTAGGAACTATGTATTACATTTGTGACTTCTGAAGATTACAGGCCAGTTATTTTGCATCACTTCTCCATTTGGAGGTGTCTGGTTTCCTCATGACTAGAATCAGCTTATGCAATTTGGCAGGTACATCAGAGAATAATGCTGTGTTCTTGTCATGCACCCTATTAGGTGACACAAGATTTCAATTTTTCCCATCATTGATGATGTTCTCTTTCACCATTTATTTAAGGTCCCTTATGCCACACTTCTTTACCGTGAGGTCACCTTTTATCCCTTTGAAATTATTACGTGTTTTGTGAAGTTCTTTGAAACTATGAATATATCCCATTGTTCATCAACATTTCTTATTAACTTAGTTATATCAGAATGGACTACTGTTTTCTATTTTATTCCATGGCTTATTCAGTTGACCCTTAAAACAACTCTGGGGTTTGTAGCACCTACTGCCCACAGTAAAAAATCTGTGATTAATCTAAGTCCATCCCTCAAATACACAGACTCCCAACCTCCAGTTGACCCTGCACAAGGCAGGTTTGAACTGTGTGGGTCAACTGAACTGAGCAGGTCAACAGGAAAACATCCACATATAAGTGCAGCCATGCAGTTCACACCTGCGTTGTTCAAGGGTCAACTGTAATCCTTCACTCTCATGACTTATTTTGTTGCTCAAAGGTGATGACTTTAAAGATGCCTCTGATGTACTTTTGACAGGCTTGTCATTCTTTTAGCACTTCCTTGCTTTCTGGTATAAAAGATGTTCTGGGCTCATTTTGCAGTTTCCCTGCCCCAGCCTTGGAACCTGCCATTTCTCCAAAGAGCACTGGCTTCTTCTATTGGAAAATGCTACCTAGAAGCCAAAATCTGGGTGCTACGTGTGCTATTGAGGCAAAGTTTTGAAGCCCTCTCAGTCAACTGAACATTCACACCATTTACATCTACATTTATTTCCGTATCTGTCTATATTTACAGAAGTCCATGAGTTCACACCAATATTTCTAATTCCCATCTGACACCACAGGTTCATCCATGTTTGTATCTCTCATCTGTGACAGTGTGAAATATAATAGAAAGTACCCTTAATGTATTTACTTATTTTTATCAACTCCATGGTAAGGAACCAATCTTCTATATCTCTGCTTACCCTCCCTACATGGATGCTCACCTGTACTTACTCTGGTTCCAGAATCTCATGCCAGGAAGCCCCTTGGTGTGGATGATGCCCTCCCCACCCCGCGTGGTCTCTGACTCCCATGCCCCTCCAGGTCCACACCATCCACACCCGTGCCTTCTCCAGGTGCATCACCCTCTCAGCACCTCAGTGTGTTCACCAAACCAGATGCTCTCTGAACCCTTTCCTTTCAGGGTTTTTATGAAAGTTTCATTACCAAGATATGACTGAGTAACTGATTGGTCATTGGTGATTAAGTCAATCTTCAGCCCTCCTCTCCCTAGAGATCAGGAGGTAGAACTAAAGACCCAAACCTTCTAATCCCAGTTTGGTTTTTGAAGCCACTGGCCCTCATCCTGAAGCTAACTATCCCTGCCTGCCTCCACCCTCTCTGGCCAGGAATCAAGACATTCTTCACTCTAGAGATTCCAAGGGCTTTAGGACTTCTGTGTCAGGAACCTAAGAAAAAGACTAAATATATAATTTCATTAAACCACCATGGGGAAGGCAGTTCTGCTGCTTAACCACTCCATGACCTGAGCTCACATTCCCTTGGTGAGAACTTGTCATGTGGTCACACCTAAGGGCAATGGGAGCTCAACAGTATAGGGCAGGTGTGTGCTCAGGTAGGAGTCTCTGCTTCAGTGTCCTGACACAACTCTTCTGACTTAATGTTGCCTTAGTATACTGTTTGCTCCCATCCTTGCTTGCTGTCCCATGACAATATCTGAAATATTATACAGGAATTATAAACTGTGACATAAATGATTCTTTCACTCAGTGTATACTAGCACAATTAAAATAGTGTCCAGGTTATCAGAGAGAAGAATCAAGGAGAATTAATGCATGCTATCCTTGAGTAAAAACCAGTTCCCATATAACTGAGCTCTAGGCTTCCTGTGTAACAGTTTGGCAAAATCTGTACTACGACTATGTAAAGGAGGCCCCTGAGAGTTGTGGAGTGCAGAATCGTACAGGTGGCCCTGTTCTCCCATTCCAGATAACATAATTAGCATAAAGAAGATAACATGAGACACATGGATAGAAACTACAAAAAAGAAAAACTTGAAATCAAAACTTTCTCTGCCTTTTCAGAGAAATTAAAGAGAACATATTCTTTGAATTAAACTACCAGTGAAGAGATTAAACAGTCAGATACTAAAAAGCAAACAAACAAAAAAAAACAACAAATGAGGAGGAGGGCAGTCATGCCACAGAAAGTTGATTTGGCTAGTTTCATTCTATATAAGGATATGCCGTATATATGGATTTTAAGGTCTTAGGTTTAGAGCTCCATTTGTTAACACTGCTTCTCTCTGGGGGCATATGTTGTGGGGAGTCCACGATAAAAGTGAGAGAAGCACTTTCACCTTTTACTTTTACATTTCTGTAGCACTTGATTTGTTTAACGCAAAACATACACTATTTTTCATTACCTTTCTTCTGGGGGAGAGGGTGAGCACCCTTTCAAGCATCTCTCTATTCATCAATAGGCACACAGATCTATTATCACAGTTCTATATAACCTGTATTCTGAAACTTTCATTTTTCATTCAATAAGCTCTTTCCAGTCAATAAATACAGAGTTCGCTTTCAAGAGCTCTATGAAATTCCTACCTCATAATTTACTTTACCAGTCCATTACTGATGGACATTAAGACTGTTTCACATTTTCAATATTGTAAATAGAGCAGTAATGTGCATTCGTCTTCTTAGGGTAAATTCCCAGGAGTGTGCTGCAGAAGGAAATATTTTACATTTCGCATATACTGCTGCCCTCTTTTCTTAAGGTGATGCTACTGTTTACTCTCAACAATAGTTCAGAAGACTCTCTGCCCCTCACAATTGCAAACTTGAGGTCAGAAGTCATTTTAATCTTTGCTGGCTTGACAAAGGGAAAAAGATTATTCACATTTTACTAGTATTTCCTTTATTATTTGTGAGGCTAAACATTTTTCAGATGTCTTTTGTGTTTCTTTAGTAACTTGCCTTAAAGTATTTTGCCAAATTCTTCATTAAAACATTGAACATTCCCCTATACATTTTCAAGAGTTCTCTATCTGGGTTATTCTTTGTCTAATGTTTTGAAAATAATTTTCTAATTTGACTTCTACCTTTCAACATTTTATGGTGTTTATTTTTACATAGTTTTCATTTTTTAATAATCAAGTTGACCAATCTTTCCTATTGTGTTTTTTGATGCTGACAGAAACTTAGAAATGTCTCCCCCAAGCCAGGATTATGATCCCCAATGGTTTAGTATTTTATAGTTTTAGCAAGAATTTATTTTGGTACAGTAAGTAGGAATCCAGGTCTTTCTACTTTCAAATAGCTAGCTAATTGCCTTAACCTCATAGATTAATGTAATTGTAAAAGCTACCTCTCCAGACATAAACTCCCCATATACACGTAGTTCTTTTCATAGTTCTGTTTTTGTATCAGTAACATACACATTTTAATTGTTTTAACTTTATAATGCATTTTAATATCTGCTAAAGCAATCTGCTCTCATTAGTCTTTCTCAGAATTTTTTAGTATTTTCACTTGTATATTATTTTAATTGTGAAGCTGAAACAAATTCTGTTGGCCTTTTTGTTGGAACTGCACTGAATGTGTGCACAGACACAGGTAATGACCTCTTTCGTTACATACAAAGTCTTTCCATCCTAAAACAACACAGGCCTATTTGGTTACAGTCTTTGGTAAAACCTTGTAATATTATAAATTTCATTGTGTTCTAAACAGCGGATGATCCTCCAGTTGTTACAGTAAATTATGTCTTTTCCTACTCTAGCAAACATGCACAAGGAGACAGACATATGACAGGATCTTTATTGCAGCACTGTAAAATGAAAAACAGTAAGTGATCTACATGTCCATCAGTAGGGAAAATGTATGAAATAACCACCAAACTATAACACTTTCAAATGATAGACTGCAATACAGTGGTTTAAACGAGTGATCTAGGTCTACATGTATTAATGTGCATTAATTTTGAAATCATAGTACTGAATTTTTTAAAAATTGCCAAATAAGTACCAAAATTGCCAAAAAAGAATATCTAATTAATATAAAATGTTAAATTAAAGCAATATTGCATGTTTTATGGGTACAAACATATGTGGAAAAGTAAGAAGAATCATAAAGCTCTCCCCCTCTCCTTCCCCCTCTGCCTTTCTCCCTCCCTCTCCCCCCTCCCCCACCCTCCCACCCGTCTCTGAAAACGTGGCTTAAACATTTTTTTCTGCTACAATGACTAATCCCAGGCTCATTCAGTGTCTCCTCAAGTACATCAAGCCCCTGCTCCTTCTGTCTACTCAGACATCCTTAGCATGAGTATATCAACTCATGGGCACATGACAATTGCTCTATCACTGGTTGTCTCTGCTGTACCGCAGACTGGATAGTGAGCAGGGCAAAAGACATGGAAGGTGTGTTTCAGCTGAACATGCCAACCTTGAGGAGTTTTCTCAGGAGCTACACTCAACAAAGTCTGCTTATATCTCACTAACTAGAACTGAGTTACAGCAGTCCCCCCTATTTGCAGGGAGTACATTTCAAAAACCCCAGTGGACACCTGAAACTGCGAATAGTACAGAATCCTGTATATATTGTTTTTTCCTAAACGTGCATGCCTTTTCACTTAAAGAGAGCACCTCATGCCTTCTCTTTGGCTTCTGTGAATTGCTAGCAATGCTACTCTTGTGTGTTGGGGCTATTCTTAAATAAATAAGCACAATTTGAACAAGCACCAAGACATTGTAACAGTCCACCTGACAACCCAGATGTCTACTAGGTGACTAACAGGCAGGAATGTGTATGCTGGACAAAAGGAAGACTCATGTCCCCTGCAGGATGGTTCAAAATGGCGCAAGATTTCACCACACGACTCACAATGGCAAACAATTTAAAACTTATGAATTATTTCTGGGATTGTTCACATAATGTTTTCAGTCTATGGTTGACTGTGGGTAACTGAAACTGCAGAAAGTGAAACTGTGGACAAAGAGGCACTGCTGTACCGAGTTAACCCTATATGGGGTCTTGTCTGGATTTCTTTAAAGAGCACCTCTTAGATTTTCAACAAATTAGCTGAGGATTATCTGTATTCAGGGGACAGTGCTTATTTCAGATTTTTTTAGTAGCACCTCTGGGGCAACCACTATTTTTTGCTTAGAAGTTTGAAGACTTAGACATTGCAAGGATTCTTATTTTGGTGATTCTTACCCAGTTTTATTTTTTTTTTATTTTTTTTTTTTAATTTTTATTTTAGTTTATTCAGTACAGTTTCTATCCTTTATTCCCTTTCCAGCCCACCCACCCATTCCTCCCCTCCTCCCTCCCCTTTCCAACACCCCTAGTTTTGACCATGTGTCCTCTATATTTGTTCCTGTAAACCCTTCCCTTCTCCCCTGAAATTCCCTCCCCTCTCCCCTCTGGTCACTGAC
>CM052543.1:37145880-37164702 GCA_028533065.1 Trachops cirrhosus
GTTGTTTCCAGCACTTAGCTATTGTAAATTGTGCTGCTATGAACATTGGGGTGCATAGGTTCTTTTGGATTGGTGTTTCAGGATTCTTAGGATATAGACCCAGCAGTGGAATTGCTGGATCAAAGGGCAGGTCCATTTTTAGTTTTCTGAGGAAGTTCCATACTGTTTTCCATAGTGGTCGTACCAGTCTGCAATCCCATCTTACCCAGTTTTATTTTTGAGAAGAGTTGGTGCCCTAACATATCAGTAGTTTTTACCTGGTAAATTATATTGACTTATTATCAATCATTCACCACTACTTTTTACTTTGATGCCTAGTAATGAAACGTATGTATTTTTCTGGCAACTCATTTATAACTCAAAGACAGAAATCTGTCACTATTTTTTGCATGGACTACATTATCTGAACAAACATTTAACTAGCCTTTTTAACAGTGTATATAATTAATTTAGCATTGGGAACAGTTTCAAGAAAATATTCTAAAATATTTTTCTATGTTTTATTACTGATA
Source organism: Trachops cirrhosus (assembly GCA_028533065.1). Taxonomy (NCBI): domain Eukaryota; kingdom Metazoa; phylum Chordata; class Mammalia; order Chiroptera; family Phyllostomidae; genus Trachops; species Trachops cirrhosus. The sequence goes on from CM052543.1 coordinate 37,146,393, forward strand.
TATTGGAAACAGAAAAAAAAAGCCTTATTGTATTCCTATGATGGCTTTGAGAATGCAGATTTTCTAGACATTCACACATGCTCTGTGTATTACACTTGTCAGTTGTCTATGTGATAATATTTTCTCCCAGACTGTGTCTTTGTGCTTTGGGTAAAAGAGTAGTGGGCTCCAGATTTAGGGAAAATGGTTCAGTATTTCCATGTTTTCATTATAACCATTCAGCATGGTTGTCAACATTTGTTTTTTATTTACAAATTATAGTTCATAATTTAGACATTATAAAGTTTCTGCTTTCTTTCAATCAAATTACGTATTTTTGGCTTCTCTTAGGATACTTCCCATTATAACTGAATTCTGTATGACCAATTATTCTGAAAAAAATCATACAAAATCATTCTAAAGTTAAGATACATAGGTCAATTCAAATGATTTTAAAGTTGCTGCTCTGCCGTGTTGAGCTATATAATTGTAAAATTAGTTTATTTTCCTAAACTGATCACATCAACTTATTGAGGAAAACATGTAGGAGTTTAATCATGAAAGTACTTGTTTCTTCAGGCCAATTCTCACACTACTCAAAATGTCAGTAGAAATTCTGTGTGCCATTTCATTGGATTTACTGGATGACAAAATCTGTCAGGTCCATTAAAATGAGATCTGATGAATTGGGAAGTAAAAATAATAAAAATTAAAAACTCTCACATAGTTGTACTCAGTATTTGTACTACTACTCCAGGTTTGTGCCCTACAAGTATAATAAATCAATAAACATTAATGCACACACTTCTGATCCAAAAATAAATGTGACTACCAGAGGCCTAGAAGCTGCAAGGAGGAATCAAAAGAGCCAAAGTGGGTCGGGGTTGAAACAAGGAAACAGGTGTTTCCCAAGGGGAAGGGGATGAGGTAGCCTCTGAAAAGTCCCATGAGAAGAGGAGTCAGCTTCAGATATCTGCCACACCTAGAAGCACTAACTTCAGCTCTAACTTTGCAACTCAAATTAAAACACTGAGCCTTTATCCACCCCACCTTTCTCCACACTCTGATCTGGAGAGACCAGAAACATCATCTGAGAATCAAGAAAGGAGATGGAGGAGACAGGAAAAAAGAGAAATCAAGCATGCACTCCCCACCAACACAGAATTCCTAGTCTGAAACAAAACTCAGTTTGGGAAAGAAAAGTAATTACATTTATGAACAGAACCTAGGTGTTCATCCATAGACAAATGGATAAAGAAGTTGTGGTATATATACACAATGGAATATTATACAGCAATAAAAAAGAAGAATGAACTCTGCCATTTGAGACAACATGTGTGGACCTAGAGACTATTATGCTAAGTGAAATAAGTCAGGCAGAGAAAGACAATTACTATATGGTTTCACTTATATGTGGAATCTAAAAACAAAACAAACTCATAGAGACCAAAGGGATGCTTACCAGAAGGGAGGAGTGAAGATGGGAAATGGGTGGAAATAGGAAGGGGAATTTAGTCAGTAGTATTGTGTCATTGTCTCTACACAATGATTACTAGAAATATGATTACTAGAATTAATGGGGTGATCACATTGTAATGTATAAAATGTCAAATCACTGTATTGTACACCCAAAACTAATACAACCAATATAAAATTGTATACCAACTATACTTAAATTATTACATTTAATTGAGTTTAGAGTTTTACAGTGTAGAGAACTGGAATTTTAAGTGCCAAGAATAAGAAAAAAATTACTTTATAGTGACCAAAAACTATGAGAACTCGTTGAAATTTTACCCAGAGATGTGAAGATCAGTTAAAATACAGGTTTGAAAGTGTAGTTGTGTAAGATTACTTCTATTTTCATTCTGTGGAGTCCAGCTCATTCAACAAAAGTTAAGTTTGCCCATAGGGTTTAATGTTATGGAAAATGTTAAATTTTAATACACATAAATATGTCAGTAATATTTATTATATGTGTATTTGTGCCATATATTAAGAAATCCTTTCCCATCCAATGTCATATTTTATTCTATGTTTTCTTTTCAAAATTTCAAAGTTTTGTTTTTAACAGTTACAATTTAATGCACCAAGAACTTACTTATTTTATGTATATGTGAGATAATGAGCTCACTTTTATATGGGTAACCAATTATCCTTGCTTAATATATTCAGTCACCCCTCATTTTCTCCCACTGATTAGTAATGACACTTCTGCAATAAATTAAGTTTCCATACTTGCTTGGATCTATTTGTGGGCTTTTGATTCTAATCCCTTGGTCAATATAACAGTGCCTTTATACCTTACATTTACAATTGTAAATAAAATAGAAAATCTTAGACTTATATATCATGATTATATTATATTATATCAGTATTATATATCATGAACACTGGTCAAATACTGTTGATCATCTGAAACATAAAGACTAAGTCATTTCTAGAAAAGATATCAAGTGTCAAAAATTACTATTGCCCTGGTCGGTATGGCTCAGTTAGTTGGAACATCCCACAAACTGAAAGGTTGTAGGTTCAATCCCCAGTCAGGGCACATACCTAGGTTGCAAGTTCAAACCCTGGTTGGGAGTACATATGGGAGGAAACTAATCGATGTTTCTCTCTCGCATCAATGTTTCTGTCTCTCCCTTCCTCTGTCTCTAAAAGTAAGTAAGGGTGGGTTGAGATGGAAGAAGGTATAAGGGGGATAAATGGTAATGGGAAAGATACAATAAAAAACAGAAAAGTAAGTAAAAACAATGAAAAATGTCTTTATGTGAGGATAAAAAATAATTGGTATCAATATAGCAGATGGAGAATGGAAAGTCTTGTGATGTAACAAGAAAAGCTTTACGATAAAAAATGACTCAACTTCACGTGTCCTACCCAACCACAAGGCAGCCTGTATCCACGTTCTGCAATCCTGGCTGTTACCATATGGCACCTTTTCCCTTTGGAGTCTGAAAAATTGTTGAAAATCTAGGAAGGTATGAAAGACATATTACTAAACTTCACTTGAAGGCAACTCCAGTAATAAATAGATATAATAGTGAAAATAATAAATAATCTTAAAACCCTCATTTAAATACTTTATATTTAGGCTTTCTGGTGAGTAATCAGTTTTATAGTAATTATACTACATATGCATTTTGACAGCTTTTTGAAAATTTCGAGCATTTAAGAGACTCATATATTCAAACGGATTCTAATTAAAGGTTTAGAAGTATTTGATTAAGTTTGCAATCAATGTTTAAATGTTTGGGGAAATTTAATCTGTTTAGTGCCTAAGTTTGATTTATCAGTTTATGTACATGCTGTGTAAATATTCAGACAGATGTTATTAATATTTAAATGAATTCTAGACTCACATGATTAATAAATTAGAAAATAAATTAGTTATAAACAATGAATGTTTATACCTTTTCCTGCATAGAAGTTATTTGGACAGAAAATAATCTCACACTGTTAAATAATCTCTTTCCCCTGTTTTTTTCCTGCAAAATGGCTTTTCTATTTTTGGCCCATAATTTCTCCATCAGAATTTTAGAATTAGCTCAGTAAATTCTGTAAAAGTGCACTGTAGTTATTTTAGTTGAAATTGCACTGAATCAATAGATTAATTTGGAATAAATTTTCCTCATTATGAGAACACATGGCATTTCTTCTGTTTCAGTTTTAAAAGGAAATGCTTCTAGCACATTCCCAATTTGGATGATTTTTTTGCATTCAGTGATTCTGATGAAAAACCCAATGTCAATATTATTCTCATTCATTTGCATATGATTGAGATACTAGACCCTTATCAGAGATATGATTTGCAAGTATTTTCTCCCATTCTGCAATTTATTTTTTCACTTTCTCTTAGTAACCTTTGAAACATAGATTTTTTTAATTGTGATGAGCTCTAATTTATTTTTATCTTTGGTTGCTTGTGCTTTAGGTGTCATATCTAAGAAAATACTGTTTAATCCAAGGTCACAAAATTTAGTGCTATGTTTTCTTCTGAGAGTTGTAGATTTAGTTCTTACCTGTAGATCTTTGATTGATTTTGAGTTAATTTTTTGTATATGGTATATAAAGTACATGTCCAAATTCATTCTTTTGTGTGTGGCAGTGCAGTTGTCCAAGACCTATTAGTTAAAAAGACTTTTTGCCTGTAGAGTGATGTTTTAAAAGATTTTATTTATTCATTTTCAGAGTGAGGTGAAGAGAAGGAGAATGACAGGGAGAGGATTATCAGTGTGTGGTTGCCTCTCGTGTGCCCTGTATCAGGACCTGTACCAGGGACCTGGCCTGCAGCCCAGGCATGTGCCCTTACTGGGAATCAAACTGGTGACCCCTTGGTTCGTAGAGTGATCTTGCTACCCTTGTTGGAAATCAGTTGGTACACATACACAATGGAATATTACTCAGCCATAAAAAGAATGTCTTACTTTTTACAACAGCATGGATGGGCCTAGTGGGTATTGTGCTAAGTGAAATAAGCCAGACACAGAGAGACAAATATCGTATGATTTCACTTATATGTGGAATCTAAAGAATAAAGTAAACAAACAAAATAGAAACAGACTCATACAACAGATACAGACAACAGACTAACAGTTGACAGAGGGGCAGAGGTTTGGGGGGCTGGGTGAAAGAGGTGAAGGGATTAAGAAGTAGAAATTGGTAGTCACAGAAGAGTTACAGGGATGTAAACTACAGCATAGGGAATACAGTCCCTAGTATCATAACAACTATATAGGGCCAGGTACTTGAAATACCAGGGGGACTGCTCTGTAAAGTCCATTATTGTCTAACCGCTATGTTCTACATTTGAAACTAATACAGAATAATATGGAATGTAACCTGTAATTGAAAGGGAAAAAATAAAAAGGAAATCAATGGACTATACATGTATGCCTTTATTTCTGGACTTTCAATTCTATTCCATTGATCTATATGTCTATCCTATGCCAGTACCAGTTTTATGATATTATGTAGTTTGAAGTAAGTTTTATCCTTTTTTTGTTACCTTTATTCCTAAATATTATATCTTTTTAATGCTATGGAGAGTTTTCTTAATTTCATTTTAAGATTTTTCGTTGCTAGTATATAGAAATAAAATTGATTTTTGCATATTGTATCTTGCAACTTTATTGAACTCATTTATTAGCTATAGCTCTAATAGTTTTGAGAGGAGGGGGAGTCATTAAAATTTTCAATATACAAGCTCATGCCATCTGTAAGTAAAGATAATTTTACTTCTTCCTCCCAACCTGCATGCCTTTTCATTCTTCTGTTGTCCAATTTTCCTGGCTAGAACCTCTAGTAAAATGTTGAATAGAAATAGCAAAAGCAGACGTTCTTTTCTTGTTTCTTCATCTCTTAGTTACACAAGTATACTGTTAAATCTCTTTGTTCCTATTCGGTGAGAAACGTCTAGGTGTGGTGCATTATCTGTATCCTTTTTGGTTCTGGGAGTGCACTTTTTGTCTAAGGACTCATGTATTTATTTGATTCTGAAGAGTTCAATTTTCTTAAATTTCTTCACATACTTATCTTTCCTCTATTAAATTTTGGACTCCTATCAGATAAATATCCTGCATGCCTCTTAACTGCCATTCGCAATGTATATATTGGAGTCATCCCTTTTTTGTGTGTCTGTTGTCTGAAACCAGTCATGTCAGTCCCCACTTAACCACAGGGGTGTAGAGAATGTGGGGGAGCCGGTAAAATCTGGGGAGAGCACCCAGGCCCCTGCCATGGCTCCAATGTCTGTACTCTGACCATTCTTCTCCACTTTTCAACATTATCACATCAACCTTCACTTTTTAGGCTACCAGCCCACAAACCCTTTTAGGATTACGGCCAATTCTGCCCTGGGTATAAGCCCATATGGGTTCTCCATAGACCAGAGCCCTGAGTTGATTAATTGGTTGTATTGGTTCCATTTTGCTACTCATACTTTCCCTGGTCTGCTTTCTGGGTGGCCTTTCACCTCCATGTTGTTTGAAATTATCAGTACTCTAAGGCCTTTCAGTGTTCAAAGATGGCTTTAGCATTTCTCCCAACAAACTCTGAGTTCCACTTTGGCAAAAGGGGCTTTGCTTGACTAAAAAGACATAATTTTCCAAGAAGTGTACATTAAGTCCTTGCAATCAGGTCTACAGCCTCTAAACCACATGATGACCTCAGAAAAACAGCACTGGATTTATTTTGTTCATTACATTCCACTTATAGGGGAGATCATATGGTATTTGTCTTTTACTGACAGGCTTATTTCACTTAGCATAATGCTCTCTAGTTCCATACATGCTGTTGCAAAAGGTAGGAGTTCTTTCTTTCTTTCTTTCTTTCTGCTGCCTAGAATTCTATTGTGTAAATGTACCACAGTGAACAAAATAGAACCACAGGCATGGAAACATGGAACAGACTGAAAGACCAGAGGGGAGAGGGTATAATGGTGGAAAGAAGGGGAAGGAACTAGGCAAAGAACATGTATGAAGGACTCACAGACATGTAAGACAGTGTGCAAATTACTGGGGGGGGTGGGATGGGTGGAGGAGAGCAAAGGGAAAAACTGGGACAACTGTAATAGAATAATAATAAAAATGATTTAATAAAAAAGAAATAAAAGAGCACTGAATTTATAAGTTTTCATCCTGGTTTTGAATTTAACAATCACCATAATAAATTATCATTATGATAATATCTATCATTTATTACTTGCCTGAAATTTGCTTATTTCTCTTCTAAGCACATTATACATATTCCTAACAAAGATTTTAATAAAGCAGTATTATTTTTCCCATTTAACAGGTAGGGTTCAGGGAATTACAAAGCAGACTCTCTATCGTGAAAACAAAACCTTCCTCTCCTCTTCTACAGAAGTAGTTCTCAAAGTGTGCTCTGCAAATCTGGGTCAAAACTATTTTCCTAATACTAAGATTTTATTTTTCTTTTTTACTCTAATTCTCTCAGGAATGTAGCATACATGAGATTGAATTCAGAAGCAGAATAAGAATCCAGCTCTCTCTATTTAGCCAGACATTAGAGAGAATTACAAAATGGTAAAACAATGTTATCTTTTCTCATTATTTTTTTAAATCTTGTAAAACGTGGTTATTTGTATATTAACATGTTGTTTATGTTAACATGTAAGCAGTTTATTGTTAAAATTTAAAATAAAACATTTTTTAAATTCTCAGTTTTTACTTCTGATGTACTAAATATCTATAGATATAACTCACATAAACAAAGGTCCTTTTGGTTTTCAATAATTTTTAAGGATACAAAGAAGTCCTAAGACAAAAAAAATGAAAACCACTATCTTAGAGTAATCATACTCTCCAGTAATAAATATATTTGTGATTGCTTACTCATCTTCATTTTTCCACTAGATGCACAAAAGTAAAAGTGTATTTACACACATAAACATACACATATCTTTTCCCTATATAGCATATTTAAAGTGTTTTATTTTATTTCTTTTTATACATATTTGGTATGTTTCATATGAATTCTTCAGGAAGCTCAGATGCTTATATGAGAGGTAGACACGTAAGAATCCGAGACAGGAGAAAAAGTGGGGCCGGGCAGAGCAGTCGAAGCACCCACATAAAAGGAGATCTCTTGAGCTTCTTGTTTTATGACTTACATCCTTAAAATATTACATGTGTAATTATCTGAATAATTTTCATCTGGTGTTCTATGATTTGAGTTTATTAAATGTTTACTCATTTTTAATTTTTTAATTTGAGATAATTGATCCACATGCAATTATAAAAAATAACACAGAGAGATGTCATATACCCTTTACCTGGCATTCTCTAATAGCTGGTTGCAAAATTATAGTACAATATCACAACCAGGGTATTGACACTGATATAGTCATGATACAGAAAAGTTGGTGTGACTGCGAACTGGTACAGCCTGTGTGAAAATCAGTGTGGACATTGCTCAAAAATCTAAAATTAGATATACCATAAGACCCAGCAATTCCACATCTAGGTATTTAACCAAAGGAAATGAAAATACTAATTCAAAAAGATATTTGCATCTCTATGTTCATTGCATCATTACTTAACCAAGATATGGAAGCAACCTAGGTGTCCATCAATAGTTAAATGAATAAAGATGATGTGGTGTATCTATAGAACACAATATTGCACAGCAATGAAAAAGAATGAAACCTTGCCATTTGCAACAACATGGATGGATCTAGAGAGTATTATACTCACTTATTCTTTGGCAATTCATTTTGGTGAGAGATATAAATTTAGCTTGTGTTCGATTTAAATTACTGGTTTCTCAAATTATTATCCAGCTATCAACTTGTCATTTAAGTTTTTTTCAGTACTTTTGTGATATTGCTTCATTATACAGTTTTGAGAGTTCTGTTCCATTCCAATGGTCTCATATTCTACAGTAGAATCAGAAGTCAAGTATTTGAACATCCACCATGTTCTAATACTTTGTAGAAGAGGCCCCATTCACCGATCTCTTGTAAATTCTGTGATTGTGTGAGTTGTTCATTTCCCATTTGAAGTTTAGAAGCACTTTGTTTTTCTTCTAACATAAAATCTTATTGGAGTCCCAATCTAAATTATTTGTAACTTCTAAATTAGCTGTTGAAAAATAATTACTGAATTTACTTGACATTTGTAACAAGGGTGGATGTAGACCTCTGGCTACATGTAAAAGGACTGGAATCGCTATTTATGGGAAACTGTCCAGGCTCTGCCTTACTTCCCTCCATCCATGCCCTCCCTCCTCCCCCAATCTATTCTCTTGCTTGTATGAATAAGCTTTAATGTAAACCTTTGGTCTTGAACTTTGTTCTTTTTTAAAAAATTCCCCTTTTTATTATTGGTCACATCCTTTGGACAGTTTCCTTGGTTTCAGCCTGTGTTCCCTGCTATTTTTTCTTTCTACTGCTTTGATTCTATTATTTTAGAATATTTTTTAAAAAGATTTTACTTATTTTTAGAGAGAATGAGAAAGAGAGGAAAAGAAACATCTACGGGCGAAAGATACATTGACAGTTGCCTCTTGCATGCCCCCACCTGGGGATCTTGCCCACAACCCAGGCATGTGCCATGACTGGGAATTGAACCAGTGACCTTTCATTTCACAGGCCAGCACTCAATCTACTGAGTCATACCAGCCAGGGCTGGTATTATCTTAGCCAGGGATGTCAAACTCATTTTCACCAGGGGCCACATCAGCCTCGTGGTTGCCTTCAAAGGGCCAAACGTATTTCAGGACTGTATAAACGTAACTACTCCTTAACTAGGGGCAAGGAGCTCGGCACTGCCGCTGGGCAGAAACAAGGTGCCGGGCTGGATAAAACAAGGTGGAGGGTTGGATTCGGGCCGTGGGCCTTGTGTTTGCCACCTGTGTCTTATTTGCTAGCCTCTCTTGTTTTTCTCTTCCAGCTCTATGTCCTAGAACTCCAGCCACAGTTTGCGGATGTTAATTCTCCCATCTATTAATGTACCTTGCTATATTTGCTCAAAACTTTTATTTGTATGTATCAGGATTTTATTACTTTTCATTATGAAGCCATGTATTGTTATTTCATTCCAATGCCTTTGTGTGTATGTGTGTTACATTGAGGAAAGGGCCTTTCCTGCTTAGACTATTTGTTATTTTTAAAGTATATGTTATTGATTATAGTATTACAGCTGTTCCAATTTTTTCTACCCCTTTATTCCCCTCTTCCCTGCACCTCCCTCCCACCAGAATCCCCCTCCCCCAGTTCATGTCTATGGGTTGTACATACAAGTTCTTTGGCTTCTCCATTTCCTATACTATTCTTAACCTCCTGCTGTCTATTTTGCACCTACCATTTATGCTTCTTATTCTCTGTACCTTTTTCCCTATTCTCCCCTCTCCCCCTCCCCATTGATAACCCTCCACGTGATCTCCATTTCTATTCTGTTCTTTTTCTAGTTGTTTGCTTAGTTTGTTTTTGTTTTTTTAGGTTTATTTGTTCATAGTTGTGTTTGTTGTCATTTTACTATTATTTTTGATTGTCTTTTTCTTAGATAAGTCCCTTTAACATTTCATATAAGGGCTTGGTGATGATGAACTTCTTTAACTTGACCTTATCTGGGAAGCACTTTATCTGCCTTCCACTCTAAATGGATTCCATTCTAAATGGATTGTGTAGTTCCAGGAGCCTGAGGGTATCTCCAATGAACTCTCCTGTGAGGCTGGGAGTTTCTCCTGCTGCCACAACCATCACAGGTTTTTATAGTCAGAGGTTCTGAGGCTTTATTTCCCCTGCTCTGGAACCCTGGGTTGCGTGGTCTGTCTTGCTCCCCAGTTGTTCCTCCCAATTTATCTGCATGCAAATGTGGGACTGCCTGGTTCACCAGACACAGCCTTTCTGCACATCCTCTCCGCCCTAGCTGCCTATCCCTGCCCCTCCTACCAGTCTGAATGAATGTTTTTTCTTTAGCTCCTTGGTTGTCAGACTTCCATACAGTTCAATTTTCTGGCAGTTCTAGTTATTTTTTTTTAAATTTGTTATTGTCTTTTTGGTTGTGTGAGGAGGCAAAGTGTATCTATCTATGCCTCCATCTTGGCCATAAGTATATAGACTCTTCATTTTTTATTAACACACTAGAATATTACTGATTTTTTTGGTTTTGCAACTGACATGTCTTCTCCATTAAAAAATTAATGCTATTAGTTTTTACCAAATCTTGGAAATTTTCTAACTATACAGTAGAAATAATAACCTAATGTTTCAATATTGATTGCCCTCATCAATGGGAGTAAGAGAACATATAGCATCACTGCCCAGCTATCACATCCACAAGAGCGAGCTTTGGTGCCACTGATGATGACAAAGCACCTTCATTAGTGAGGTGGGCCACAGGAGGCACGTGCAATCAGCAGACCTGAGGGACTCATTAATGCACACACATGAGATGCTCACTGGAGATGTGTAAAAACAACAGGAAGGGAATTTACGGGGTGGGAAATACAAAATGGTAGGTGAGCACGAGAGCCAGACAAACCTGGTTTATTACTCGATCCTGTTCATGACTATTGATATGCTCCTTGGGCTCTGTGACCACAGGAATGTGAAGTGGATAACACCAACTATGAAAGTACACAAGAACTGAAGGATCTGGATGAATATGAAAAATAAATTATAAAAATTCCTGGAAAAGGCAAAAAAGAGTCAGTAACTCAAAAGATGAATCTCATACGTCAATCCAAGAAAACTAATATAGACAGATTCAGGAACAACTAACAGGCCTAGACATTAACTTAAGAATCCATGTTAAAGATTTGTATATTCAGATCCTTAGCTCTTAATGGTGCTTCTAAGTGAAAATTATACTTCACAATAATACAGAGATGTAAATGGTATAACAGTTTCAAAGGGAACATGATTCTTTGGCTATATAACGAAATAACGAAATTAATTTTTAAATCTTCTCCACCATCCAACAGAGGCCCTCATGTAAATTAGGAGGAATGATCCCTAGGTGGTCTTGGACACAAATGAGAAAGTGCTATATTTATGTATTTTGAACAGCTGACTTTCAAACCAATTGAAACCCTTGAAAATATTTTTATTTTTTTAAGATTTTTAAAATTTACTGATTTTTAGAGAAAGGGGAAAGGAAGGGGAGAGGGAGAGAAACATCAATGTGTAGTTGCCTCTCACATGCCCCCTGCTGGGGACCTGGCCCGCAACCCAGCATGTGCCCTCACTAGGAATTGAACCAGCGACCCTTTGGTTCGTAGCCCGTGCTTAGTCCATGAAAATATTTTTAAATGTTAGAAAATTATTTCTACATTTTAAGGTATGTGAATAGGAGTTTTATGGGTGACACATAACATTTTCAGCAGCAAAACCACATAATGAAAATGTTTCAAAATCATTTAAAACATGTTCACTCCATACTTAAATTTACTTCATTAATAAAACATTACATTTTCCTTGAAGAAGAAACCAAATCAGTTTATTTTTTCAAACATATCTGCTACATGGTATACAAATGGCAAACACTGCAGAAAAGGTCAGCAAATATGGAATGTTTACTTTAAAAAAGAAAAATGTGTAGTTTAGCTGTGACAACTATTTTAAGTTTGACAATTATTTTAATATTCCCTGTCATGAAATAATACATGGAGCTCAAAAGGTTTTTAGAATGATTTCTCATTTCATAAATAAGTACTTTAAAGATTCCTCTATGTAAGGAAAAACAATCCACTTAACTAAGTTCATAAGCTATAAAACACTACAAAACCTGAAGGCAAAAGCTCATGAACCACTTTTTTACTGGGTACAATCTGTGTCTCATTTGATTGACTGTCAGTTGGACCAAGTGAAAGCCCACTGTCAGCCCAAAAACTACAATCAGTAAAGGAAACATTCTAAAGACAGAATGGGAAAATGGAAAGTACCTGGGTCCTTGATGTCATTGTTGTGCTGCTGAGTTAAGCAAACCAGGCTCATCTCTCACCAGATTCTTGCTGTGTGAAATGGTAAATCCCTATTTTTAAGCCACTTTGCATTGGGCATTCTTTACTGGCAGCCTGGTGCATTCCGATATGTACACTGTATCAGGGTCTTTGCCCTCTCTGTTCTTTCTGATTGGAGTGTTCTTACACCAGGGCTTCATATAACTGGCTTTTAACAATCATTCCAGCCTCTGCTTAAATGCCACTTCCTTCTACTCAAGCTATTGTAGCCTTACTCCTACCTAAGTTACTCTCTATCACGTTAAGCCACGTAATTTTCTTCAAAGAATTTAGTTTCTGAAATGTTCTGGTCTGCTTGTTTTATAATATTTTTATTTTTGATCTTCCTTGTGGGCAGAGACTTTGTCTATTTGTTCACTGTGGTACCCCAGTACAAAAAACCCTGCCTGGAGTGCAATGACATTCAGTATTTGTTGACTAATTAGCTCTATCTTGAATTTTATTTCCTGAATCTTCTCCATATAAAGCCTACACTATAACATACTGAGTTTCTAACAAGTCACAGAATGCAGTCTATTTTCTCTTGATACCCTGCCTTAGAATTTTCTGTTCCTTCTGACTATCCATCTTTTCCCCTTCCTCAGTTCTAAAATTTAAGGTACCCACTCTGTGTCAGGTACTGTGTTATTACGAATATGAAGTTAGTAAAGCAAAATTTCTACCACAATGAGTTACCACCTCACACCACTAGGACAGCTATAATCAAAAGAGAAAAGTGTGGCAAGGATGGGAAGAAACTGGCACCTCCTCATATACTGCTGGTCAAATATAAAGAGATGCAGCCATTTTCAAAAACAGTTTGGCAGTTCCACAAACTTAAACATAAGAGTTTTCAGATGAGCCAACAATCCCACTCGTAGGTATGGACCAAGCGAACAGAAAACATATGTCCATGCAAAAACTCATACATGAATATTCATAGGAACATTATTCATAGTAGCCAAAAAGTGGAAACAACTCAAATGTCCAGAGACTTATGGATAAATGAAATGTAGTATATCCACACAGTAAAATATTATTTGGTAATAAAATTACAGTACTGATACATGCTACAGCATGGATAAATCCTGAACACATTAGGCTACATGAAAGAAGTTAGCCATGAAGCATCCTTCATTGTATAATTCTATTTATATGAAATGTTCAGAATAGGCAAATATATGGAAACAGAAAGAAATATATGGAGACAAATATGTAGATTATTGGTTGCCTAGGACTAGGAGAAAGATGAGGATTTGGGTGATGGCTATAGGGTGAGGGGTTTCTTTCTGGGGTAAGAAAATGTTCTAAAATTGAATATGGTAACCAATCCACACATCTCTGAATACCATTAAAGCCACTGAATTATACACTTTAAATGGGTCAATTGTATGATATGTGAATTACATCTCAAAAAAAGATGTTAACATATATAAATCAACAAAAACCACAAAAATAAAATCCGTCACTTCTAGATGTCTTCCAAAATTGACCTCTAGTTTTTTACCTCAAGGAAGTCTTGGTCCTGTGTCCTTGCTCGGTGTGCCTGCAGAATTCTGCAGTTGCTTGTATCATTACTTGAATTACCTGCTCTTGTAAGTTTCATTCCTTTGTCTCTTCTGTCACACTGAGTGTTCCTTGGGAATAGGAATGGTGTCTTTCTGTTCTGAATCCCAAGGGCCTAGAACACACATGGCACCTGCTTTAGTAAATGTTGTCTGAAATGAACAGTGTGAAGAAATAACTGGGTTAATAACAAAGATAAAGGGAAAGGTTTTGTTATAGAATAGGAAAAAAACTGCAATCCCTTCCCCCCAAAAAAGTATAATGTGTTGGAGCAAACCCAGGGAGGGGGTGTAAAAACAAAAGGTCAAGTTCTGTAGAGTAGAGAAGTCCTAAGAGGAGTATGGGGGGACATGAAGGTGGTTCCCAATGTAAAGAGAAGGTCAAAGTTGCCAGACAGTGGGTATCTATATTGCACTTCTATCGAATGACCATTGGATAGAGCTGAAATTTGTCAGCTGAGGCTTTTCCAAGTGTTAGTGGGAAAGTGTGTAAAATATAAAAAAAAAAGTCAAGTCCCAAAGATCTCAAGAAATGTGGGAGAGGAAAAGGTATTTAAACAAATAATAAAGGAGAACTTCCCCAGTCTGACAAAGGAACTAGACTTCCAGGAAGTCCAGGAAGCTCAGAGAGTCCCAAAGAAGTTGGACCCAAGGAGGAACACACCAAGGCACATCATCATTACATTAGCCAAGATTAAAATGAAGGAGAGAATCCTAGAAGCAGCAAGAGATAAGGAGGCAGTTACCTACAGAGGAGTTCCCATCAGACTGTCAGCTGATTTCTCAAGAGACCTTACAGGCAAGAAGGGGCTGGAAAGAAGTATTCCAAGTCATGAAAGACAAGGACCTACACCCCAGATTGCTCTATCCAGCAAAGCTTTCATTTAAAATGGAAGGGCAGATAAAGTGCTTCTCAGATAAGGTCAAGTTAAAGGAGTTCATCATCACCAAGCCCTTATTTTATGAAATGTTAAAGGGACTTATCTAAGAAAAAGAAGATAAAAAACATGTATAGTAAAATGACAGCAAACTCACAATTATTAACAATCACACCTAAAACAAAAACAGAAACAAACTAAGCAAACAACTAGAACAGGAACAGAACCACAGAAATAGAGATCACATGGAGGGTTAGCAACAGGGGAGTGAGAGGAGGAGAGGGGGGGAAGGTACAGACAATAAGTAGCATGGATGGTAGATAGAAAATAGACAGGGGGAGGGCAAGAAATGGAGATGCTAAAGAACTTATAAGTATGACACACGGACATGAACTAAAAGGTTGGAATGTGGGTGGAAGAGGGTGTGCAGGATGGAGGGGAATGAAAAAAGAAATGTGGGAGAGAAACAAGGATGGGAAGAGGAAAATACAGATGATCAGTACGGATTTTAAAAGACAGTACAGGCATAGCCTTTTTAGCGTAGGAAATATTTTCTTGGAAGTGAGTGTGTTAACTAAGCTTCAGCGTTGTTTTAGCAGAGTATTTATGCCACTTCCATAGTTCCCTCAGGTTTCGTCAAACGGTTGTTGCTCTGCAGGAATGTTTACAATACCCTTTAAAATGTCAAAGTATTTCCACCTTTATCTGCTGATATTTATCTTCTGTCACCTTGCCCACTACACAGGATACCTTGAACCCTTATAAACTTTGTATTTTAATATCCAGCATTAAAATCATCATTGGCAATTTTGTGGCACTACAAGCACCATCTTGGCATATCTTTTAATAGCCAGGAAGGGTCAAAAAAGTTCTCAAAAAGAAGTTAACAAGAGTAGAAAGAAATACCACAGAGCAGCAAACAGACAGACCTGTGAAGGTCATTCCAGCTGCGAAGTGCACAGGCTAGCACACTGGTCCTTACTGGTTGAGAGGGTACCACCGTGAGAATAATGAACTACTGAACTAACATTGATTGAGGGCTTTCTGCATGTCTACGATGTTCGAAGCTTTTTATATGTTTTAATTCTAATCCTTGTAACAATTCTTTGGTGGAAGGATGCTACTATTATTTCCATTTTTATGGAGGTAGACATGGAGTGGTTAATATCAAGGCAGTCTGGCTCCCAAGCCCATATCCTCACCACCTTACTACATTACTCTCTGATATCTCTCTACTCTACCGGTCGATGGGACATGGGAGTGATCTATATGTTTACTCGTGACAAGAATAGCACTATAGAGAACTGGCACTCTATGGGGAAATACTAAGTATAATGTTATTATTAAAGGAATGTACTAAAAAACGGGCTGGAAATGGCAGTAGAAATTCAGTAGAAATGTCTACGTATTGGTTCCCTGAACACTACTATCTTGACACCTGTGTGCTTCTATACAAGTTCTTTTCAATGCCTAGACTGTCTTTTTCACCCTTAGCTGCCTACTGAATAATAATTACTACTCATTCTTCAAGATACATAATATTGTAACTTCCTCCATGGAAACTTCTCCAACTCTCCCAAGCAGAATTAGTCATGCACTTGGCTGGGTTCTCAACTGCTTTGTTTATATACCTTTTACACCATCTGTAAATGTTCTGTATTGGAAGCAGAAACCACACTAGGTATAGTAAGCAAAAGATTTAGATGCTTACAAAATTGTTGCCAGTATACTACGCTAGGTCTTCTGCAATGATTCTTCGAGTGCCACAGAACTGACCTTAGTACAAGAGCACACACCTTACCTATGATCCAGGGATCAAAAAAAGTTGTCAATACTTCAACTGAAATTGCCTCTTGGCAGCTACAAAGTTGGTAAATGGCTTTGGAAACACAAGGCCAAATGGCTATAGCACAATACCCACATTCCCCAGGACCCTGCATGCCAACAGAAGGCAACCTGTGCAAAGGGGCAGGAATTTGCCCTTCCACATCATATGCGAGTGCATCGAACCAGTGGAACCTAACTTATCCAGAACCATAGCTGAAATGGAGTTTAGGATGTACAGTTTTTAGCTTTGCAGCCTTTGCAAACAGCAAGTCTTACCAGAAATAAGGCAACTGAAACTGAGTAAGACAATTTATATCACCCACTACAGCACTTTGCAGGCTGTATTTTGATATATCTGCTTTCATTAGTGGCTCATAAAGGAGTAGCAAAAAAGCATCTTATTTGACTTTTATAATTCCAAATACATAGCTGAGAAAAGATATCAATGGATATTTGTGGAATGAAAAACAATTATCTAGCATCTCTTATTTGTTTTGCTACTAAGGTGAAAGGAGAGGGGGCTTCTGGCTAAGATAGAGGCATAGGTAGACACACCCTGCCTCCTCGCACAACCCAGATAGGGACAACAACAATATAGAAACAAAATAACAACCAGAACTGACAGAAAGTTCAAGTGTATGGAAGTCGAACACCCCAGGAGTTGAAATTAGACACGTTCATCCAGACTGGTAGGAGGGGCAGAGTCAGCCAGGCGAGGGAAGCGCAGCAGAGAGCAGAGCAACCCGGGAGGGGCACAGGACTGCAGCAGGCAGACCCTGGGTGCACAAGCGGTGGTGGCTGGCAGGCCCCGGCTGGGGGTTGGTGACCGGCAGACCCAGTGAGGTGGCCATTGTGAAGCAAGGCACTGCGCCCAACTCAGGGTCCCAGTGCCAGCAAGTAGATAGAGCTTTGGGTCACTGACTATAAAGGAAGGTCCCACCGGGTGCACAGACCCACCCACACAGGAATTGGCGCCAGAGGGGTCCAGTTGGCTTGCAGAAAGCGGCGAGGTGGTCTGGGGTCCTACAGAGAGCAGAGCAGGCGCCATTGTTCCTTCTTGGACCCTGCCCCCACATACAGCATCACAACCCAGCCACTGGGGTGCCCCGCCCTGGTGAACACCTAAGGCCCCGCCCCCCACTACGGGAGCTCAACAAGACCAAAAAAAACAGCAAAGAGATGGCTCAAACAGAAGAAGAATTGAAAGCCCCAGAACCCATCCTTTTAAGAGACCAAGAGATAGCCAACCTGTCAGATGCACAGTTCAAAACACTGGTGATCAGGATGCTCACAGAATTGGTTGATTTTGGTCACAAACTAGATGAAAAAATGAATGCTACAATAAGTGAAATGAAGAAAAATGCACAGGGAACCAATAGTGATGGAATGAAAGATGGGTCTCACATCAATGGAGTGGACCAGAAGGAAGAAAGAAACATACAACCAGAAAAGAATGAAGAAATAAGAATTCAAAAAAATGAGGAGAGGCTTAGGAACCTCCAGGACATCTTTAAATGTTCCAACATCTGAATTATAGGGGTACCAGAAGGAGAAGAGGAAGAACAACAAGTGGAAAACGTATTTGAACAAATA
>CM052543.1:37165202-37194987 GCA_028533065.1 Trachops cirrhosus
AGAAGTAGCAAGAGATAAGGAGACAGTCACCTACAAAGGAGTTCCCATCAGCCTGTCAGCTGATTTCTCAAAAGAGACCTTACAGGCAAGAAGGGGCTGGAAAGAAGTATTCCAAGTCATGAAAGACAAGGACCTACACTCCAGATTGCACTATCCAGCAAAGCTTTCATTTAAAATGGAAGGGCAGATAAAGTGCTTCTCAGATAAGGTCAAGTTAAAGGAGTTCATCATTGCCAAGCCCTTATTTTATGAAATGTTAAAGGGGCTTAGCTAAGAAAAAGAAGATAAAAAACATGTGTAGTAAAATGACAGCAAACTCACAATTATTAACAACCACACCTAAAACAAAAAACAAGAAGAATAAGCAAACAACTAGAACAGGAACAGAACCACAGAAATGGAGATCACATGGAGGGTTAGCAACAGGGGAGTGGGAGGAGGAGAGACGGGGGAAAGATACGAAGAATAAGTAGCAATGAAGGTAGATAGAAAATAGGGGGAGGGTAAGAATAGTATGGGAAATGTAGAAGCTAAAGAACTTATGACACATGGACATGAACTAAAGGGGGGGAATGTGGATGGGAGTGTTCAGGGTGGAGGGGAATGAAGGGGGGGATAATGGGACAACTGTAATAGCATAATCAATAAAATACATTTAAAAAAGGTGAAAGGAGAATAAGAGGCACTGTTGAGACTATTATCAAATTGGCACACTCCCTGTATACTGAGAAGCGAGCAGGTGAGCCTGAAAAGCTGGAGTACACCGACTGAGAGAGCAATGGGAACTTAATCTATGAGGCCTAATTCAGCGACTTCTCAAATGAGGAGTCCATGTGCTAACTAACCACATTCCATATTGGACACACCCAACCCCAGGTCCATGTATCTGGAGGTTTTCCTGTTACTTTCCTTTGCTGGGTCTGATCACAAAGCTGGGTGTGTGTGGCGCGGGGGCGGTGCAGGGAGCAAACTGGATATTAGGAGAATAGCCTCTGGGCTTCAGGAAAAAAATTCGTGTTGCCACTAGGCAGGAGACTTTCACATAGGTTGGTTTTTCACAGAACCCTGTAAATGTTGTGGTCTTATTAAAAATCTTCAATGCTCCCATTTCCACAAAACAAAATTAAGCATCCTTACTCTAGTATTCACGACCCATTACTGCAAGGTTCACAACTACTTTTAGAAAAACATCCTCCCTGCATTACCATTGTTACTTCGGAGTGTCCATGCATTCTTTAGGTAGGCCATCAGCTCGCCTCCACGTTTTGCTCTTGCCATTTTCCTTTCTAGAACATCCTTCCTCCTTTCTGTTTTGGATAGAACCTGATTTTCTCTGAGTTTTAGGTATTCCCTATCCTTTACAATTTAGTCCTACCCAGCCTCTTCCACGAATCTCTCCTGAGAACACAGTTCTTTAATAATTTTCCCTCCTCCCACCTGCTACTCTGCTTTCTGTTTCACTTAAGAAATATGCTTGGAATGTGTATCTTGTTTTTGCCTCTGTACCCTATACACCAGTTAGGATTAGCTGCTTCATGGCAGTAACAGGTCTTAAGTTTCTTTTGTCCCCATACTCTGGTCTGATAACTCATGTGTTTGTTGAATGTGAGATAAAGACATAATTATAATTTTTCTTATGTTTTATTTAATGTGGTTTTGATAACTAAAGCAATATAATTTTGTTAAACATCTATTATTCCGCTCTCTAACCATACATCCTGGAAACTTCTATATATAAAATGTTCAGGTCAAATATCACCTCTAGGAGATGTTCCCTGTATGGCCTCTGCCCCCAATAGGCTGGGTTTTATTATATCAGCTTATCATAACCCTTATTCCACTGTATCAGTTAGTTTCTGATGTATTGAAAAACCACCCCCAAACCCTAGTGGCTTAAAATAACAATCAATTATTTCTCATGACTCAGTGGGTCAGCAATTTGGGTTGAGTTCAGCTGACACAGCTCATCTTTGCTATACATGGTGGCTGGGTTCACTCACGGAGATGGCTGGGAAGGTTGGGCCTCTCTCTCTCCACATGGTCCCTCTTCCTCAATGAGGCTGGCCTTGACTTGTTCTCTTGGGTGAAGTTTCTCAAGGGAATGAGAGCACATGCTGAAAAAACTCACATCGGTATAAAAACAGGCATCACTTCTGTAGCATTCTACTGGAAAGCACATCATAAGATCAGCCAAATTCAAGGGACAGGGGAACCGACTTCACTTTTAGAAGTTACAAAGACTCCATGGACATTTTTATCTACTACATCCACTGTGTTCCACCTATTTATTGTCTGTTTTTATAATTAGATTGATACATCCTCATATGTCTTGTCTAGATATTTATTTTCATGTGCAGAGTGCCTGGCACAGAGTAAACTGCTCAGCATGGGGTTGATAAATGTTAGATTGCATGTTAGGCAGTGGCTGGGATACAAAGATCTATGGGATACAAAGCACAGTCCCTGCTTCTGGTAGAACAGGAAAAATGTTGAGGCAAGATTAAAAGGGCCTTCTGAAACAATAGAAATTATACGATTCCAACAGGAAACTATAAAAGTAATTACCTAAACTGGGACACATGGGCCAGAAAGCAAGCACATGTTACACCTGGTGACTGGGAAACGAAGACCTGCACAATGTTTTGAGGATGAGATTTGGATTCTTAAGTAATAGCTGGGTATAGTTAGTAGATGGAACCACATGAGAAATGGGCCAGGGATAAGAAAGTAAAACTGTATGTTCAAAGAGGCAGCGGCTGCCCACTTTGTCTGAAGCAGGAGCGGGTGCCAGGGCACAGGGGAAGGATGAAGGGGTGCCTTGGAATAAGGCTGCTTGGATTCTCTCTTGCTGGTGACAGGATCTGAGAACACAAGAGCATTAGAATAAATATTGTGTTTTGGTAAAGAACCAAAGCAACATATTTAAAACGAACAAAGAGGGAGAGACAGGAAGTAGAAGCGAGCATGACAAGGGCCTAAACCTCATGCTGGCAGCAAGAATGGACAAGAGGAAGCCAAGAAAACAACAGTTATTGAGCCCTGTGGTTCTTTAATACACATTATTTCATCCAATCCCTCAATGATCAATTATCCTGTGATGTAGATGTCAACACCACCATCTAACATATGAGGACAGTAAACTTCAGAGAATTTAGGTAACGGGCCCAAGATCATATACGTGTTAATGGAAGAGCTGGCTCTTTTAACTGAGTTCAAAGTTGTATTCTGCTCGTCTCAGGACACAAAAATATTTCATTATTGAACATTTATTTTACCCTAAGTTTGTGTAAGGTTGTCACCAAAGGAGGAGCAAGTCTCTAACATAATAAGAGTGCCTCTGCCCTCTCTATTTCTGTTCATACGGTGGAGAAAAGAGACACTTCAAAGTGCAAGAGAGTGAAGCAAGAGAGACAGAAAAAGGACCCAGCACAAAAGCATCCAGCCACTAAGTTCCAACATAAGCATTAAACATTCGTTCAATATATATTTAGCACTTAATAAGTGCAAGCCCTGAGCAGGGTGCTGGGAAGAAAAGATGAATCAAACGCTATTCCTATCTTTCAAAATAGTAGAAGAAGCCAGTATGTAACAAATAAATACAGTAACTCTTGCAAGGGAACTGACAGGATATTCTGTATACAGTAAACCAAGAGACAAATAGGAAAGGATTATTTCTTGCTGATGCATAGAAGAAAAGCTTCATAAAGAGAGAAAATTTGGTCTGCATGTTGATAGGCAAGAAGATGGCAAAAAGGGATAATGAAGCTGTGAGTGGCATAGAGGGTACAAACCAGGGGATATGAATGCAATATCATTCACTGCAAGACAGGAATCACATGGAAGAGAGGGACCAGATCACGTGGAGAAGGGCAGTTTAACTACTGGCAATACAGAACAGCAAGTAAGAGGCTCAATTCTAGGGTCAAGACAGATAAACTTCAAATCCCAGTCTGCACTTCCTTCCTTTTTGGCTTTAAACCAGTTGTTCCACTTTATTAAGACTCTAATTCCTCATCTGTAAAATTGAAATGATAACATCTTCCTCCTCTCCCCCCCAACTTCTGAACCAATGGCAGAGTAGACAGGTGTCAAACAGAAATCAATCTATAGGCTTTAATCTGATAAATCTGGATCTGAGTATTTGGGTTGGATTTGAAGTGAAAGTGAGCTTTCCAACACTTTCTCTGAAGCCCACATAAAGGGCCCTGCATGTGAGGACAGCTGGAGCTGCTGGAAAGGTACTTAGCATTGTACTGTTGTAAGTGAAGCCGCTCACACTCTGTAGACCCTTGTCATTCAGAGTATGGTCCACAGACCAGACACATTGGCATTATTTGAGGATTTAATTGAAATGAAGACTCTCAGGCCCCAGTAAAGACCCACTGGGTGAGAGTATGTATTTGAACGAGATTCCCCAGTTGACTCCTATGAACACTAAAATTTGAGAACACTCAAGTTTTCTCTAGTGCCAGAAAGCACTAGAGAAAATGGACCTCTGGACAAGACATTCTACACCTGTTCTGTAAGATCCACCATTCCTATGTAGAGGAGCCCATGAGAGATGGATAAAAGGCAGAAGATTCTACCTGATGCCTCTGTGAAGGCTTAAAGTCCTGCTTGAAGCTGGCAGGAATTCAGGAGGGACAAGAGGATGCCATCACCTCCTGTAAGCACAGAGGTGGAGGAGAAAGATAACCCCATGAATGTGACTAGAGATTGGGTGCAACATTCCCAAGATTGGGAAGGCAGGGCAAGGGGCAAATCTGAAAAGAGACAATTTGGAATACAGTTTTATTTTTTATGTTTAAATTTTAGATCCATCTAGAATTTCTTCTATGTTTCTGCTCAAATGTCATTTTATGGGACATCCTCTGAGTACCTTATAGAAACCCCTTAACACTGCCAACACCACCTCCAGCACTCACACACCCTGTTCGCCTAAGGGACTGCCTTAGTTTACCTGTCTCCTCCCCTCTCCTCTAGAAGATGAGTTCCACGGGGAGTTTTCTCTATTTCGTCTGTTATTGTTTCCCTGCTGCCTAGAGCAAAGTGGCACTGGAGACGTACGGTAGGTAATTGAAAGTATTTGTTATATGAAGAATATGACTCTGAGATCCCATGGGGCATCAGAAGGAGTTGTCCAATAGTAACTGTGTTTATATATCTGGAGTTCAGGGAAAAATCTGAGTTAGAGGTAAAGACTGAGAGTCATCAGCTATTGATGGGAACTGAACCTAGGAGGCTGGATGTGATCACTTGGAGAGAGCTGTGCATTTTAGGGAAAGATGATTTGCTTGTTTGGTTCAGATGATGAGGAACTCCAGGAGAAAAAGTGGTGTCATCTCCATCACACCTGGTCGGAGAGTATAGGCAGTTCACCACGAATGCCATCAAAGACAGGCAGCTCTTCCTATTTTCCTTGGACAAAGCTAGCAACTTCTTGGAAAGTTTTATGAGGCAAAACAGCCAACAACGGCATTTATCATTTATGGAAAAACACTTTAATAATTCACTGCTTCAATTAACATTTCCTGTTAATCAAGATTTCATGTCTGAAAGCATCTTACCCAAGCTCAGCAAGTCGGTTCAGAATCAACTCCATCTGTCAGTCATGGAACCCAATGGGCTGAACACAAGGAGGCAAATGCCAACCTTCCAAGGCAAAGTGCTCCTGGGAGCCAAGCACCCCATGGAGTTAGAAAAAGTGAACTTCTGCCTTCAAGGGGGGCCGAGACTTTCCAAAGGAAAAGCAGAATGTTTTCCCTACATGAGAGGAAGTGATTTCTAATTAGTTTACGTCTCTCCCACATACCCTTTCATACAAGATGATTTCTCCCCATTCTTTCCTTTCCTACAAGCTGAAAAGACAACCCATAATGAAGCAGATGAAGGAAATTTTGTTCCCATATTTAATCACTTATAATCTCATCATTTGCTGGTAACTGTTTCTGCCAAAAGGTAACCCTTCTCCCTGAATAGGAGAGATGAAAGGATGCTTTTACCACTTATTGTTACTATTACTTCTATTGTACTAGGATGTATAAAATCTTATTTAAAAATACTTAACTTCAATAATCACACTTTACTGGGATGAAACCATATTAACAGATCACTAGATGATCAAATGATCAGAGATTCTGGTCTTTGACTTAAATAGCAGTTACTTCATCTCTCTGGTCTCAATTTCCCCATCTATAAAGTGGAAATAATTTCAGAAGGTTGTTGTATTAAATGAATCATTAAAAAAGCACTTTGTACATTACTTGTCCCCTTGGAGATGCTAAAACACTTTGTGTGTAACAAGTGAGATGCACTTCATATCTTCAGGGAATAAAGGTGAGTACACCTCCTCTATTCAATTATTCACTCAGACCTTTCAACCATTCGGCAATACTTGTTGAATGACTACTACAAACTAAGCATTGTTCCTGGAGCTGAGGATCTACTCAAAATCCCTGCTCCCATGGCTCCTGCAGTAAACTCCTGGAAGAAATACTAGATAAATGAATTCACAGCTATCCACTCATTGAATTACCCATCAGTCACCACTCTTCCCCTCCCCACCTTGAACCTAGACCATAAACTGGTATATAGCTTGGATTAGAGAGGTGATAGATAGGCAGACAGATGAAAATTACTAAGAAAATATTAGGTGGTGGTAGCTGCTAACTTGAAAATGTCAGAGTGATGGGAGTAGGGGCTATTTTAACTTGGGTATCCAAGAAAGGCCTCTCTGATGCTGTGACTCAGAAGCTAAGGAGTCAGGAGCAGTGCGATGCAGGCTGATGCCCAGGTGCAGAGGTGGAAATGAACTTTCCTGTTTCAGAAACAGAGTCATGTGGGTGGAGGGCAGTGTGAAGAAGAATGAGCAGGGCCTGGAGAGAGAAAGGGTCAGGCCTTGTAGGCCAGGGGAAGGAGATCTGATTTTGTTATGAGCAGGATGTTAAGCCATTGGGTGTTTTAGCAGGGAGAGTGGCAAGACAGATCTATATTTTTAAAATTTAACTGTGCAGATACTGAATTCCATAGGAAGGAAGCTGAAACAGGAGTTAGGAGGCTAGAAAACCAGGAACGCGATGCCAGAGGCCCACACTAGCATCCTTTATTTCAAACTAGACACAGAAATTTTAAAAATTAGATGGATTCATTAATATTTTAGAGGTAGATTCGTTAGGAATTTATGGTAGATTGGTAATAGAGAAAGGGAAAACAAATTTCTGGCTTGAGCAACTTTGAGAAACCCAGTCTCTACCTCTTGAAGCTGTCACCATGCCCAAACGTGCAAGAACACCAGAGGCTTGCTCAGTTTGCAGATTCCTCCTGCTTCCCAAAATATATCAAGATGAAAAGACTGAAAAGCAAACCTCCATTGTTCCCATTATCTCATAATATTCGAGCACTGGTTTCATAAGATCAGAGGGGTGCTTGTCTATAGCAGCAGCCATAATCTCTATATAGTTTCTTCACTGCCACAGCAGGGCCACGCCCTTGGATTCTAAGCTTATAACTTGGCCAGTTTAAAAGCACATGCTTAGCCTTTTCCCCCAAAGTTATGCACTCTGCTGAGGTGGCTGAGCCTGCTGCATTTGCCAACCTCAAGCACAGACTAAGGCAAAGCCCCCGACTCCACTCAAGGCCTCATAGGCTGCACTCTCCGCCTCAGCCCAGGCCCATGCATGGAGAGCTCCTGTTTGGCAACCTTTGTGTCATTTCCAGCCCTGGGCTTCATGTTTGCCATGCAGATGGACCACAGGAGGTTTTCCTATTAAATCTGTTTATACAAATCATTTCATGTCCTTCCCTCAGCTCAGCACACCATGAGGACAGGATCATAGCTTTTGCTTAATTATATAAAGGGGGGAAATGCCCTTTTAAAACCTAGTCCCAGAGTATGGTAGGCCTACTAGTCATACATTTCAATAAATAACCATCCAAATGTTTTGTACCCAATGAGGAAAATCTTCCCAAATCTATCTCCAACAACAGAAATACAATACTGCTATAAAGCCAATTTTTTACTTCAGAAGTTATGCCTTTTGCTTGGCAGGGTGGCTCAGTTGGAGTATTGTCCCATACACCAAGGCATTGTGGGCTCAATTCCCAGTCAGGGCACATACCTAGGTTGCAGGTTCGATCTCTGGTCAGGGCACATACAGGAGGCAGGCTATTGATGCTTCTTTCACATCGATGTTCCCTCCTCTCTCCCCCAACCTTCTTCTCCCCCCACAAAGTCAATAGGCATACCACCAGGTGAGAATTTTAAAAAGATGTTACACCTTTATATAGGGAAAACTGAACTTCTATTTTTCCCCTAAAAAATGTGTAAAACTTATTTTTAGAAAATGAAGTAGTAGATGAGCCAAAGCAAATGTGGAGGCTGACAATCCTCCAGGAACATAATTTATCTTGGTGACAGGTGGGGAGCATGCCATTTTGAGGTGAGATGAACTGACTCTCAAATTGGAGTAGGCAGCATCCACCCGGCATAGCAAGGACAGGCCCTTTTAGAGCTAGTGTGGTTCCTTCTGTAAAGCAGGCCAGGCTCAGCAATTGCCAAATGCTCTGTAATACAATAATAGTGAGGTTTATTGTTCCAAAGTGGGCAAGGCCCAGAGTCGTGCTAACAAATTATTTCTCTGCTGGCAAATATTAAACTATGTTGTCTTTAACAAAAATAACACTCACCTTGATGAGCTGTGTTTATGTGTTAGGTTAGTTTTTTTAATCTAGCTTTTAGTTTTCTCTTTTGGAAATTAAAATGAAGTCTCACCCCACCTCACCACTGCCAACGTAACAGTGAATGAGCAGAAGGAAACTGCAATGAGCACACAGAAGAAACTTGAAACACTATTGGAGTGTGCAAAATGCAAAGGATGAAACTCTTAATCCTAAAGTGTGGAGAGTTTCCTGAGTGAAGACGAAAGGCACAGGGATGGTACTGATGACTTAATGATAGAGTTGCAGGAGGAAACAGAGATGGAGAAAGTAGAGTCAGTTGGAGGGAATGTGCACTGGGGCACACCTGTGCACAAACTAGACTTGAGTTCTGAGCTTGCTCCTCCCACATCATGCTCCTATAAAGAGATGACCTCATCATTCCCTTCTATTATTATCCTGCTGCCTGTTTTTCTGATGGAGAACAGTGAAGCTCTGGGCAGAGTGGCCAGAGGAAGGCTTCGTTGTCTCTGGTCCCATCACAATGCTCCGGTTGATAGATTTTTGAAGGGTTTTCAGCCCATGTGGATTATAAAATAACAGCTGGTCTTCGGCAGTGACTATCTCCACAAAAATCACACCCATCAAATATGGGAAACTCAATTGCCTCTCACAGATGAGCAGAGCTGGAAAGAAAGAGGCCTGCCATACCCAGATTACAGTATGAAGAGGGTCTCCACTCACGTGTGACCACATGGTAGACTGGCAAAGCTCCTTTTCTTGCTTTACAGAACACATGTGCTTTAGTAAAATTAGTTTGATAGTTAATTTATGCACACTAGATTCAAATTTCCCTTTTATTTGTGATATCAATGTAGACATTATAAACCCAATGGAAGAAGTTTCAAAAGAAGGTATTAGCACACAAATATAGAAGTTTTCTGTGTATAAAAAGACTAATCCAAAACTGAAGGGCAAATGATAAGCTGGGGAAAATATCTGCAATATCATAACAGATCAAGTGTTACACATTTAGAATAAAAATTCAAATGACAACAATGAGTAACTTTCCACCTATCATACTAGCAAAGATTTTGAAATAAGAATGTTCAATGCAGGCAAGGGTACCATAGTTTTTGGATAGTGGTTTGGTAATAGGTTTTAAGAGCTTTAAACAAGTTCATATCCTCTTATCCATGAATTCCAATTTGAAATAGAGCTAAGGAAACAATATAAAATGGAATAAAAAAATTTAAGCACACAGTTGTCCTCTGAAGCAGAATTTATAACAAGATAAATAAATATCCAACATTCGAAGAATGATTAGGGAAATTGTGGTGAGTCCATATAATCAGACATGATGCTACTATTAAAATGATGCATATGAAATTTTTTAATGGAAACTTTTTTTTATTGTTCAAGTACAGTTGTCTCCATCTCCCCCACCACTCTCCCCTGCCCTACCCACCGCCACCTCCCACCCTCAATCCTACCCCCCTTTGGCTTTGTCCATGGGTACTTTATACATGTTCCTTGATGACCCTTCCCCTTCTTTCTCCCATTATCCCCTTCCTCCTGCCCTCTGGTCACTGTCAGTTTGTTCTTTATTTCAATGTCCATGGTTATATTTTGCTCACTTGTTTGTATTGTTGATTAGGTTCCACTTATAGGTGAGATCAGGGTATTTGTCTTTCACCACCTGGCCATTTTGAAAACTGTTTAAATGTTGCTTTCAAATGGTAGGATTATTTTTCTTCTTCTTTATACTATTATGCTATTTCCATACTCTGCAATTAGAATATATTTTTGTAATTAGAAAAGAATTAGCAAAAATATAACACAGATTCACAGTAAAAGGAACCAAGACCCTTTAGAGAAATGGCTGAATTTCAAGTTTGGGGTACACATTTATAAGGTGACCCTGCAGCATTTTGTTGGTACCCCAAAACAAGGAGGCTTTCAAAGACTGTTGGAATGGGTCAGGTCAAAAGACACATGGAGCCAACTTGAAAAGGCCCCTAGAGGCCAAACATGACATAACTTGAGCTCCCAAAGAAACAAAGAACCAAGTAACCAAAACACATTAAATACAATATGTTTAAAACAGGGCTTGAGTTCATAGTGTTATGAAAATAAAAATCACTGGTCACCATTGGAGGCTTCTAGGGAACTGAACTAGTTTTCAGAGAACTGGGTTACAAAAAGAAATCAGGAAAGCTCTGGTCAGGATGATGCGGAGGTAAATGTGGTCTTTTCCCACAACCACATCAAAATTATAACTAAAGTGCAGAACCACCATCATTGAGAACTGCCTGAAACCTAGCTGAACAAAAGTCCTACAACTAAGGATATAAAGAAGGAGTCATATTGAAACTGGTAGGAGGGGCAGAGACACAGAAGGAGCTAGTTCTACACTCATGTGTATTGAATAAAAATCAGGAAGGATATATCAGAGACTGAGGTCCCACCTGTGGAGCAAGGGGTACCAGCCCCATAGCAGGCCTCCTGGCCCAGGGTGCCAGTGCCAGGAACAGAAGCTGCATGACTTTTGGCTGTAAAAGCCAGCAGGGCTTGTGGCTGAGTGAGACATAGGGCTTCTGGAGTCCCAAGCAGTCCTCTTAAAGGGACCGCATAGGGACTTATTCAGACTCAATCACCCTGAGCTCCAGCACTAGCACAGCGTCTTAAAAAGCACCAGGGACATATGGGGAGAAAGTGAATTGTCTGGCATCAGGGTGGGAGACAGAACTGCTGGCAAAGCCCAGTGTTCCTTTTCTGAGCCCTCTCTACACAGAGCCTGCAGGTAGGTACCATATCTAAGTCTCCATCAACCTAACACTTTGCCCTGTCTTAGTGATTCCCTGAGGCCCTGCTCCACTCTACCCTACCCAACATTCAGGCCCTCCCAAGCTGTTTCCAGAGGCTTTTCCACACAATGCCTTTTGGCTCATGCTTCCAACTTTCCTAAAATCTCTCAAACAAGAAGCATCTGGTCTTGGCGTGCCCTGTACATCATACTAGGTGGACCCAGGCCCGGCACTAGTGGCAGCTGGCCTTGGTTCACAGATTGGCCTCTCTTGGGCACCTTCAAATCCAGCACAGGTAGCAGCCATCTGAAGACTGTTTTGTAGCTCATACTGGGTGGCCCTGGACAGAACACAGGCAGTGGCTGCCTTGGCTGGCCTGCACCTTCCAGGAGGCCCCAGAGCCAGTGAACCCAGTGGACAGCTTCAGGCTATGCTGAAGCACAACCCAACCACCTCCACAAATGACACACTCAAGAAGTGGACTCAGCAGGCACCAGAGCCCCACTGAATTAAGCCCTGCTCTGTGGGGTCAGCATCTACACAGCTGACCCTCCACAGTGTTAATAGCTAGTCCTTACAGCAGATCACCCTGGGGGTAAGCACTCCCATGGATGTGCCAATAGCAATCAAGGGTCAACTTACAACAGGGCCGTGCACACAACCCACATGGGGGGCAGGGAACACTGGAGTGCCCAGCTCAGGTGAGTGAGAAGGCTGTACCACTGGACCCTACAGAAAATCTACCAAGTAAGGCCACCCTACCAAGCACAAGGGACATAGCAGCTCTACTTAATACATAGAAACAAACACAGGGAGGCTGCCAAAATGAGGAGACCAACAAACATGTCCCAAACGAAAAAGAACAAAATTCTAGAAAAAGAATGAAACAAAATGGAGACAAGTAATCTAAGGTACAGAATTCAAAACACTGGTTATAAGGATGCTTAATGAACTTAGAGGAAGAACAGACGAACTTATAATGTCAACAAAAATATAGGGAACATAAAAATGGAGACAGAAAACATAAAAAGAACCAATCAGAAATGAATACACTAACCAAAATAAAGAATATATTACAGGGAGTCACACCCCGCCCACAGTCCAGCCCATGGCTGGGTGGTGTCTGCAGAAGCTCCCTGGGCCTGGCCCAGTTGGCCTGAGCCGCACTGAGACCCGGGCACCAGCGGCACAGAGAGGAGGCCAGAGTCAGGCCAGCGACCAGCCATGGAGACCCGGTCCAACCTGAAGAGTCCGGATGTTAAATTAATAAAAAAAGCAGCAGAACTGAAAGATCCAACAGATCATTATCATTCACAGCCTTTAGAGGATAACCTTTTTGAATTGCACTTCACAGTTAGAGGGCCTCCTACAGGGAACCATTCTGCATGATGTGGGGAATGTAGCCCAGCCCGATTTGGAAAACCAGCGAAGTGCGAGATGGGCACATGGGACCCAAGCCCACAGATAGGTTTTCCCGTGGGGAATCAGGCCTGCATTGTATCTAGGCTGCCTGGAGGCTTGCTTTTTGCTTAAACTCCCTCACCCTGAATTGAGGCAGCAAATGTTTACTGCATGTCTTTAAAGTAACTTCCTAAAATCTATGCTAAACCTTCCAAGGATGAGTGTAACCAGTTCAGTCACTTTTTCCTTTGCATTTGCAAATATCCTTCTTCTCTGATGTAATTAGCAACATCCTCTCTGTTTTCTGTAAAAGAACCACCTAAAGCAAACCTATGCATAGTAAATGAGGACCATCCTCAATGTAATGTGCCCAGAAAAGCAATAAAAGCCTGTCCAGGCAGGAGTCGGGCCCCTCCACCCCTCACTGAGTGGCTGTGCTGTCCCTTTTTCTCCACAGGACTTCTGTAGTCTATGTGAATTTATTCATCACAGCCACAACACACGGACCCTGTGGACCAGAGTCTGCATCAGCCTCCAGATTCTGATTTTGACAGAGTTGTTTATCATGGATGAGTAGTACTCCCACCAGAGTATCCCATGAAACCACCAAGCATTATTCTTCTAATGGCTAATGGATGATTTGAAGTAGGCAAGAAAATCTGTTTGAGCATCTCAGGACATCATCCTGAAACTTGGCAGCGTTCATGGAGTATTAGAACATTATTAGCCATCACTGGGTTTGTGCCAGCAAAAGGAGAGGGAGCCATAGGTTCTCTAGATTACACGCCTGAGGAAAGGAGAGCACTTGCCAAAAAATCACAAGATTTCTGTTGTGAGGGATGTGGCTGCACCATGAAGGATGTCCTGTTGCTTTTAAAATCTGGAAGCGATTCAAGCAACGCTGACCAAGAAGCCAAGGAATTGGCCAGAGAAATCAGTATGAAGGCAGAAGTCAATTCATCTGCAAAGACTATTGCTGAGTCAGACTTAAACCACCATTTTCGCTAAATGATTTGTAAGACAATGTGCCTATGATGTTCCAGGGTGCTGTAGCCAGTATATCATATGCAGTCTAGAACCTCTCAAGAGCATCTCTTCAATAACCTGTCCAACCTGTAGCTAAAAATACCTCCAGGAGTCCTCGACAGCGCAGGGCCAAGCAGCAGAGTCAAAGAAGGTCATCTATGTCACCAGACATTATAATCCAGGGCCAGCAACCGAGAAGCAACCACACTGATGGTGGCAGATATGCTGTACTGATTGTCATCTTGACTTTGGCATTGGCAGCTCTTACATTCCGATGAATACATCTGGCCGATGAGTACATATTTGACTTTGAGTTATAATACTGGTTTATGTCTTAAGAGCTGTGACTCAACTGCTTCATTAAACATTCTGCATTGGTGTAATCTAAGAATTGTTTATAAAAAGTTATTTTGCATGTACCCTTTGTGC
Organism: Trachops cirrhosus; assembly: GCA_028533065.1. Taxonomy (NCBI): domain Eukaryota; kingdom Metazoa; phylum Chordata; class Mammalia; order Chiroptera; family Phyllostomidae; genus Trachops; species Trachops cirrhosus. Next base: position 37,179,521 of record CM052543.1, read on the forward strand.
CTTTTTTGATCCTCATACATTCAATATAAATATAACTAGGACATTCAGACTATGCCCTGCTTAGTTTAAGGGACTGGAACTCAAGTCCTTTGTCTCACTACACCTGCTTTACAGGGAAATAATTTATTTCTCTTATCTCAGCTTCTTTTTATGTAAATTTATGATAGTTTTCTTTATAGCCTTTTTAAAATTTTGGATAAAAGATAGTGTTTTAAGTTCCAATGAGTATTAGTAGTTAATCAATATCATGTACTGAGTACTCTGTTTCTACTTACATGGAATGATATAGGGATAGAAGTTGAATAGGCAAAGTAAAACTCCTCTAATGCTTCCTTCAAATGTCATTCATATTGGGATCACCCATTCTGTGACATACTTTATGTCCTGAACATTTTTCAGTGAAAGTTACTATTTCAGTCAAACATTTATGAGGAAATGAGATTACATCTTGGTTACTGGATGTTACTTGAAGAGGGACTGCTTTGTAACCACTTTGATATACTATTATCCCACTCTCTTCAATGAGCACTTAAGATTTAAAAAGAAAGAAAATGCTCCTCCATAAATCTATGTTTTAAAGAAGGAAGGGTCAAAGCCAGGAAATCACTTAATTTTATTCCAGAAGTTAAGAGGGAGTGTCTTAAGATTTGAATGTTTGTTCTGAATTGTGTATCTTTTGAGATGTATATATGCCTAGCCTTGCAATCACTACACATTTAACTACTCTGAAATATGCATAATGTTGAACTATTTCATGTACCATATTAGTAGAAAAGCTCAGAGCCCAAGCAACCATGACAGAAATTAGAAAAAACTTTACTTGGAATTGTCCACCTAATCAAAGCCCAAGAAATAACTTTCAGCACAAAATCAGTATATAACATAGTGCTAGCTAGCTCCACAGACTGTATTAGGTAATTTTACCACCACAATGCCAAGTGAGAACATATAATCACAGAAGGACACTGCCTCCAGCATGTTCAGTAGCAACACTGAAGGCACTCTTGAGAGTATTGTTAGTGAAGACTTAATTTTTATATAAGTACAGGCAGTCCCTGGCTTTTAAATAGGTTATGCTAAAAAAGTACAGTTGTAAGTTAATTTTTTCACAACTCAATGTTGTAAATGGTCTTGAGGTTCTAGGTCAGTCCACAAAAGTTAGTCCGTAATATATCTTGAACGATTTGGGGATGGTACCCATAAAGTCCTTATGTGTTTTTAACTAACTGAAATTATGGGCAAGATAGAAACAATGTGTAAAGTGATTTCAAGGCACATGTAGTGTGCACTCCTGCCAGGGGACTTTGGTTCTGGCAGCTGCCAGATGCCGTTTCTGTGTCCCTCCCAAAGCCACTTCTCTTTTGCATCTAAAAGAGCATACTGTATACTACGGTATAATACATAGATGCCTTAAACTTTAATAAGCATTTTAGAAGTGTTTACAGTTTGTTTTTGTTATATCTATAGCTGTAGTTGGTGAAGTCTAAAAAACCCAAAGACTTTATGAAGGCTTCGTATATCAGAAAAATGATAGGTTACCATTTTATAATTTTATCGCCACGAGAAAGTGCATTCCGAAGTCTTGGTTTAGAACACCAGACATTACAATTATTGGTTCAGTCATCACTGGTCTCCTAACCACAGGCCACTGACCCTGGAAGGCCAGGTAATGTTATCCTGGAGAAGGAAATCCCCGCGCTCTCAGCCCATGTGGAGATTAACCTTGTGCTAGGAATAGTCTTCACTTGATTTCCTCTCAGTCACACCTGAGCCAGCCTCTGAATCTACATGATCTTGTTGCATGTTTCCATGGGATGTACTTATGCTTTCAAATTGATTAAACCAAGATGTTGCATTGTGCAGATCCTTTTCTATCTGATTAGCCTCTCTCCCCTCACCTGTCAACTAACAGGCCACCTTCTTTGTTTGTGCTGGGATTTATTTTTTAGCATCTGATACACATATCTGAAAGTGGCATCTTTAATATTCCTTCCCTTTCAGCTCAAATATGTGGTTTAAAAATCCTTAAATTGTCAATCTGACCCCCATTGTGGAGTTCCTGAGCAAAACTAATCTTTGTGGCCATTCTTACTCAAACCCCACTTGATGGGCCCCTTCATAAAACCATTATTATTTTTTGATTGTTTTATTGTTGTTCAAGTACAGTTGTCTGCACTTACCCACCACCACTCTCCCCACCACCCCAGCCATCCCCGCCTCCCTCCCAATTCTAGTCCCCTTGGTTTTGTCCATGTGTCCCTTATAGTTATTCCTGAAAACCCTTCCCTCCTGCCCCCATTATGCCCTCCCACCTTCCCTCTGGTTACTGTCAGATTGTTCTTAATTTTAATATGTCTGGTTCTATTTTGCTTGCTTGTATGTTTTGTTGATTAGGTTCCACTTATAGGTGAGATCATTTGTCTTTCACCACCTGGCTAATGCTTAGCATAATGCTCTCCAGCTCCATCCATGCTGTTGCAAAGGGTAGAAGCTCCTTCTTTCTTTCTGCTGCATAGTATTCCACTGTGTAAATGTACCACAGTTTTTTGATCCACTCATTTACTGATGGGCACTTAGGTTGCTTCCAGCACTTGGCTATTATAAATTGTGCTGCCGTGAACATTGGGGTGCACAGACTTTTATGGATTGGTGTTTCAGGGTATTAGGATATAATCCCAGCAGTGGAATTGCTGGGTCAGAAGGCAGTTCCATTTTTAGTTTTCTGAGAAAATTCCACACTGTTTTCCACAGTGGCTGCACCAGTATGCATTCCCAGCAACAGTGCACTAGGGTTCCCTTTTCTCCACATCCTCTCCAACACTTCTTGTTTGCTGATTTGGTAATGATGGCCATTCTCACTGGTGTGAAGTGAAAAGGGAACCAACTGTATGGGAAAACATATTTGCCAATGATACCTTGGACAAGAATTCGATCTCCAAAATATGTAAAGAATTCACATGACACTACTCCAGGAAGACAAACAACCCAATTAAAAATGGGCAAAAGACCTAAATAAAACTATTATTTTTTAAAGCCCCCTTTTAACCTATTATTTACAGCATAAGGACAAAACTGGATGTATGATTTAGCAGGTAAAGGTTTGGGACTCATTCTTTCCCCAGTCCTCAGATTAAGGTAGCTCAGTGACTTTTTCTTTGGCCAACATAGTACATGCCTATATACGAAGGTAGTTAAAATAGCATACTTGAAAAGATATATGATGCCTGTTTCACCTTTCAAGTGTTTAAGCAAATGAAACCTTTCCAATTTTATGTGTTGTGGGGCTTTTATGTAGCACTTTATATTTTTCATGCTGCTTATTGTTTTTATTCTACTGAAATAAATGAATTTCATAAAAAAAAAGAATACATTACAAGGAATCAATAGTGGAGTAAATGAAGCAGAGGATCAAATCAGAGATTTGGAAGATAAGGAAGTAGAAGACACCCAATCAGAATAGCAAAAAGAAAAAAATCCCCCCAAAGAGGATGGTATATGAACCCCTGGGAAAACTTCAAGTGTAGCAACAGTTGCATGATAGGTATGCCAGAAGGAGAAGAGAGAGAGCAAGGAATTCAAAACCTATGTGAAAAAATAATAACATAAAACTTCCCCAACCTGGGGGAGGAAATAGACATTCAAGTCCAGAAAACACAGAGAGTCTCAAACAAAAGGAACCCAAAGAAATCCACACCAGGACATGTAATAATTAAAATGTCAATGGTTAAAGACCAAGAGAGAATCTTAAAAGCAGCAAGAGAAAAGCAGCCAGTAACCTAAAAAGGAGCTTCCATAAGATTGTCAGCTGATTTCAGAACAGAAACTTGCAGGTCAAAATGAATTGGCAAGAAATATTCAAAGTGATGAAAACCAAAAGCTTACAACCAAGATTACTCTACCCAGCAAAGCTATCACTTAGAATCAAAGGGCAGATGAAGAGCTTCCTGGACAAGGAAAAGCTAAAGGAGTTCATCACCACCAAACCAGTAGTACACAAAATGTTAAAGGGTCTTCTTTAAGAAGAAGAAAAAAGACTAAAAATATGAATAATAAAATGGCAATAAATACATATCTATCAACAATTGAATCTACATAACAAACTAAATGAAGAAGCAGAACAGAAACTGATTCATAGATACAGAGAACACTTTGATAATTGCCAGATGGGAGGGAAGTTGGGGGAGATGGGGATGGGTGGAAAAGGTGAAGGAATTAAGAAGTATAGATTGGTAGTTATAGAATTGTCAAAGGAATGCAAAGTACAGCATGGGGAATATATAGCCAATAATACTGTAATAACTATGTATGGTGTCAGATGGATATGAGATTTATTGAGATTACCACTTAAGTTATATAGTGTCTAATCACTGGGTTATACACCTGAAAAAAATATAATATTGTATGTCAACTGTAATTAAAAAATAAAAAAAAATAGTAAGAAAAAAAGAGAAGTCATGAAACATTTGTTCTTTCTTTCTATACACATTATGCTTTAAAGCAATGTTTTTCAAAAGTGTGTTCCAAGGACCTGAGAACATTACCTGAGAACTTGTTCAAAATGTGAAATCCCAGGCCCCACTTTAGACTGAATCAAAATTCTAGGGATGGGCCTGAGCATAAAAGGGTTAAGAGTAGGTTCTGTGAACATTACATCAAGTTCTAATGCTTAAAAAAATTCTGACACCTTTCTTTTAGGTTCTGTTATTTCTGCACCAACTATAAGGCTCTGGTATGGCCTTTCTTTATCAAAGAGATAAAAAAAATCCCAGATATCTTGTCCTAGTTTAAGGGGAAGAGGCTAGGTGGGTATTTCAGCTTACTTTCTACAAGGACATCTGGTCAGACTGGCCTGGATGAGAATTCTCCCCATGCCCCTGCATGCCCCAACTGGGGAGTCCCCTGAGGTGCAGGGCCAAAGTCCTGGCTGGGATATTAATGCTCCTCTCTTGTGGCCATTGTCCCAGAACATGTAACTCCCCATAAATTGTATCAATTCTATCCAATTTCACAGGTCAGTCCTTTCAAGCCAGTAAGTAAATAATTTCTATCCCTTTTATGCTGTTGCAGAGCTTCGAGAAAGGTTATGAAGCTGATATAACACTGATAACAAAACTGGACAAAGACAGCACTAAATAGGATACTGCCAACCAGTGCTGTGTATGAATAAAGATTCAAAAACCCTATATTGGGAAAAATGAGTAAAATCCAATTAAAGTGTAGAGTTTAATCAATAGTAATTTACCGAAGTTAGTTCCTCAATTGTGACAAATATAACATAGTATGGTAAAATATTAATGAGAGGGGAAGCCAGGGAAGGAGTATATGGAAACTTCCTGTAGAATCTTTGCAATTCTTCTGTAAGAATATTATAAAGTCAAATGTTTATTTAAAAATTTTAAAACCTACTTCAAAATTAATCATGCCATGCTCGCTTGGGGAGGGCTCAAGTTCACACTCAGATACATGAACAAATGAACCACACTAAAAGGATCCTAGGACAGTGGCTCTCACTATATCCATTGGGCCTACTTAACTTCCTACCTGACCATGGCTGAAACCTATACCTCTGATATTTCCTTCCTGGATTTCTAACTACCATTGCACCTTCTAATCCTCATCTTAAGACAGGGACAAAACACCAGTGTGGGTCATCACCAATGAAAGGATGCCACTTTGGAGGCATGGAGATACTTCCTCAAAGTAGCACACAACTCTCAACAGTAAGTTCTGACTACCTAGTCTCATTGCAACTAAGGCTTATCAGGAAGCTTACCCAAAGAGTTCCAAACTCTACCTTTCAGGGTTTCAGACCCATCAAACAGATGCCAGGTCTCAACAAGCCTAAAAACAGACAGCAGAGGCCACCCTGCCTGATTCTCGAGCCCAAGAAATTCCCCCCACCCAGCCTCACTGTGACTGACCAAAATGATCAGACAGGAACAATAAGCCAGTGCCCGTACCCTGCAGTGCAGAAGGCCTCCTGTTCCAAGGGGCAGGCACACCCTCCACTCACACAGTGCAAGTCTGCTGCAACCTTCATGTGGGCCCCCTCAGATAATACAAAATGTGAGGATATTTTGTGGCTATAAATCTGGTCTGGTGCCCTGCAGTTCACATGTATCTATGACATATATGCTTGAGTCAAAAACAGACCTGCCAAAAACCTGAAAGCTTCTAGGGCAAACACCATGGGTTGCATAATTGACCCCACTAACATTTCATAGACTTGAGGAGTAGGGGGTGCAGTTTCAACAGTTTCTTTCTCATTGATTACAGACACTAAGACCAGTGCCTTAATCCTCTTTCATCACTGAATCCTCAGTGCCAGGCACAAGTTCCTCATGCACAATATGTTTAATAAATGTTGACTATATTTGTTTAGTTACTTAGCTTCCTAGGTTGGCTTACCTGAACAGAAAATGTATTAAGACCAACAATTATAGTAATAAACTTTGTGTCTTCAGATCATGTAATTTCTCTTGGGTATTTAGAGTCAAGTGAGATTGTCTTCCCAAAGTCCTGATCACCTTAAACCTGACCTAGAGGACTTGTCCAGTCACAGACCCTCTTAAAGCAACTTCTAAGATTTTGGCCTGAAATCAACAAAAATACAGCCTGCATCATCTTCTGTTTAAAATAAATTAGGAGAAGTGTGCATTTCCTCATTCATCTAATTCTTCAGATGATCAGGGTCCCTGGCAAAACGTTTCCAATGCAGGAACACTCTAAAAAAGATCAAACAAATTCTGGAGAGTGGAGTCTACCAATTAGGACCTAGGATCCCTGAGACATCAAAGGAGTATGAAGTAGGTCTAATTGGTTCCTCCAGAAGAGCACAGTTGGATCAGACACTGGCCCCCTAAACCACCTGCCATTGTGTTGGCTCACAGAGGCATCAATGATCTGAGCAGGGAAGTCCCTTCAAACAGCCCCTGGAGTCAGTGTGAGAGCAAGTCGCCCTCATGGTTCTATCAGGTCTAGGTTGCATTTATTCTGGGTCTGCTCTTTTAATGCTGTGAGCCATCCACATGTGTAAGGCCTATGCACTATTATCGGAGTGTAATCTTTTCACTTTTCAAAATAGCTTTTCTCTGGAGCCACAAAGCTTAAATAGGGCACTGGAGTGCTAATCAGCTCCTGTTCGTGTGTGGGAATAGCAAGCCATCTGTGTAACATCCGAAACAGAATAGAAAAGCTGGATTCCCTTGGTCTGACCATGGGGTGCAGTAATGCTGGCCTACAGCTCATATCCCAAAGACACTGTCCTGGGTTCCAGTTAGTGAGAGGGGAGAAAGCAATGGTGGGGCAGATTAGATGCACTTTGACTGTAGATAAATAAAACGGGCATCAACACAGCTTCTCATGCAGACATTAGACTACTGCTAGAATCAGAAGTTTCTGGGCTACATCACTACCACAACATGAAGAAAAGATTTCTTCTGAATCATTTATCTTTTGACTTAATATGGAAACACAGGTTCATTTTTCTGGGATGTTCTTCTCCTTAGTCAGGATTTATGTACCCATTTTCATTTTTCAATCAGCTAAGTCCCTAAACATTGATTCCTAAATCAAGAAGAAAAAGTAAATAAAATGCTACATTTTCATACACAGTAAATCTTGTTTTTCCTTAGACTGATACATATTTTCAGGACACACCAGGAGCTATTTCAATTAGTGTTTTCAAAAATTTTTTAAATAAATATTTTATTGTTTATACTATTAAGAGTTGTCCCAGTTTTTCCCTCTCCAACCAATGACACCCCCGCTCCCTCAGGCAAACCCCACACCGTTGTCCATGTCCACGGGTCATGTACATATGTTCTTAGGCTAATCCTTTCACCTTCCTTCAACTAGCCTCCACCTTCCCCCTCCCCTCTTATAGCTGTCAATCTGTTCCATGTTTCTATGCTTTTGATTCTATTTTGCTTGTTAGTTTATCTTGTTCATTAGAGTCCACATATAAGTGAGATCATATGGTATGTCTTTTGTTGACTGGTTTATTTCATTTAGCATAATCATCTCCAGGTCCATCCATGCTGTCACAAAAGGTAAAGAGTTCCTTCTTTTTTTTACTGCTGTATAGTATTCCATTGTGTAAACATACCACAACTTTTTTTATCCACTTATCTACTGATGGTACTTAGGCTGCTTCTAGATCTTGGCTATTGTAAAAAACCACTTCTATGAACATTAGGGATGCACACCCTCTTTTGAATTAGTTTTTAGGATTCTTAGATTATATTCCCAGAAGTGGGATCACTGGGTCATAAGGCAGTAACAGTTTTAATTTTTTTAGGAAACTCCATACTGTTTTCCACCAGTCTGCATTCCCACCAACAGTGCACTAGGGTTCCCTTTTCTCTACAACCTCACCAGCACTTGTTTGTTGATTCATTAATGATGGCCATTCTGTCAGCTGTGAGGTGATATATCATTGTGGTTTTAATTTGCATTTCTCTGATGATGTGACATGAATTATTTTTCATATCTCTATTGGCCACATGTATGTCCTTCTTGGAGAAGTATCTATTCATGTCCTTTGCCCATTTTTTAATCGGGTTGTTTGTCTTTTGAGGTTGAGTCATGTAAGTTCTTTATATATTTTGGAAATTAAACCCTGGTCCAATATGCCATTGGCAAATATGTTCTCCCATACAGTTTCCTTTTCATTTTATTGATGGTTTCTTTTGCTGTGCAGAAACTTCTTAATTTGATGTAGTCCCATTTGTTTTTTTCTTCCTTTGTTTCCTTGCCCTGCAAGATATATTGGCAAAAATATTGCTACGTAAGATATCTAAGATTTTACTGACTACATTTTCCTCTAAGATTTTAATTGTATTTCAATTTATATTTCAGTCTTTTATCCACTTTGAATTTATTTTGGTGAATGACACAAGCTGGTGGTCTAGTTTCTTCTTTTTTTTTTTTTGCATGTACCAGTTCAGTTTTCCCAGTAACATTTATTGAAGAGACTGTCCTTACTCCATTGTATGTTATTGTCTTCTTTATCAAATATGAATTGATCATAAAGGTGTGGCTCTCTGTTCTGTTTCACTGATCTATGTGTCTGTTCTTATGCCAGTACCAGGCTGTTTTGATTACAGTGTCCTTATAGTATCGTTTATCAGGTATTGTGATCCTTCCAACTTTGTTCTACTTTCTTGAGATTGCTGAGGCTATTCAAGGTCTTTTTGGTTCTATATAAATTTTTAGAATATTTGTTCTAGATCTTGAAATATGCCATTGGTATTTTAATAGGAATTGCATTGAATCTATAGATTGCTTTGGGTAATATGGACATTTTAATGATGATATTCTTTAAGTCCATGAGCACAGAATATGCTTTCACTTATAAGTATCTTCCTCAATTTCCTTCTTCAATGTCCTATAGTTTTCTTAGCACAGGCATTTTACTTCCTTGGTTAAATTTATTCCTAGGTACCTTATATTTTTGGTTGTAATAGTAAACGCCATTGTATTGTTTCTTTTTAACTTAAGGGAAGAAAACGCCTGTCTAATTCTCCTCCAGGGGTTAAAGCAAGCCCAGTGAGGACATTGGCAGGGAGGCCAATGCCAGAGCTGGGTGCCAGGTTCTCAATGACGGTAAAAAGAGTTGGCCCCTAAAGTACCTAGAAGTGAGTGGCATCAGAAGGTGAGGATATTAGCCATGTCTTAGGGAGTACTTAATGGCCAAAGCCAGGAACATTCCATCTCTGATACTCCACATACCCCTCAACCAACCCAACAGCAATTCTTTCGGCTGTACCTTCATAATATATTCAGAACTGCCTCACTTCTTCACGTCTCTAAACCTTTATAACCTGGTCCAGGCCACCATAAACCCTTTCTAGGTAATTCTGATAGATTTCTAACTGCTCTTTCTTCTTCTAGCTTTATCTCCCCGACCCAAGACTATTCTCCATATGACAGTCCAAGCTGTACTTTTAAAACATTTCAGATGACGGTGCTTCCCTGCTCAAATATGTTCAAGAGTTACAGCCTCAGATTAAAGCCAAAGTCTTAACCATGGCTTAGAAGGCTCTAATTCCTGTGCTCCTCTTACCCTCACCACTGCCATGACCTTCTTATCAGCCTTGTTCCATTTATCCTATTCCAGCCTTTACAACTAGCATTTCCCTCTCCCGGGATACTCTCCCTGCCAGACGCAGGCATGACTCCCACTCTAAATTCCTTCCAGTCTCTGTTCAAGTGTCACCTTCTTTGAGAAGGCTTCCCTTATCAGACTACATAAACCAGGAGCCCCCAGTACTCCTTATCCCTCTTAAGCTGATGTATTTTATTTTCCTTCATAGCATTATTATAAACCTTATCTACCTACCTATCTATACCTATCTCTCTCTATATATATATCTGTATATTTATTATCTCTATATATCTCTATCTATATTTACCTATCTATAGTATCTATCTACATATTTATATAGATCTATATCTCTACCAGCACAAGAAGCACCAGAAGGTAAGCTCCATTAGGACAGGGACTTTGTTTTACTCACTGATATATCCCCAGCACCTAAAAAAGAATCTGGTACATAATAAACATTCAATCACTATTTGTTGCATTAATGAATGAGTGAAAGTCACATTTGTCAATTTATTCAGAGACAAAGGACAGAATTATAACCAAGAAGCAAAGCTAAGGGCTAGAAGCCTGAAGTACACAGCAACAGAAGAACAACTAGGGGCTAGAGCAGAATCAAAGTGAGAAGGGTCCATGGTTCAGCAGCCTGAATTTCACTTATTTTGCCCACCAGGGTTTGATATGGGGTATGTCAACTTGATTTGAAGCCTGATTGAGAACATTTCCTGACCTCCTGCACCTGTTTCAGCCTCTAGAATTCCTCAAGCTCCCAGAGAGACTTCCTTGTGTTGTCTCCATCTCTGTGTTTCAAGTGTCTGACCCGGTGCCAGGCAAAAAGCACATGCTTGATAAATGGTTAATGAAATGACTCAACTGTGAGTTTGCCAGGAATCCCCTTTGTAAACTCTTAGAAGGTGGGATGTAAGTCCTAGGTCTGGAGATGGGCCAGGGTTCTCTGACGCTCCACCCTACTCTGCACTCTCTCCCCTCTCTCCAGATTCCTTGTGACCCTTCTCAGCCCAACACTAGGCTGTGAAAGACAAGACAGAACAAACTCAGGACTAGACAATTTACTTTCTTGTCCCCATAAGCATTAGAACATGGTCTTCAAGTGGGGTCTATTCTTTCATAGGGCAGGATCTATTCTTTTATAGCCTCTGGCTAAAAATAAAGCCTCTCCATTTCTTTGCCCCACAGCATTTTTGTAATTCTAGAATACTTGGATATAATTTAACTGGACCATCTTATATGTCTTATCATTGTCATTAATTTCAATTTTATTCATACAAATGTTTATTAAATTAATCCTCAATGAATAGTGCATGCAAGGTAGTCTTGGGTGTTTGCTCTTCTTTCATCTTGGAATTGTTCTTGAGGATCTGAGCTGATCAGACAGCTCCCTCTACAGCCTCCTTGATATCTTCATGTGCCTCCTCCTTTTCTTTGTTAGTCTATTTTCTCTTTTTTAATCAGAATTTTCCAATTCTTTAAAAGTGAACTTTCCATTTAAAGTCTCACTTTACAGAACTATAATTGCCTTTTTTCTTATTTTTATCATATCTACCCTTTTCATATTCAAAGCTACCCTTTCATTTTTTTCTCAGTTTTTACAACACCAATGAATTCTTTGTTGTTAGTTAGAATTAGGCCCTGAATTATTCAGGGTTTTCCAGAGAAATAGAACTAACAAGAGATCTATCTCTGTATCTATTCTGTGTCTATTTTCTATATCTAGAGAGAAAGAGAGAGAGAGAGAACAAATGAGAAGGAGGCTGATTTATTATCAGGAATTGGCTAAAGTAATTATGGAGACTGAGAAATCCCAAGATCTGCAGTTAGCAAGCTAGAGAGCCAGGACAGCTGATGGCGTGGTTCTATCCAATCCAAAAGCCGGCAGGCTTGAGGCCCAAGAGGAGCCAGTGTTTCAGTTCAAGAAAGAAGGCAGAAAAAGACCAATATCTCAGCTCAGCACTCAGGTCAAAGGAGCTCCCTCTTACCTGAGGGAGAATCAGCCTTTCATTCTATTCAAGCCTTCAACAGATTGGGTAAGGCCCACCCACATCCAGAAGGGCAGTCTGCTTTACTCAAGTCTACTGATTCAAATGCTAACCTCATCCAAAAAACACCCTCACAGACACACCCAGAAATACAGTTGGAAGAAATATCTGGGCATCCTTTAGCCCAGTCAAGTTAACACAAATTAACCAAAACAGGCCCTTAGTTGCCCAGTTCTCTAGTTCTTTCTCTACTTTTGGAAAATAAAATTTCACAGAGGAATCAAGGTCCTTTCAACCAGAGGTTTCCTTTAGATATCTAGTTAATTCTTATTCCCTTTTAACATACTGTTCCCTGACAGTATACTGTTTCTGCCAATTTTGTTTTGCATGAGGTGTGCACCACTCCACAAGCAAACATTTTGTACCGATCACCTATTATGCAGCAGGCATGGTGCCAGAAATCATCCACTCCTTTTGTCTCACCCAGTGAACTATGAATGTCTCTGGTTATTTCACTTCAGTTCCTCTGCTGCTGGCTTTGCCCACAGGCTCTAAGGAGAGGGTCCATTCTCCGTCCCTGCATTTTCTGGCAGGCACCTATCTATCTTCTTCATATATAAGCAGTATTTTTCTCACTTTCTGTCAGATTGGTTATTTATTTACATATTTATTATTTTGCACATCTGTTATAGCTTATAATTCATAGGCAAAGCTAGTGGTTTGTTTACTCACAGCAAGATAATGCAAACAGGAAAAGAAGTCACAAGCTGGCAAGAGATTCACCTATCTGAACAGTGCAGAGAGACTATAAGTGACCCTCTTGGCTGTGTTTGTCTCAGAAATATTAAATTTGGGTAAAAAGACAGCACTGAAAGAGAGGTGGAGTGCAGTGATGGAGCTCTACAAGGGACAGAACTTTGAAGGACTGGGGGACAGACTGCTGTCACCCAAGATATTCATGTTTAGTTGGCCGAACTGAAGTTCAGGGATGAGACCACAGTTTCTGGAGAAAGAATTAGCAAGAATGAGGCCTGACCTTGGTGGTTCAGAACACCGACTCTGAAGTCAGTGTCTGGTTTAAACCCACTTTGTAGCTGATAAATCCTGGGCAAATCATCTACTTTCTTTACCCTGATTTTTTCATCTATGAAGTGGAAAAACTAACAGCACTCACCTCACAGGACTGCTGTGAAGCTTAAGTGAATATATGTAAATTACAATATGCAAAGCCTAGCACAAAGTAAGCATTTTAATTTAGTTGTTATTTTACAGGTTGTCTGAATGGGAACTAATGCAGAAGAGTAATTATAGGAAGTAAATGAAGGTGAGAATTGGGAGTGTCTTCAGGTTCAAAAATTTAGTGAAGAATGTTTCTACCAGAACAGGAGATTAAATGACTAACATGGTAGTAAGTGATGGAGTGAAAAAGTCACCCTAGTACACTTGGCCCAGGCCTGGAAGACCTTGCTGAGCTGAAAGCGTGACCTCAGAGATAAGCCCAACCTTACGAACAGACATCTCAGAATCTCAGGTGAGAAGGACACGGCCCCCAGCTTCGGGGACTCACACAGGGCAGTCTTGAAATGTGTTTAACCTCTTTTTCTATACAAATATTTGGTCATTTTCATTATGAAATGATATATATATGAATGTATAGCACATGTAGACTAAATAATACTAGTAAAACACCCATATATTCACCAACCACAAGATACAGAACATTATAAGAACCTGTGAAGCCCTCTAAGTCCTCTTCCCTACTCATGACCCTTTCCCTTCCCCCTTAAGTTAACACTATGCCAAATTTTCTAACAGATTTTCATCATCTATATCATGTGTCTCTAAACACATTATCTCGTTTTTCAGAGGTCTGAATTGTACGTGTGCTCCTCTGTAATTTGATGTTTTTCTCAGCATTGTCTTAGAGATTTATCCATGCTGATGCATGGACCTGAAGATGTTTCACTGTCCTTGTGCTTTGGTGCTGTTAATAGAAGTTTCAATTCACTGGGAAAACACTAAAAAAATTTAAATAGGACTTCCAGCCAAGATGGAGGCGTAGGTAGGCACACTGTGCCTCCTCACACAACCAAAATAAGGACAACAACAATTTAGAAACAAAATAACAACCAGAACTGACAGAAAATCGAGCTGCATAGAAGTCCCACAATCAAGGGGTTAAAACAGACACATTCATCCAGACTGGTAGGTGGGGCAGAGCCTGATGGCTGGGCAGAGAGGGGTCGAAGCACAAAAAGTGGTGGCACCAGGTGCGAAAGGCACCCTGGGCCCGCAAGACAGCAATGGACAGACCCTGGGTGCACAGGTGGCGGCTGGCAGACCCCGGGTGCAGGGTGGCAATGGGCAGAACCAGTGAGGTGGCCATTGTGAAGCTGGGTACTGTGCACAAGGCGGCTGGCGGACCAGGCTGTTCCACATTCACACGCTGATAAACCAGGCGAGACTGGGGAGTGAGACAGACCGAGCACCCCAGGGTCCCAGTGCCGGGAAATAAAGCCTCAAATCACTGATTGAAAATACCTGTGGGGGTTGAGGCGCAGGGAGAGACTCCCAGCCTCACAAAATTCATTGGAGAGACCCACAGGGTTCTAGAATGTACATAAGCCCACCCACATGGGAATCAGCAACAGAAGGGCCCAGTTTTGAGAAGTGACAGAAGGAACTGAAAGCCAACAGAGAGCAGAGCAAGCGCCACTGTTCCCTCTCTAACCCTCCCCCACATACAATGTCACAACCCAGTGACTTGGGTTGATTCACCCTTGGTGAACACCTAAGGCTCTGCCCCTCATACATAAAGGTGCAACAAGACAAAAAAAAAAGGCCCAAACGGAAGAACAGATCAAAGCTCCAGAGCCAATACTTTTAAGCAACCAAGAGATAGCCAACCTATCAGATGCACAGTTTAAAGCACTGGTGATCAGGATGCTCACAGAATTGGTTGATTTTGGTCACAAATTAGATGAAAAAATGAAGGCTACACTAAGTGAAATGAAGAAAAATGCACAGGGAACCAACAGTGATGGGAAGAAAACTGGGATTCAAAGCAATGGAGTGGACCAGAAGGAAGAAAGAAACAACCTAACAGAAAAGAATGAAGAAATAAGAATTCAAAAAAAATGAGGAGAGGCTTAGGAACCTCCAGGACATCTTTAAATGTTCCAACATCTGAATTATAGGGGTACCAGAAGGGGAAGAGGAAGAGCAACCAATGAAAAACTTATTTGAACAAATAATAAAGGAGAACTTCCCCAGTTTGGCAAAGGAAATAGACTTCCAAGAAGTCCAGGAAGCTCAGAGAGTCCCAAAGAAGTTGGACCCAAGGAGGAACACACCAAGGCACATCA
>CM052543.1:37195487-37210247 GCA_028533065.1 Trachops cirrhosus
ATTTTATGAAATGTTAAAGGGACTTATCTAAGAAAAAGAAGATAAAAAAACATGGATAGTAAAATGATAGCAAACTCACAATTATGAACTACACCTAAAACAAAAACAAAAACAAAAACAAAGCAAGCAAACAACTAGAACAGGAACAGAACCACAGAAATGGAGAACACATGGAGGGTTAGCAACAGGGGAGTGGGAGGAGGATAGAGGGGGAAAAGGTACAGAGAATAAGTAGCATAGATGGTAGGTAGAAAATGGACAGGGGGAGGGCAAGAATAGTATGGGAAATGTAGAAGCTAAAGAACTTATGACACATGGACATGAACTAAAGGGGGGAATGTGGGTGGGAGAGGGTGTGCAGGGTGAAGGGGGAGAATGGGACAACTGTAATAGCATAATCAATAAAGCATATTTAAAAATTTTAAATAGTAGCTACTTAGTGACACAGCTTTAAAATACATAAAGCAAAATTTATTGAAACTGCAGGGGGAAATCAACAAGTCCACTATCATGAGGGGAGTTTAATCTAACTCTATTAAGACAATAAATCAAGCAGAGTAATAAATCAGGAATAACAGAAAAGACAGAAACAAATAGTTGCACAGGTAGCAAGATGAAATGGGTGAACAAAGTATTATCAAGAAAACAGGCATGGTTTAAAGGGAGATTATAAAAAACAAATGAAAAAGAACAAAAAACAAAAATCAAGCATTCTCCAGAACATCCTTTTAATCTATGCCTCTTGCTAGACTGGTAATAGAGCTTTAAGGAGAATTATAAAATTTAAAAAATGTCTCTCATACCGTCCCTGCCTTTGCTTTAATTTTTCCTGGAAGGAAGGAACATTGGTTTGATTAGTTGGATCCAGACCACTAACTGGGCCATACTGAACAAGATAAAAGGTCACTGTAGATTTAAAGTTGCCCATATATTGGTTCTCTTTTTTTTTCTTCTCCAGCAAAATGGTGAGTGAACAATTCTGAGGTTGAAGCTTTGGGCTTCTAAGAAGGAGCACGAAATAGAGGGTCCTTAAACTGTGTCCTCTGGAATAATTTATAAGAATTCTCAGCATCAGGGCTTAGGGCCCAAGCCTAGGTAACGAGTCATATTTTGCTTTCTATTTTTCATCATTCCTTGTAGGCAGATTTTTCATGGAGATGTGTAACTACCATCTGGTGTGCCATTCAGTTATTCCTAGGTTCCCTGAAAATAGTAATACCTATAAGTGTACCAAATGCCCCTATTTTTTTTCTGAGAAGGATATATTCCTTATTCTGAGTTTTGTCTCCCAAAATCTGTCTTCTCCTCCATAGGAATCATCCTGATTGTATATCTTCAGTTGTTCAGAATTTCTTCTGCATCTTTACCTCCCCTAGGCACCTTTCTCCACACTCCTAACCCTTGATCAGGCTTTAATTTGTCTTCAGGTCATTGGAAACCTGCACTTACAGATTTACTACTTACAGTATTTCCTCATTCTCTCTGGGAACTCTTCCTCCTCCCCATAAGCAAAAGAGTAAAGGAACTCTTCTTAAATCTCTTACTCCCCATGAAACAGAGTAACTGTCTGCTTTATGTATTTGTATACAATTGGTCCCTAAATGATGGAACAATTCCCCTGTTACTGTATGTATGGAACCTAGTTGTAAGGACAGTGTGTTTGCCATTTCAATGAGATGCCATTGATAATCATGCAACAGCCATACTGATCTTTTGTGTGCTTTGGTCTGCATTCTTGCTACAGGTCTTTTTTAACATATCATTTCCTTCGGACTTCAATATGTTCCCTTCTACTCTCTGCCTTGTTAGCTCCACCTCTACCTTTGGGTCTCAACTCAATCATCCTTTCTTCAGAGACTTTCTTGACCTCTCTTACATCCTTGATAACATAAAATATCTTTATGTTCTTACAGTAACATGTTTTTCTCCTTCATGTTTGGTACAGTTGGTATTTCTTATATTTGTGTGTTTGAATAATATCTATCTTCCACACTAGACATATGCTCCCTAAGGTTAGGAACTCTATTAGGAGCAGAGAGAATTGGGAGAGGTGAGGCTTAGAAGTTAAGCAAGGGCTACATCATAAAGACTTGTAGTTTGGACTAGGAAACTTAAATTTGATCTAAAAGTAAAAGTTTTCTTATGGGCTGTGGACTGTAATTTTAAAATTTTATTCAATATTTTTTGTGTGACAGAAACTGTTGCATGATTGTCAAATTAATCATCAGCTCAAGAAGTTGCTATTGAACAAATAAACAGGATAGAATTTGAATTTACTGTGTGAAATGAGAAAATTTGAATTCCCTCTCTAAAAGGAAACAAACTTAAACCAAATCACCAGATAAATGATAAGAAATCAATCTGTTGTGTTATAACTAAGCATGATTAGTATCCAACCAGAGGAATCAACTGACCCAGCATGTACTAAAGGAAATCTTCCAGCTCTCCTAAAGGCAATCCCTAATTCTCAAAAGACAGCACCTGAGGGAGAATGTCTACAAGAGGAAGGGGAGGTTATACCTCATAGCCAAACTTTTGCCCCCTCCTAACACCTTTCCCCAAAGCACCTAAAATCAGAGATATGTGCATGAAACGAAACTCACTCTTTCCCAGCCCCTTTCTCCCTTATTTGCTAAAAATGACACCAGCATCAATTCTACATCTCTTTCAGAAAACAAAAGATGAGAGATTATTTTCGAATTCATTTTATGAAGCTAATGTTACACTGATGCCAAAACAAAACAAAAACAGTATATTAAAAGTGAAGCAAAAGATCAATATCTCATATGAATATAGGTAAAAAAACCCTTAACAATGTATTAGCAAATACCATCCAGCAATCTATAAAAAAGAATTATATACACTATGGCCAAGTTGGGATTATTCCAGAGAAACAAAGCTGATTTTATATGCAAAAATAAACCAATATAATCCACCATTTTCATAGTACAGAAAATCACATGAACATAATACAGAAAAACTTCATTACCCATTCATAGTAAAGACTCTCAGAAACACACGGAACTTCCTCAACTTGATAGAGCATCTATAAAAAAAACCTATGAAGCCCTGGCTGGCGTAGCTCAGTGGATTGAGTGCGGGCTGCGAACCAAAGCATCGCAGGTTCGATTCCCAGTCAGGGCACATGCTTGGGTTGCTGGCCAGGTCCCCAGTGGGGACCACATGAGAGTCAACCACACATTGATGTTTCTCTCTCTCTCCTTCTCCCTCCCTTTCCCTCTCTAAAAATAAATTTAAAAAATCTTTAAAAAAAAAAACCTATGATAACATTGTGTTTAATGTAGAAAGAGTGAATGCTTTCACCCCAATATTGGGTCAAAACACTTAGTGCTCATACTCAGCATAAGTGCTGTAAGTTCCAGCCAGGACAATAAGGAAAGGGAAAAAAACAAAAGGCATACAGAGAGAAAAGAAAGAAACAAAACTGTCCCTACACGCTGATCCCACGATTATTTAGGCAGAAAATATCAATGAATCCATCAAAACTCCTAGAACTAGTGAACAGGTTCAGCAAGGTAATGGGATAAAAGATAAACATAAATATTACACTAATAATACTTAGCTGGGTAATGAAATTAAAAATACAATACCACATACAATCACTTGAAAAATGGTATACAAATATAAATCTAACAAAGTGCGCATAGGACTTGTATGCTGAAAACTATGAAACACTGATGAAAGAAATCGAAGATCAAAATAAATGCAAAGACATGTTGGGCCCATGGACTGAAGAACTCAACACGGTAAAAATGCCAATTCTCCCCAAATTGATGTGCAACTTAATAATGTGCTCCTACTAAATTCCCAGCAAGACTTTTTGTAGCTAATAGATGAGACTATTCTAAAACTTATGTAGAAAAGCAAAGGAACTAACATAGCTAAAACTTTTTTCAAAAATAAGAATTAGAAGGAAGCAATCTGGCCAATTTAAAGATTTATTATAGAGTAATAGTAATCAAAACTGTAGCATTGGCAGAGGGACAAACAAATGGAATGACGAAACACAACAGGAAGCCCAGATATTGACTCAAATATTCCTGGTAGCTTGTTGACAGAGGTTCAAAGGCAATGCGGTTCATTCAATGGAAGAAGATGGCCTTTTCAACAATTGGACAATCCATAGGCAAAAACCTTGACCTAAATTTCACAATTATAAAATTAAATCAAAATAGAACACAGACTTAAATGTAAAGTATAAAACTACAGTTTCACATTTAAGCATAGTTAGCATTTCAGGTGTACAGCATAGTGACTCAACATTTATACACCTTACAATATGATCATCAAAACATCAAAATAAAAAGTCAAAAAAAAACCAATCTTACCTTCATCTTCAAAGATGAGTAGAAACTTTTTCTTTCCAATTGCTTTATGCTTCCTATCAGAATAAGAACAGTATTTATTGAACGCATTATGTGACAGCTATTCTAACTTTATCCAATTTGATGGTCACATAATATTGGGAGATAATGTTATCCCCATTTTATATGTGCATTATCTAAGGCTTAGAAAGGTTACATAATGTATACAAGGTCACCCTGTTGCTTATCAAGTTCTAAAGTGAAGATTCACCTGCAGACTTGTCTGGCTCTAAAACCAGTGCTCTTAACCACCACATTTTTCAAAGACAATCTGTGTTGAGCATCACTTGAGCAGGACTTGATTTTGGACTGAGAGCTAGGACCATGAGATTTTAATTGTGTTTTCCCCTCAACCAGTTTTTTTTCCCTATCTCCTTTCTGCCACTGCTCCTCTGTGCTCTAGTGCAGATGCATTTCTTGTATTCCAGAAGCATCGCAAGCAATCTGAGCTTTTTCTGCTTCACTGACTGACCTGATAAAATCCAGTATTTCTTAAAATAAGCTTCTAAATAGCTCATGGAATCATTCTCAGGCATTGCCTGCAGCACGCAGTTTGTTATTCTCCTGAATCTCCCAGTAAAAGTAGCTGCCTCACCCTTTCCTCCAACTTCTGTACTTTCTGGGCAGTGGTTTTTAAGTTATGTTAACAAGAAAACCCACTCATTAATTAATCAAAAACCTTAGGTAGAGGTGAATAATTCCTCAGCTTGTGATACCAAATGTCTTGCATTTTCATGGGTTGGAGAGATTGAATTCAATATTGAATTAAATTAATATTGAATTAATTCTATTTGAATTCAGTGAACTCAAAATGGATATGGGAGATTCTTTAGAACTGTCAGCCAAACACGGCTCCACAGAGATTGCAGTAAACAAAATGCCACACAAAACAGCCTCTTCTTTTTTAGCAGTAATCTCTCTTAATAGTCCTTTGGGAAAGAAATTGAATGTACATTAATTTAGTTATTTACCATGTTCTGGACACTGTGCTGAGTACTGTAAATATGTTAAATACTGTAATCCTCCCCAAATCATCACGTGTCTATCATACTCATCTGACGGATGAGAAACAGAGCTGGGAGGTGAGGTGGCTTGCCTCAGAACCACGCTTGGGATGAGGTTCTGAACTCAGATGGTCTGACCAAGAGCCCAGAAGCTTAATCTTCATGTTTTTCTACTTCTTCACTTTATTTGCTTCTCCATTTTACTAATTTGCTTCCATGTACCTTTGGGGATCATTAGAAGAAAGTTGAAGTCAGGAAGAAAATCAAAGTAGAGACAGTATCAGAGAAAGTGATTTTTATAATGATTCCAAAGCAAAAATAGTAAAAAGAATTCTAGTATGCCTTCAGCCAGGTTTTCCAGTTGTTCAAATTGTCCCAATAATGTACTTTATAGGAAAGAAAAGTACAAAGATCTCTGGTTCAAGATCCTTCTGGTGATCAAGTGTTACTACACTTTATCACCATTTCTATTTTCAGTCTGGAACAATGTTTCTTGGTTTGTGGCCTTGACGTTTTTGAAAAGTGCAAGTGTTATTTTGTAGAATTCCCTTCAATTTGATTTCATTCACGTTTCTTCAATATTAGGTTCAAGTTATAAATTTTTGGTAAGAATGTCACCAAAGTGATACTGGGTTCTTCTCAGGGTATCTTAGCAAGAACACAATGTTGATTTGTAACATTCCTAGTGATGTTAACTTTCATCACTGGGTGAAGGTGGAGCCTATCAAAGTTCTTCACTATAAACTAAGTCTTCTCTTTGTAATTAGTATCTTGTGGGGAAATCCTTTGAGATTACGTTACTACCGCACTAGTTCAATATTCTATTGATTACTCTTGGTGAAATAATTACTATGATGTTTGCTAATGATAACTTCACTTTGTAACTTTATCATTCCTTCTACGTTTATTCATTATTGTACTATAAGGAGCTTTTCCCATATTTATTGATTCACTAATTCCTTTATAGGCTGATCCTTATATAATCAGTAAGTTACAATCCATTAATCATTATTTATTTTGATGATTAATTCAGTGTGTGATCGGTGAGCCTGAGTTGCCTACTGGATGTACAGAAAGACACTGATCACTAAGATGCAATAGGGGCTTTGATCATTGAACAAGACTGAAGATACGTCTCTGAGAGTCACCCATGTATTAGTGATAGTGGAATTGATGATAACAGATGATACAACCTAGAGAATTTTGTTCTGTGAAAAGAGATGTCAATGACAGAGTCTGGAAACAAAAACACCCAAGACATGTGCAGAAGTAGGACTTGCAAATGGGCTTCTCTGTCCTTTCTATTTCCCTTTTGCTATCTCTTACAACCTCATTATGTTATCTCCTCCTTTCTTCTGTCCCACTATGCATGCTTACTTTTTCTTCACATTTTCTATGGTTGTTCAAGTATAGTTGTCTCCATTTCCTCCCCCTGACTCACCCCCACCCCAGCCATCCCCACTTTCCACCCCTGACCCTACTTTTATGCTAGTATTCAGTAATGCCGCTGTCTCCCTCACTGTATTCTTATCCTACCAAAATTTCTATTTGCTCCTTCATTTGGGGTTAACTTTACATGAGAAAAACAAGCTGAGTAAATCAAGCCACCCATGGGTGTTGGTATCTGAGAACCAATTTATGTTGAGGTGTTTGTTCATTCAGTCTCTCTGGAAAGAGGTTTAGGGCAGAGAGGTTTTCCTTAAATCACACCAATTGACATCACTATGCAAGACCAGGCTTGTGGGCTGAAGGGAATGTACAAGAGGATGGACTTCCAAAACACTCAAACTTTCCCTGAAATAGGAAGGCACTGCTCTTACTCTCAATTTTTCCTTCCTCTAATCACTTTCTAGGGCTTGAACTTTAAAAATCCCATTCAGAAAAATAGGAGGATTATAGAGATTATAGTTTACAGACCCAAAAATGGGACAGTGTCATAACAACACAGAACATTTGAAAATGTGACTCTCAGAAAATTCTAGAACTCTGTTTGCAATGTGAAAATTCAATAGGAGTTCAGACCTAGCCCAGGTATTACCTGCACATTCATTAAAAAGTTACTCAGTCTTCTTAGACCTTGGTTTTCTTATCCCCATACAAATCTTTCAAAGGGTGATTATAAGAATTAAATCCTCAAAGTTCCATATAATGTAAAATCCAGAATCGACTCCTCAACCCTTTACAGATAGTATTGCATTAAATCTTCACAGGAATCTATGTAGTAGGTGCAATTTCTTAGTACAACTTTACAGATGAGAAAGCAGCCAGAAAGGTTCAGGAATGTATTCAGGGTCACACAGTTTGGATTTGCAGAACTCAGGCAGTCTGACTGCGGAGACTGCACTTTCTAACTACATTATTCTAATTCTGGTGGAGTATGATACAATATTCCATTTGGACCCAATGCAAATGACTGGTGATTTTCAGCGTGGGAAGCATGGGCATCTCGAGGATAGGGCTTACATTAGATTTATCTTTGTACCCTTCCCCAACACCTTCCAATCTTGTGCTTTGATAGTTACTCATTTTATTTTAGTTAAACAAATAAAACATGAACTCAATAGTAAGTGGCAAATGGTTTTGAATGGGAAAATGTAGATCTTGGTCACTAAAATAGTAATTAAAGGCACAGGATTTTATTTAAGTAATAAGTATGCCAAAAAATAATATTGAAGCTAATTCTTCTGTTCAATACTTCCATCAAAAGCTCAGAATTCACCAATCTTAAAGCACAAATCCCTAGTAAGAATGGAGTTCAAACTAAGAACCTGTGATTTGCTCTAATTATTCTTTAAAAGCATAGAGCCAATTATAACATATTTGCTCTTGGCCTCATTCTGTCTTATTACTCTTAAAAAAAGGAAGGAGATATGAAAGAATTGACACTTCATTTTTATATGGTTCTAAAAATGTCCTAGGATAACAATGCAAAAGCAACAAAGTGCCCTGCCATCAAATCCTGTCTCAGGCCTCTGCAGCTTGACATTGTCTGCTCTAGAACAATGCACCTCCATGGGGATGCTGCTGCTCACAAGAATTAAAACTTGTCATTCCATCAGCCACCTGGACATGCTGTGGCAGTGTGGTAACTCTCTTATTCTGTAGACAGTGTGGAGTGTCAGAGGTGACCAATCCATCAACACAGTAGAATTTTGCAATGTGGATTCCAATCTTGAATAGGTAGCTAATTTCCCAGAAGCCCAGAAGACCACTAAGGACACTAATTTCTGACCTAGAACTTAGACCGTAGGACTCAGAAAGTTATGAGACTTGGAAAGAAGTTTACTACGTGTGATAGTTAAACTTGTCTTCTGTTTCCAGAATTATCTGTTTCCCAAGCAAGGGACCAGTTTTCAGTATGTTCACCTTGGTTATGTTACAGGCATTCCTTAAATATCTCATGATTCATAGTTGTCCACTTTAATAATAAGAGAGTAACACTGACTAGAAGCTCCATAGATGTGGGTGGAATTTAACAATTGGCAGGCTTCACATCTTTTCAAATATATTAAATCATTGATCCATGAGCCAAATCAGGACACACATAATTTATATTTTATAAATTATATTGCACTTAATTTAAAATTGGGTTATTACACAGAAATGACACTCTGGCTGCTCTGGAAAAATAGAGACTATTTAGCAGCAATAGTACCACATTCACAAATCCCACCTGGCCAAGAATTGGTGGCTTTTCTGCTTGCAACCCATTTTCCAGGTGTGTGTGACCTATCTGGCTCCTAGTCACACTGGAACTTAACTACGTGTAGTGAGCAGGCAGGAGGCTGGACCTTCTTCTGGAGAATCCTTGCCTATTCCAATAAAGAAGTTTTTATTCTGACATGTCAGACCACACTAACTGCCCCTGCTCTTTCTGAACAGACTGTTTGTTTCTTTGTTTTATTCTATTGTTTTGTTTCTTAATGTGCCATCCACCCTTCTATTCCATTTTCTTTCATGGACACCAAGTCAAATGTTTTCTATAAGGTCTTGAACAAGTACTGTATGGAAAATATCATATTAACTGCAAGTAACACCCAGCCTTACAGGAGGATAGTAACAGTATACCAGGCTTACCCAACCCTGACACCTAAATGAAAAAAGAAAAATAAACACAAACTACAGACCAGACTCACTTTTGAACACAGATAAGAAATTACAAATCAATATTAGAACCCAGAGTCC
Source organism: Trachops cirrhosus (assembly GCA_028533065.1). NCBI lineage: Eukaryota > Metazoa > Chordata > Mammalia > Chiroptera > Phyllostomidae > Trachops > Trachops cirrhosus. Next base: position 37,205,062 of record CM052543.1, read on the forward strand.
AGCAGTGCATTAGAAAAAAATACATCATGATTATGAAAGGTTTATCTGAAGATATTTGTACATTAGAAGTTTAAAGGAAACATACAGCTGTTAATGTTCAACAAACATTTCTGGTTAAAATGATCAAATAAAACCCCACTACTTTTAGTGAACTAGGAATAAAGTAAACCGCACAGCAAACACCATGCCTCCTGTTAAATGTTAGAAGCTGAACAACTGTGGCAGAGCGAACGAGGACTCTCATTGTCACTGCTACTAGTAAAAATTTATTGTGCTGTATCCATTTCAGTAACATAAAAAAATAAATAGACACAATACTGGGAGAAAAGGACAAAAAGTACTATATTGCAAACTATCTAATAGTCTCCTTGGAATGTATAATAGAAGCAACAGAAAAACCATTAGAGGTTATTATGAATTCTAAGTTGGCTCCAGATGAGAAAAGTCTACAAAGATCAATAGCTTCCTATACCAACTAGTGATAGTAATTAGGAAAGACTGAGAAGAAAAAATGTTCACTGAAGGAAGGAAAAGTATTAAATACATTGGAATAAACCTAGCAAAATCTATAAGAAGAAAATGACTCAATTTTACCTAAGGATCTGAAAGAAACTTTGTTAAATAGAAAAGTAAACTGTATTGCTGGATGAGAAAATTCATATTATATGCAAGTAGTTTAAAAATACCAATTCATACCAAATTTATCTATAATTCAGTGTATTCTCAATTAAAATAGAAAATCATTTTTTAAGGAACGTGACATGTTGATTTCCAATTTTGTCATCCATGGGAAAACCCCACAATACTTAGGAGATAGGAAATAGAGACAGATTTGGCTGTGAAGGGAAGAAGAGTCATAGGGTGACAGCCAGAGAAGGTTTGGTGACCAAGAGATATTTTTAAGAGAGTTGAGCACAGTTAAATGCTGATGGGAAAAAGCCAGTAGAAAGGAAGAAGTTGAAATTAAAAAATATAATAGCACAAAGTTTCCTAAACAACTGAGGGGCATGGTACATTACCAATAAAGTTGTAACAAAATGAATATTTACATACTGAATGCTTGTTCAGGGTGGCATCATGAACATATTAGTTTAAATCCTATCTTCAGTTCCTTCTGAATTCTCACTGAAAGGACCAAAAGGATATAATGAAGGTGGAAAGTATCTGCGAAGAGACTATGGACCATATTTTACCATCAGTTCCATTGAGAATATATTGAAAAATATAATGGATATAAGACAGGAAAAAAAATTACCAAACTGTAATTTCCTACAAGAGACAGAAAAGTCTGTCTGGGAATAAGTGGAAAGCAATGCCAAGGTAATTCCTAATTAATCATATCTATTCCCTGGTCACCTCCCTGTGCCGTTATTTGATGCTGAAAAGAAGGCAAACTGGAGCATTTGCAGGGAAAGAGGTCTATGTAAATCCTACTGGAATATAAGGGTAAATGACATTGTTAAAACAAAGAATCCAGGCCCATCACAGATTACTAGCTAATTAAGATGAGGGTCCTGCTGTGGTGATATTTTTAAAAGGCACATCATTAGAAAAAAGTGTAGGCTTAAGGCTATTTCAACCCACCCCATATGCTCTATAGAAATTTTAAAAAACTCTTAAAAGATTTTGACATATATATTACATAATATATATTAATCTCAATTATATATAATGTATACATGTTGACATATATGCCAATATGTATATACTGACATGTATATTATATAAAAATATATAATTGAGATATAATATATATCTCAAAATAAATCTTTTGCCCTAGCTGGTGTGGCTCAGTGGACTGAGTGCTGGCCTGCCAACCAAAGGGTCACCGGTTCAGTTCCCAGTCTGGGTTACCTGCCTGGGTTGCGGGCCAGGCCTCCAGTAGAGGGCATGTAAGAGGCAACCACACATTGATGTTTCTCTCCCTTTCTTTCTCCCTCCCTCCCCTTCTCTCTAAAAATAAATAAATAAAATCTTTTTAAAAATAAATATAAATAAAAGCAGTAACGTGATTATTCAAAAGTCAGGGAAGTGGTTACGGTACATCCAAGAGAGGGAGAGGAGACCCGTTTGGGGAGAGGCAATGGGGGACTGACCTCTAGTGTGCTGCCTTATCTAGTTAGCAATTATATATGTGTTCGCTTAACAATTTCTCTCTAAACTAAACAAATAATTTTCTACTGTTTTCTCCATGTATATTTTGCAATACACATTTAAAAGATAAACCAAGACAAAAAATAAAACTAAGAGGAGGAGGGGAAGGATGACAGCAGAGGAGGAAGAAAAAAAGGAGGAACAATGAAAGCACCAGGTTAACTTACATTGATTGTCACAATAAACAAGGGAACATGTCATTTGAATAACAAGACAATGCTACTTGCTTTGCCACTCCTAGCTCTACAGTTTTAATTTCCCTCATAGGTTTCTGGATCTCTAAAATGGTGAAATAAAACTTAAGAAAACCTAAAATGTTTCCTTCTGTTTGTTGCTGTTTCAAGTATTTAAAAGAAATCAACATAGTCTCTGACAAAAGCCACACTGCCTCCCTGCTGCTAAAACAGAAACACCCCTCACCAGACAAAATGAAAAATAACAATGATAACTGTACTACAAAAATACTCCAGTGGAAAAGAGGGAACAAGCTGACAAATCCGAAAATGTGACACCCACCGGCCACCCCAAATAAACTTTCTTGAACTAAGAAAGAACAATCATCAGAAATTCCAATTCACATACTCAACAAGATTTTAGAGTACATTCTGATTTATGAAATGAGAACATAAAATTATAAGAGAAGCACAATATGATATTAGGAGATATTTTTCCAGGTCTGAAAACCATAATTGCGGAAATTTTTAAATGGAGCCAACAAACAAGAGATTTGCCATGAGAAAAAAGCTGAGACAAAGTAAACACATGCTCAAGAAAAACTCTTAAACCTCAAAAAAAAAATGGCCCAATGTAGACAGAACTGATGAGAGAAATATTAGATACACAGAGGACAAATCAAACACATGTAATATGCATATAAAAAGCATTCTCAAAAGAGTTTGTATCACAAATGGATATTGAATTTTTATTAATGATTCACTGGAATCTATGGATATAATCATGTGACCTTTTCTTTTGGTCTACTGATAGAAAAGATTATATTAATAGATTTTATAAAACCACATTCCTATTTGTTCATGGTGTATTATTCTTTAAATGTGTTGTGTGGTTCAAAATTAATGAAATAAAAGCAAAACAGGCCTTGAACTAAAGAACTACTTGAATTTTCAGGATGAAATGTTTCACTTTACTCACAAGCAAATATAATGGAAAAAAATAGCAGGTCTTCATAAAACTTATGAATTATAAGGATTAAAAAGTAAATTCAAACCAGTATTTATGTAAAAGGAAAAGATAAACCACCAAGGAAAAATAGAGTCCTGGTGAACTCAGATTTATGCTCCATAACAATAAATGCCAGAAAATCAATCTATCATTAGCAATAGAATTTTTAAAACGATAGACACACCAACCTTTTCTATCTGGTCTTGTAAGCATTCATTCAAGAATCCACTGAAAGACATTCCCAGAAAATCTACTCACCGTGTTTCCATCCTTAAAAGCTATTCCAGATTCTACTTTAGCTGACCACAAAATAAATTTACATTTTTTAAAAAATTAGTAAAAGAGAAGATAGTATAAAAATTGGCAGTTAATATTAAAAACAAACCAAACTCATACCACACGATTTTAAAATATCCTAGGGGAATTAAGTGAAATCATCAATAATTATTTTTGACAGAACAGCTACAAAAAAAATAAATTATAAAAATCTAAAATCCTGATTGAGGGCCAAGATGGAGGCGTGGGTAGACACACTGTGTCTCCTCGCACAACCAAAATAAGATCAGCAACAATTTAGAAACAAGATAAGCAGATATGACAGAAAATTGAACTGTATGGAAGCCAGACAACCCAGGAATTAAAGTACACACATTCATCCAGACCGGTAGGAGGGGCAGAATTGGGCAGCGGGGCGGGGGGGGTCTTGGCACAAAAAGACGTGGCACTGAACGTGTAATGCATCCTGGGCACAAGGGCATAGGCGGCTGGCAGACCCAGCGAGGCGGCAACTGTGAGGCAAGGCACTGCACCCAAGGCGACTGGCTATCCAGGCCATATTTGCGCACAGATAAACTAGGCAAAATTGGGCAGTGAGACAGACCACCCAACCCAGGGTCCCAGCACTGGGAAACAGGGTCTCCGGACACTGACTGAAAAAACCTGTGGGGGTTGAGGTGCAGGGAGAGACTCCCAGCCTCACCTGAGAGTGTGTGTGGGAGAGACCCACAGGGTTCCAGAACGTACACAAGCCCACCCACATGGGAATCAGCACCAGAAAAGCCCAGTTTCCTTGGGGGAAGTGACCAAAGGGATTGAAATCCAACAAGAGAGGAGCAAGCGCCACTGTTTCCTCTCCGGCCCCGCCCCCACATACAACATCACAACCCAGTGACCTGGGTTGCCCCAACCCGGAGAACACCTAAGGCTCCGTCCCTCACTGAGTAACAGGCACAACCAGATTAAAAAATAAATAAATAAAAAATAAAACAGGCTCAAACAAAGTACAAATCAAAACTCCAGAGCAAATACTTTTAAGCGACCAAGAGATAGCCAATCTATCAGATGCACAGTTCAAAGCACTGGTGATCAGGATGCTCACAGAATTGGTTGATTTTGGTTGCAAATTAGATGAAAAAATGAAGGCTACACTAAGTGAAATGAAGAAAAATGCACAGGGAACCATTAGTGATGGGAAGAAAACTGGAATTCAAAGCAATGGAGTGGACCAGAAGAAAGAAAGAAACAACCTAACAGAAAAGAATGAAGAAATAAGAATTCAAAAAAATGAGAAGGGCTTAGAAACCTCCAGGATATCTTTAAACATTCCAATATCCCAATGATAGGGGTACCAGAAGGGGAAGAGGAAGAGCAACCAATGAAAAACTTATTTGAACAAATAATAAAGGAGAACTTCCCCAATCTGGCAAAGGAAATAGACTTCCAAGAAGTCCAGGAAGCTCAGAGAATCCCAAAGAAGCTGGACCCAAGGAGGAACACACCAAGGCACATCACAATTACATTAGCCAAGGTAAAAATGAAGGAGAGAATCCTAGAAGCAGCAAGAGATAAGG
>CM052543.1:37210347-37236307 GCA_028533065.1 Trachops cirrhosus
GTTTCATTTAGAATGGAAGGGCAGATAAAGTGCTTCTCACATAAGGTCAAGTTAAAGGAGTTCATCATCACCAAGCCCTTACTGTATGAAATGTTAAAGGGACTTATCTAAGAAAAAGATGATAAAAAACATGGATAGTAAAATGACAGCAAACTCACAATTATGAACTACACCTAAAACAAAAACAAACTAAGCAATCAACTACAACAGGAACAGAACTGCAGAAATGGAGATCACATGGAGAGTTAGCAACAGGGGAGTGGGAGGAAGATAGAGGGGGAAAAGGTACAGAGAATAAGTAGCATAGATGGTAGGTAGAAAATAGGGGGAGGGCAAGAATAGTAGGGGAAATGTAGAAGCTAAAGAACTTATGACACATGGACATGAACTAAAGGGGGGGAATGTGGGTGGGAGGGGGTATGCAGAGCAGAGAGGAGTGAAGGGGGAAAATGGGACAACTGTAATTGCATAATGGATAAAATATATTAAAAAATGTTAAATGATATCTTGAAATACATTTTGTCACATTATATTTTTGATTTACTATGTGTATCAAAAACATACTGAGTTTTTATTAATGCTTCACTGGAATCTATAGACACAATTATGACCTTTTTCTTTTGGTCTACTGTAGATAAAAGATTATATTAACGTTTTATAAAACTACATTCCTTTTTGTTCATTATATATTATTCTTTAAATGTTGTGTGGTTCAGTTTACCATTACTGAAAATATATTTTTATCTACATTTACAGGTGAAAGGTACCTGGAATTTTCATATTTTTGTCAGATTTAGGTAGCAAGTTTACACTGGCTTGTAAAATGAAGTTAGACACTGCCTACCTTTTAAAATATTCTTTAATGATTTATATAGCATGGGAATTACTTCTTTAAAATCTGAGCAAAACGAGTGTGCTCTGAGAGCTCATTCTTTCACTGGTTTTAAATTGCTTCAATAGTTATTAGCCTATTTATATATTCTATGTATTCTGAATCTATTTCTATAATTTACATTTTTCTATTAAAACACCTATGTTATTGAGAGCCAAGAGGGGAATCCAGGAAAGTATCATTTTGGGTCTACGAAAATGGTTGTTTACAAACATGTATAAAATCAGACGAGTGTTTCAAGACAGCACATCCTTCCCCTGAAGTTCATAAATCTAGCTTTGTTACTAATCCTGCCCAGAACAAATGAAGCACAGGAGTTGATCCAAATATATTAGTTACATGTCGAGTGTTTTCTCTCCTGGAAAAATGAAAATAGAAGTGTTATTATGGAAGCCATAAAACCCACTTGGTGAGAACTAATCTTCTCAGTTTGCTATTTAAACATAACCAAAATGTTCATAATATTTATGACTTCCTTACATCAGAGAAATGATACTTCATGTCAATTTTGAATTCAGTGTTATAATGTATTTTCAGTGTTCTGTCAATATTTCACTGGACATAAAGGAGGAAACACACAACAGCTTTATCCAGGCCCTGCTTCCCTTCAGCCTTTTATTTAGATTCATTTCTGGTCTTCAAATTTCCTTCTGTTCCAAAGCAAAAGCTTGTTTTCCACTGCTACTTTGAAGTGTTTTCATTTGCACTCTACATATGAGTTAGGTTACAATTGCTGGTTTGTGTTTTTCTTTTCCACTGGACTGAGATAAACAATCAAAGACCATAATCTGTATCACACGTTGACATTTCCACCTTTCAGTACCATGCTTAGCCAGGAGTAAATGTTGAACTGATCTGTACTAAATGAGTGGCAGGAAGCGGAACATAGCCACAGCAAGAAGCAGCTCCCTCTCGTGTGCCCTCTGCCCTTTCATTCTTCACCAGTGGGCTGGACATTTTCTGGGAAACCACTGAGCATCAAAAAGGTGGAACTGCATCTCCAAGCTGCCTAAATGCCCAGAGTGATTACTATCCCAAGATCATTCCCCCCTAATTAAATATCATACAAATGGTTCTTTTCTCCAAGTCTCTAATTTTGGTGGAAACACCCAGCATAATATCAACTATTATGAGAGGCTCACCTAAACACAGAATGAGGTCTGGAGAAAAAGGCTTATAAAAAATGTCTAGACTAAAAGGAAGGCTAGAACTATCTGCTATCACACGTGGCCTCAATAATAAAACAGGACATAGTTGAAAGCAAGAACATTGTAATGGCACAAATTCAAGACTGGAGATAGAATCCTATTATGTATCTTGACGTTATTGGAAAAAGAGAGGCAGACAAGTTACATAATGTAATGGGGGAAATTAGGTCATGTAAGTGTTTACAATCTCAAATCAAACAAGAGTCAATGTGTTGCTTGCTGCCTCTGAGGTTGTTGAAGGATTTGGGTGAGGACATAATTGAGCTAAGGAATCGAATACTGAGGAGAACTTATTTCAAGTTACATCCACACAACTGCCACCAAAAAGGTGTCGATATGAAAGTAGTGTGTGCCCCAAGATTCTAACAAAGCTGCACTTGACTGGATTTGATACCAAAAAGAATTATAGGGCTTTTAAAAAACATATATTATCAATCCCAATTGAATATTCATTGTGAGATTTCTTAATTCAAAACAGCTGTCATAATTAAGACATATGGTACTAATTATAAAATGTTAATGACTGAAAGTAATTAAGAATAGGTAGTAGTCAGCAGAAGGTCATAGCAGCCAACCCGTTTTCCCGCTCTATCCTTATGTTCTTTTCCATGAAGGAAGTGTGATGTGAGTTATAAAATGATATTAACACACTGAATTAAACTAGGGATTGAGTGGGGACTTATCTTTGTTAAGTAATCTACATCCTAATTTTTAATATATTTCCTATCAATGTTTTCTGTAATTCTGAAATATGAATGCTTATTAACTAGGCAATAGAACATTCCCCAATTAGTGATTTTTCCCAGGACTTCAAGGTGAGAACTGAGCCACTTGGACTGACAGCACAGAGATTCGGGCTCATGCCATGGCCCGCTGGGCACAGGTGACTTTTCCAGCCAGTATAACCTAGTAAGTAAAACCTTGCGCTCTAGAAGCAACTTAATTGGATAAAAAACATTACTCCATCAAATTTTTATCTCTGTAACCTTCATCAGATGACTTTCCCTATCATAGGCCTCAGTTTCTTCATATGTAATATGGGTATAAAAAGGAATCTACTTCACAGGATCATTGTGAAGACTAAATGAGGTAAATTAACTTCATGCCTGCTCAGAGAAATCACTCAAAAATATTAGTTATTTCTGTTACTCTCATTAAAGCTAGGAAGAAAACTTAGAAATCATGTGTGTCAAAATTATCATAACCTTTCTCAAGCCTTATTCTTGAAGACTATTAGCCTAAACAAACTGTTTACATAATTCCTACAAATATATTTTAATAAGTATATGAAACCTTTTAACTGTACAGTTTCTCTTTAGCGCTAAGTTCCAATATGAAATTAGACTATTTTAAAATACAATTATAATCTATTACTTAACAAAGCCCCACAAACCCCTATTCTCATCCAATTGTTAGTGTCTTTTTAAAATTCGTATCTTGAGACTTCCAGCTAAGATGGAGATGTAGGCAGATACATATTGCCTCCTCGCACAACCAAAAGTAGTACAACAAATTTAAAAACAAAAAACCACCAGAACTCCCAGACCATCGAACTGTATGGAAGTCCAACAGCCAAGGAGTTAAAGAAGAAACATTCATCCAGACTGGTAGGAGGGGTGGAGACAGGCAGCTGGGATGGAGAGGACTCAAGCCAAAGCAGTGGCTGGTGGACAGGGAGAGGTGGTGGCTTGAGAAGTGGGTGATCCCACATTTGTGTACAGATAAACTGGAGGAACAACTGGGAAGTGAGACAAATCATGCAACCCAGGGTTCCAGTGAGGGGAAATAAAGCCTCAAAACCTCTGACTGAAAACACCTGAGGGGTTGTGGCAGCAGGACAAACTCCTAGCCTCACAGGAGAGCTCCTTGGAGACTCACAGGGTCCTAGAAAGTACACCTAGGAGTCAGCACCAGAAGGATCCAATTTGCTTGTGGGTAGCGGGGGAAGTGACTGAAAGCCATCCATGAGTGGAGCCAGAAGCATTGTTCCCTCTTAGACCCTCGCCCCCACATACAGCGTCACCACCCAGCGACCTGGGTTGACCGCTCTGGTGAATACCTAAGGCTCCGACCCTTACTACGTAACAGGCAAGCCAAGACCACAAAAATGGCCCAAATGAAAGAACAGATCAAAGCTCCAGAAAAAATACAACTAAGCAACGAAGAGATAGCCGATCTATCAGATGCACAGTTCAAAACACTGGTAATCAGGATGCTCACAGAAATGGTTCAGTATGGTCGCAAAATAGAGGAAAAACTGAAGGCTAAGCAAAATGAAATAAAGGAAAATGTACAGGGAACCAAAAGTGATGGGAAGGAAACTGGGACTCAAATCAATGGTGTGATCCAGAAGGAAGAAAGAAACACTCAACCAGAACAGAATGAAGAAATAAGAATTCAAAAAAATGAGGAGAGGCTTAGGAACTCCCAGGACAACTTTAAACATTCCAACATCTAAATCGCAGGGGTGCCAGAAGGAGAAGAGGAAGGGTAAGAAATTGAGAACTTATTTGAAAAAATAATGAAGAACTTACTCAATCTGGCAAAAGAAATAGACTTCTAGGAAGTGCAGGAAGCTCAGAGTCCCAAAGTAGTTGAACCCAAGGAGGAACACACCAAGGCACATCATAATTACATTACCCAAGTTTAAAGATAAGGAGAGAATCTTAAAAGCAGCAAGACAAAATGAGACAGTTACCTACAAAGGAGTTCCCATCATACTGTCAGCTGATTTCTCAAAAGAAACCTTACAGGCAAGAAGGGCTGGAAAGAAGTATTCGAAGTCATGAAAGGTGAGGACTTACATCGAAGAGTACTTTAGCCAGTGAAGCTTTCATTTAGAATGGAAGGGCCAAAAAAAATGCTTCCCGGGTAAGATCAAGTTAAAGGAGTTCACTATCACCAAGCCCTTATTATATGAAATGTTGAAGGGGCTTATTTAAGAAAAAGGGGGTCAAAAATATGAACAGTAAAATGACAACAAACTCACAAATATTAACAACCTAACCTAAAACAAAAGCAAAAACTAAGCAAACAACTAGAAGAGGAAGAGAATCACAGAATTGGAGATCACATGGAGGGTTATCAGTGGGGAAAGGAAGGGGGGAAATGGGGAAAAGGTACAGGGACTAAGAAGCATACATGGTAGGTAGAAAATAGACAAATAGACTGGGAGGTTAAGAATGGTACAGGAAACAGAGAAGTCAAGAACTTGTATGTACGACCCATGGACATGATTTAAGGGGGGGGATGGGGGTGGGAGGCGGGTACAGGACAGAGAGGAGTAACAGTGGGGGAAATGGGACAACTGTAATAGCATAATCAATAAAAAGTATTTTTGAAAGCTTAAAAATCAATTACCCATACAAAAATACTCGTATCTCATGTTTCCTCTGTGTGATAAACATATAGGGGGAGTATTCCCTTGATTAAGTTTCATTATGTGGCAAAGGTGATGGGATGTCACCTCCATGATTATGGAGAAGCTACACAGATGTTATAGAAGACTAATATTCTGTTTAGTTGTTATGAAGGAGTCTTCATCAGCAGACTGGAGAGTCTCCTTCTTGCAGGCTTTGAAAAAATAATCTGCCATGTTATGGAAGGGCCAGTGGTGGGGTCACATGGCACAGAATTGAAGGGCGGCCACAGCAGTCCCTGGCTGACAGCCAGCAAGGAAACAGGGCCTTAAGTGTTATATATGAATTCTGCCAAGAGAATAAATGTGTGTATAAATATATCTGATAAATTAGTAAATTTGTTGTTATTTAGAAACTAAGTTTTAGTCTTTAGGCAGTCAAATAACTTTGATACCTCTGCTGCTAGGCCTAGAAAAATCTTCCCAAATTCAAGATGTTATATATATAAACACATCTATAACTTCTTCTAAGCTTTTTGCAGTTTTTTTACATTTAAAAAGTTAACCCACGATTTAACAAGATGAAAAGAGTTCTGTGTATAAATGGCAATGTTGTAGGACAATACGAATGTACTTAATGCCACTAAGCTAACTGTACTCTTAAAAATGGGTGAGATGGTAAACCTTAAAATTGTACTTTATCACAATTTTTAAGTTTTTACAAACCTTACCCCAAATAATCTGTGTGGAATTTACTTTGAAGTGTAATGATATGAATATTTATATTACATATACTTTTTTCCTCAAAGTATGTTGCCAGTGAATCAGCGTTACTTACTGAATTACTCTTTATCTACCAATCTACTTGTACACACTTGGATATACTGCTTGTCTTTCCAACTATACACACTCCTCAGTATCTCATTATATGAGTATTTCCAGTTGCCTCTACTTCATTTTCATCATATACTGAAGGAATGGCACAAACACCACCCAACCATAATACTCAGACCCTGGAGCTCAAGTTCTAGGTGGCGGATAAACAGAAGGAAACACAAAGCCGCAATCCTTAAGCTTTTGGTGCCATCTACTGGACATTTTCATGAGTTAACCTCTGCTCAGAGTCAGAAAATAAGATGAAACCCCAGTTCTCCAATGCCTCCCAACTTGAATGATTCAATTCTCCACCAAGTTGTTCACGGAAAAAAACGTCTTAGCTGTTGAACAAAACTTTGGTTCTAGACCCAACAACCCTTTTATGTTGCTATCTGTATGATCAGTCACACAGTCTCAGACTAGGGAGAGAATGCACGAGTCCAAGGATGGTTCAGTTTCAAACAAATCACTTCTTCAGACTTCTGGAATGAATTAGAGAACTGAGGTTCCACTGTACTTTCTTTCCTCCACCCAGCTTCTTGCTAGAATTTTGAATACAAAAAATGGAAGGCTTATCATGCATAGGATGGCCCTCTACAGAGCTCCAACGTTTTTCTCTGTGGTCTACATTTCAGATGCCAGAGATACAATAGTGAAGTGCAGCTCAGATCACCACTCCAATCTTCAGAAGTTTCAATGGCTTCCAACTGGCAAGGGAATGATGTACATGTAAATTAACAAAGAGGGGAATAAAATCAACAGAGATGAGGACAATCCTAAAGTTAACTACAAATATAAACAAAAGGACCTATCTGTATTTAAAATGGTAAGTTAACATTCACACATAAAGACAAGCTTCCATGTTTCAGGGAAAACCTTGAAATTCACATCCTCTGGAAAGCCTTTCTCTAATCCCAATTCCTTTGTTCCCTTAACACACTGCCCATGCCTATCTCATAGTACTGATGTCTACCTGTTTGGTGTTCCAGGTAGTTTAATGCAGAACAATCTGTCACTCACACTAGATTTTGAATGCCTTGAGGATTCTGATAGCATCCGGTTCATCTCAAGTAGCCCTGACACCTTTAACGAGAGTGACTTCCTCTGTAAAGGTGACTCAGACTTTAAAGGGAGTATCAGCGAATATGTAGTTCATTCCAAAACATTAATCTGGGCAATCTATGGCTGTTTCTCAGTTTCTACATTTTACCTATTTCTTCCTCAACAGATCTCATATTTTCTACTTTTCTTATTTATTGATTCATATTTTGGTGTTCCTTGTTTTTGCTCTCCTGGCAATCAACCACAAGGTAGGCCTTCTTAATTAATGTTAGTGATTCACTTGTGTTCCTTCACCCTTATCTATGTAGCTTAAACTTCCAGCAAAAAACTATCTTGATGTTAAAGAATAGCCATAAAAAAACCACAGCCTCTATTGATTGAGCTTACTATATGCTACTTGCTTTAATATATTAATTTTCACAGCAATCTAGTTCTGACTTATCCTTGACATCTTAATCAGTCATCACTTGCTTAAAGATGCAATCTGACATCCTAAACTACACCAAACCTTTATTGATATATAGTACCTCATAGCACTATGCAACTCTTTCATGCTTACAATAGTTAAAATTTCATACTTTTTAACCAAAATCTAGCTTCCCTTTTGAAAATTAATCCCTTTGAAAAGCAATAATGTCTTCTTTTGTGTATCACAGTATTTCCACTGCTTAGCTAGGAGAGAATTAACTTGTCTAAAACATAATCCCCAGCAGCCTGACCTCTCAGAAAAAGACTGGCCTCACATGAAGTTCAGTGGAAACTGGTTAAGGCTGTTTTTAAGGCCATCAGTTGTGGCTGGCTGCACAGCCAGGAACCCAGGTGCCCCTACAGCTATGACAGAACAAGGCTAGTGCTTCCCCAGTCATGAATGCTGATCAGTGGATCCTGCCACTCACTAGTTTGCTATGGAACAAGGCTTCAACGGCAAGACTTTGACCCCAGCCCCCACACCACCTTAAAAGAGGTGTTATTTAGGGTAACATCTTCGCCACCCCCATTAAATTCTAATTCTACCCTCTCTGCCTTCTCTGTTCTTGACAGCTGGGCTAGCCAAAAACTTCCACCAGGAGTCTCAGTGCCCCATTTCTGACAAGTCTGAAAAAAGACAGGTTTCATTATCAACACCTAATTCCCTCAAATCCTAACCAACACCTAATTCCCTCAAATCTGTCACAAGAGAGTCAGAGCTAAGGCTCTCTTATGTAGTACTGTTATACCTTAACACCTAATTATTCAGGGATGGGGCTGCCACTTCCTACATTATGCAACTCAAAAGCTCCAAACCACAAGTGTAGGATTTCTCTCCAAAAGCTGATGTCCAGTGCTGCATCCCTGTACATTCCCCTGGCATGCATCTGGACCTCCACTAACTGCTACTGTGCTGTCTCTGTGAATCTGTCTTAATGAACATGAATTCAGCAGCCAAGTATGTGCGCTCCTTTTCTGTTTGCCTTGTTGACCTGGCATTAGCACAGTGCTTGACATATGGGGGCACTACATGTGTATCTGCTCAACATTGGATCTAATTAATAAAGAGATACATGGACAAACCACTACATGAGGTTAAGCATCCTTGTCTCATTTTATAAGTGAAACAAAGCAGAGAGTGATTGATTAACCTAAGATTACACAGTGAATTTGGTGGATGTAGGATTTGAATTTAGTCTACTAGATCCCACACTACTTATTCCAGATCACTACACTCTACTGTAACTTTGGGACTTCCCTAGGTGCACTAGGCCCTAGTTCCATGGTAGAGAACAGTAACAGTAATTGCCTCCCTTTTAAAAACCCAGGCACTGTAATAGGTACTTTATTTATGGGGTAAAGTGAATTCCCTCTAAACCAACTATGCCAGAGTAATAATTCTAAACCCTACAAGATTTGAAGGACTCAAGGTCTTGGTAATAACATCTACCCAGCTCACCTCAGACTGGTTAGGAATTGGGCACTGACTCTGCTGGTGACAATTTTGGGTCACCCTAGCTGCCAAGTAGAGAAGGCAGCAGCAGCAATAGCAGAATATAAACGAGGACTATAAAGAGTCAAATATGTCACCAAGATTTCAAGCTGGGTGAAATTGAGAAAGTGCAGTAAAACTCTCAATTTGAATTTTCCTGATGACTTAGTATATAATTAACTTTACTGCTAAGTGGAAAAGGTAAATTCCAAAGGGAAGTCTGCAGTCCTGCTGTGCGTAGAATGTTGTGATACCACCATTTAGTAAATCCCACTGCATTCCAGGTACTATGCTGCATGTTTGGTATGCATTATCTTATTTTTAACTTCCAAATTTTTAAGAGATGACCATCATCACCATCATACATGAAAAAAACTGAAGGTAAAAATTTTTAAGAAAACTGCCCAAGTCACATAAGTTATAGAATGAGGACTGAAACACATGACTGAAAGATTGCCTTTCTACTTAATAAGCAGCCTCCAAACATTATGGGGAAGCCTCAATACTTTTCATCAACATTCTTCCTAAAATCTTCATAAGATACTCTTTATTAATTCTCCTGGAATATTTTAATAAATGATAGTGGAATACATACAAAGGGGTCATCGTTGCTCTGTACTTCCTCCAGAGTTAATTTTTTGCCCTTGATACTCATATCCAATGTCACTCACAAAACAGTAAGACTCAGATTCATTTTTAAAGAGTTCTTCAATGCGCTGCACTGCAAGAGCAATTAGCTTCAGAAGAAATGTCACCACAAACAGAATGTACAGATTCTGAAAGGAATTCCCACTCCCACTGGATTCCATGGGAGCACAGTAAAGCAACATAGTCTGATTTTGTTTGGTGAGTTCTTAAAAAGGCCCAAAAGAGGAAGACACAATAACTGTCCCCAAAAAGGACACTATTTTTTTGTGGAAGGGGAAAATCATATTACCTTTAAGATAAAGGCTAAAATGAGGGCATATGGACCTAACAATCTAAAGGCTGAGAAATTAGAGGCCCCAGGTAGAAGGAACTCAGGCAGAAAAGTCTCCCCTTATCAACTGACCTGAATCAAGGGAAAAAGGGAAACTAAGAGAAAAAAGGGGAAAGAAGTCTACCTCCAGCATCCAAAGAGAACCCCAGGACCCACAGAATTCAGGTTGCAGTCAGAGACAGATGCTCAGCCCTCACCTGGTGGGGAAAATTCAGTAATGCTGTCAGTTGCCCCATGGACAGTTTGGATGCTCCCAGAACCTTGTTTTGGACAGAAGGAATGTGAAGATGGGGGTCTCAGGCACAAGCAGAGTCGGCAAGCTCAAGATAGAGAACATAAAGGTTTTGGTTATGCGATGTACATTTCTTAAGTTATACCCAAGGAGTAAGTCCTGCAAAACACCTGATTTGCGACCTGCCCCTCTTGCTCATCATTATGAAAGCAATTATAAACAAGAGTTCCCAACTCACTAGATCTCTTTTATATTTTCCTACAAAAATAGTTTCAATACATTAATATCCAATAAAAAATGATCAGGAATGTTATTTACATACATGAGAAATCCACAGCCTTTGTATGTTATCTTTTGAACCCATCTAACCTCCGAGTCTTTATTTCCAAATGTTTGCATCTCAGTTTTTTAAAAAAAAATATAGTTTCAATATTCAAGAGATTACTCTTCAGAAATAGCTCTTCTGTTTCAAGAAAGAATGTCAAAAAGTACACCAATATTTGTTTCTCATATTTGCAGTTTCTACCCTTGAGGTTATGGTGAGCTAGCTATGAGAACATTCTATGAAAATGTTCTATAGACTGAATCAAACAGAATTAAGAAATCACCCATATTGATGAGAATAAAGTTAGAATTATTGTCAAGATTAGTGTTGCAACAGAGATACTTTCTGGATAGACATTTTGTTTGAGTAGCCATTACATGCTGGTGCTGTGCTAAGCTCTGTTTTTCATATTAAAATTTGTTATGAAGTATTTTAAAATTATAACAATGAGGTGCCAATGTGTAGACCACAGAAATAAGGTGTTAAACATTGTCATTTTTGCTTAAAATCTTTTTAAGAGATTACAGATTCAGCTAAAATCTACCACTCATTCCATCTTCCTTTCCTCCTAACACCAAATAATCCTGACTTTTTGTGTATTAATGTCGTATTTCTGTACTTTTATTAATTATGCCTATACTTACGCAATTTGCCTTTTACCACCAAGTATTTTGATATTTACCTATGTCGATACCCATGGGTCTGGTTGATTCAAATTAGCTTCTACACAGGACTCCATTACCTCAGTTGAATCCTCTTCAGGTAGGCCGTTTCTGCTTCTTAAGACACTCCAAGATAGCTGTAAGGCCAAATCCTGTGTATACCTCCTTGTGTACATGTGTAAATTTCTCTAGGTCCTCTCCTTGAAGTGAAATTTCTGGATCACAGGGTATGTACTCTCCAACATTACTAGGCATTGCCACAATTATTTTTTCTTGCTGTTTTTTCTTAAAATGATTTCTAACCATTCTTTGGAAGTTATTTCAATGCAAATGAATTCTTCCAACCTATGGTTTTATATTTTTCAGCAGTGTCTTTTTTTTTATCATAAAAATATTTTAATGAATTGGAAGATTTTAGCAACGTTTTTCTTCTAGGTTTGTGCTTTTTTGTCTTAAAGAGGAATTCTCTACCCCAGTGTGATACATTTCTTCTTAATTTTCTTATAAGGATTTAAAAATTTTCCTCTTCACATTTACATGTTCAAACCATCTAGATTATTGTGCGTGCTGTTAGAAAATCTCATTTTATCTGTTTGCAAAGAGATAGGCATTAAAAAGATCCATCCTTTCACCAATGCCTTTTAAAGCTATCTGTGTCATGTACCATGTTTTCATATCCAAGTGGGCCTGTTTCTAGGCTATTTGGTCTACTGGTCTTTGTTGAGAACACACAGCTTAAAACTTAAATTGCTAGAACTTTGTAAGAAGTCAAAGGGTATGCATGCTCCATTACTAGGCATTGCCAAAATTATTTTTTTCTTGGTATTTTTTTCTTAAATTGATTTCTAAGCATTTTTTTAGAAGAGTAAGTAGAGTAGTCCTAATTGCTTTTCAGAATTGCTTTGGCTCTTCTTGCTCTTTATTTCACAATAAAAGTTTTAGGATTAGCTAAATTTCCCATTCATCTTTTTTATTTACCTTTTTCTTAATAATTTGCTGATAGTGAAATGAAGCTACTTTTGTTTTTTGTTTGTGGTTTGTTGGCCAAATCTTTTACTTAGTATTCCATCGCTGATCAACACAAATAAATGGTGTTACTAGGAAAGAGGGGTGGGGAGCTGTGTGAAAAAAAAATCATTTCCCTTGAAGTTGTACTGATTTTCCAAATGAATTTGGTAAGGTTGAGAATAGCTATGATAAAGCTTTCCCCACCATTTCATGTATTGACTCTCCTTTTATTTAGTCTTCTGTTATGTCCTTTAATAAAGATTAATAATTTGTTCCATAAAGGTCTTACCCATTTTTGCTAGATTCCAGGATTTTTTTTTAAGTTATTTCTTACATTTGGTCTTCTGGGCCACCAACGCAGCCTTTCCTGTAATTCACCTACTTTATTATTTTGTTAAAAAAATCAAGTTTTTAGAGTTGTGTATGTCAGTGTGTTACATTCAGAGCTCTTTTTTTTTGTTGTTCAGGTATTGGTCTGTTTCCTCCATTAGTTACTAATGCTGAACATGGATCCTAATATTTTAATCTAATCCTTCTTTCTCTGGTTGCTAGAGTCCCTTGACAGTATAATTACCTTCTCTTGGATAAATAGGGGAATTCCATAGGTACTGAGTGGAAAAGGTGTTTCTTGCCCTGACAGAGGTGAAAAAAAGGAGATTGTTACATCCCTCCTGAGTCACCCTGGAGGAAGCCTCTCTGATCTTTGTCTACTCAAGTCCTTTGCCCACCTTAAGATATGGAACACTCAACCCATTCCCTTGCCTTTCTGAACAGGAAGACCCAAATCTCACACCAAGTTGAGATCCTCAGATGTTGAACTGCCAAGCTCTCTCAGGGATTCTTGGAGCTTCTGACGCTGCTGCATTTACGTAATTCCTCCACCCTTAAGGGAATAAGCCCAGTTCTTTCCACAGAAGCCAGGAGCTGGTACTAGAGCCAAGGACAGGTAGCTTTGGAGTTAGCAATGGAAGTAATTAAGGTCCCCAAACCACCACTGGTATATTTTCTACCGGTTTCTTAATAATTTGGTGGTTAAAATGAATGCTATTAACTGATGTTGTCTGGTCTCAGTTTCGCAGCTTTATGGTTGATTGGCCAAATCTTTTGGGGAACAAGGGGATAAGAAATTCTGCAGATGCCCAAAGAAAAGACAAAAAAAGGCAAAATATGGCCAGCATTATCCATTTGCTTTTGATTTATGAATATAACTTTCTCTACGTAAGCCTTTGATTTAGGTGGTTTTTGTTGTTGTTGGTCGATTGTTAATACTGGCAACACTGAGATTCAGTTTCAAAGACCCCCTTGAAATCTTAAGAGTAGCATATACCAATTCCTCCCACTCCCCCTTCCCCTCCCAAAATCTAATTGATTTGGACAGAATGATCCATTTTTCCATTTAGGTGGGCAGATATTTGTAAACGATCTTAAAACCGTTTGCCTCATTTACCAGGAAAAATTGAGAAGTAAGACTTTAGCAGAATTTGTACTTGTAAATATAAGACCAGTACGCAGATTCAAGTCATGCTTTTAAACACTTGTTGAAAGAAACGTTAACAATTCCAAAACGAAATTAAACGAGTTTTAACTTTTTCCTCTCAAAAACATAAAAACTATGGGAGAGGAAGTAACAGGAAAGTCTCAAAAGATGAAAACAACTCTTCCTTGCACTAGTCCTTGGGTAGTTACCATAGAACAGGATCTTCTTTTCGAAGACGAATTTTGGTCCCAAGTCTGGTAGAACTTAGTATCTGCTCCGGCCTCCCCCTCTCTCCGAGCGGCTTCCTAGGCGGCCTCCACCTCTGGGAGCTCGGCGGCTCGACCGGCTGTAAGAATCGCGCGGCGGAGGGCAGCCCCTTTCCAGGGACGGGGGCAGCCCACGATCAGCTCTGTCGACCCGGTCACGGCCCCTCGAGTAGCGGTCGCTCCTGCCGCCGCCGTAACTGTCGCGGCCGCCGTAAGCGTCGGGTGAGCAGCCCCGGTACTCGTCATAGCGGCCTCTGCTGCTGTAAGATGGCGGGGGCCCTCGGGCAGGATTGCTGCTGCGTGGGTCCCCGTAGCTCTCGAAGGGATCTCGGTAGGAGCCTCCGCTCCCATGATCCGCGTAATCACGGCCGCGACCCCCGTAGCCTTCTCGGTCGCCGTAGCCTCTCGATGGGAAGTCGTCCCGGGCACTGGAGTGGCCGTAATCGCGATAGGTGTACTCTCGGGGCGAGGGAGCGAAATCCCGGGACTCGCGGGCGCTCGGGTAGTCACGGCTCGAGTAGCTGTCCCTAGGCGAGTAGCCCTCCTCCCAGGGGCCAGGGTAGGGGTCTCGGCGTGGGGGCAGCGGCTCCCGGCGAGGTGGGCCTGCATAGCCTTCTCGCCCACGCGCAGCCGGGGCCTGCCCGCGCATTCCACCACCGCTGCTACTGCGATTCGGGCCCGACGGCGCGGCCCTTTTGGGGGATGGGCCGGCCCTGCGCGGCGGGCCGCGCTTCATGGGCATCGGGGCCCTGGACGACCGCAGATCGAAATCCCCAGCATAACCGCCATCATCAGCGGACCCACCCCGGGAGGGAGAACGCCGAGGGCCCACACCACCGCCACGGGCCCCGCCCAGGCCCCTCGGGCGACCGCGGCTGCGGGATGGCGGCAGCGGGCCCCGCCGGCCGCTCTCAAACGCCGGTTTGGTGGCCTGGGCTACTTTGATGGCCTTACCATCCAGGGATTTGCCGTTCATGTCTCTGACGGCGGCCTTGGCGTCGGCGGGGCTTTCGAAGGTGACGAACGCGAAGCCTCTGGACTTGTTGGTTTCTCGATCTTTCATCAACAGCACCTCGATGACGCGGCCATACTTGCCGAACTCGGCCTCGAGGGTTTTCTCGTCAATTTCGGGGCTAAGTCCTCCAATGAAGAGCTTTCCAGGTCGATCCGCTTCTACCATGTCGGCGGTCAAGTGGCCTGTGGTGGTGGGAGGCAAAGAAGCAGCGTCGGTCGTGGCCTACGAGCCTGCTCACCTAGGGCGGCTCTTACCGGTCAGCCGACTCGTCGTCAACTCGTCGTGGAGTCCAGAACCTCAGTCCCTGCGCGCAGGCGGAATGCTCCAGGTTGTGTCGCTTGGGACTGGTTCCCGCAGGTTGCCAGAGCTCCTAGTAGTTGTGATTGGTTGGCAGGTTGGCAACGCTCTTGCTAGTTGTGATTGGTTTGGCAGGGCTCTTCCTAATTGTGATTGGTTGGTTGTCCCAGGAATGCGATCCTGCTATAGGGGAAGGTCTGCAGTTTGTCGACCTACTTTACCCCTTCTCTAAACTTTATTAACCTGGCCCTGGTTTGTTTTTAAGGTTTCCGCCGAAAGATCGTGAAAAACTGTTAGGTTAAAAAAAGAATTGTTTTTCCCATTACAGTTAATGAGAATTATAACGCATTACAATCAAAGTTACCCAACCCACTTTTAAACAGAAAAGTTATTTAAAAAATGAGATAACGACTCAAAAGTTTTAACATGCACTTTGTACATTAAGTGTATTTGACTTTTTGCCACGGGAAGAGATGACTTGATAGTGTACCGTTGGTTGGTGGAATAGGAAGAGGGACTCGTTCATTCTTTAGATGCACCGTTTTCTTCGTTTTCCAATCTTCGAAGGGCTCAGATATGTAATATTGAAACCGCCCTTTCGAATAAAGGTGGTATGACACAGAAAGTCACGTTACAACAAAAAAAGGCAAAGCACGACAGCACTTGGACAATCACCAAAGTAGCACCTGAGCAAGCATAACAAACTGAAGGCTTCACCTCTTCCTCTTCAAAGAGGATAAAAACTATTTTGAGTTCATTCCAAAAAAATGTACACAATTCAGAATTGTTCCTTACAGTATTCTCCGAAGTGTGAATAACTTGGTGAATGCATGTTTGCTTGAGACTTTAACATTTAAAAACACTTTAAAAACTGTATTTAATGCAATTTGGGGCTGTATTTTTAAAACGTAGTATAATTTTTTCACTCGCTCGCCCGACTTGCTATAGTGAAAAGTTAATAGTCATGAGAAGTCTTTATGTGTATATGTGTACACGTCTTACATTAGTTTATTGCAGTGGCTATATAATGTTGAGACAGGTATGAAAGCAGGCATTTCAATGGGGATGCTTTTAAGGTTTTAATGTTTTTTACCATGCATGAGTGGAAGTTAAAGCTAAATGCATCACATCAGTTCATGTGATAAATTGCAGTAACAGATTTTTATTATTAAATCATTGTATTACTTAGGTAAACCTGTTTGAGATGTATTCATTTTTTAATATACAGATGATTTTTGTTTGTTCATTCTTAGGAATTTTACATTTCTGAACACAAAAGGTATTGCCCTATGATTTTTTTTCTCATACTGAGCTGGGGAGATTTTGCATGAATTTTTTAGTTTTTCCAATTTTTAAAAATTTCTTTACTTGATTTTTGTAGGATGCATATTTGTAAGAGTTATATATTTTTATTTGAAAATTTATTTTAAGTATAGTTGTTTTGCTTTTTTATGTTTTATCAGAAGTTTTTTTTTTTTACACAGAACAAGGCTTTTTCTTTGCTGATCCTCTGTTTTGATTTTATTTGCTGCTGTTGCCTTCCTTCTTCCCATATCATTTGGATTAACAGCTTGTATATTTTTGTTCTAAATGTTTAGGTAAGACACTTAGTGCATTGAATTTTTAAAAAATATTTCTTCTAATTGTTGTATCTAAATTTAAAATTTATTCTATATGGACTAGTTAACAACATATCCTGAGCTGGCATACATAGTGGGTTGTTTTTTTTGTTTTAATTTTAACTTAATTTAAATAGACATGACTTTATTTTGAATTAATTCCAATAGTTCAGTTTAGTCATACACAAATCCAGAAATTAATATATAAATTTGAAGATAAGCAACTTAGTGTTTTAATTTTTTAATTCTGTTTAAATTCCTAGTTGTAACAAGACTTTTCTGCAGTCCAAACAATAGTACTGTTATATTGCTTATAGCCCCTGAGCTTTTTTAATTTTGTCAAGTACAGTTTACATTCAATATTATTTTATACTAGTTTCAGGTGTATAGCATAGCGGTTATTAGACATTTATATAATTTAAATGATCCTTCTAAGACCAGTACACACTTGACACCATATAGTTATTACAATATTATTGGCTATATTCCCTATGCTGTACTTTATATACCTCCCTATTTAGTAACTGCCAATTTGTGCTTAATGCCTTAACCTTCTCATCCTCACCCTCCCCTCTGCCAACCATCAGTCTCTTCCCTGTCTCCATACGTCAGTTTCTGCTTTGTCTATATTACTGTTTAGATTCTACATGTAAGTGAAATCATATGATATGTTTCTCTGACTGGCTTATTTCACTTAGCATGCATAATACCCCTGTAGGCCCATCCATGCTGTTACAAATAGGTAAGATTTCATTCTTTTTTATGGCCATACATTTTTATAACATTACATTGTATTTACCACAGCTTTTTAATCCACTTGTCTATTGATGGGCACTTGGGTTGCTTTCACATCTTGACTGTTATAAATAACACTGCAATGAACATATGAGTGCATATATCTTTTCAAATTAGTGTTTTGGATTTCTTTGGTTAAATACTCAAGAGTAAAATTGTGGGTCATAAGGCAGTTCCATTTTTAGTTTTTTAAAGAAACTCCAGACTGTTTTCCATAGTGGCTGCACCAATTTGCAATCCTTTGTAGTGCACAAGGGTTGTTCCCTTTTCTCGATCTATATCCCTGCCAACTCTTTTTTGATGATTTATTGATAAGCATTCTGACAGGTGTGAGGTAATGTCTCATTGTGGTTTTAATTTGCATTTCTCTTATAATTGCTGACATTGAGCACATTTTCATGTGTCTATTTGACTACCTGTATGTCTGCTTTGAAGAAAGATCCATTCAGGTACACTGCCAGTTTTTAATTGGATTGTTTGGGCTTTTTGGGTGTTAGGATGTATGAGTTCTTTATAAATTTTGGATATTAATCCTTTATCAGATGTATCATTGGCAAATATCTTCTCCCAGTTGGTAGGCTTTCAGTTTTGTTGGTGGTTTCCTTTGCTATGCAAAAACTTTTTAGTTTGAGATATAGTCCCATTTGTTTGTTCTTTCGTTTCCCTTGCCCAAGGAGCTATATCTGAAAAAAGAGTACTGAGAGCAATGTCAAGGAGTTTACTGCCTATGATTTCTTTTGGAGTTTTATGGTTTCAGGTCTTACATTTAGGACTTTAATCCATTTTGAGTTTATTCTATTGTGGGATGCCCCTGTCCCGAAGAGCTCTCTGGGCCATGGAGGATGAAAATGAGTCATCCAGGACACAATCTGTTGTTCTGGTGGGAAAGGGGGTGGTGATTCCCTCTGGTGGAGAATGCCCTGAGCCCTTCTCTGAAACAGCTTTTATTGTGATCGGTAAGTGCAGAAATATACAGTATGGGTGCAAAGCACATCAATCAAAGTCTAAAGGCCATAGTTACAGAAAACAGATATTATCTATAGATAACAACTGAGGAAACGCGGAGACCTGCCTCAGGTCAGGGTCTGGTAGGTATGCTGATGCTAGAGGGTCACTAAGGCGTGGTTCCTAAGATTAGGAGTTCACTCTCTTATGCTTTGAATTTAAACATCTGGTGTATATCGACAGGGCTATACAAAGCACAGTGAGCTTCAAAGGGTATAATGCATTCTTTAGGCCTGATTTCCCATGGGAACCCTCGGTGTTAGTGTGGTGTCATGCCTGCCACCTACACTCCCAGTGTTCCAGTCCAGACTTACGGGCCTCTCTCAAGGCCTGCTGGAGCAGGGCTACAGTTTCCAATACCACACAAATGGTCCCCAGCATTCTAGTATATAGTGTTAAGAAGGTGGTCTAGTTTCATTTTTTAATAACATGGAACTAAATGAACTGATAAGAATGATTATAGTTTTTATAATTTTTTGTATAAAATGTTATTGGTGCTTGATCTTTGTTTTCCAGACATAAATTGTTTTCTCTCTTAAGTTTCCAATGATCTATGGCAATTTGGTAAATTATACCTTTGTAAGAGAGATTAAAACATTTATCTCTTCCTACCTGATTCCTCCAAAAGTTCAGGTACTCTAATCCATATATGACCAAATTTAAAGGTGTTAATGCTTGGATGCATGTTTCCCATTTAAAGAAAGCTCTTATGCCTAACACCTAACTGGACTGCTCAACCAACAGATTTTTAAAATTTAAACTTACTGGAACATGAAGTAGACAATATCTGTCATAGGCAACTATTCCAAGATTCCAGATCAGGCCTGTATAATATACATCTTCATTTTTCCTTTTTTCTCACTTTGGTTCCTTCCTACCTCACAAATAATATGAGAGGACAGTCAGTCACTACAATAGTTATTCTTTCCTTTTACCCCTTAATTTCTGATTGGAAAGATAATTCAACACTGGGCATCATCTTTAAACTTACTTCACAGTTCTGAATATGCAACTAGTTACACACAGAGCCAAGGATGTTTAATGCATAAGTTTATAAATTCACAAGTGTATCTACAGGTCACAGGAAAAAAATTCCAGTGTAAATCAGAACATATTTGGAAATGGGTGCTAATGAATTTACTCTATAATCAAGCCTGGGGATTCAGCTAAAATATACAAAAAAGGAAATTTATAGCTTTAATCCTTATGATTAAAGAGAAAAGGCTGGAAATCAGTAAGCTAAGTATCTTGTAAGTTAGCTTACTGACAGGACAAATTCAAAGGTAACAGAATAACATGATAGTATTTTACAAAATAAATTTAATTTTTAAAAAGATAAACTGTAAAGAATCAACAAAGCTAAAGTTTGTTTTGATCACCCTATTTGATTCTTTGACCATGCTTTCTGATTCTTAACTGCACTATTTAAAATTGCAAACACTTCCTTACCCAGGGCTGTGTTTAGGATGAGGGCAGTGATTTGCCCGGTACACAAAATTTAAGGAGGTGCCTCCCAAAACTCAGAAATCAAGATAAATATTTTAGTACATTTTTAAAAATCAAAATTAATGCAAAAATATCCATAACTATCAAAATTTTAATAAGGACAGTATCCAACACTGAACTGGCACAACCCTGAGAAGAGTGCCTCAGTTGCCTCACCCCAATCCTTGCTCTTGGATTATTTAACAGCAGTGATACCTGACATGTTTTTAAAATTTAAATAGCAAAGCTTCTAGTATACTGTTGTAAGTTTAGGGTGAACATTCCTCATCATGTTATAAAAATACCTGACACAAAAGACTAAATTTTATTGAGTGCCTTTTCAATATATATTAAGGTAATTATTTAGTCTTTCTTCATCAATCATTAGTATCATAAAGTGTAACATTCCTCCTAATAACTGTCCTCTCTTGCACTTTTGTTACGAATCATAGTAGTCATGATATATTTTAATTGAATGTTGGAGTTAATTTTCAAATATTTGTATTTGCTGTTTGCATATATGTACATAAGTGACATTCAACTGTAAATTTCTCATGGTGCTATCTTTGTGAGAGGCAATTATCAATGTTTTTCTAGCTTTGTAAAATGAAATTGGAAAGTTATCTTCCTCTATTGTGCTGTGACATGGTTTGGAAAAAACAGAAGGATTTTCCTGTATCTGAAAGTTTGGTAGAAATCACCTTGATAAGCAGCATTTATCAACTGCTTGGCGTTTTACCTGGAAATACTAGTATCTGTCGTCTGAAGAATGAGATGCTCACTGCAGCCCAAGGTTGCCATATGAAAGGAATGCCACTTCTCTGATGCTTATGATAGTCCCACCATTCCTCATTCAATTCAGTGGTTTCAGTTACCCAGGGTCAACCATAGTCCAAACATATTACATGGAAAATTCCAGACATAAACAGTTCATAGGTCTTAAATTGTGTGCTGTTCTGAATGATGAAATCTCTCACTGTTGCACTCCATCCTGCACAGAACATGTATCATCCCTTTGTCCACACTTTGTCCTTGGTGTATATGCTCCCCACCCTTAGTCACTTAGTCGCCTAACCCTCCCAGTTATCAGATTATCAACTGTTGTGGTACCACAGTGCTTATGTTCAAGTAACTCTTACTGGCTTCAAAGTGCAAGAGAAGTAATGCTGGCAATTCAGATATACCAAAGAGAAGCTATAGAGTGCTTCCTTGAAGTGAAAAGGTGTGCATGTTTAGGGAAAAACATAGTATGTATAGGGTTCTGTACTCTGCAGTTTCAGGTATCCATCCACTGATGGTCTTGGAAAGTATTCCCTATGGACAAGGACTGACTACTGTACTTACTTTTCTGAGTCCATTCCAACAGTTTGAAGCTAGCTTTCTCTAGCCAGCATGACTGTCATCACTGGGCATCAACCTCAGTGATGACCTCTCTTCTAGGTCTCATGTGACAAATGTTGGCCATATCCCTGTTCTGTGTAGGTATCAGCTCCAGTAGCATTACATATACATTTTCGCATGACTGCCATCTGCCCCCTTCTAACTGCCATGGTCCACTCTTATCTCCATCCCTACCACATTGTCTCGGGGGCTATTATACCACCTAAGAGGTTTTCTTATCTCCTACAGACGGGGAGGAAAAAATTAGATAGAGTTTTTAGTGAACTAAAGAACGCTACAAATTTTTTGACACTACTTCCATCAAGGCATCAAGAAGTGACAGCCTTTGAATCTGACTGGCCTGTACTGTTTTGACCAATGGAGTAAGACTGAGTGACTTTATGTCAGTTCTGAGCCTAGCTTTCAAAGAGTTGGCAACTTCCACTTGACCTCTTGAAACCCTTAACTCCCATCAAAGAACTTTATTTTCTCTGCTGGAGAGACCATGTGGGGAGGCTCTAACACTAGAGGGAGGAGGGGCCCAACCCAACCCAGCCTTGCAGCCATCCTCTCCGAGGTACCAAGCATGTGGCTAAAGTCATCCTGAGGCTTCCAGACCAATTTGGCTGTCAGCTGAATACCACCAAGGGACTCCAGGTGATATTCACGTGGAGCATAAGAAATGCTTAGCTGAGCCCTTTCTGAATTCTAATCCACCAAGTCAAGACATATAATGAAGTGGTTATTGTTTGAAGCCACTTAAGTTTTAGGCTGTTTGTTACATAGTGATAAATTACCAAAACATTTTTTTTTACAGAAAATTTTACTGCCCCATGTTTCTATCAAACAGGGGAACCTGTTTTTCACTCTAACCCCAATAGTCTTTGTCTCCTTTTATCTTCACAATAGGCTACAGAAAATGGTCACTACAGAAATGGACTCTGATTTCTAATGACACTAGCTATTTTCAAATATTGGTGCACCAAAGAATTCCCTGAGAAGTATTGGAAATGCCAGTTCCTAGGACCCTCGCCCAGATAGTCTGATGCAGTAAGTCTAATATGCGGCTCAGGAATCTGAATTTTAAGAAACAACCAAGTGATTGTGACACTAGTCCCAAGAATGCACACAGAAAAGCATTCAACAAAACATACCAGAGACGGTGAGGCTGCGAACTAAGCCATGGCAGTGGGGATGGACAGAGAGGAAAACAGGGT
Source organism: Trachops cirrhosus (assembly GCA_028533065.1). Classification (NCBI taxonomy): domain Eukaryota; kingdom Metazoa; phylum Chordata; class Mammalia; order Chiroptera; family Phyllostomidae; genus Trachops; species Trachops cirrhosus. Next base: position 37,233,466 of record CM052543.1, read on the forward strand.
GCTCTTCCTCAGCCCCAGCCTCCAGATGCATTTCTAGAGTTCTCACATCTGGATCTTAAGTCCTGCATCCAATTAAAAACATCATGGTACACTTTCCACAGAGCTTTATAGTTTCCATTTTATTTTAGCCTCCCAAAGTCCTGTGTGAGGTAGAACAGACATTTTACAGAGAGTGATTAACCTATATCTGACAGACATCCAATACAGTGTGTCTGGGCACAGGGTACCTAAAGCAGAGAGCCCCAGGCCTTGTCACTCTGAGGTCTTTCTTTTACTTTTTCAAAGAATATCAAGTTCTTCAAATTAGAAACACTGCCACCAGGATCCATCTTCTTTGTTACGGTCATTAAAATCGTGCTTAATGACTAGGTGTGGATTGCTAACCCCCACAGCTTCCAGCAGCTTCTGGGCTTCCTCATCAAATGCCTCTTTGCACAACCTGAGAAAACAAGGAAATATCTCTTCTTGCACTCAATTTTCCAACAACCCTTTACTTTCTCTGGGAAATTTATTTCAGTGGGGTGGGGGGAACTGTTCTTTTAAAGCAGAGAGAGAATATTAACATGGCTGGGGAGTAGAAAAGGAAACTGAGGGACACGCTGAGGGGGATATTGCAGTTGAAGAAAAATGGAATTTAGAAGGGAAGGGAGAAATAGATTAAAACTTAAAAGGATCCTCCAAGAGCCTTTTTTCTTTAAGTCAAGCAAAATAGTACTAGTAATGATCGTGAAAACAGGTAACACATAGACTGTTTATTATGTTAGGCACTGTTAAAGACCACCTATACTGACTTACAATAAGCCATGTATAGATATTAATCATTGCACCCATTTTACAGATAAGGTAACTGAAACACTGAGGGACTGGGGACTAGCACAAGTTCAAATATGTAGTAAGTGGTAAGGCCAGAATTCAAACTCAGGTAGTTTGGCTCTAGAGTTCGTGGCTCCTAACCACTATGCTACCCAAGTCTCTCAGAATTCAGTGTTCTATGGGGGAGAAAAAAATAGGGGCCTAGAAAATACCCAGAGAGCCACAATCAGGTTGATCCCGAGGCCTAGAGTAAATGAGTGGCTCCCCCAACCCCCCATTCCAGAAAACTTTCTCCCTAAAAATCCAATGAAGACTTACCCTAGAACTTGCAGTTTACATTCAGTAGAACTCAAGACTTCACATAACTTCCTAATTCCTTCACAACCTAAGGTATTCTGTGTCAGGTTCATTTTTGTCAGTCTTTGGTTGCTGCTAAGAGTAGAGGAGAGATCCTGACAACAGAGAGAGGTCAAACCACAGTATTCCAGCCTGCAGGAAGAGAAACTGGAGATAAAATTAACTTTATCCCATGAGAGAGAGCAAGCACTCAAGAGATCTCCGAGCTGGGAGTAGAGGATAACTCTAGAAGCTTAAAAAGATGAGCACAGTTAGAGGAAATTGAAGAAATGTAAGCACTTATAATATTCATTATTCTAGATATTTATAGGCTGACTATATCCCTTGCAATATCATGAGTTACAAATTCATAATTATAGTCCAGGAAATAAAGTATGGAAGCACACTAAGAAAAACTATAAAGTAGTTGAATCTCTGAACAGCATTAAAAATACAGCAACATAAGTAGATTTTAGAAATACAGTATTGTTTAAAAAGCAGGTATACAATGAGGTCTCTTGCACCATGCCATTTATGCAAATAAAAATGTATGCACCAAAGAAACACATCACATCTTAAATTTCAAACACATTAGGTCAGCTGCCTACAGGTGTGAAAGAGAATGGTTAGAGGAGCTAAATTAACCAGCCAACCAACAATCAATGGGCCCTTGTATAAACCAATGATAATACAATACCATGAACTAAGGAAATATGTTAAACTCAATCTTCTGTACCTGATGATTCCCCCTAACCAACCAATTTAAATTTAATTTTCACCTTAATGTTTACCTAGTCATTCAACAATTGAGTGCCTCTATAGATACAGAGTATACAATTTTTTTAAGTTGCTGCCCACATGGACAACACATTAGCATAGTGGATCAATAGTCCCACCACTAATTATGACACAAACTGCACAAAAATCACACAAAATAAATGTTAGGGGACTTCCGGCCAAGATGGAGGCATAGGTAGACGCACTGTGCCTCCTTGCACAACCAAGATAGGGACAACAACAATATAGAAACAAAATAACAACCAGAACTGACAGAAAATTGAAGTATATGTAAGTCGGACAACCAAGGATTTAAAAATAGACACTTTCATCCAGACCAGTAGGAGGGGTGGAGTCGGGCAGCCAGGCCAGGGACACAGAGCAGATAGCTGAGCACCCCGGGCAGCGCGCAGGCCCGCAGCAGGCAGACCCTGGGCGCACAAGCAGCAGTGGCTGGTGGGCCCCGGCCAGGGGGTGGCGACCGGCAGACCTAGCAGATCCTGGGCGCACAAGCAGCGGTGGCTGGTGGGCCCTGGCCAGGGGGTGGTGACCAGTAGACCCAGCGAGGAGGCCATTGTGAAGCAAAGCACTGCACGCGGCTCAGGGTCCCAGCACGGGGAGAAAGAGCTTTGGGTCGCTGACTGAGAAGGAAGGTCCCACGTAGTACACAGGCCCACCCACACCAGAATTGGTGCCAGAGGGGCCCAGTTGGCTTGCGGAAAGTGGCGGAGGGGTCTGGGGTCCTACAGAGAGCAGAGCAAGCGCCATTGTTCCTTCACGGACCCCACCCCCACATACAGCGTCACAACCCAGCCACTGGGGTGCCCCACCCTGGTGAACTCCTAAGGCCCCACCCCTCACTACAGGAGCTCCACAAGACCAAAAACCAAAACAAAACAAAACAAAAAACAGCAAA
>CM052543.1:37236807-37293199 GCA_028533065.1 Trachops cirrhosus
CAAGAAGAAACTAAGCAAACAACTAGAATAGGAACAGAACCACAGACATGGAGAACACATGGAGGGTTAGCAACAGGGGAGTGGGAGGAGGAGAGTGGGGGAAAGATACGAAGAACAAGTAGCAATGAAGGTAGATAGAAAATAGGGGGAGGGCAAGAATAGTAGGGGAAATGTAGAAGCTAAAGAACTTATGACACATGGACTGAAGTAAAGGGGGGGAATGTGGGTGGGAGAGGGGGGAGGGGTGGAGGGGAATGAAGGGGGATAATAGGACAACTGTAATAGCATAATCAATAAAATATATTAAAAAAACAAAGCAAAATAAATGTTAGGGTAAAAAGTATTATAAAAGATAAAAGATAATCAAGAACTCATTAGTTAACAATCATCCTAAATTTGTAGTCACTAATAATAGACAAGTAAGCTGTGGTATGTTTATAAAATGGAATACTATGTGCCTGTAAAAAAGGAAATCTTACCTTTTGCAACAGCACGTAGATTATTATGATAAGTGAAATAAGCCAGTCAGAAAAAGACAAACGCCATATGATCTCATATATGTGGAATCTAATGAATAAAATAAACTAAGAACAAAATAGAAACAGAGGGATACATGGAATAGGCTGACTGCTGTGGCTGGGGGTGGGGGTGCTGGATAAAAGAAGGTGAAGGGAGCAACCAAAAAACATACATGCATACCCATAGATCTAGATAACAATGTGGTGATGGCCAGAGGGAAAGGTGGGTAGAGGTAGACAAAGCAAGGGTGGGGAGGGTAGGAAATAGGGACAGAAAGAGACTTTGCTTGGGGTAATGGGTGCACGATGCAGTGTGCAGATGATGTTTTATTGAGTTATACACTTGAAACCTGTATGGTTTTGAGAACCAATATCACCCTAATAAATTCAATTAAAAAATGCAGGTAACCAAAACTAACAACTACAAAATGAAAAACAAATCTACAGTTACAAAAGAAATTTTAAACATTTTTCACAGTAGTTAAATCATCTGGAAAAATCATCTGGTTAAAATCATCACCAAAAATATAGATGATTCAAACACCTGGATTAACAGTTTTAAGTGATGTGAAATACTGAAGCCAACAGCTCTTCATATCCCTCCCAAGTGCACTGATGCGCACATACAAAAACTGGCTGTACACTAGGCTGTGAGCAAATGTCATCTGATGTGTCAAAGAAGTGAAACCATGTATGTTCTCAGACCACGATGCCAGAGAGTAAATATAAAAAGATAACAAGAAACTGCTCTTATTCTTGAAAGTCAAGGAATGCACCTTAAAATAATCCATGGGTTAAAGAAAAAAAATCATAAGGGTAGTTAAATGATTTAGACTAAAAAATAATGAGACCTCACATAATATCAAAACTTGTTTAAGATGAAGTTAATACAATGATTTAAAGGAAAATCATTAAAAAAATTTAAGGCTGTGTTGGAAAAGAAGAAAGACTTATGAGCTAAGCATCCAGTTCAAGAATTTAGAAAAAGAATGGTAAAATAAACTCAACCAAAGTAGAAGAAAAGAAATAAAATAGAAACAATAATTAATAAAACATCACTAGATACCTAAATCACTAGAGATGATGCAGAAATTAAGCAGATAATAATATTAGACACTTGCCAGTAAGTTTTAAATTTAGATGAATAGATAAAAGCATAGGGATACAATTACTTACCAAGATTACTCACTAAGAGAAAACCTACATAACTGTATAATTATTTAAAAAATTGAATCATTAGTCAAAAAAGTCACCACACAAAGGAACCTTCAGATCATATAACTTCACCAGTAATTTCTACAAAGCTCAAAAAGAAATAATTCCAATCTTACACAATCATATGCCAAAATGTACACCTGACTGTCTAGAATTTAAAGAATTAAGTCTTGACAAAATTTTCAAGAATAGAGAACAACAGGAACTTTTACACACTGGCAGTGGTAGAACAACTGGTACCATCCTTTTAACAATATCTGATAAATTTGAAGGCATATATTCCCTCATGACATAACAAGTCCACTCCTAACTATTTAGCCTAGATAAATGTGTATGCATGTGCCCCAGAATTTATGCACTAAAGTTTTTATATCATCATTAAGTCATAAAAGAAAAATGAAGTCCACCTACAATATAATGGTTGTTATAGTGTTTGGTGGGGTCATCCATCAAAATCTTTTACAGAAATAAAAATGAATTAACTATAGCTACATGAAGCAACTGGATAACTCCTTTAAAATTTTTTTAAACCTCATCCAAGGATGTGTTTATTGACTTTAGAGAGAGACACAGAGAAACACTGATGTGAGAGAGGAAACATCAATTGGTTGCCTCCTGCATGCTCCCTGACGAGGGACAGAACCGACAATCCAGGTATGTGCCCTGACTGACTGGGAATTGAACCTGCAACCTCTTGGTGTATGGGAGGATGCTCCAACCAATGAGCCACCCAGCCAGGGCAGCAGCAAGATGACTTGTACAATCATAACACTAAGCAAAAAAAAAAAAAATCATTGACAGAAAAGAATACATAAGGTATGATTACATGTATATAAAATTCAAAATCAAGCAAAATTCAGCTATATAGTTTACATACATTCCTGGTTCACTGTACAGGAAAACAAATAAATGACTGCCATAAAATCAGGATAATGGTTGCTTCTTAGGAGGCAGAAGTTGTGATTTTTGAAGGGATGACTGAGGAGAATTTAGTTAGCTGAGAAAATTCAATTTCCCAACCTGGGTATGGTTACATACATTTTTTATTTTTTAAGTATTAGTTTTATTAACTTTTCTGTATTTAGTTTGTATTTTATAACAAAAATGCTTAAAATGTAATTTGGGAGAGCTTAAAAATAACAGAAGAGGAAAATAAAAATTATGTTGTAGAATATGTTGTATCAGAAGGGGAGAAGTGTATTTTCACCATTGCTGAAAGACTTGAATGACTGCTTGGTGTGTCCATAGTATTTTGATCGTCTTTCCTTGGAGAGTGTTCCAGAGCTACTGCCTGCCAGCATTGAAACTAACTATAGAAAGTCTGAAACCAGCAGATTCTTCCCCTTTCAGTGTCCTTATTTGTTAAAAGTAGTTTTTATTTAGGCCTGAATGTCCATAGGTTTAATAATTTGTCCTGTGTTGACTTTTCTTTCTTAATATTTTTCTGGGGAAGTGGTGTTCCTTTTTAATCTGAAGATTGTGCTCTTTTGTGGAGGGAAGTAGGGTTTCCTATCTTTAATTTTTACTTATCTATTTGTTCAATTTCCTTTATTGTAGGATCACTAATTATGCTTATGTTGAATCTCCTGTTAGTCTTTCTTATCAGTTAATTTTCTTTAATCTTTTAAAACTTTTCTTTTGCTTGATTTTTTTCTAATCCATCCTACATATTCCTAAGTGTATTTTTAGCAGTTGTGAAAATGCTGAAAAGTACTTTTAACAGATAAGGACAGTGAAGAGGAAGAATCTGCTGGCTTTAGACTTTTCTACAGCTAGTTTCAATGCTGGCAGGCAGTGGACTCTCTGGAAAACTCTTAGAAAAAGGATGATCAAAATAATATGAACATAGCCAAGCAGTTTTTCAAGTTCATAGAAAAAGAAAACATTTTCAGATATGCAAAAAATCAAGGGGTATAACACCCAGGTCCTCTATTTCAAGGAAACAATGGGTCAATAGTCAGGGTATGCAAGGAACATTCCATGGTCTCTGCCATCCACAAGCATCTGCTATTGCTGAGCTCTGGAATGGCCCCCTCAGAGATAAATCAAAAAGGTTTCTGACTCTACCTCCCTCGCCAACTCCTGATGTACATACCTTAGCAGGGCTGTTTGGTCACACAGCTATCTCCTGAAATGTTTCACCTATTTTGGCCATCTCTCGAATAATGATTAGGATAAAAGTGATCAAAGATTATATAGAACAATTATGACATTTCAGGATTGCATCCTGACCATTCCTGGGCATGACGCTTTTCCTTCCCTAACAGTAACTCCAGGACAGCCTGGTTGGTATGGTACATCCTCCAGGTGGCAAACCAATAAGGAAGGACCTATGGTGTTCACACTTATTCAGTTCAGACACCTGGATTCTCTTTTGGATTAATTAGGCCCTAAATCATGAGGATAATGATCATCTGATTGAGTACAATACTAGACAAGAGCCAAGGTATGGGGTATAATGGCTTTCTGTACAAACTGTAAAATTGCTTTTGTCCCTCTTCCACCTAACCCTTATGGATGGAAGGTCTTGGTGCAAGTGGAGGATGACTAGGGAAACAGTGAAGTTACAGACACTGGGCTAGGACACACTGACTTCATGGCTGGGGGGAAGAGTACAACACCAATGCCTAGGAAGGAACACCTAAGAACCTGAGAGGTGCAGGGACTGGGGAGAATAATTAAGACTCTCTTTTTTCCCCAACAATAGGTCCAATACAGTGCCGCCTGGCAAAATAAGTACGTGATCTGCTTTAGTCACACAGCAGCTGTAACTGGCATCCTGACCAGTTGTCATGCTGTCTGCAGGCTATGAAAACAGAACATCTCATATAGACACGCAGGCCTTAACTCTTCTGCTGTGCCTGAAACCATCGATGGCAGCCCCCCAATGTGGACCCCTCTCATATGTTTGCAAACACAACAATAGATACATCCTTGTTTTAGTCTGATATAAATTCTAGAGCTTCCCAATGCCAGAACAGCCTGGGGTAGGCCATGTATGACAAACAAAGCAGCTGTAACTACTCAGGGACACGGCCCACCTGACATAAGCCAATCAATGCAATGGTGGCCCAGGTCAAGTATAACAACAAATCCCATACCGCAGTGACTGGCGCTACTTGTTACATGGTGGCATGTGGGGAAGTGTGGCCCACTGAGTGTCTCTATTGGGGATGGGATTATTTGTGGCCCATGTTTGCCTCCTTTATTTACTGACAATGACACCAAGATTGGCAGGCCATTCTAACTCCCTATTATGATTTGTAATGGATATTAGGACATATTGTTCCTCCCTAGGTCTACTTCAGTTGGCTGAGTCCAGGACCTTGAGCACATAGTTGAAATCAATATTGCAATTTGGCATCATCCTGTGCATGGATTCTTGTTAACAGTGGCTTTAATTAAATGGTGCAGGAGACAAACGAACAAATTTGGTCCCCGATTCTATTGGTCAGATTAATCAGAATGGCCAATGGAATGGCACATCCTTGTGAAAATACACCAGAAGCCAAGACTGTATTATGTAAAAAAAAAAAAAAGGAGTGGGTATTGTTGGGAGACATTCTTTGAAGGGTCTTTAGCCCTCCTACATTTTTTTTTAAGATTTATTTATTTATTTTTGAGACAGGGAGAGAAACACCGGTGTGAGAGAGAAACATCAGACTGGTTGCCTCTCACATGCCCCCTACTGCGAACCTGGCCGGCAACCCAGGCATGTGCCCAGATGGGGAATCAAACCAGCAACCTTTGGTTTGCAGACTGGCACTCAATCCAGCCACACCAGCTGGGGCAGCCTTCCTGCATTTTTACTGACAAAAATGAAAGGCCCTTGACAACTCTTTATCTGAGCCATTTCCTAGGATGTGTGTGCAATGAGCAACCTTGAGGGATGAGGCAATGTCTCCCCTTCCAGAACAAACAGCTGGCTTGCTCACTTCTTGCTATAAAATGGTGAGTCCCCAAACTCAATGTTTGTCTCTCAGGATGCAAAGTACTGCATGTGCAGGCATCCATTGGGGCCCTCCACAACAAGCCTGTGGGGCTTAGGGCACAAGGGAAACTGATATAAACATGCCTAATGCTTGTACAGCTATGCTCTGAGTAATAAAAATCCTCTGTTTCTGATAAGATTCTGTGTCTCCTTCCAGCATCCATAAGGAAGAAATAGGCTAAGTAAGATAGGCTAACTTATCAGATGATAAATAGGATAAAATTAAATTTCAGCCCCAACAGTCACAGCATCATCATTGCTATGATAAAGATATATAAACAGTCAAAGGAAACATAGGAAAAAGCAACACTTTCTTGGAAGATTCAGAGAGACAGATCACAGTGTCTGGGCTTCCCACATGTGAAGCAAAATTTTTGACCCAGAAGTCAGTACTCATACGCTGTATGACTAAAAATGTACTCTCCAATAGTAGTTCAAGATTTACAAAAAATAAAAATCTAAGCAATATCTGATTGAACATAAGTATTCAGAACATAGGATAAGATTTGATTAGATTACAAGCTCCTTAAGAGCATTGATAGCATTTTTCTAGATAGAAGATGATTAGTAAGTCTCAGATTTTATAAGAATCATTAATACATGGCCAGATAGGATACATCTGAAGGATGATAGAATATGAAAGACCTAAATTAAGTACCACTTACTTAATACATATTCTGTCTAAGGTACTGAGAAGGATGCAAAGAAATGTGAACCATGGCTTTATACTAACAACATATATCACACACTGATTCGAATATCTGAAATTCAGATTCTCATTTCTGAGGGTAACTAACTTTCCACTAACCCCATCTATTTTCCATTCTTCTCCATACACTAAATTTCTTTAGTTATATTAGCTACCAAATAGCTATCATTTTCCTAATGGAAAACTGAACTCACCCAAGCCTCTGAATATTACAGTTTGGATGTCTCAAAGCTTCACATAGAATTTTGACTCCATCATCCTGCAAGTCATTGTTCCCGAGGTCCAGGCTCCGCAGGCTTGGGTTGTTCACAATAGCAGAAGCCAGATCCAGACAACATGCAGTAGTGAGAACACAACCCATCAGTCTGCAAGAAATGCAAAAGAAAAGTAAGACCTTCAGTTGTGAGACAGTTTATTCCTGGGAGAGATCTCAGGTAGTATTTGAGCCTTTTCTCTGACCCTTTTCTATCTATAGTCCAGGACACACATAGAGAGGTCTAACATTACCAGTAGGAACAGATGGGATTTCTTAATAAGCAGAAAAAGACAGTAGCTAAAACTGCTTTCTTCCATAAACAGGTTACTATCTATTGAGCTTCCCAAATCAAGGATATAAACTCTTATTCCTACCAATACTAAACAATAGTATAAGCTTTCCCAAGGAACTGGTACCTATACTTTCAGTTTCTAATATATTTTTGATACAAAAATGCTTTTCAGGAATCTATCTCAAATTGTTATCTCCAAAGAATCAAGAAACTTACATATAGAAAGATATTTCTTTCATGTCTTTTGTAGGACATTCTAGAGCATTTACAACTTGGCCTCAAGTGTTCTCTTTCCCTCTTTTGTCCCCACCCTATTCTCCAACCACACAATCTATTATTTTACAAATACACCACATCTATCCTCATTCCCCTTTTCTCTCTTCTTTCCTTCTGCCTAGGATATCTACACATAGCAAAATCCCCTTCATCTTTCAAACCTAGACAGACTCATGTCTCCTCTGTCTCATTCTTTGCTTGCTCTTTGACAACTTTTGTCATACCCTTATAACAAAACATGGAATAGATCAGAGTTGGCACTTCCCTACTGTCAGCATTTTGTGAGTGACTTGCAGACTAAAACATCACCTTAGTAATAACCTTTAGTTCCCTCAGCATCTAACTCATATTCGTTGTAAACACTGGTTGAGAGATTTGGCCTGGCCTACAGAGACTATGAAGGTCACTAAGAAAGCACAAATTAGTCTGTGCTTACAGCAATGCTAAGGAGAGAAACTGGGCTAAACATCTATCTTGTGTGTAGAGGTCACTTAGAAATTATATCTCTGGAGCTGAAATAAAGGCATTGGATTTAATGATAATTTCCATTAAGTAAAATTTTATCTTCCAAGCTAATCATAATCAAGGAAACTTCAGAGAACATTTTGTCACCCACGTCATATATATTTTCCCAAAGGAAGTACAAGTGCTTATTGGACCCAATAATTCAATCACTTTAGTGTTTATAGATGTGACAAGTAAACTCTTATAGAAATTTGGTTATCATGAGTCGGTCCAGTCAAGCCAAACACCTCCCTTGTCCTCACAGTAGTAGTTAAAGCCACACAAAATTAAGGTCAAAGAAGACCTACTCCAGGTCCTGAAGGTTACAGCTTGGGTGCCGAAAGACATCACACAGAAGCTTTATTCCATCATCTTGTAGCCAGTTGGACCCCAGATCCAGATGTGTCAGGCTCTTGTTGCTTAGGAGAGAAGCTGACAGAGGTTCACTGCTAACTGAAGTGAAATGGCAACGTCTCAGGCTACAGGAAGAACAATGTGAGAAAAAATGGAGTCATTGCTGTACTGCCTGAATATTTAAATCCTCGAAGAGATTTCAGGTTTTCTTGCCCATCTACTTGCTAATACTCCATCTCAGGGCAGATAGCCTCTTCCCTCATTGCCTCTTTGACTATCTCACTTGGGAACCATATATCTGCACCAAATTGGGCTACAAACTGGATTCATGTTCTTCAGAATTTTTATTACCATAAATAAAATGTTAATGTCTTTACACTGCCTATAAATATAGTACCCCATTGCAGCTGCATGGAACAGAGGAGCAGGCATATGGAGTAAAATGGGAGTAATTATAATAAAGTTCTTTTCGTACGTAATAAAAGTGACATTTCCAATCAGTAGGGAAAAGATATATTATGCCATAAATGATTTGGAGACAACAGACTGGACATGGGGGAAAATAAGTTTAATTCTTATAACAAATTTAATTTGGAATAATTTAACATTTAAATGTTAAAAATTAAACCATACAGAATATAAAAAGATGATATAAGTAGATTTTTTAAAAAGAAAGGTAGTTCCCATTATGACAAAACTTCTAGAAGTCATGAAGGGGCAGATAATTATACTTTGCAAAAATTTTTAACTTCTTTATTCTAAAAATGACCATAAAAATTAGAAATACAGCAACATGTGAGGTAAATTGTTTACAATACATAAAATATAATAGTGATAGTGTATATGTGATATTAGTAACCATAATATATAATATAAAGAAAAGAGACAGAAGAATATTGAGCCTATGAAGAGACAATTCCTTGAATATTAAAGGCCAAAGCCAGAAAAGCTGTTCAACATCAATCCTTTTTAAAGTTATTTTCAATGATCTAATTCACAATGATCAAAAAGTTTCCAGATACTCAGTGAGGATATGAAAACGCAGGCCCCTAGACTGCAGAGGGAATATAAACAATCTGTGTGGAGGCAATTTAACCATATCTGACAAAATAAGTTTTGGCTCATCAATTCCATGTCTACAAAATTATCTAACAGCAACTAACAGGATAATCACAGTGTGATCCGGCCATATCATGGAATGCTATACTTGTGTTTAATGGTACTCCTACACATTTACCTGTTCTGAGGCCAGAATATGAAGCCGGAAAGGCAGACTTTAGTCCTAAATCCATCCTTTTCTTGTGAGCATTAGGCAAGGCATATAAACTTTCTAAGCCTCACATTCCTCACCTGTACAATGGGGCACTTGGAACTCAGGTTGCCAATTTGATAACAACAGGTACTTTGTACAGGTTAAAAAAAATTAGTGCAAGGCCCAGCACACAGGAAGGACACAATAAATGACACTTATTAATATCATTATCCTCACCATCTTCCTTATCATTAAGGTCAACAGTAAGGAAGAAGCAAGGAACAGAATGTGTTCATATTATCTTCCCATTTTAAATTTATTTCAAAATGTGGATTTTATTGGAAGATACTTACACGAGACTCTGTAGAGTGCACTGTGGATGTTTCAAGACATTACTCATAAGCTTTACTCCACCATCTCCCAAGACGTTGTCTGCCAAGCACAAATGTGTCAGCCTTTTATTGCTGATGAGAGCCAAAGAGAGATCCTTACAACCAGCGACTGTGAGGCCACAGCTTTCTAAGCTGAAGGAAAAATAGATGGGAAAGGGATCAGTCAAATCCCAAGGTTTCCGCTTCTCTTCCCCTTCACAGGGAAGTTAGCTGGTACTTAAAAACTCTACACCTCAACTACAGACTCAGCCTCAAAGCTTACTTATATTATGATTCAGCTTTGTACAGGGTGTAATGACACACAAAAGAGGAAGCAAGAGGAGAAGCCCAGAACTAATGGAAATGAAAAGTGAGTCATGAAGAGAAGAAATGTCTGAAAGTCAAGGAAAAGAGGAAGGGCAGGAGAAGGAGAAAATGGGAAGCTCCTCTATGATTGACAAATGAGCTGATTTGTGTTAAGACCCAGGCAGTTTGCCCATTCACATTATAACTAAGCTATACAAGACTGAACGGGAAACAGAAAACAAAGCAAAAAGACTCACGACAGTCTCTCTAGGTGACACTTTGGATGTCTCAAGGCCTCACACAACAGCTCCACTCCATCATCCAATAGATTATTTGTCGACAGATTCAGAAATATCAGGCTCTGGCTTCTGATGAGAGCCTTAGTGATATTCAGACAACAAAGTGTAGTTAGGTTGCAGGATTCTAAGCTGGAAAACAATACAGAAAAATAGAAATGACCCCTCTGAGAGAATTATAACCACCACTCACCCAGCCAGAGCATTTGGCCACGTGGATCTGGGCCTATGGGACCTTTTCTGAAAATCCAGCTTACCTATATAGAATGAGTGTTAATGCAATCACAAGGCTCTGAGAGAGTTAAGAAGGGGAAAGGCGGAAGCTTGTATTTGCCATCCCCACATCCCCAATTCCCTAGGAAAATATATACGAAAATGTTTAAAAATATTTTTAAATGATCATCATTTTCTGATCGAGAGGAATGTCCTCTAACTAAAACATGGGTGAAGGTGGACCGAAGGAGGGCTGCATCCTTGCCCTCTTTGACTTCTGAAACCAATGAGCAGGAAACCAGGAGCAAACGCTGTGACTCCCACTACTGTCTGCCAAGGGCTCATTTACAAATGGGAATCAACCCACACTTTCCAAGGAATCAGCCCTTAAGTATATAAACAAGAAGTAAATCAGAAGTAAAGGTTTCTAAAAAAATAAAGTAAAAGAAGGGAAACAGAAGAAGAAAAGAAATGCATGCAGAGCACCTATTTTTGAAGACTTGTATTTAGAGACCACTTGTGGTCTGGGGTGGCTGGGCCTGATACCAGTCAGCTGTTTGTAAGAAGAGTCCAGCAGCATCAGTGTTCCTGGAACATGGTGTTGTTCTGCTTATTCCTTTTAACCAAGGGTTTATTGACTTGAGTCCCTTGGGAATTTGTTCTTTTCATCAAAATCAGGGCATACAGAGGTAGGAACAGGATTAGTCCTCAATGGATGACCTAGAACGTGGCCTAAGGCTGAAAACCTTAACTTGCCCTGAAAAGGTGCTTTGAACTGAACACTGCTCCCCTTTAAAGAGGTAATTCAATTAAATGAGGTCACAAGAGTGGACCCCTAATCCAACAGAACTGGTGTCCTTATAAGAAGACGACAGGATATCAGGAATGTACAAACACTAAAAAGGCCATGTGAGGACACAGTGAGAAGGTAGCCAGCCACCTGCAAGCCAAGGAGAGAAGCCTCACCAGAAGCCACCCTGCCAGCACTCTGCTTTTGAACTTCCAGCCTCCACAACTATGAGAAATATATTTCTGTTGACTAAACTAGTCTGTGGTATTCTGTTATGGCAGCTGGAGTAGACTAATACTAAGGGGTATTACATGGGCAGCCAGGCAGGCAGTTAGGGAAAAAGAGGAAATCTCATACACTGTATTTGGAGAGAGTTCTTCTAACCACATAAAGAATCCAATATTATGGGACCTATGGATAAATTATTAAAGTTTAACAGAAAGAAAACATTACTCTAATGGGACAGAAAATAGAAACATGTATAACATGGCCAGTCAACTGTCCATAGTTCTTAAAGCATGAGGTCTAAAACAAACATAAAACTGGAAACTTTCCCACATGGAATGTCAATAGGAGATCTATAGGACTCTTGATTACCCACAATAGGACAACATCCAATCATACATAATGTAATGTTTTATTATTACAAAGTGCTGATGATTTCTGCTACCAAAACATTCTACTCACTGGTGCAAGGAGCCCTACTAGTTTACCCAGAGAGATGGTTTCCTGTCTAAAATCCTAGTAACTGGGCCTACATCAAAGTTTATCAACCCTCAACAGATGAAAAAGATCTTATCCAGTTCAGCTGCTCCGTTAAGTGCCAAGGTATTTTGTCTTGGATCCACAGCTCCCAATGTAAGAAAATATCTTTCCCTCCACTTTGTCACTAATATGTTTTACTTTTAGACAGAGAAACCAATGACCTACTTCTTACTTGGGTTCCAGACCAAAGGCTGCAGGTTATAGAAAATTTCTCAAAATGTCCTAAAACTACTTCATAGATAGTAAAACTGTCTTGCTGATAACAGAACTTGTTTAAGAATTATCTGGAGAATCCAAGATGGCAGAGGAATAAGTGGAGACTAAAGTAACCTCCTACCAGGACCAATCTGGAATTACAACTAAAGTGTAGAGAAATCATCTTGAATAACCAACTGAACATTAGCTGGAGAGAATCCTCATAACCACGGACAGATGGAAGAAACCACTTCATCAAAACATGACTGGCAGGGAGTGTGGAGGAGGCACGAAAGGGCTGATTGGGCTTCTGCAGGCAACAGCTAAAGTTCCAGAAAGGATATTTCACGGGCCAGGGGGTTCCCCCTGAAAAGTGTAGGGTCTAAACCCCAAGCTGGGCTCCTGGCCTACAGCACCAGGGCCAGAAAGGGACCCAGATAACATCGAGCTGTGAAAAGCAGCAGGGTTTCTGTCTGCCAGGGAGAGGTGGTTGGAGGTGCAGAGAGTTTCTTAAAGGGCCAATGCACAAAATTTCATTTGCAGCCACTTACGCTGGGCTCCAGCAAAGGCAGGACAGAGTGGAGTAGAGACACTTGAGGAGAGTCTGGGGCTGGTGGCTCTGGGGAGAGAACTGAAGTAAAAGCCACCAGGATCCATGTGTTGAGTCATTCCCCATGCTTCAGGGGCCTTTTTTCTCAGGCAGAGTACTCTTCTCAAGTGGCATCAGCCTGAGGGGAAGCAATATCCAGCCACAGGAATTACTTTGCCCCACCCTGTGGTGCTTAAGCCAGGCTGCTGATCACAGCTTGATTAGATTAACAGAGACAAAAACTACATGATCACATCAATAGATGCAGAAAATGTTGACAAAATCCAGCACCCATTTATGGTCAAAACTCTCAGCAACATGGGATTAGAGGGAGCATACCTAAACATAAAAAAGGTCATATATGACAAACCCACTAGCAACATCATACTCAATGGGCAAAAACTACAAGCATTCCCACTAAGATTGGAAACAAGACTGGTATGTGCACTTTCACTTCTCTTATTCAATACAGTACTGGAAGTCCTAGCCACAACAATTGGACAAGAAGAAATAAAAGGTATCCAAATTGGAAAGGAAGAATTAAAACTGTCTTTATTTGCAGATGACATGATACTGTACATACAGAACCCCAAAGATTCCACCAAGAAACTACTAGAATGATAACGAATTCAGCAAAATAGCAGGATACAAAGTTAATATCCAGAAATCAGTTGCACTTTTATACGCCAATAATGAACTAACAGAAAGAGAAATTAAGAAAACAATTCCATTCACCACTGTTTCAAAAAGAATGAAATACCTAGGAATAAACCTAACCAAGGATGTAAAAGACCTGTACGTGGAAAATTATAAGACACTGAAGAAAGAAACTGAAGAAGATACAAATAAGTGGAAGCACATACCGTGTTCACAGATAGGAAGAATTAATATCATTAAAATGTCCACACAACCCAAAGCAATGTACAGATTCAATGCAATTCCTATCAAGATTCCAATGATGCAATCCACAGAACTAGAACAAATATTTCAAAAATTTATGTGAAACCACAAAAGGCCCTACATAGCAAAAGCGATCCTGAGAAGGAAGAACAAAATTGGAGGAATCATGCTACCTAATATCAAACTATACTACAAGGCCATAGTAATCAAAACAGCCTGGTACCAGCATAAAAACAAGACACATAGATCAATGGAACAGAATAGAGAGCCCAAAAATGAACCCACACCTTTATGGGAAATTAATATTTGACAGAGGAAACAAGCAAATACAATGGGTTAAAGATAGTTTATTCAATAAATGGTTTTGGGAACATTGGACAGATATATGCAGAAAAATGAAACTAGGTCACCTTCCAACACCACACAAAAAATATTTTCAAAATGGATCAAAGACTTAACTGTTAGACCTGAAGCCATAAAAATTCTAGAAGAAAACATAGGCAGCAAAATCTCAGACATTGCCTGAAGAAATTTTGTATCAGATAGATCTCCCCAGGCAGGGGAAACAAAAGAGAAAATAAACAAATGGGACTGCATCAAACTAAAAAGGTTTTGCACAGCAAAGGAAATCATCAACAAAATAAAAAGACAACCCACAGGAGAACATATTTGCCAATATATCTGATAAGGGGTTAATATCCAAAATTTATAAAGTACTTACAAAACTCAACACCAAAAAAACAAACAACCCAATTAAAAAATGGGCAAAGGAACTGAATAGGCACTTCTCCAAAAAAGACATACAGATGGCCAACAGACATATGAGCAGATGTTCAACATTACTAAACATCAGAGAAATGCAAATTAAAACCACAATGAGATACCATCTCATATCATCAGAATGGCTATCATCAATAAGTCAACAAACAAGTACTGTCAAGGATGTGGAGAAAGGGGAACACTTTTGCACTGTTGGTGGGAATGCAGATTGGTGCAGCCACTGTGGAAAGCAGTGTGGAGATACCTCAAAAAATTAAAAATGGATCTGCTTTTGACCCATTGATCCTGCTTCTGGAAATGTATCTGAAGGAACCCAAAACACTAATTCAAAACACTAACCCAAAAGAATATAAACATCCCTGTGTTCATTGCAGTGTTATTTACGATTGCCAAGATATGGAAGCAGCCCAAGTGTCCATCAATAGATAAGTATTTAAAACAACTATAGGACATTTACATAATGGAATACTACTCAGCTGTGAAAAAAGAAGTATGCAGCAGTATAGATGGACCTGTAGAACATTATGCTAAGTGAAATAAGCCAGTCAGAGAAAGACAAATACCATATGATTTCACTAATGTGTGGAATCTAATGGACAAATTGAAGTAACAAGCAAAACACACAGATTCGTGGATGGAGAGCAGATGACAGCTAGTGGGTGGGATTGAGCAAAAAGGAAAAGGACTCATGGACATGGATAAGTGTGGTGATGGCTCAGTAGTGGGAAGTACAAGGGAACTAAAGGGTAATGGGAAAAATACAATAAAAATTAAATAAAAAAATAAAAGATAATTAAAAAAAGAATTATCCAACAACTTTTCAGACATGCTGTAAATGAATTTCACCCTGTAAAAAGTAGCGAGACCTAAAAATAAATTCCCAATGGTAACAGAAGTCATATGTTTATTTTCAAAAAGAAGGTCTTGCCTCAGATTTTATTTGTATTTTTCTACACTCAAATTATCTTTGCTTCCCACAAACACAGACCTATCTTAGCCTTTCATACATCAAGGTTCATTCTTATATCACCCCCATTCCAACTGAGTCCAGGGATCACAAAAACTTCTAAGGTAAAACTTAATATAATGATTTTTTTATTTTGCTTTGTTTGTTTTTGGTTTTATTTGTCAGAAACTGAATGAAATATCTTTCATTGGAAAACAAGATCTTCCTTGAAACCTGTTAAACAATGTGCAGACCAAGTGTGACTGCTAAACCTCTCACTTTCACAGAGAAAGAAAATCAGGCCCACCAGGAAGATCAATAGTGCGTGACAGTGAGAGGGCACAGTGGCTACACTGTTCTTCCTCAATTTTCGGTACTGGTCACTGAGTTGTAATTATAAGGGAAGGGCGATTCACTATCAAAAATTAAGTAAAACCAACCCTGCTCCAGCACTGTCCCCAGTTACCATTAAGGCATTTTTCCCCGAGCATTCAAAGATACAATGAATATACACATTCCTTCATTTAAATATGAAAAAATAAATCTTTATAAGTTCTGGGTCCACTTTCTTTTTCAAATTTAGGAGATGGATACACAGAGAACTGTACAATGAGGGGACTTCGATCAGGGGTGCAGGGGTTGAGAGGCATTAGAAGTCCTGTCTAGAGGAAATCAGTTGGAACCTACTGATCCCCCATTACTCCCTATCATGAAAACACATTTAAGCTAGCCCTATGAATAGCAAGCAATTCAAGGCTGGACAGACAAAATTCTCAATTGCAATAAAAAAAAATCATGACTTACCTCAGATTCTGTAGTTTACAATCTGGGTGTCTCAAGGCTTCACATAATGACTTTACTCCACTGTCCCCTATCTCACTTCCTTTCAGGTCTAGATGCTGCAAATTCTGGTTGTGAGTCAAAGTACTAGCGATATTCCAATAACCATCAGGGAAAGAAAAAAATCTCAACCTTCAGAAGAAAAGTATGCAGGAGGAATTACGAAATCATCTCTGTTCCTGGCTACAGCACCCTTTTCTTTTCAAACCCAGTTCTTAGATATTATCTAAACATTCCTGCCATCTCTTATCCTGCTCTGGAGGATTTTCTCATTTTCCAGGTCAGATCACAAACCTGTTTCAGAATGTTGCTTAGAAAAACATTTGGGTTACAGCTCAGGTATCTATTATATCCTGACAACTGATACTCTCAACTTTTGTGGTTTTATGTTTGTTTGTTTGTTTTATGACCTTGAAGAAAAAGAAGGTAGTAACATCAGGAAAAGCAGTAGGAGGGGTTTTTGCTCTTAACCCCAGGAATGGCTATCAAAAATTATTGGGACTATTCCAAATACTGCATTTACAACATTAATTCATGATATTTAATCCTCTAAATAACCCAAGGTGAGTTCACTATTAATATCAACTGTTAATTGTGCATCATTAGCAAAACACATTATTGCAAAATATGCCCTATCATCTCATGGACCCACCAAGAATGCCTTACCTCTGTGTTCTTCCTCATCTAGAAAATTCCTAATCAAGTCTCAAAAATCCCATTTCTATGCAATCTTTCCCAGAACAAGTTGGTTATGCTTCCACATCCCCAGAGCTTTCCACTCTTTACATTCTGACACTGTGAATTTTAAGCATTTTACTGTTGGTCACCCCTAATAAGTAGGAGTGGGAAGTGGGACAAAGAAAAAAATTGGAACTGGATTAAATTTCCTCATGCCAGACTTACAGTAGTTTTTGTAGTTTACAGTATGGGTGCCTTAGCTCTTGATAAAAAATCTTCATTGCTAATTCATCAAGGTTGCTATGACCCAGGTCCAATTCTCTCAAGTGTTCATTCGTATGAAGCACAGAACAGAGATCCTGCCAGCAATAATAAGCATCCCTTTGCCTACAAAATTGGAAAAGAAAAGACCAATGACTGTATTTCAGCCCAGGCAACCCTCAGAAGATGGTAGTGGGTGAAAGTTAAGTGGCCTTTGGAAATGGCAAGAGTGTCCAGTGTAGGCACGGCCCACCAGCATGTCTTCCTCTTGGCACTCCAAAGGCTTTCTTTGCCCAGTAGCTCCCCAACTCCTCAACACACTCCTTCAACGCACAGAATAAAAACTAGAGACTTCACTTGGGAGGGAGAGACTCAGGGAGGACGAGAGAGAAGTCTTCAAATATCAGAACAGCCAATATCAGGAAGAAAAAGATAATATATGACCACAAAGAGTAAGATTAGGAACAGTGGCTACACTTTAGGGAACCACAGGTTTGAGCCCCAGCCCTACCATTTACTAGCTGAGTCCTTTAAGCAAGTCACATTAATTCTCTGAGCTCAGAGTTTCCGTCCTCTTTAAAGTGGAAATGCCATCTCCCCTCCCAGGACTGTAAGGGTTTAATAGTCAGTTTTAGCTGGTACACAAAAGCATTTTGTAAATTTTAAAATGCCACAGTTTAATCATTAGGCATACTATCAATAAAGCCATTATAAACAAAAGGTAATAAGAAACAAAGTAGAAGATAATCTAGTGATTATAAGCATAAGCTCTAGAACAAAATAGTCCTGAGTCCCAAGTGCCATTCACTGAAGTAGGTGATTCTGGCAACATTACTAACCTCAAAAAATGAACATAATAGTATTTATTTCTTAGGATTACTGTGAAGACTAAGACAAGCTATAGAAAATGCTTAGCAAATGTTTTACGTTTTAAATGCCCCTACCAATCAGTAGCTGTTTGTACTAAAATATATGTAAGTCCAGCATGTTGCCTTATACATCACAACTACTGCAGGACAAGGAAAAAGTATCTTTTATTCCCTCTGTCGTCCTATGTTGCCTGGCTCGCACCCTGTAAAATTAGACCTAACAAGAGAAAGGCATACAAATTTTATTAGCATGTGCATCATAGATACACATGTGAAAAGTTCAGTTATGGGTAAGGCAAGGGGATGGTTAGAATTTGGGGTCTACCGCCTGGCCAGAGTGGCTCAGTTGGTTGGAGCGCTGTCCTGTGACAGAGATTGTGGGTTTGACTCCTGGTTAGGCACATGCCTAGGTTACTGGGTCATGCGATTCCCAGTCTGGGCCCGTGCGGGACACAACCTATCAATGCTTCTCTCTCACATCAATGTTCCTCTCTCTCCCTTCGTTTCTCTCTAAAAGTAATGGGGAGAAAAATGTCCTTGGGTGAGGATAAAAAAAAGAGAAAAAGAGTTTGGGGTCTCTATACCTAATTTAGTAGGGGAAGGCATTGGGAGAAAGGGCACTTACAGAAAAACAAATAACTTTTTGGAAAGATAAGTGGGCCCTAGGAGACCAGATGGGAGACATGATAGTTTATGACCATGTCAAGAAGAGATGACAGCTGCTTTTGGGAAGACTGATGACGGCTGAGTACTTTTGGGAAGCTCTGCTTTTAGGTAGATAAGGGATTTAGGGAACTCAAATGTCTTCAACTCAAAATAATTCTTACCAAAGTGGCACATTTTGGAGTGGCGTATCCTGATCCCCTTCACTATTCAATAAACATTGGCCCCCCCATACCTTACTTAAATTGGAATGAATGACATTGCAGAGTAGTGTCCCCTACATCCCCTGAGGTGTTAAATTTGAGGAAACTAGGCAATAAGTTATTCATTCAAACATTCAAGTGCTTACAATGTACAAATACTATGGGTAAAATAGTGAACAAGATAGAAATTCTGCCATTAAGTTTACAATGTAGTTAGGTTGCAGAAGAGACCGAGCTCACCCATAATGTCCCTTTTAAAACACTGGGTTCTCAGACTCTTAATTTCAGCAACAATGCCAACTCTAGTACTAGATAACACTACAAGAGAGGTGAGGATAAGGTAGCATGAAGACTGGCTAGATAGTGCCCAGAATGCCTTCATAACATTTATATTAAGCATAAAGTACATTCTAATGCCCTGGGCTCGGTTATGTCTTCTTTAAATAGAACTATGAAATCAGAATCCAGAAAATTGACTGAAGGAGATTATTTACAACTTCCCTGGGACACTAAAGTGGGGGACATAGCATTCCAGCTGACAATCCCTACTCCCACAGTTCAGAGAAAAATGAAATGTATTCTTACAAGAGGAATGCTTTGATTGTATGTCACAGCAATGAGACAGTTGGGGTAGTTGGAAAACTAAGGACTTATAATCACATGTGTGACCTCCAAGTTTCACACCTTCTTGGTACCTCAGTTTTTTACAAGTAAAATGGAAATAGGAGCATCCCCCTAGGATCTTTAGGAGACTAAATGACATGGGACTTAGAAGACTATAAGGTATATGTGAAGCAAATCTTAGCTATTATTTTATGTGTGCTTAAATCAATGATTGAACACTTACTTTATAGGGGAACTTCCCTGAATCTGTTTTCCAGTCTTAAAAATAAATTGAAATGTGGTTTTGACCAGACTTAAATTGGATATGTTCAATATCCTGTGCACTCTATATATCATATAGTAAGCCCTCAATGAATTTCAGTTAAATCTAGAACTAATTCCATAGTTTAATTCTTCCCCCAGACTTAGATGGGTAAAGCCAGAAAAGGCAACTTGAGGAAGAGGAGAGGGTATAATAATAATAAGCATAAAATGCTAAAGATTCATTTATTCTTTCAAAATATTCATTTAGCACCTACTACTTCTTACCTACGCCTCACTCTCAACAGTTAGGTGTTAAAGGGCTGAGACTTTTCACACAAAGACTGACCTATGTGCAGGCAATGGGGAAAGGGAGCTAGGTCAGTAGAGGACCGTGGAACATAGCCCAGAGAGGTAACCTATGTACACTAGGTCCTGCAAGAAATTCCTGGCCCCTATTCTTCCAGAGGGCATTGTTTTTGCAAGTATTATAGGTATAGGATAGAGGATATAAGTTTGTGCTATGCCACAGCCCTCCTTGGGGACTGAAGCACTGGTTCCCCAGTTGTTGGCATGTTCACAACTGACAGCTCTCAGCCAAGTCCCTCTACTGGGATTACCCTCAAGCCAGGGAGCCACTTAAGACAAGTTTTTGCCCATTCCTTACCAGTAGCCATGACTGGTCAAGAGGGGCTTCCATGCCTGTCCTCCTTTTCTCAAGGTGGGGCAACTCTGAAAGGTCATCCTGGGACCTCAGCTAACAACTCCGCTCCCCCTGACAAAATCTACTTCCTTCACTCCCCAACAGGGCACTTGTGGGAAATGACCTAGCACACTTACCAAAATTCAGCTGGATGGCTTGAGTTTAACATCTTCTTCTCAAATACCTCAGTTACACACAGTTTAATGGTCCGCAAACACTGGCAATGCTTAAGGCAGAATGCAGACACAAGCAAGTGGATTTTCCCGCAAATATTAATGACAACCTTTTGGAAATATCTCATTGCCTGGCCTACAAATGCTTCATCTTGAGTCTCATACAGACAGTGAAACAACTCCAGACATCCCAGCTGTGATGGGAAATAGTCACTGTTTCCTAATATTTCCATACCCTGAAGTATCTTCTCTTTTATCTCCAGGGACATTTTACAGTTAAAAGTTTCCTCCAGTTGTCTTACTCGATCTTCATTCAAAAGGCCAAACAAAAAACATTTCATCTGTGTCAAATGAGGGTCTTTATAACTGTTGCTTTCCAGTAACAGCTTCAAGTCTGCAAAAGACTGAGAGGAATGGTCCATGGGTCCCCAGCTGTCTTCCAATATATACAACATAGCTGCAAAAAACTCCTGAATGTGCAGGTGGGCGAACTCATAGCAATTTTCATAATCTGAGTCCTTCTGAAGAATATTCATGGCCAGGAAAATTGAGACATCAGATTTAGTTAACCCAAGCTTTCTGAGGTTTTCCCTGTAAAACACATGTGTCATAGTGCACACTCCTTTGGCAGCCAAGTGGCACAGGCTCCTCAGTTGGGTTTGGTTGGGTAGACTAGAACAGCTTCCATCTACAAGAGTGAACAAGCCAGAGACATAGCAGGTAAACAGAGCCGTGGTGGTTTTGCAGGTCAATGTGACATCACCACCTTTCTCCATTTGCTCCCCCAGACAAGTACAAATGACCCAGCACAACAGGGGGACTTTGCACATGCTAAAAAGCATCTCATTGTTTCTTAGTAAACGCAATACTTGCAAGGCCCACTTCTTGTCTTCAAAAAACTGGTAGATATATTCCTCTCTTGCATCCTCAGACATACCTAGTAGCTCTACAGAACGCTGACTCTTCAACAAGGGCTTTAGTTTCTGGCAAGCAGTGAGTCTCGTTGTCACCAATAAGGATGCCTCAGGAAGCATCACTTTCCTCAGCAAACTACTCATGAGGAAGGACACTGGGTGCACCTGGGTCCAGTCTTCACACAGCACAAACTCAGGTTCCTCAAAGGCGAAGTTCAGCTCATCAAAACTATCAATAATAAAAAGCAGACTATTTGGCTGGGACAAAATCCTTTCAATGGGGCCTTCTGTGCTGGGCCAGTTCTTTGATATCATTTGAACAAAGCTTCTTTCTCTCCACTGGTTAATTTCTCTCGCGTTCAGATAAAAAATATAGGTAAACTTCTGCTGATAGAGATTGCCCTGGGACCAGTCTAACATGGCCTTTCTCACCAAGGTGGTTTTCCCAACTCCAGCAGCCCCCTGAAGCACCACTGTCTGTGGCTGCTCACCAGTGTTGACATCCACATCGAACAAATGTTCCAACAGTTCTCTACCTTCCCCAGCAATCTCATGATGGAAATCTTTAGGTTCTCCAAGCAAACCCTTACTCTCCCGTGTAAGGCCAAATTGTTTCTGTATTTGAATTCTATATTCTGTTCCATCACCTAAGTCAGAAAAAAAGCAAGAACAAAACAATGTTCAGAATACTGGACTTGGACTTAGGAACAAGAAGTGAAATAGGCTGAAATCAAAGTACAGCTGGTTTAGGTAAGAAAAAACATAAACAAAACAAAAATATTCCTGTAGATTTAAAACATACATTAGAAATGGAAAAAAAAGAACTGGCAATACAGAAAAATGTATTTGTGATGGAAAATAAAAATTAATTCCATTCGAGAAATATTATACTTTTCTCCATAGAGGAAAAGATGGTGTGTATGTAGAACACAGTCACATCCAGATTTAAAAGGCACACAGGCCACAATTAACAATGATAGCCAGAGAGGATCTGAAGACAGAGCCAAAGCTACGGATCCAAATAATGCACTTTATACAAGTAAAACACTGATAGAAACGAACATTGACACCTAGCCTGAGGAAATTTTTTCCTTTCACTTTATTTATTTCTTATTGAATTTATTGGGGTGACACTGTTTAACAAAATTATACAGAGAGAAGAAAAAAATTCCTAAATGTCCAAGTAGAATTTAACTACAATTTCATCTTTAGTTAGTTAAGCCCAATTCCATCTTTAGATCTCAATTAAATGTCACTATCTCAGGAAGGAAGCCTTCTCTGAACCCCAATGAGCCCTCTGAAGCTAGAACTTCTCTTTCATATATTCTCAAAACACAGACTATTTTTCTTTCATAGCACATACCACAAGCTGTAATTATTTAATTTTTTAAAGTAAAAACAGTTGCCCGTTGAACAACACAGGTTTGATTTGCATGGGTCCACTTACACGTGGATTTTTTTCAATAAATATTCAGTTGGCCCTCCATATCCCTGGGTTTTGCATCCACAGAGGCAACCAATGGTGGACTGAAAACAGTATTTTTGATATAGTTGGGCATGTGTGGATGTGAAGGGCTAACTATATACACTGTTCTACACCATTTTATATGTGACTTGAGCACCCACAGAAGAGTCCTGGAACCAATTCTCTCCAGATACAAGACTAATTTTCTGTCTGTTCTACTAGGGCACTCAGTACAAACATCTAACATAGTTCATATCCCACTAAACTATGGTCACTTACCTTCAAAGAGAACTTATGGTACTAGGTACTCTGTATGGTATAATATCTAGTACAGTGCAGTACTTAAAAGAAGTAATGATAATTTTTACTTTCCTTGTTTATTTTTAATTGTATTCCAAATTTTCTAACAGTAAATTTCTATGGAGATGGAACCTTGGTTTCTTAAATTTGTGGCCAGTTATATACCACAAAAATAAACTGCCTTATATTGAGTCAGAAATTAAGGTAAAAGTGGGAAATCATCTTCAGGATCATTTAATACAATAAGCAATTTTTATTTATTAGTCCTTGAAATGAAGCAAGTTCTTGATTATTTCTTTAATGAATGAGTGTGGCCTGTTAGAAACCAGCATCGCTGAGTTAAGAATAAAGCTTTTTCACCTGCTCCAGTTTCTCTGTACTGTAATTCTATTTACATAAGATGGAATTCAACTACATAGAATTGAAAACAAAGTAGGGGGAATGGAAATGGGATTGAACTAAGACTGAGAAGACCTGGTTCTGGGAACTACTTTATTTTTATTTATTTTTAGAGAGAGGGGAAGGGAGGGGGAAAGAAAAGGAAACATCAATGTGTGGTTGCCTCTTGCGCACCCCCTACTAACACCCCTGCAACCCAGGCATGTGCCCTGACTGGTAATTGAACCAGCAACCCTTTAGTTCACAGGTCAGCACTCAATTCACTGAGCCACACCAGCCAGGGCTAGGAATTACTTTTTATATGGACTAGTCAGTCACCATCCTAGGAACTCAACTATAGCATCACTTCTAAAGGAAGTGAATAAATATGATAAGCCAAACACAGTCTCTGTCAACTCAGGGACTCTCTAGTCCATACAACCTAGACATGAATATACCTTTGTTCATTAGACTTTCACCACTGATTGGGCATTCCCAAATACCATCCTCTTGAGGCCATGAATCAACATGGCTCTGACTCTGACTTTGGCCAGAGAGCCAGTTTTGTTGAGTCTTTTTGAAAGATAATCATCAAACAGGTAGGATATTAGAAGTTAACGAGTTAAACAAAAGCACCCTGGCACACAAACCCCATCATGCTTCATAAATTCACATTCCTCCCAAATCTAACAAAAGCCCATCTACTTACCCTCCTGGCCCTGGTCACCTTGTGTCTCTCCAGCCCAGGTGTCCTTTGGTCCCATGGTCTGGGCTGCCCCTGCAGCAGGTTCCAACCTGCTGAATGATATTCAGCAAACATGTAAGATATTAGAAGAAGCTAAGAAGTTGAACAAAAGCGCCCTGGCAAATAAATCCCATCATGCTTCAAAAGCTCAAACTCCTCCCAAACCTGACAAAAGCCCATCTACTTACCCCGCTGCCTCCTGGCCACCTTGTGCCTCTTTGGCCCTGGTGTCCTCTGGTCCCATGGTCCAGGCAGCCCCTGCAACAGGTTCCAACAGGATCATGAGATTACAAAAACAAGGAGAGCTTTGGTAATAGCCAGAACAGGGGCCAGAGTTAGCCTCAGTGGTCCAATTCTATGGCCATCAGGGTTTAAGAAAACTAGAGTCAATAGAGCCTCCCACTGCACCAGTTTAGCTGAGGGAAGAGTGATGTGATCGTAAACAACACTGAAGTAGGACCCCCACCATCTAACAGGGCAAGTGGTCTAGTCTAAGCCTAAGTTTCATCGTCTGTATGGACGTCACAGTGATATGATAAGGCTCAAAGGAAATATGAGTATGGAATTTTAGATTTCTACAATATTTCATACTTGGGAATGACTAAAAATACTGACTTGGCTTAGGTCCCATAATAATTTTTTTTGTCCATTCCTCATATTTCAGCAAAGATTTAAATCATATTTGAGATTCCTTAAAATTTAGCCTGTTATCACAGTTGCTTTCATCATGCTAATTGATACCAAATGGATGAATTACCCCCAATTAATGAGCCAGGCTGGGTAACAGTACTCAAAACCTTCCTGCCTCTTCAGTGTTTCTCAAATGATCCAACAAGCTCCCAATGTACTTGACCACCATGGAGCTTGTGTCCCGCAGAATGGTGTGACCTCTAAAGCCCTTTCACAGGATCATCCCAGCAGGCTCCAGGAAGCACTTCCTTCCCCCTCCCCACAGGTGTGTTCCTAGCATCACTCACGGTTGATCTCTGCTTTTACTCTCTCACACAGGTCCTTCAGGTTCATCTTGTCAAAGATTTTGAGAGCCACACCCAAGGCCTGCTTTCCTGGATAATGCTTGCTCATCATGTTAGCCAGGTCCTCCCGCTTGGCCTTCTTCACTTCAGCCCAGGGTATCCTACAGTACCCAGGCCCCATGATCTCATTCTTTAGGAGGAACTTGAATTTATGTAATTCCTCTTTGTTTAGCTCCTCCAAGCACAGGAGCAGCCCAAACTCAGAAAAGAAGGAAGATGACGATGAATCTGTCATCTTGTCCTTGCGTCAATATTCAGGCTTCAGTCGGAAAAAACAACTGGAACACACGGGACCTGTGGAAAAGATTAGGAAATGGAATACCTATAAAAATATAGATTAATTCAACAAAAACATGTTGGAGCTCATGTTATTCTGCTCAGTGCTTAGTGTCCTCTGTAATACATTTTCTATCACAAAAACATTCCTCTAACATAGGCCACTGTATATTCCTTCCACCTTCCTAAGAGTTACTACTTCCAGTCCTACCACATATGAGCTGTAAGAAATAAAGACAACTCATCTCTCTGAGCCTCAGTTCACTCCTCTGCAAAGTGAGGGTATCAGAGGCAACCTCAGAGGACTGTGGTATAAATTAAATCAGACAGAGTCCATGTATCACCTGGCACGGAACAGGATCCTTCTAAGCATTGGCAACTTTCCTCATCCCTTTTTTCCCTCACCAACACTCAACATATATCTCAGCCTATAAATTATTGTTGTTGTACCCCAACCAAACACATCAATACTCCTGAGGCACATGCGACTGGAAAATGCTACCATCTACCTCTTCTTGGCATGTCATCTCCAGTCACAAACCCATATGCAGTCACTGTGGGTCTGTGTTCCTAGCTCACAAGCTCCTTTCGCCTCCACTCCCCACCATGATTCTGAGTGAATTCAAAGTTAAAGTCCATCTGAAACATCACTTTCTCACGTCCTTGACCTTAACTCCCATGACTTTATTTTACTCCAGCACTTCACTCTGAGGCTCACTTCAGACTTTATCAACAACTACTCAAAATCTTAAACCCCAAAGTCCCATAACCCATTCTCTACTAATAATCTTCCAGTTTACTGAGCAGCTGCATGTCCTCACTTGCATTGTGACAGTTCTTCCAACACTACCAAATCCTACTCTTCTGAGCCCTGTGTTTTCCTCTTACTTATCTGCCATCTTAAGAATCTTATTCAATTTCCTATTCAGCATGGGTACTCTAGTTAATCACTTAAACCATGTCTTCAAGTTCCTTATCTCCTATTCAGTGACTGGCCTAAAGAGACAGAGCTAGTAAGTGGTACAGCTGGAACTTGACTTAGATCTTTCTCTATCCCCTTTTCCAGTCTTTCATAATGCCTCCCTCTATATTTGCCAATGAGATTGGAAGAGTTTCATGGGGATATGAAAAAAATGTACCAAAGTGAGATTTTACTTCTTAAACAGAAGGTGAATTATGTCAAAACTATAAAGTAAATCAGGATAATATCCCAAGGTAACTGGTGACTTATCAGTTGTTTTTTGTGTGGGAAGTGAGGGGGTGCTTGGTTTGCTTTTTGTTTTAACTACACTGCAGAATTATTCTAGATTATAGACTAGGATCTAACCAAAACAGGTTTCATAGTATTAAAAAAAAAAAAAAAAAAAAAAAGCAGCAGCAGCGGCAGCAAAAGGAGCCCTGGCTGGTGTGGCTCAGTTGATTGAGTATTAGTATGTGAACCAAAGGGTCAACGGTTCGATTCCCCAAGCACATGCCTGGGTTGTGGGCCAGGTCCCCAGCATGGGGTGCTTGAGAGGTAACCACACATTGATGTTTCTCTCCCTCTCTTTCTCCTTCCCTTCCCCTCTCTCCAAAAATAAATAAAATATTTTTTAAAAAGAAGAAAAATGAGTAAATTTGAGGAAACTTCAAAGGAACACTGTAATTTCCCCAAAACATACAGACTATATAGGCAGGGAAAATGAGACACAGAACACAACACCCTCAACTTCCTGCCTAGAAATCCACAGGTATCACTGTGTGGGGGCCTATCCCTCCACCTGTGATCTGAATCGCCTCAGGATCCAATTATTAAGGGATTGAATCTATTAGTAATCTCTCTCCTCTATCTACAACTTCTCCAAATCCAGTAAGCCCTCCTATTAACATTTAAACTTCCCAAATGTACTTTAGTCCTCTACAAATGTTCCCTTTATACCACATTCCCTTCATCTTCACACACTTCTTCCGAGTTTTCTATATTTTACTAACTATACCTCCTCAATCCACTGCAATCTAACTTTCACAAACCAACTTCCACTGAGATAAATCGTACAGATTACCACCTTGGTGCAAAACCCATGACACATTCTTGGATTCACTTTTCATACCTGTAAGCAGGAAAAATAACAGTACCTACCTGTGTAAGGATTAGACCCTGATGCATGCACCAAATTTACAGGGCGTCATATGTATAATAACACTATTTTAACAATGCCTAAATTCTTGATATTCTCTCTCCCCTTGACTCTCATAATCCTCTGCTTTCTTCATTTTCCTCCTGCCTTTCTGTGTGTCTCTTTGAGCCAGTATCTATATGGTTCTGAATCCTACTGGGTTTCTACTACATGATATCCACAATTCTGATGGAAAGTACAATATACTCTGGCCTCCTTCCCAAAGGTTTTATGCTATACTTGAGGGCATTTGTTTCATTTTGTAGTCTTCTTTTGTTTATATTTTTGGGAGGAGAATAACAGATGTACAGTATTGCTCATCTTATGGAATACATTCCTAAATTCCAAAATGCCCTAAACCAAAATATGAACTCATGGTCTGAAAGGACGGATTTCAGTTCACAAGTTTATTTACATGAATTTTTACCACCTGTAACAATTAAAGCATATTTGTTCAAAATGAATTAGTCATTTAGCACACGTTAATAATGCCCATATTTGTGGAGGATCTACTGTGAAACATTCTTTATTAAAATTTTCTATAGTCTTAAAAATAGTAATGATGGTTCAGTTTTATCCATATTTACAGATATAAGGACTTGGAAATTAAAGTACTTGCCCAAGAATAGTATGGGAAATGTAGAAGCTAAAGAACTTATGACACATGGGCATGAACTAAAGGGGGAGAATGTGGGTAGGAGAGGGTGTTCAGGGTGGAGGGGAATGAAGGGGGGATAACAGGACAACTGTAATAGCATAATCAATAAAATATATTTAAAAAAAAGAAAAAAGAAATGAACACTTCTGTCAGGGAAAAAACAGAAACTGCACATTTGAAATCAGAAAAAAAGGGGTAAATTCCAAACTGCCAGTTATAATTCCAATAGTTAACTGTTATATTTGTGTTTAGATCATCAATTTATGACTAGCCCATCAATGTTGTGTCAGGAATAGGACATAATGTCAAAAGCTATAAAATAAAAGGTTTGCTATAAAAAAAATAAAAATAAAAATAAAATAAAGTACCTGCCCAGAGTTGACAAGGATCCCATAAAACTACAAAGTTCCTTCTCTTTGTACTAGATACACTTTTTAAAAAGATTTTATTTATTTATTTTTAGAGAAGAGAAGAGAGGGAGATAAAGAGGGAAAGTAACATCAGTGTGTGGTTGCCTCTCATGTGCCCCGTGCTAGGGACCTGGCCCACAGCCCAGGCATGTGCCCTGACTGGTAGTCAAATAGGCGACCCTTTGGTTTGCAGGCCAGTGCTGAATCCACTGAGCCATACCAGCCAAGTCTCTAGTAGGTACTTTTAATTTCACTTATTTTCCTAGGCACTGGGAATTCAGAATTAAATTAAACCTGTGTAGCCATGGTCTGTGATACCTGACTCTATGCTGAATACTGGGCTAACAGAAGAGAAACACCTCTACATACATTGGGTTGGCCAAAAGTCTGCATGGTTTTTTCCGTAAAATAAAAGACATTTTCCATGTTTACCAATAACTTGATTTGGACATTTTGAGTATGTTGGCTATCTCCTGCTATTGACTTCTAGTGGGCAGAGGCCAGGGGTGCTGCTGAACATCTTCCAATGCATAAGACAGCTCCACAGCAAAGAATTATTTGGCTAAAATGTCAATAGTACCAAGAAACTTCCCAAACCACTTCAGACACGTTTTCACAGCACCTTCTTTATACACTACATAAATCCTTTTTTTGCATTTCAGTTGCATTTTTATGTTTCTTGAAATAATAAAGCATAATACACCAAAAATGTTGTGTATCTTCTTCCATCTTCAATATTGAAATGGCTGCACAAAAATTCACTGATTTTGATTTTTTTAATGCACACTGATATGACAGCTGTCACAATACAATCCAACAAAATTGTTTCAAATGATGTTAAAGACAGCTAAGCATTACTAGAGCCACTGTACAGAAAAAACTAAAATTTTTTTGCCAACCCAATAAAATGGCCATTTTCTGAGCTCTAATAGTTCTAAGGGGAGGGGTTCTTTTCTACAGAGTACAGAGATAAGAAGGTCTTGAGGAAGTGGTATTTTATCTAGGAAACGACATTCCCACCCTTTCATGTGCTCCTGCCTAATTTCCTTTCTCGGTTGTTCTAACAGGATCTCCTATAGCTGCTTCTCAACCTTGCCACTACTAACATTTTCTTGCCAGATAATTCTTTTTTTTTTTTTAAGTTTTATTTATTTATTTTAGAGAGACAGAAAGGGAGGGAGAAAAAGAGAGAAACATCAATGTGTGAGACATACATCAATTGGTTGCCTCTCATACACATCCCAACTGGGGACCTGGCCCACAACCTGCAATCCAGGCATGTGCCCAGACTGGGAATTAAACAGGTGACCTTTCAGTACACAGGCTGGCGCTCAATCCACTGAGCCACACCAGCAGAGCTATTTATTTGGGGGACACTGTAAGTGCCCTGTGTCATGTTTGGCAGCATTCCTGGTGGGCCTATACCCACCAGACACTATTAGAACCCTCAGTCTCCTGTAGTTGTGACAAACAAAATGTCTTTAGACATTGCCAAGTGCCCCCTCTGGGGGCGGGCAGCAAACTGTCCCCAGCTGAAACCACTTACAAAGCCTTATCCTGTACTACTGAGTGTACAACTCACTAAATCCTTCTCTATGATATTACCATAATAAACAAAACAGAGAGACAGAACAGATAGCTTGGAAAAAGGCATTCCCAAGAGATTTTAATGTAAAATAGAAGAAATATCCTAATTGGGAAGGGAAGCATTCAGTGTAGATTATTAGGACAATAATAATTTGTAAACTAGCCAGGTAAAAATTAATTAGTAGCCTCACAGAATAAATCTCAGATATAATGTCAATAAATCATTAATACTTCAAACCAGAAGGGAAACAATAGCAGGGAATATTCATCACACCTTAGGAGGGGAAACACTTTCCAGCCCGGGCACAATAAGGGAAATGATCAAGAATCAGGATGTACATTAGGAGATATTTGTTAATGATGTTAAAATTAAAACATCTTGTCCATAAGAATTCAGACACAAAAGTTAAACCCAAACCAGCAAAATGTTTATTGAAAATCTGGCATATAGAGTTGAAATACTAATCAGTAAAACCACTTTAGAATTGTTGGCATTAATTACTAAAATTGGAGATATGCCCCCAGACCCAGAGCTTGCTTTCCAATACCATTCTCCAGTAAGAGGAACCAGGGCTCTGTGGAGAAATGGCTGATTCTGGGGCAGGGAGCAGGGGCAGGGGGAAATATTACAAACTGAGCCCAGAGCTTCTTGTAGTACCAGAAAGTACAGAAAAGGAAAGGATGAACCATGTCAAAAAGACACAGGAGCCAACCCAAAAGAGGTCCCAATGGTCTAAGTGAACACATAGTATTGGATTATAATGCAAACTGCAAAGTACCCATGGCTGTTTGCTTATCTAGGAGCATGGTCACCTTCAGATCTCCCCAGAACTCAGTTGTAATAGTGTCCCTGCGCAGATCAGCCAGCAACTGTTACGTCTTGCAGCCCCTTTGATTTTTGGTAAGATTTAAGGAAGGCAGAAAGCTACACTTGAAGTCAAGAAAAGGGGCTATTTTCATATTTATATAGCTGTATTTTTATACTATGTTTGATAACATTCTTTTCATCATTCTACGTTGTCACCGTATATATTTTTTTCCAAAGTGAAGAATTCAGAACATAGGTCTGAGAAGCAATATTGAATTTATAAGATGAGTAGTTGCAAAAATTCAATGCAAGGTAATACCCAATTAATTCAATATTGGAAGTACTAATATACTCGCTGACAATGTTTTTTACTTAACATGTAGAAAATTTCTTAAAACAAGGCAGCTTTTAATGGCAAAAAAAGTAAAATAGTTTTTACTATACAAAATAGGTTGTGTTAAAATATATCATTTTGTTGTCAAAAAACTAATATGCATTTGTAACCTATGGTTTTGGGCTTTATGAACAATTAAAATACAATGTATAAATGAAAAAATTCATAATAAACCAATATATGGAAAAAGAAGGAACCACAGGTAAGAAATATAATAAAATGTCACACTGAATATATTTTAGCCTTAAGAAACTTAGTATGAGTCCATACTGACATACATAAATGACTAAATAAATAAATAAGCTGTGTCGGTGGGCGGAGACAAATCTCTTCCAGAAAAATTACAAATACTTTAGGTAGCTCTTTCCTCTTCCAGGAGGTAGATCACACCATACCCTGCCCCCCGACAGTTGTAGACAGTGCTTGATGATCTACTGCGTGGACAAACTTCATAAACACTGCCTTTGCCTGGTGATCAAGGGTAACATTAGTCAGCAGTCATTGTTGACAGTATGCACTATTGATACGGTGTGCTGAGGATGTGGCCACTGTGATACTCCTCTCCAAAACCCAGAATCTGAGTCTAACTGTAAGGAAAGCATCATAAAAACCCAAAATGAGTACCTGCCTAGTACTTCTCAAAGCTATCAAGGCCACCAAATACAATGAAAGAGGGAGAAACTGCCACAACCCAGATTAAGGAGAAAAGATGACTAAATGTATCGTGATGTGTTATCCTAGAAAGGATCTAAGCACCGGCATACCTCAGAGATATTGTGCATTTGGTCCCAGACAACCACAATATGGTGAGTTGTAATTTTTTTGCTGGTGGAATCTTGTCTTCAGTTTCTTTAAAAAAAAATAAATAACTTGTGAAGCGCAATAAAGCTAGGTATACCTATATAGAAAATGAACTAGGATAAAACAAGTGAAACCTGCATTGTGACTTGTTTTAATTGCCTTAGTTGTTACAAATATACTATAGTAACAAAGATGTGAGGGGGTATATGAGAACTCTTCCTGTAAATCTAAAACTATTCAAAAAGATATCATTATTATTTTTGTTACTTCTCACCCAAAGATGTTTATTGATTTTAGAGAGAGAAAGGGAGAGAGGGGGAGGGAGGGAGACAGAAACATTGATCAGTTGCCTCCTAAACACACCCTTAGCATGGATCGAACCAGCAACCTAGATATGTGCCGTGACCAGAAACTGAACCCACAACTTTTCGGTGCACGGGACAATACTCCCACCAACTGAGCACCTGGCCAGGGCAAAAATAAATAATTTTTTTACTTGAATACCTGAATACCCTACAGCCTAGCAATTACACTCCTAAGAATATACCCAACAGAAATGCATGTGCAAGTACACCAAGAGAAATACAAGAATAGTCACAGCAGCAGTGTTCGTAATTCCTACACACTGGAAAAGATGCAAGAGTTCACCTATAGCAGTCAATAAATACATTGTGCTAAAGTCATATAATGAAGTCCTAGAATGTACTGAAAATATATATTCTGCAACTACATGCCACTAGAATGTATCTCAAAAAAACCATCAGTGAAAGAAGTCAAGCCCGAAAAGAAGACATACTGTATATATAATTCCATTTATAAAAAGATCACTAAAAATTCAAGAACTAAACTATACGGTTCATGGATGCAAGTACAGGAGTTAAAGCCATCTTTTTAAAATGGTCTAGCGGTAAGGCAGTAACTACCATGAAAGTCAGTTTAATGTTACCTCTGCAGGGAAGGAGGCATTTGTGATCAGGGAGGTGCCCCTGGGGCTTTTGGACTCTGGTCATGTTCTGTTCCAGCCTGGTTTACATGGATGATCACTTGGTAATCATTCTCTAATCTGCACATTTATGCTTAATGCACTCTCCTGTAATGAATTATAGTTTACACTAAAATATGGTTTTAAATAATATTCGTATCACCAGAAAGACATACTATACAACTAGAAAAGCAAAGTACTAAAAGCAAATTACTGCCAATAACCTACTCATAAAGAAAAAAGGCGAATGGCTAACAAGTATTTCAGAAAAAGTTCAAACTTGAGCAGATATGAAAACTATTACAAACCAGTTGACTGCACTTCACAATAATCAAAATGGCAAAAATAAGCTTTAAAAATAATACCATATGAGGGTGAGAATGGTATGTGGCAGATATAGTTAGTGTAAATGTTAATTGCTACACCTCTGGAAAGCTGCAAGTCCACAGCTGTAGAGAGCTTTAAAACTATGCATGACTTTTCAACCAGTAACCTCTCCTTTGGGAAATTATCCAATGGAATGTAACCCAAATACAGAAAAGAATGTTTTGTGCATTGGGGTGTTTATTTAGAAGAGTAAACAACTGTCAACAAATTAAAATTCAATTATGATTAATGAAACACATGCATAAAAATATGGCACCCTTGATTTTTCCATCTCAACGAACTCTCCGCGCAACAATATGCAACACGGGCAGGGTTAAAAGCATATGGTAGGAATACGAGGATTATAACGACGGAATTAAAACCAAGCTTCTCCATTTAAAAAAAGTACTAAGAAAATATGCCAAAACATTAACCAAGGTTGTGTTTGCGGTTTAGGACAACTCGTGACAACTTTTTTTAATGGCAATACATTCCTTAAGTAATGTATAAATACATTATAGTGGAACAATAAAAAGACAAAAGGAAGGCAATATTATTTTGTCAAATCCCAAAATGACATAGAAATGAATGCCTGCCACTGCACTCGAATTTGGTGGGTGGGAGCTCAATTAGTAACCTCTGCAGAGAAAGCAATTTAGGCCACTGCTGGGAGAGACTGAGGGTGGTAAAGCCCCACTTACATGAATAGAGTGTGACTCCATGCAGGGAACAAGCAAGTGTTATTCTTTTTAGAACTATAATAGAAAGGAGAGAAACTGGTGGCGTGGAGCACAGGGGCTGGAAAGTTTTAGGCTGTTTCGTCTTCAATAAGAGAGCAGCTTGGAGGATGCACAGCGTGGAAGAATCACGGCAGAGCACAGGTGGAGGGAATTTTCTCGCACTGGATGACCAACACCTGCTTTGGGCAGGGATGAGCAAGGTGTGCTCGAATTCACCAGGACTAGTGAAAGTGGGAATAATCATAACATCTGAGCTCAGGCCACACTAGGTTCCCACCCAAAGTGGACTCCTTATGCACGTCCTCAACCCAGTCCTGAGCTCCCCACCTCAACAGTTGACCGCGGCCTCGCCCAGGGAAAGTGCTCTCTCCTGCCTGGTCTCTGCCTTCGCCCACACCCACCCGCAAGCCGCCAGCATTCTTCACCCGGAGGGGTCCTGTAATCTTTTCCCCTTGCGCCTTAGGCCCGTAGTCCGCATCTCTATCTTTGTCTCTCACATATTACGTGGGCTCTCAAAGACTCTCATGGAATCTAACTTCCTATTTGGGAGCAGGCAAAGCACACCTGGAGAAAAGGAGAGTCATTCCATACCTGGGGTCACAAAGGGCGTCGGCAACGAAGGTTAATTTCCAGCACTGAAACCCACGAACCAAAAAGGGAAAGGAAAAAGTGAAAGGAAGGACTCAACTGGCACCTCCTGATTATGCCAAAGGGGAACTTGGCTCTGTGGTCTTACCGCTGGATCTCCCTACTCCGCCTCAGGCAGAGCAAACGCACAGAGCAAACGCGTTAAGTGCCTTCCGTGGGCCGCCAGAGCTGCAGACCCTCCAGGCCGGCCCAGAGAAGCTCTCTTCTCATTGGCTGGCCTGGCAAGGGGCTGCTCCCTAGCCCTACATCCGGCCTGCGCTGGGGACTCGCTCAACCACGCACAGCTTTTGGAAAACGATACATTGTTCAATATAGGTTCCTATGAGTGCAAAACAGCTGGGGGTGCACAGCCTTTTTCCTTTCCTGACAACCAGTAACATGTGAGGAACAGGGGGTCTAGGAGTTGGACCCTAGCGTCTGTTGACCTTTCCCAGACTGGTTGATTCTCAATAAACAGCATTCTTTTATTCATCCATCCATGTAATTATTGAGCACTTACTTCGTGTTTGGCAGTTTTCTGGGCTCTCTCTAGCATTGAACAAAACATCCAAAGTTTTGCTTCCTGCCTCCGCTACCCACCTCCCATGGAGCTTACATTGTATTGAATGATAGCAGATAATGAGCAATGAACGTCAGCACACCAGATGGTGACCATTTATTGCAAGGGCTGTGGGCCAGGATGTGAACAGTACTTCTCTTCCGGTGGAAAGGGAACACATTCAATGGGGGTAGCATTCACAGAAAGCGAGGGCATGAGCCATGCAGTTATCTGGGAGATGGACAATTGCAGGAGGAAACAGCAAGTGCAAAAGCCCTCAGGTAAGAGCCTGCTTGATATATTTGAGGAACATTTGAGTCAAATCAGTCACCATGGTCACCATGGCTCTGTGTTGCTGTATGGGTAATGCAATTTTATTCAAATGCCACTTGACTAGAACCGCTCCTTTGTGAATTTATGGGATCTCAAAGATGGCTTAGGTCCAGCTGCTTCAGGAGTTAGAATTTTCTCTCAGATAACAGGACTCTAGATCAAATGCGCAAATGTATGTTCTCCTAAGAAGGCTTCCTTTTTCTCAGGGCTATCCATTCCAAAGACCTTTTCCAACTGACATAGCTCCAAGATTTGGGAGATTCTAGAGTGTCCATAACCTCGTTCAAAGTAGCATTTCTCCAGCTGGAATCTTCATAGAGAGCTTTAAGGCATATTGGAGAAGTAGGAGCCAGTATTCATTGGCATCAAACAACTGAATCCTTTAGACAACTGATACTAAGATCTCAGGCATGCTAATTAGCAAGATGGGTCTAGTAATTGCAATCAAAGTTGGAATCAGAACCCTAGATTACCGTATTTTTCAGAATATAAAACACACCCGCCCCCAAATTAGGGAGGAATAATGGTTGTTAATGCTGCTGTTGAGTTCTATTTACATTTACATTGGTGAAATATTATGTTATTTATGTTACTAAATATTTTAGCATATTTTTTGCTTCAAAATTTTTTTTCCTATTTTCCTCCTCTAACACCTAGGTGCATCTTATGGTCTGAAAAATACGGGTATAAGATTCATGTAAAAACTAACTCAAAAGAATAACCAATAGCATAGAAGTAAGAGAAAAACAAGGTAAACCTTCTTGGTTTGGGCTCCAGACAACTATTTTAATTGCTTATATAATAGTCATTGAAGTAATGTATTGAATATTATATTCACAGTACATACATACATCTTTGAAAGCTATTAATATACAGGTTTTGGTTCTAAAACCATTTCTAACATGCTTATGAAAACATAAATTGGAACATTTATTCAATAAAAATAAAAAACTGAGACTTAATTTTAGAAGCTGAAAATCCCAAACTGCACCTTAAAAAAGGAATTAAATATTTTTCATTTTAATTTACATATATTTGACCATATTTAATTTTACATAAACATTTAAATTTTACAATATCATACATTTGAGTGCATTTTTTTGGCTTCTTTTCCCTTTTGATTTAGGTATTCTACGGAAAGTAGGTATTCTACAGAAAGTGATACTCTG
Organism: Trachops cirrhosus; assembly: GCA_028533065.1. Taxonomy (NCBI): domain Eukaryota; kingdom Metazoa; phylum Chordata; class Mammalia; order Chiroptera; family Phyllostomidae; genus Trachops; species Trachops cirrhosus. The sequence goes on from CM052543.1 coordinate 37,274,282, forward strand.
TGGGGAGTATCACTTGCTCCTAATTGCATTATTCTTACAGAAAATTCTGTCTTGTCTCTTCTCTATTACTTTTGCTAAAAGTCATTTTTTAGACCTTCTTTTTCTAAAAATGCTAAATAATAAAATGGGAAATGCAAATCTTTTAAATTAACAGTTACTAGCAAAAAGCATCTCAGAAAAATCTTAAAGATATCTCCTCATAAAACTATACTAATACAGTACAAAGCTAATAAGAGCAACTACAAGCATATTCATCAGCTGAGAATGAGGATGACAAAGGTTATAGTTAGTTTTTGTTAATTTTTTAGGACATAAAAATGTGTTCTTTATTCTCAGGATATATGTTTCTATATACCTCTTAAATCAAGATTTTTAATTATACTCTTTGACTTCTGTATGGCCTTATTTATTTTTTTTGTCTCCTAGATCTAATTCTGACACAAATGTATTAAACTTTCCTACAGAACTATATTTTTAAATCAAGTTCTCAAAGTTATACAATTTTGCCTTGTGCATTTAGCAGGTTTAATACTATTATACTTTATAAATTGTGTCTTTTATCAATATATAAAGTTCATCTCTCTCTTGGTTCTTGAATTAACTTTCAATTTGTTTCTCAATATTGACATTTCTGCTCTTTTTGTTTCCCTGGTAGCTCTTTGACTAACTGCATAGGTAGTTCTTATAAACAGCATATGGCTGGATTTTGTGCCTGACCCCACCCATTGTGCCTTTAGATGAGAAAACTTAATCTATTCACCTTCAGTGCAATGACTGATACTTTATTGCATCCTTTATATATTACCTTATATGTCTTACTTATTTTGCATTATGATTTCCTCTTTCCTTTCTCATGATTTTTCTGAGTTATTTCTGTTTTTAGCTTATTTGCTATTTGCTTAGTCCTTTCTTGTATTGATTCTTCAGATGGGGGAGACCTAAATGATGTAGACTGAATTCTTACAAATCCTCAAATATTTGTTTCACCAGGACAGGTACCTATATATTTGGCTGATAGATTGCCACCCCCATATTTTACTAGTCTATAGTTGTTATTTAACGATTTTCTAGCTTCCAACATTACAAATGAGAATCTAATGTCATTTTTCTTTTTAGCTTTCTTGAACTTTCTGCCTGGAAGTTTCAGTTTTCTTTTCATCCTTACTTTGTAGGAATTATATCTGTATATGCCTAGTGTGAGTCTCTACTTGATATGGACTTTGGCCCATGGGGTCTGTGTGTTGTGGCTGTGACAAGTTCACACAGACTACAGAAGTCCCATAGAGAAAAAGGGACTGCATGGCCACTCTCTCAGTGACAGAGAGGGCCCTGACCCCTGCCTGGACAAGCTTTTATTGCTTCTGGGTACTTTACATGGAGGATGGTCCTCATTTACTATGCAAAGGTTCACTGTAGGTGATTACCTTTTACAGATAACAAAGGAAAGAATGTTGCTAATTACTTCAAAGAGAAGGATGTTGCAGATCAAGGGGAAAAGTGGTTGAACCGGTTACACTCCATACTTGGGAGGTTTAGCACAGACTTTAGGAAGTTACTTTAAAGACATGCACTAAACATTTGCTGACTCAATTCAGGGTGAAGGAGTTTTAGCAAAAGCAAGCCTCAAAGCAGCCTAGGTATAATGCAGGCCTCATTTCCCACGGGAAAACCAATCTGTGGGTTTGGCTTCCTGTGTGCCAACTCACACCTGTCCATTTTCCAATAGAGCTGGGCTACATTCACCACACCAAGCAGATCGGTTCCTTATATCTACTCATTAATCTAGACTGAAATATCATGAGTTCTTTAGATCTGCAGATTCAGGCCTTTAAAAAATTTTCCAACTTAGAGAAAGTTCTATTATTTTGTTTTTCATTTATTTCTTCACTTCTATCTACTTTTTTTTTTGTTTGCCTTCTGGAACTTTTGTGTTTGTATGCATATTAGGTCTCAAAGATCTATCTTTAAATCTGTTATCTTTTTTTCTTCAAGATTTGCACCTGTGTTTTTTTCCTCTGTGCTTTGAGGTATCTCTTTAAATCATCCAGTATTGGGTTTGCCAAAAATTTTGTTTTTTTACGTACAATGGCTCTAGTAGTGCTTAGTTGTCTTTAACTTCATTCAAAACAATTTTGTTGGATTGTATTGTGACAGCCATCATATCACTGTGCATTTTTTAAAAAATTATCAAAATTGGTGAATTTTTGTGCAGCCATTTTAATATTGAAGCTGGCAGAAGATACACAACATTTTGGGTATATTATACTTTATTATTTCAAGAAAGGTAAAAACACAACTCAATGCAAAAAAAATGATTTGTGCAGTGTATGGTGAAGGTGCTATGACTGATCAACGTGTCAAAAGTGGTTTGGGAAGTTTCTTGGTACTATTGACATTTTGGCCAAATAATTCTTGCTGTGGGTGGGGCTGTCTTATGCATTGGAAGATGTTCAGCAGCACCCCTGGCCTCTGCCCATTAGAAGCCGATAACGGGAGATAACTGACATATTTAAAATAGCCAAATCAATAGTTACCGGTGAAAATGAAAAATATGTCTTTTATTTTACAGAAGATATTATAAAGGCATTTTGGGCAACCGAATACTTGGGTCTCAAAAGTGACCATTTCCAATTCAATTGCTAAATTGCTTTATTAGAAGATACATATAGATTATAAATATAGATATATTCTAAATTTTAAATTTATTTGTAAAACTATATCTATATATTTAAATTCTAAAAAGTCTTCATGCTATAATGATGCTCTTCTTTGTTATTAATACCTAATCTGCTGTTCTAGCTGTTATATTCCCTAGATGCACATTCTGTTTGTTTCTACTCATCATTTTCCATCTGGTAACTGGATTCCTTAGTTGTTTTGTCTTTGTAAGTTCATTGAGGTTCAGGTCTGCTTAATGGAATATTTTCAGTGGCAGCAGTCCCACAGTTTGGGGAAAACAAAGAGGCAAGAGGTCTTTACCTATGCTGGCTATTAAATAGAAGCATGAAAACTGCCACTTTCCAAATGAGGCACCTGTATAAAACATCTTGCTTCCTGGTCACCTTATAATAAATACCTCATACCCAGCACAGGGAACAGTCAGCCTACATGTTCATCATCTTCTTGGCCTCTTGAGAGTCAAAGAACCCCAGTAAATTTATATAAGTCTCCTAAGGCAGTGGACCCCAATCTTTTTGGCACCAGGGACTGGTTTTGTGGAAGACAATTTTTCCATGGACTGTGGTGGGGAGTGATGATTTCAGGATGATTCAAGAGCATTACATTCAAGCTCACCTCCTGCTGTGCAGCCCTGTTCCTGACAGGCCTGGAACTGTACTGGTCTGCAGCCTGGAGGTTAGGGACCACTGTCCTAAGAGATCCAAAGACCTGAGATCCAGCCTCTTTTCAAGAAAGAATTTCTTGAAGTGGTGACTGTCAAGTTCTCACACCTAGGCTCTGATGCTGTTCTCCACGTTTTTATCTAGCCCATAATTATTGATGTAAAGAGGGATGTCCAACATCAAGTCTCTAAACCAGTGCTCCAAGCCCAAGTTTTCCCTCTATAATCCCCAGCTCTATGTTTAGGAGAAGTAGACAGCTAGAACAGGAAATGAAAGGTCTCATTAGGAAGCCCTTTCTGAGAATCTCCCCCATGATCCATCAGAGAGCTACTGCCCTGTTCAAGGAATGATCTTATGAAATGGGAGACCCACTCACTTTCTTTTACATGAAAAGCCCCATGTTCCCCCAGTATATCCCAACCTTGGCATGAAGACATTATTAGTGTGTCTGGAGTGAAAGATCTTAAGGATTAGTGTTTTTAGTTAATTACCAACCAATTAATTAGTTGTTTGAAACAAAACCCTGGGTTCCACAATCAAATTGAAATAAGTTCACAAAACTCAAAGTCCAGGGGACTCAATTATACCTCTGAGATCCTCTGATACACAATAGTTTAGTCTCAAAGCACACTTTAAAAATAAGACTGTAAGATAAGTCCTGGCTGAGGGCTCAGTTGGTTGCATTGTCTTCCTGTAGACCAAAAGGATGCAGGTTTGATCCCCATCAGGACACATACCTTAGGTTGCTGGTTCCATTCCCACTTGGGGCACATATAGGAGGCAGCCAATCTCTCTCTCTTTCTCTCTCTCTCTCTCTCTCTGTCAAGTCAATAACTATATCCTCAGGTGAGGATTAAGAAAATAAATGAAAATGAGACTATAAGATAAATAATGACATCAACAGCTAACATTTAATGCTTTCATGTGTCAGGAATGCTGAAAAAGCAAGTTACATGGATTATCTCATTTATTCTTTAACAATCAGGACTGCTTTCCTACTTGTTGGAAGCAGCCTGGCGGAGGAGTCCACCTTATTTGGTTAATGTCTGTGCATTCAGGATTTTCTCAACTATAACTATTACAAACATTAAAATCTCCATCTTACAGATGAGAAAACTGAGGGGAAAAGATTAACTTACCCCATATCACCTAATGGGTAACAATGGGTTTTAAAGTGAGTTTTGTTTGACAGCAAAGCCCAAGCTCTTAAACGCTATGCTATATTACCTTGGAATATTTAAGCCAGGGACTGGTCCACGCACAATGATTTTCAAATTGTACTCTTGATAAGAAATTCAGGGGCTCATTTTGAAGTGGGGACGAGAGGGATAGGCCCAGGATCACCGACTCCTGCTAAACATTGGACAGTTTTTACATAGTTAACATTTATGGAAGATTTCCTATGTGTGAAGGACTATATTAACTCAGTTCATTCTAACAGCAAGCCTGTGAAATGGTTACTGTTATTATTCCTCTTTAATGGTGGGTGGGGACAATGACACCAAAAGATTAAGTCATTCAGCCAAGGTCACATCACCAGTAAGTGGTGTAGTCAGATTAGAATCCAAGGAGTTCCTTGCTTTAAAAGACTCCCCTGATAAAAGGTTCCTTACCTACTAAATCGTTGAATACTACGGATCCAGCCCAAACTTAAGGGGCAGTGCTTAAGGAAATGAAAACATTTTTCTAAGATAACACACAACTAGATAACAAGAGCAGATGCTTCGATCTCTGCTGTTCTCAGGACACGGAGAAAAGGCTCCTTCCCACGCATCCACCTCGGTCCCACCTTAGCTTTTCCTATCTCTGCCTGGAATCACCAGAGAAACCCAGGAATTGACCCGAAGAGGGGAGGCAGGAAACCGCAATCTGATCCTGGAGGGAAGCCGTCCCCAGCAACCAAAAAGTGGAACCTGAGAAGTCTTTCTCGTCGTTGCGTGACTCCAACCTCGAGTTTAGGGATAGTGCTGTGGCCAGAACTAATGGGGGGGTCCATTACGCCGAAGGTGCGAGACGATGGGAGTCACTACGCTTGGTCCCCAAAGGCGACCTGACAACAAGGGATTCCCCAGGTTCCTGATGGGGTTCTGCACTCGTGGGTTGTGAGGGTCCCACAATTCTCCGTGGCCAGCCGCTCATTCCCAGAACTTCCAGCCCTGCCCCCGTTCCCAAGGGCCCTAAAAGCACCTAGAAGAGTGCTGTTTGTTCAGAATCTGGGGGTGGCTGGGCCCCCATCCGTCGCTCAGAGGGCTGGGCTGCACCTCGATCTTTCTGGCCAATCAGGAGCCACGTCCTCCTGTGCTCGCTTTCCTGGCCCGCCCCTCCCGTCTCCACGGAAACGATCCGGCTGTCGGCTCTAAGGCCTGCGGCTTCGGTGCTGTCTAGCTGTGTCCATTGTTTGTAGTCGGAGTGATTTGGTCGGGCCCCCTTAGAGGCTTCGTAAGTGACTCTCGGGAGCACCGAGCCAGAAGCTGACAAGGTCGGGGAGAGCTGTGACTGAAGAAAGAGTAGCAGAAAAGGGAGAGTTGGGCCGAGAGGAGGGTCAGGCTTAGAAATCCTGGAGACGGTGTGTAGGTGGGTTCTTTACTGCCGCCCCTGCTCCCACCCCGCGATTGTTAAAACTGAGTAAGGGGATGGAGAGACAAGGCCAAAGTCAGCTTGGGCTCTGCACCCGGGATGTCGGGATGAGGGGAGTTGGGGCGCTGCTCCGGTCGAGGGACTGGACGCTGAACGGAGACTGCGCCGGTCTTGGCTGCAGGAGCAGTGGCTGCACAGATCGTGGCCCTAAGACCCGCAGATCCCGCTCCTTGAGAACCATTTATCTGTCTGCATCGGGACACTCGGGCAGCCCTTGGTGTGTTGGGGTGCCCACACCTGTCCCGCTCTTGGGACACCCATGAGTGGTTTTTCTCGAGAAAGAAATAGGACTGTTAACTTTATCATTTTCCCCAGGGACCTGTGATCAGCAAGGCAGGATTGGGGTGGCGAAGGCTCATGCCTCCATTTTACAGGTGAGGAAAGTGAGGCCTTGGGAGGTCTACAAGTTTGGTCCTTCCCAAAGTTCCACAAGTGGTTGTTGACAAGAGCTGAGACTATGATCAGGATCTGGGATCCTTTTCAAAGATTCTGGGTGCTCTGGTAGTAAATCCAGTATTGCTGTTGTAACAAGTAGGGGAGAGTAATGGACTTTTTAACTGATGAACAAAATAAGAAAACAAACAATAGAAACTATTTAGCTACCCTGCTATTATTTCTATTAGCAAGCAATTAGAACGATTTTTATCATTCTTGTTAATAATAAAAGAGGAAAGCCTTGAGGCTCAAGAGGTTAAATTATCTAGAGCGCCTGCCTCCCTGGAGGGACTAAACCAGCAGTTCCCAAACTTTATGGCACCGGGGATGGGTTTTGTGGAAGGTGGTTGCAGCTCAGGCAAGCTTTGCTGTCCCACTGACTGTTCCCGTTGGGAACCCCTGGATTAAACTAGGAGATCAAACTGTTTTCATGCTCAAACTAGCATTGTACCTTTGAAGTTTCTGGGTGTCATCCTCATAGTTCTCTTGGTCCTTGAAAGGGAACAAAAATATTCTTGGGCTCTTTCTGACCTCTTTGTAGGGGGTTTAGGGTTATATCGCATTAGTATGTGGGGATTGTAGTGGGTTTGGGAATTCCAAGTCATGCCTAGCCTTTCATTCCTCCTTTCTTCTCCTCAGCTCAGCATCCTCAACACTCCACACTTACCCAAAAGAAGAGCACAAAGTAGGAAGGAACGTTCACTATTTATCTCATTGTCTGATCCCAGGTGAGTGGGATTGTGTTTTCTTATTTTTAAATGCCTCTGAATTCTCCATGGATAGTGGGAGTAGTGGAAGTGGTCAGGGAATGGATGGACCAGATAAAATAAAATACTGTATGTTCCTCTCTTGCCTCCAAAATCTCCTGTGCATCAAGCGTCTGCCTCCCACCCAGTATCTCTTCCCAACATTTATTCAGTCATTCAAGTATTTTATATAATTCCTATTTGTTGGTGCTGAGATAAGTATAAGAATGTCTTTCCTTAACATTGGGGAAATAAACCATATGAAATTAATAATAATTTCTAAAGTTATTGCACACTAAACAGTGCTAGAATGAGTGGCACTTAAAAGATGGGAACAACAACTCAGATTTGCATAATAGTTATATATAGGAAGATATCTTTTCAGACAGGAAGACCACCATTTAATCTCAGGCAGAATTTGAGGGGACAAATAATGGAAACTGGGCTAGTTGCAGCAGAGGGTAAATATGAATGTGTAAGGTGAGCCCATATTGTTGAGGGCTGGTAATATTTAATTGGGCCCATGCTGGTGGGGCTCAGTTAGTTAGAACGTCCTCCCTACAGCACAAGGTTGGAGGTTTGATTCTCAGTCAGGGCACATAGCTAGACTGTGGGTTGGATGCCTGTCAGGGCGCCAGTGGGAGGCAACCAATCAATGTTTGCCTGTCACATTGATGTTTCATCCTCTCTTTCTCTCTCCCTTCATCTCTCTTTAAAATCAATAAACATTTAAAATTTTTTAAAAATATTTCATTGGTTTCACTTATTCTTGTGCACCACTCAGAGTCCCCTGCACATCAGCCAGAGGCAGCCATCATTGACTTACAGTCCTTTATATAATACTTAATATTCAAGCATACTTACTAATCTGTACAAACACTAATATGTATGCATACATATACAGAGATATGTACAAGTATACACATATGGGTTTATCTGATACATATATAGAAATTGGTATATATAAAAATTTTGAAATTTTAAAAATTTGCATAAAGTGAAATCTTACTTCTTTTTATTCATATAGGTTTGCTTTGAAAGCTCATCTTCATCCCCAAATCTAATATATATAATCACTTTCATTTTTCAATTTCTTTATAGTTTCAAGTATTTTAAAAGTTTAACTCTGAAACTTAAGCACTCCTTTTTCCTCCCACTTAAGTTTTTTCTCATAATGTTTCTCCATTGATTGTGGATCTACCTTTTCATATTCAAATTACTGAATTCTTTATATACACACATACACATATGTAACACAGATCACTTTTGCCCCTGACCTATTACATGGACCCATTTCTCAATTCTTATACTGGTATCAGAATGTAATTAATCTTGTTCCTGTACATGTGGTGTATTTAATGGGTAATTAAGAGGAATTTAGCCTTTTTTTTTTCACTCAGTCAATGATGATAAGGAAAAGGAAGAAAGACAGCATACATATTGGGAATATTCCATAGAATAACATTATGATGATTTCTATTTTTGGGAAAAAGAAGTAAAAGTTAGTAACTTTTAAATATTGAATATATTAACCTTTCAGTATGTTTTATTAGTATAGTATATTAGATAAAATACAGACCCTGTTATTAGTGTAGTATATTAGATAAAATACAGGCACTGGACTCACTACCTAAACTTGTTCCATGCCTCTACAACTTCTCAGTTATGCAAACTAGATTCAGTTACTTAAACAGTCTCATCTGAACTGGGAAAATAGAACCTACTATATAGAATCTTTAAGAAGGTAAAATGAGATCAAATGTGTAAAAAACTTAGTACAAGCCCTGGCTGGTGTGGCAGAGTGGACTGACTGCTGGCCTGCGAACCAAAAGGTTACTGGTTTGATTCCCAGTCAGGGCACATGCCTGGGTTGTAGGCCAAGTCCCAGGGCGCACAGTGGGGGGCATGCAAGAGGCAACCACACACTGATGTTTCTCTCCCTCTCTTTCTCCTTCCCTTCCCCTCTCTCTATAAATAAATAAATGAAATACTAAAAAAAAAAACACCAAACAGCATAGTTCTTGACCAACAGAAATAACACTTAGTTGCTATTATTATTTAAAATATGCATATCTGATATAACTTTCTAGTCACTAAGACATAAGAACTAAGGCAGGTAATCTAGCTTAATTTTTTTTGTCAGATGGTATCATTATTTAAATAAGCCATCTTTCCCTCAAGAATTTGATATCACCTTTATCATGTTTAGAATTCATTGCTATATTTGAGTCCATTTCCAGATTTTTAGTATTTTTCATTGATTTTCTTCTCTATTCCTATGTCAACCCTGTGATATAATTACAGAGGTCTTATTAAAGTTTTAATATACCATTGGATTAGTCTCTCCTCATTATTTCTTTTTCACAATTTTTCTTTTTCTTGTGGAAGCACTTCAAATTAGTTTGTCAGATACACCCTTCTTCCCAGCTTTTTAATACTATATCTTGATTGGGAGCCCATTAAAAATATAGATAGGTTTTGTGAGAATGAAATTACATTTATTTCTCTAAGATGATGGAGTAGTTCTAAATTCTGAAGCTATCTTTTTATAGGTTTTAAGTGTTTTTGTTAAGTTTGAAAGCTTTATATTTTTAAATTACTGTTGTAAATGTTATTTTAAAAGTAATTTTTATTTATTTAATCTTTATTGTATTTTTCCCATTACCATTTAGTCCCCTTACACCCCTCCCCCCAGCAGTCACCACACTGTTGTCCATGTCCATGAGTCCATTTTCCTTTTTCTCAATTCCTCCACCCCAACCCACCCCCCATGATTATTATTCATATGTCCAAACTCTTTTTCTAAATTTTGTAATTGGATTTTGTGTATTGATTAATTTGAAATTTTATTGTGACGTGTTACATAATGCAAAAGACTATATTAAAACATATATACAATTTAAAATACAATAACATGGACACCCGCTATCTAGACCAGCAAATACTTTTCAGAGTCCCCTGATGATCCCAGTTTCATTCCCTCTCTCTCCTAGAGAGAGGCAACTGCTATCTTAAGTCTTGTGTTTATTATTCCTTAGCTTTTTAAAATAGTGTTAACTATCTACATCTGCATCTCTAAGCAAAATTGTTTAGTTTGCCTATTTTTTTTAAAAGATTTAATTTATTTATTTTTAGAGAGAGGGGAAGGGAGAGAGAAAGAGAGGGAGAGAAACATCAATGTGTGGTTGCCTCTCACCTGGTCCCCACTGGGGACCTGGCCCGGCCCATAACCCAGGCATGTGCCTTGAATGGGAATTGAACCAGTAACCCTTTAGCTCTCAGTCCGCACTAAATCCACTGAGCTATATCAGCCAGGGCTAGTTTGCCTATTTTTGAACATTTTAAAAATGGAGTCACTGTATATATTCTCCTGTCAATGGCTTCTTTAGCATAATGTTGGATTTTTATTTTTCTGTGCTTTTTACAAAATGAGGGACCAGTAAGTTCATTTATTTTCCACACTGACACCAGTTCTCAGTCCTGGAGTCTGGGTTTCTGAGTGTTCCAATTTTTAAATTTTATTTATACATTCATTTATGTTAAAGTAGACTTATCTTTAAAATTTTTAACCTGCACTTAATAAACATAAAAATAAAAGAGCACTGAATTTTCTCATTTTCGAGTTATTTGTGATTAATGTTTTATTGTGTAGGCATGGATCTTGAGAATTTACTTAATTTTTTACAACCATTGTTTACTAATTTGTAAAATGGAGGTAATGGTTTCTACAAGATCAGACTGCTGTGAGGATTACTTGAAATATATGCGAAGCACTTACTTGAAATATATGCAAAGTTATCAGACAAATGCTATATAAATGTTTCTTATGATGATGATAACATTCAATGACTAGAAATGTTATTTAGCCATTTGACTACCATTATTATGTCTCCTCTTAACTTTCTTGTTTTTCTTCATTATTGAAATTCTTTCTTTTTCTATTTGATTTGCCACTTGTAACCTGATGAATGTCTTTTTCTTTGCCTATTTTCTCACTTAGATTCCTTCTTCCTGGAAAGCCTCATGTTTGACCAGATGGCAGTAACATTTGAAGATGTGACTGTTATTTTTACTTGGGAGGAGTGGAAATTTCTGGATTTTTCTCAAAAAAAGCTCTACAGAGAAGTCATGTGGGAGAACTACACAAATGTCATGTCAGTAGGTAAATTTATCCCAGCTCTTAGGAAATAGTTTCTTCTGGGATCAGTTTTGTTGAATATTTTGGTTATTTATCTAGGTATTGTATTGAGGTGGAAGAAGTAGTCTTAAAAATGGGTCTAAAATCAGATGACAAATAGAAGATAATCAAAGCAAGACATCTTTCAAGACACCTAGGCTATGTAATTAATAGGAATTTGTGACTGTTATCTTTACTTCCTTTCTGGATTGCACTTAAAGCATAGATCTCCACAAACTATTATCACATTTGTGTGTTTCTAAATTTGTTCTCACTTTGTACTATTTGAATAACTTAGCTTTTGCTGTATACCAATCTATCCCAAACTTAGTGACTTAACAAATTATTCTTTTTTATGATTCTAATTGGTTAGGTGGAATGACTATCATAGAGTGACTTGGTTGAGGATGGATGGTCTAAGATTAAGTTAGATAGCATGACTCACGTCTGGCAGTAGGTCAGCATCGGTGGGAATAATGGGTATGGGTGGAATACATGTCCCTCTTCAAGCAGGCTAGCCTGGATTCGTTTCCATGCTGGTGGCCACAGTATTTTCAAAACCAGCAAGACAGAGGACAAGCAGCAATGCACAAACACACTTTTCAACTTTTCAAGTCTCTGCTTATATCACTTTTGCTATTGTTCCACTGACTGAAGCTAATTGTACTGCCAAGCCTGAAGTCAGTGTGGAAGGGGGACACTGAAAAATGTAGAACCATAGAGAGTTAATGCGGCCATTGTTTTTAGACAATCTATGACATCCTCTGAGAACAGAAAAATAGAAACAGTATTTCTTAAAATAATGCTCCAAATAGAGTAATCTAATTAAATCTCCTCTTAAAGACTATTTCCATGAAGGAGTTGGCCTTACTATTTTATTTCTAAGAGTACCTGGTAAGTAGTAGATGCTCAAGATATGTTTGTAGAATGAATAAGTGAGTGAATGAATACATATATGCATGAACAAACCAATGAATTTCAAAACCAAATATGGAGTGGTTAACTCATAAACCTTCTTTCCCACTCCCACCCACACATATATTCCTATAATTCTGAAGGTCATTGATTGAAGTACTTAGAAATATTTAAACACAGTCTTCATATCACCAATGTGTTATCTGTTTATTCTCCTAGGAAACTGGAAGGAGAGCTACAAGCCCCAAAAAGAAAGACTCAGATATTTAGAACATGAAAATCTTTCTCGCTGGCAAGGTTGGAGAAATGTTAGCCCTCAGACATATGAGAACCAGAACTATGTGGGAACCATTCAAGGGATAGATTCGAAAGACCTAAAGCAGCAAGACCTTTTCCACTATCAACAATGGTTAGTACTCTCCACACAAGTACCAGGTTATGGGAACTATGAACTGACTTTCGAAGGCAGAAGTCCCAGGAACTTAAAACATACAAAGTTTACACCTTGGCAATCCTTTGACACAAAACACACTCAAGACAGTGGTAGAGAAATCTATATGAGTGATCCACATGGTTTTCAAGGAAGCAGATATTATATTGGCATATCCAGGAAAAATCTCTCCATTGAAAAAGAACAGAAGCTCATATTTCAGCATTCTTATGTCCCAAAAGAGGAAGGTCTTCCAGAGTACATTGAGGAGATATGCCAAAATGACCTACTGAAAGATTCTGTGGAAGAGAAATACTGTGGATGTAATAAATGTAAGGAGATTTGTTATTGGAACTCACAATGTGTTTTCCACAAGAGAAATCAACTTGGAGAAAAGTTTTACCAGTGCTCCGTTAGCACAGCATGTTTCTCTCAGGGATCAGACCTGTACAGACATGCGAGGATCCACATAGGTGAGAAGCTGTGCAGATGTGGTGAAGCTGACAGTAACTTTAGTCAGAGCACAGGTGTTCATTTGCATGAGAGAGTCCACACGGGAAAGATTCCTTATGTATGTAGTGTGTGTGGTAAGGGCTTCAGTCAGACCTCTAGTCTTCACAGTCATCAAAGAGTCCACACAGAAGAGAAACTCTATAAACTTGAGTGTGGTAAGGACCTCAGTAGAAATTCATTGTTTCACTTTCACCAGAGACTTCGCATAGGAGAGAAGCCTTTTAAGTGCAATCAGTGTGGCAAGAGTTTTAGTCGGAGTTCAGTACTTCATGTTCATCAGAGAGTCCACACAGGAGAGAAACCATATAAATGTGATGAGTGTGGTAAGGGCTTCAGTCAGAGCTCAAATCTTCGAATTCATCAGTTGGTCCACACAGGAGAGAAGTCCTATAAATGTGATGACTGTGGTAAGGGCTTTACCCAGCGTTCAAATCTTCAGATTCATCAGAGAGTGCATACAGGAGAGAAGCCTTACAAATGTCATGACTGTGGGAAGGACTTTAGTCACAGCTCAGATCTTCGCATTCATCAGAGGGTCCATACAGGGGAGAAACCCTATACTTGTCATGAATGTGGGAAGGGCTTTAGCAAGAGTTCAAAGCTTCACACTCATCAAAGAGTACATACTGGAGAGAAACCCTATAAATGTGAACAGTGTGGCAAGGGGTTTAGTCAGCGGTCACATCTGCTCATTCATCAGAGAGTCCATACAGGAGAAAAACCCTATAAGTGTGATGACTGTGGAAAGGGCTTTAGTCACAGCTCTAATCTTCATATTCATCAGAGAGTCCACACAGGAGAGAAGCCTTATCAATGTGCTAAGTGTGGTAAGGGTTTCAGTCATAGCTCAGCTCTTCGAATTCATCAAAAAGTCCACACAGGAGAGAAATCCCATAAATGCCATGAGTATTATAGGAGGTTTGATCAGAATTCACATCTTTACAATAATCACAGAAAAAACTTATAATTCTGTTCATTTAGTTTACAGCTTCAATCACAGCTTAACCTTAAGCCCAATAAATGCTGCTGGGAAGAAATTCTATAAATAACCCAAGTAATCCCACACAACACTTACAGTTTCCCCTAACAACCACTAAAAATCATTTGCTTCAAGAGGATATCTTTAGGAGGATTCCTATGTAGTTAAAATTAAAGTGTATTTTTCTACTATAAATATTATATGTCCTATGAAATATATAAAAGACTTAAGGTGAAAATTCATCCTGTTTCATTCTAGTCTTTTTTTTCTGTTCATTTTTATGTGCATGAAATCATACTGTGTGATCAACACTTCAAAACATTTACTTTTATTTTGGTTTAACTGAAATTGGCTAACTATCTATGAAATAGCATCTTGACTCTCCTTGTAAAGTCCCTAGGAAGTCACAGAAAAAAATGAAAACACACAAAACTTGAAACTCAAACTGCTAACCTGTTGCTCAAATGTGGAAGAGTTAATATAGGGTAAGTAAAATTTAATTACTTAAATTTTTAATTTTTAAATTTTAATTACTTATGACAACAGATATGAAAACACTGTATCACCCCTTTATCTTAGATAGGATATCAAAGATGTTAAATCTGTCAACCAGAGAACTCAGGAATCATCCTTTTGGTGCAGGCATGCTGCACTTTGGGGTTACCACAATGCACTCTCACCCATTCCTTTCCCCAGTTTTCCACATTCATAGGTTCAGACACCAAGTAACAAGAAATAACAAGATTTAGTTCTCCAAGTAAGATGTGGACAAAAGCTGACAGAAGTGAATGTTAGAAACTAACGATACTATCATTGGTTGAGAATTAAGAGATTCAAGCCATAGAATTTGATTTAATCTCAGTAGAATAGAGTGGTAATAGAGAAATATCTGCTAGAAGCAGAACTGATCTGAGAGCTATGTGTAAATATTAACTCAAGCTAATTATGTAAGAAGAGAGAATCTGCCATTATAAAAATGGAGTAAACTCAATAGGAATACACAATACTCAATACGTATACACAAGACCTAGCTGTATATACACACACACTATATAAATGTATATGTAGATATATATGTATATATACACTATGTATATATACACAAGACATATATTTATTTATTTATTGGATATCACTTCCCAAGAAAACAATTAAGTAGACCTGCTTAGGGAAATAAGAGGAAATTGCAGTACCAAAGAAAGGAATATAATTGTAAAGATTTAGAACACCATTGCCCTAAAAATGAGCTATTTTGGTCTCCTAAAGAAATTTTTAAAAATTGGTGTCCTCAATAGGATGACAGTAAACTTGAAATCAATAAAACTAGAGTAGAAATCCGTAGTATAGAAAAACTCTAAGATAAGAAAAATATAAAATGGAAGGACTATGGGGAAATGTAAGACACCGTATCAAAGTAAAAAGCAATAAGGAGCAGAATTGACACTGCAGAATATCAAGCACTGTAATGAATAAACGAGATGATTTTAAATGTATAAAAAAATGATAATGAATTGGAAACAGTGAGAGAAAAGATATGAAGCACAGAGAATGGAGATTTGATGTAAGAATTAAAGGTGTTTCTAAGGAAGATAAAAGAACACTTAGAATAGAATCAATGATCAAAGAAGTTGTTCCTGAGCTAAAATCATTTGCTCACTAGATTTCTGGGAAAAACAAGTATTGCAGAAAGAAAAATTCTACAAAATTGAAAAGGGAGGGTGGATAAAGACCTTTGCAATAGTAAATGTCAAAAGACAATGGAACAACACCTTTGGAATTGTGAGATTAAAAAATATGTTATCATCTATAGTTTTTTAAATTAACTACATTGTCTTTTATATGTGCAGGTTACAAATTAGATAGAAAACAGAAAACATGCATGTGCCTTTTTTTTAAAGAGCTCAAGAATGTGGCCATGATACTAAAGGAATGGTGATCAGCCTTAATATTAGTTAAACATGCCATTAAGTCTGAATAATTTGTTTACAAAACTTAAGAAATTTTAAATAGTTGTGCACGAAAATATTTAATATGCAGCCCTGGCTGTGTGGCTTAGTGGATTGAGTGCTGGTCTGTAAACCAAAGGGTCACCAAGTTCAATTATCAGTCTAGGGCACATGCCTGAGTTGTGGGCAGGGTACTCGGTGGGGGGTGAGTACCAGAGGCAAACACACATTGATGTTTCCCTCCCTTCCCCCCTTTCTAAAAATTAATAAAATCTTAAAAAATATTTAACATACAAATGCTAAGTATAAAAGCAGGTTATATATAAAGTTTGGGTGGGAGAGTAGTTGTCAGATGAAAAAATAGTTAAGTTTGAATTTCAGATATACATGAATAATTTTTTAGTGTAAGTATGTTCCAAATATTACATGGGACTTAGACTAAGAAATTGTTTGTTTATATGAAATTCAAAATTTACTGAGGCATGCTGTGTTTTTACTTGCTAAATCCAGCAACTTTATGGGGAAAGGACAGCAAAAGGAAGTGTGCTACGTATCTGAATTAGCAGGACTCACTACATTTGCTTCTTGACTTTAATAATTCAAGAAATAAAGGTCTAATGAATATATTTTTTATGATGTTAGAAACTGCAAATAATAAAACTAAAATATACCTTCAAAACAGGAGGCACTAAGAAATCAAAGAATATTCAGTCCGTATAGCAAAAGACAGAAAAAAAATTCCAAAAACAAGATGCTCCTCCCCCCAAAAAAAGAAAAGTAGAGAACATGAATCAAGAGAGAGAAATCCAAATGATCAAAACAGGTTAAATCCTCCATTTAAAAGTTTTGAAACCGTTGATTGTGTTAAAAATTTTACTTATATGCTATTAAAAAGGAAAAGATTAAAGCAAAGTGGTAAATTGATTAACTGTTCAAGATTGATTTATTAATAAAAACGAACAGTCTAAGGTTTATTAGGCAGACATAAAAGAGTGTCTACAATATGCCTTAATTAAGTTAAAATGAACTAATCCAACCCATTAAGGTGGTAAAAAATACAAAAATCAATAGTTTCTCAAACTCTTGCAATAATCAGAAAATATAATGGGTAGAAAAATACAGTTTATAAAAACACTAAACTGTCTTCACATGGAACAAATAAAAATGTAGAATGAAAATAATGAAAAACACAACACAATTGAAATTAAAATAGAACTCGATAGAGGTCTTATTTGTTTTTAGAGGGAAGGTTCCTAAGTAAATTTATTGATTTATTTCAAATCTCATCAAAACCTCAATGACATTTGAAATAAAGAGATTCCAAAATTTTTAATAGACATTGGAGAATAGCAGAAATGATTTCAGGAAAGATTAACATGATTGTCTTAACATACAATAAATGATATACTGAAGTTAAAAAAATGGAGAACTTGATTGTACATTTGAAAAAATGTTCAGAAAACCACTAAACAGTTTAGAAATAGACCAATGTATGTATTATATAACATATTTACTACATATGCTTATATACTTTACATATAATAAAGCTCAATGACTGGGAAAGGGATTATTCAGTAAATAATAATAGGAAAATAATTTCTTTTGTGAAAATAAAATTAGGTTCTCATTTCATGACTTACAATATATACACACACACACACACACACACACATACACACATACACACATGCACAAGGTTTTAAGTTATGTTCCAAGAACCTCTGTGTGGTTTCATGAACCTCTGTGTATCAGAAACAAGAACCAAAACTTTAATTCCGTATTTATATTATTTGTATATAAGATAAGCACAAAATTTCACTTTTTTTAAAAGGAGGTTCTACCACTTTAGACAAACTGGCAGGCATAAAATAGGGGGAGGTTAAGAATAGTAGAGGAAATAGAGAAGCCAAAGAACTTATATGTACAACCCATGGACATGAACTGGAGGGTGGGGAGGGGAATGCTAGAGGGTGTGGGGGGGTGCAGGTTGGAGGGGAGATAAAGGGGAGAAAAAAATTGGGACAACTATAACAGCATAATCAATAAAATATATTTAAAAAGAATTTAAAAAGAAAAGATAAAATAAATAAAATCTAAAAGAACCTCAACTTACTAAAGAGGGTTTTTTAATAGTTGAAAACACACACACACATGCATTTTTCGAGTTAGGTAAAATGGAGAAACCCAGAGACAATACCTAGAAATTTCACCACATATTTTTTTTTAGTATATTTTATTGATTATGCTATTACAGTTGTCCCATTACCCCCCTCCATTCCCCTCCACCCTGCACACCCTCTCTCACCCACATCCCCCCCCTCTAGTTCATGTCCATGTCTCATAAGTTCTTTGGCTTCTACATTTCCCATACTATTCTGGCCCGACCCCTGTCTGTTTTCTACCTACCATCTATGCTACTTATTCTCTATACCTTTTCCCCCTCTCTCCTCCTCCCACTCCCCTGTTGCTAATCCTCCATGTGATCTCCATTTCTGTGGTTCTGTTCCTGTTCTAGTTGTTTGCTTAGTTTCTTCTTGTTTTTGTTTCAGGTGTGGTTGTTAATGATTGTGAGTTTGCTTTCATTTTACTACATGTTTTTTATCTTCTTTTTCTTAGATAAGTCCCTTTAACATTTCATACAATAAGGGCTTGGTGATGATGAACTCCTTTAACTTGACCTTATCTGAGAAGCACTTGATCTGCCCTTCCATTCTAAATGAAAGCTTTGCTGGATAGAGCAAACTGGGATGTAGGTCCTTGCCTTTCATAACTTGGAATACTTCTTTCCAGTCCCTTCTC
>CM052543.1:37293699-37321146 GCA_028533065.1 Trachops cirrhosus
TGTATTAGAGCACTTTTATAATTGTGTATGTGTGCACCTATGTATATCATTGAATTGTTAACACTATGAGGACAAATCTATTCCTTTGTCATTGTACCTTCTGCATCCAGTGGAGTGCTCAACACCAGAGACTTAGTAATTAATGTAGCCTAAGTTTTAATTATTTTTACATAAGTTTGATGACATTTTGGATCACTAGTGAAGCCTACAGTCAAGAGCTTTGGGTGTGGGTGTTTCATAAGTGGTACATTTTGTTTCATCTTCCAAATTATATTTATTGTATTTAACTGTTTTGCTGTGCTTTGAGAAGATATTTGTAAAGCTTTTTTATAAAAATTTTGCATCACTCAGCATGCCACAGATGTCCATTCCCCTCATATTTGTAATCAAAATATAGCCCAGGACAGAGTTAAGACCCTGGGGCACATCACTTAAGCCATACCTCAAAATAAGTTGACTCTAATTTTTTAATCTCTTTTTTTTTGGCAAATAGCAAAGTGATTTATTATTATTTTTATCAGTGACTTTAGATCATTTCCGACATGGGCTGGGTATAAATAGGCACAGTTTATGTACTATTACCTGGAACACATATCTTTAATGTGGTAACAAAGCTTTCATGAAAGAATTCATCAAATGCTTTAATAAAATACAGATAAACCATATAAATACTCACTGTTGAATCCAAGCTCTAATGTCAACTTTTTTGTAAAATCACTTCTGACCACTCCATCCTTTAATTGGGTATAATTAATTACTCTCTCCCTTGTATTCCTTGTGGCATCTTAAAATACCCTTATTCTAACAATGGTTTTTTTATCATAATTATTTTTATATGTGTCCTCTCCTGAAAACTATATTTCCTGAAGAAATAAGCCAAATGGTATCTATCACTATATCCACATTACATTGTGTGGTACCTACATAGTAACAGTATGTGTTCATTGAATTATTGATTAACATTTTTATTAATGACATTAATAAATTGGCCTAACATACTAATATCTTAAAAGTTAATGAAGTTCATTGTCATGAATCCATAATGTATGAAAGTAATCATTGTTATTTTTAGGTGCTTGTAAAAGAATACTTTAAATAATGTTTTCAATTATTGTCTTGTGAGAGATGGAAATACATTTAGAATTATAAAAACTGTACAAATTTGAATTATTGTCATTATTATTATTATTGATATAACTATAAGTTCTATAGTTAAAGTAAGCTCTAAATCAAACCTTATAGTCAAGCAGTGTTGGGAGATAGAAAATCTAATGAAGTGTGGCCAAGATGCATGACTGTTGGAACTGAAAGAAAATTGCAGCATAGCAGTTTGAGAATTTTCTAATGGCATACAAGCAGATGACAATACTTAGACACTAGACAAGTGACAAAAGTCCAGTTAATGAAGTAGAGGGAACTTGCATATGCCTAACAATGAGCTTTTGACTTTTAAAGCAGAGGTACCTCTTCCCCCTTTTTTTTTCAAACTAAACCTTACAGAGAATTTCAGTACTTAAATCCAATGAAGATAAACAAGGTCAGGGGCTCAGAGCCCCAATTGCTTGGCTTTTCCTTTTCTCCTATCTCTTGAAATGGCCCTTCATTCATCTTCTTGGGACCCTAGGGCTGCACAAAACACAAAAATATGAATGCATGATTTGTGACTTTGCAGCTGCCTCCTTTGAATAGCTGTAATTCCATATTTTCCTTCATTTGCCTCGATCCTTCTCTAACCCTTCCCTTTATATTCCCTTCTTTTGATCTAGCTTTCCCTCTCCTTTTCTTGCATATTTTCACCTTACTTTTCTGGGGTTTTTTCCTATCCATTTTCCCCTACTAAGTACAGGAGGGATGGTAGCGGGGGAAGTTTCTGGGAAGACTTTGAACTGACTCCCTGTAACCACATGAGCATAGTTATGGTTGTAAGGATGTTATCGGTGCAGTACATAATCCAGGTACTGCTTTACTGCTGGTATGGCAAGCATAGAGCCATGAATAAGTGTGGTTGTGATTGCAGTCATCAGAGAGAGGGAGTGAGAACACTGCAGGGAGAAGTTACATGGAAACAGTTGAGGTTGCCTGACCAGCTACTCCTCTATCCAGAGTTTCTCCTTTCAGGGATAACACCTTGGAGATTCAACATTTTGTTTCAACAAGGAAGAACTGGACAACATACTTAACAGAACTCTGTAAAACTGCCATGTGAATGATAGTTTGAGAGCACATAGTTATGATGGCAAATACTTCGGAGTTGTAAATTCAGAGTTATAATTCTGGATATTATTATTTTTAGCTGTGAGACACAGAGCTACCAACACAATGTTTTGAGTTACAATTTTCTCAACATCATTATAAAATGATGATTATTAAAAATGCCCTACCTACCTGACAGAGTGGTTCTGGGTGTAAGATGAGATAATATTTGTGCAAAAACTTCGAACATTACAAAGCACAATACATATATTATCATTGTTTTCTAGTCATTCCCAGGTCTTCTATTTTGTCAAATCCTACAAAACTCTATGCTCTTTACTTGAGACCTCTGATTTCCTTTCTTGTTTCTCAGAAATATGTTAAAGAAGACACACTTTTTTTTGGTGATGAGCTATTATCATCTTTACAAGAGATTTCAAGCCTGTGCCCTGTCCTCTCACCCTTTACTTACCTCTGGTCAGTGAGACTTGTCTGTATCACATTCCAGAGAAGCCCTGGTTTGTGCCAGTCACTCTGGATCAGTCTATGTCCAAATGATGGACTCAAGGGAGTTCCTAAATTATGGCTGTGTTTGGGCAAGTCATGTCAGAAAAGCCCTGGACTGTGTCTATGCCAGCCATTCTAAAGAAACTCTTGGTTGTGCTTGTCATGGTCCACATTTCTGCTGAACCGTGAGGTTGTGTCTTGTCACATTCTCAAGGAAGTTTTGTCCCCGGGCTGTGTCAGACATCCCAGGTCTATCCCGAGCTGTGGGTGGGGCCAGTACTTGTAAAGATGCTCTGAGCTGAGCCGAGCAGCTTTGGGATGGGCCTGTGTCAGTCACTCTAGAGGATTCCAGGCTGAGTCTCGGGACTATTTTGGTCTCTGGTGTTTACTGTAAGCAAGTAACTCCCCAATGCTTCTTCTTTCTCAGGTGAAGTCATGGTTCACCTTCTGACAGGTGTGAGTTTTGAGGAGTTCCCAGGAGTGCAACAATTCATGAAGATTCTGCAATCCCATCATTGGAGGAAGGTCTACTGCAGCTCCAACTTTTCCTGCCCTTTCAAGACTAGAAAGCAAAGGGATAAAACTCAGTGGTCCCTCCTCCAAGGTTTCCACCTGAAAAAGATTAGAGGAGCATGCCAGTATTCTTTTTTTAACTTATTTTTTATTTTTCTAGTTTTGTTAAGATATAGTTAACATAACATTATAAGTGTACAAAGTAATGATTTGATACTTATATATGTACAAAATCTTTGTCACAATAGGGTTAGTTAACACCTTCATCATCTCACATAATTACCTTTTTAGTCCTGGAAACAATTAAGAGATAGACTTTGTTACCCATAGTCAACCATGCTATACATTAGATCCCAGAACTTACTCATCTTATAACTGAGTTTGTACATTTTAGCCAACATCTCCCCAGACACTGGCAATCATTACTCTACTCTGTTTCTAAAAGTTTGTGGTTTTTTTTCAGATTCCACATATAAGTGAGATCATTTGTCTTTATAGTATTTGTCTTTGTCTGCTTTCAAGGACCATGCTGTAACAAATGGAAGGATTTCTTTTTTCAATGGCTGATAAATATTCCTCTGTGTGTCTGTATGTATACATGTGTTTCTCAGTTTCTTTATCCATTCACCTGCAAATGGATTCTTAGGTTGTTTCCATGTCTTGGGAATTGTGAATAATGATACAATGAACATGGTAGTGAAGAGATATCTCTGCATTAGTGATTTCACTTCCTTCATGTCAGTATTCTTTTACATTTCCTCTCATTGAGCTGGTCCTCAGGGGTGTTTCTGACCTGGACTCAAAAGAAGTCTTCAGTCATGGGGAGAAGAACGCATCAATCATTATCTAAGCCAAGTGGAGAATATTAATGAAAACTTTAAGCATTTAGTTGGGAGTGTTGTTGGTTGGGGAAGCTATTTACTCCTGATTAAGCCAAGGAGAAGAAAATCTGACTAACAGTTTTGAAATCCTATCCCTTCTGGAGTAGGAATTGAAGTTGAGAGAGTAAAATGAAGTCCATGTTTGACACAAACTTCTCCCAGCTGACTAGGACTTCACACAAAAACTCTGATGCATACCTGAACATTTCTTACAGTTCTTCTGAAATGGATTTTTGATTGCACATTTCTTACTGAAAGCAGGGACCATATATGACTTATTCATTACTGATTGTTTAGTACCTAGCATGGTGCCTGCATGTATATCCCAGCAATTTCAAAGGGATCCTTTGTAAAAGTGGGAGATGAAGAAAAAGAACAATCACTGCTCTATACAATGATGTGTTATTCAGAGACTATTACGAAGAATAAAGATAGCTTGAAGATGGATTAAATATGAAAATATTGATTTCACAGTTACATGTTTGACTTTGTTTCTGATAATTAATAAATATCCTTGGGATATGAATTTGAATATTTCTGTGTTTAAATTATAGTAGTCCCCTCTTATCCATGGGGGACATGTACCAACACCTCCAGTGGATGCTGGAAACCATGGATAGTAACAAACAGTACATATACTAATGTATGTATATATATATACACACACATACATACACTTTATGGCTTCTATTTGGCACACCTAAATTGCAAGTATCACTACTCTTGTGCTTTGGGCCATTATTAAGTAAAATAATGGTTACCTGAAGATAAAAACTACTATACCATGACAGTCATTGACAGGGCTGTTAGAAAATAAGCTGGTGGGATTGTAAAATGGTAAAATCACTTTGAGAGGGAATCTGCCAATATATAGCAACATTACATATGTATTTACTCTTTACACAATAAATCTAATTTCTAAATTTCCATCTGTCAGATTTACTGGCAAAAATATAAAAAGGCATATTTCATAAAGTTATTCTTTACAGCATGATTTGTAATCATAAAAGACTCAAATAACTATGGTATATCTACAAAGCAGAGTATTATGAAGTTATAAAAAGAATGAGAAATATTTTTGTCATTAAAGAAGAGCTATGTTTGAATTAGTGTGTATCGATTTTAAGCTTTGATGAAAGCAGCATCATGATTAAAATTTATGATGCCACTTCAACAAGTCATATGAATAAATATTGAAGCTCAAGTCATTCTTCCTGGGAAAACTAGAGTGAGAAGGAAAATGATTATTTGGGTTACAAAGATGTGTGTATGGTGATTATTGTTCCACTTTCCTATATCCATACCACATACCAGTTGCGTTCAAAAGAACTAACAGTACCTAAAGGGCATGAGAACTGAAATAAGACAGTGAGGAAAATTAAGCATTGGGACAAATCATGGGGTTTTCTATCTGGTAAATAGAGTCATATTTTCCCAAAGGAACAGATAAGGACAACATAATTTTTTATTG
This sequence comes from Trachops cirrhosus, assembly GCA_028533065.1. NCBI lineage: Eukaryota > Metazoa > Chordata > Mammalia > Chiroptera > Phyllostomidae > Trachops > Trachops cirrhosus. Next base: position 37,299,265 of record CM052543.1, read on the forward strand.
GTTTTGCCCTCTTCAACAATGTGTGTCTCTAAGTTTAAGATTACAAGCAGTTTCATACTGTTCACAATATAGACACAGGAATGTGAATATCTGGTATTACTTGGCCACAGAAGTATTGAAGTACCAATGAGAAAAAGAATGTAAGTCTACAATGGGCAGGCATTTTCCAGGTGGTAGTGATAGGTCTAATGCACCTCTGTGCTGTTTTCTGTCTACTGAGCTCTCTAACAGTCATTTCAACAGTTGTATTTCATCCCAATGAAGATATGAAGAGAGGCAGAGAAGAATTCCAAATATAAAATGAATTGTTTCCCATTCAATAAACTTTAGTCTTATCTCTTAATGTCTATGAGATATAGCTTCTAAGACCTAGGGCCTTGTGGAAGGTCCTGCTGAGGGCATTCTTCACCTCATTATTTCTCAGGCTGTAGATGATGGGGTTCAACATGGGAGTCACAATAGTGTAGGATAATGATAGCAGTGTCTTGCTCTCAGGAGAATTATTGGACTTAGGCCGGAAGTAGGTGAGGCTTAAAGATACATAGAAAAGGGAGACAACAAGGAGGTGAGAGGAGCAGGTAGAAAAGGCTTTATGCTTCCCTTTAGCTGATGGAACCTTGAGGATAGTAGCAGCAATGCGAAAATATGAACACAGAATCAGTAAGCAGGGTATCATGACGATCAGAATGGTCCCAACAATTGCATAGATCTCAAATAGTGTTGTGTCCCCACAGACCAGCCTCAGCACAGGTGGGCTGTCACAGAAGAAGTGGTTCACCCTATTGGTGTCACAGAATGGAAAGCTGAAGAGCCATGTGGTCTGCACAGTAGCTACAGGAAAGCCGGGAAACCAGGAGGCAACAGCCAGTTTGGCACGTGTCCTTTGGTTCATGATGACTGGGTAGTGCAAGGGAGTGCAGATGGCTACAAAGCGGTCATATGCCATGGTGGCCAGGAGAAAGCACTCAGCAACCCCAAAAAAGAACAAGAAATACATCTGTGTGGCACACCCAGAGAAGGAAATTGTTGTGTCCCAGGCAAGCAGCGTCCCCAGCATTTTGGGCACAATGACGAGGTTGAAGCCAATCTCCAAGAAGGACAAGTTCCTGAGGAAGAAGTACATGGGACTGTGCAGCATGGGGTCAGCCAAGGTAACCAGAATGATGAGGCTGTTTCCTATCAGAGTGGCCAGGTAGATGATTAGAAATGTCAGGAAGAGTAACAACTGTATTTCAGTAGGTAGGAAAGAGAAACCCATGAGAATAAACTCAGTTACTCCTGTCCAGTTTCCTCCAACCATAATGATAAGAATGAACCTTCAGCTGGGGTCATGGAAAGAGATTCTTGATTAGGAAAGTCATGTTCCAGATTTGTCATTCAGATTCCTCCATAGTATCAGGAAAAGAAGCAAGGTCAGGTTCTCAGAAGAGGAAGGGCCTTTCATTGTCTAAGAATAAAGACACAAGGGAAAATGGCTAAAGCTTAAACTCTGAGATGGGCCTTGGTTCACTTTTGGGGTGAGTGAGTATTTCCCTATTTGCACATTGACATACACAGGAAGGTCATGCCAAATCAGAAGCATGAGTCCCTGAAGGGGACACTGAAGGGCATATTTTAGGAGGCAGTGATATTCCTGAAAACATCTAAACTTTGGAGAATAAAAACCAATATCCATGATTTCATTAAATGCATTCATGTGAATTTATCAAACTTTTATAAATATATTTATAATTATAATTCATAAAAATGCATCAAATAATTTCTCTGCTCTCCATTAATCTTTCTTGCCTGGCTAGAATTTGAGAGGTGAGGAGGGGCTAGCATGTATTGAGGACAGTTAACATATGCAAGTGACTTGTCCTCCTGTATGTGCTTTTAATAGGTGAGGAAACTGATTCCAGAGAAGTTTAGAAATAGCAATTAAAGTAGAAGATCTGAAATTCAAACCACATCTGTTGGATTCCAAAGTGCTCTGATTTCTACTGAGTCATCATTCATCAGACTGGTCTGCCTTGATCTGAAGACTAACTCATTGATGCTTAAGAGAATTAGAATTGGGATTTCTGTTAAATTACAGTGAAGACAGAGAAAAAAAGAACCAAGAGAATCAATGTCATTAACATGGAGATGCTCAGGAGGTGGACACAACCTAAGTATTCATTGACAGATGAATGGATAAAGAAATTGTCTTATAGATAACGAAATACTATTCAGCCACAAAAACAAGAAAATCCTGCCATTTGAAACATTATGCTAAGGGAAAATAAGTCAGACAGAGAAAGACAAACACTGTATAATCTCACTTATATGTGAAATCTAAACAAAACTAAAAATTCAAGGAAAAAGAGATCAGATTTGTGGTTACAAAAGGTGGGGACTAAAGGACAGAGGAACTGGAAGAAGGTGGTCAAAATGTATAAACTTTTGAGTTATAGGATAAATAAATACTAGGAATGTAACATACAACATGATGACTATAGTTTATACTGCTATATGATATATAAGAAAATTGTTAAGAGAATAGATACTAAGGGTTCTCATCACAAGGAGAAATTTTTTTCTTTCTTTTTATTGTCATCTATATGAGATAATAGATGTTAAGTAATCCTACTGTGGTGATCATTTCACAATATATGTAAGTCAAACTATTATGTTGTACACCTTAAATGCATATATTTATTATATATTTATTTATATATCATAAATGTATATATGATTATATATCATATATGTAACATATAGTATGTATTATCATATTTATATATCAGTTATATCTCGATGAAATTGGAAAAATGTTCAGAAAGTTCCTGAGAATCAACTGGATCACCATTTTGTATTATTTGTTTCTAACATGCAACTTTCAAGAGGCTCATCTTTTTTGTCATCTTGGTAATGTATAATATTGAATTCTAACGAAGAAATTATGAGATAAAGTTAGAAAATGATATCAGCTGAGAGGCTGGAATAAATGAAAAGGGAATTAGATATGGTTAGGAACTATTACAAGGAAATTAAAAGTTTAATAACAAATAAAAACATTATTAGAAACAGTAAAAATCAGAATTGACACAAAGTTGAAGAGAAACAAGTATGCAGTCAATGTTTTGGGTATGTTATATCAATAGACTTTTATCCTGTGCAAAAGAATTTGGATCTTATTTTATACATAGAGAGAGCCACATGAATACTTGAGGCAGGGGAGTGACATTCTCATATATGTCATATGGGAAGATCACTGTGACATTGTTGTGAGAATGGATGGAATCGGGTGGAACTATGGAGGGATCAAAGCTGAGTGCTTGGGATTAAGAAGACCAGGTGGTACGCTCATCCGTCAGTTCTGTTTTCATTTACAATCCATTTTCAAGCAGTAGAGAGGGTAAATAATGAAAAGAGGCTGCATATTAATCAGGTTGTGGTGAACAATTTAAATTTCAAGATTATATTTAAAACTCCAAAATATTCACACAGGAAAATAGAATCATTCTTACCAATTAATGATCAAACTGATCCAAGATTTCTTTGAAGCACTAAAAATTAAATTAAACATATCTAAAGCTTGAGCCCAACTTCAGAAAAATCAAATACAAGTTAAAAAAAAATAATAAAAGGATCAATGATGCAGCAAACAGAAAATCTCAATTAGAAACCCTCCCACTGTCAGTATAAGACAAGTCAGTTCTGTGTATTTCAGAATAAGTAAACAGAGTAAGGCAAGGGAGAATTGAGACCTAACAGTTTAGATTAATGAATATAAGACACAAGAATAGTTGTTCCCCTTTTTGGAAAAAGAAAAGAAAAGAAAAAAAGAAAAGAAAGAAAAGAAAAGAAAGGAAAGGAAAACAAAAGAAAAGAAAAGAAAAAGAGCCTGGAAGAAACTATAGAGACATTGAATTGTTTTCAATATGTACTCTTGGGAAAGCCCTATCTGATACTGAATGAGTAGTCATAAAACTGACAGTCTTAGGTCCAGAAAGGCCACCTGATGTGGTGGGGGATCATGATTATTGAATTAAAATGCTGTGAAACATACTGTTAGAAACATAAGAAAAAAATGAATTAGTAAGTTAGAATAGAAGTTTGAGAAACTATACCTGAATTACTGAGAAAAATTGTGAAAAGATAAAAATAATGAGGAATAGTGAAGTGAAGTAAAAATAATGAGAATAGTGAAGTACAATACAGGAAATAAAATCAATTTAATAGGAATTCTAGAATGATATAACAAGGGAGAGGAAAGAAGGACAATATTTAGAGAAGTACCAAGGGAAGAATAAACATCTCTGAGCTAAAGAAAGACATGACTTTTTAAATGTACATTTAAAGGACAGAGATTGACAAAGTGGGTCGAAAACATGACTCAAATTTATTTTGTTTTTAAGAAACTTATAGAAACATAATTACATAGTTTGAAAAAATTTTAAAAAGACATTATCATGCAAATATTAATTTTAAAATGCTAATTCAATTATTTATATTTTGTAATCATGACAATAACTTTTTTTTCAGAATTAAAAATATAACACATGTAAAAATCCCCATGGATTAATTTTACTTGTGAGTATAGATGCAAAAAGTCCAAATAAAATTTAATTCTAGGCTTCCAGTTAAGATAGCAGCATAGGTAAATGCAGTACTTGCATCCTCCCACAACCTTGTCAAAATTACAACTAAACTACAGAACCACCTGAGATCTAGCTGAACAGAAGTCCTATAGCTAAGGTTATAAAGAAGAAGCTACATTGAGACTGGTAGGAGGGGTGAAGATGGAGAATGGGCTAGTCCTACACCCACACATGGTGGATAAAAATTGGGAGAAATATTTTGGCTGCAGAGGTGCCTCAAGAGGAGTATAGGGTGTCAGCCCCACACCAGGCCCCCCAGCCCAGGAAGAGAAGTCCCCATAACTTCTGGCTATGAAAACCCATGGGGATTGTGGCTGAGTGAGACAGAGTGCTTCTGGGTCCTAGGCATTCCTCTTAAAGAACCTGCACACAGACCTATGGATTCACTATCTCGCAGCTCCAATGCTGGGACAACAGCTTAAAAGGAACCAGAGGCATATGGGGAGGAACTGAATTGTCTGGCAGCAGGGAAAGAGCTGGAGGGCAGCTTTCTCCCAGAGAGAAGTTTAGGCAGAGGCCATTGTTCCTTTTCTAAGTTATCCACCAACAGAGTGGACAGGCTGGCACCATATAGGAGTCTCCTTTAACCTGGTTCTTCCTGCTCTGGTGATTCCCTAAGACCCTGTTTCACCCAACTTGGGCACTTGCCCAAGGCATTTCCACTGGCATTTCCATATGAATAGCCTGTAAGCCTGTTTTGGCTCATGCTTCAAACTTTCCTAAAATTTCTCAAAAAAGTGTGTGCCCTAAGTTTCACTAAGTGGCTGCATGCCCAACACTAGTAGCAGCTGGCCTTATTCAAATCTTGGCCTCTCTGGGGCACCTCCAATGCCAGAACAAGTAGCAGCCATCTGCAGATTAATTTATAGTTTAGGCCGGGTGACTCTGGGAAGAACAAAGGAGGCCACTGACCTTGGCCTATACCTCCCAGGAGGCCTGAGAGCCACCACACCTGGTGTACAGCTTCAGAGTTCATCAAAACACTACCCAACCATGTCCACAAGTGACACACATAAGGGGTAGCCTCAGCAGGCACTAAAATAAGTCCTACACAGCTGGTCCTTCATGGTGGTCACAGTCAGTCCTTATAGCCGATTGACCAAGGGGTAAATTCCTCCCACTGATGTGCCAACATCAATCAAGGGTCAACTACAACAAGAGGGCGTACACAGCCCACATGAGGGGGATATGTACCTGGAGTGCCCACCTTAGGCAAATGGGAACCTGTGCCACTGGATTATACAGGGCACTTACTACATTAGGCCACTCTATCAAGCCTGAGAGATATAGCAGCTCTACCTAATACACAGAAACAAACACAAGAAGGCTGCCAAAATGAAGAGACAAAGAAATATGGCCCAAATGAACATATAGAACAAAACTCTAGAAAAAGGATGAAACAAAATGGAGAGAAGCAATTTACTAAATACAGAGTTCAAAACACTAGTTATAAGGATGCTCAATAAACTTAGGGGATTTGTAGATAAACTTAGTGAAAACTTCAAAAACATGAAAAAGAACATGAAAACCATTTTAAAAACCATAAAAAATAACCAGTCAGAAATTAAGGATAAAACCAGTCAGAAATGAAGGATACACTGACTGAAATGAAGAATAACTTACAGGGAATCAACAGTAAAGTAGATGAAGCAGAGAATCAAATCAGCAATTTGGAATATAAGGAAGCAAAAAACACCCAATCAGAACAGCAAAAAGAAAAAGAATGATAAAAATGAAGATAATAGAAGGATCCTCTAGGACAACTTTAAGAATGCCAATATTCACATCATGGGGGTACCAGAGGGAGAAGAGAAAGAGCAATAAATTGAAAACATATTTGAAAAAATAATGACAGGAAACTTCCCTAATCTGGTGAAGAAAATGGACATACAAGTCCAGAAAGAGCAGAGGTACAAAACAAGGTGAACCCAAAGAGGCCCACACTAAGACAACATCATAATTAAAGTGCGAATTTAAAGACAAAGAGAGAATCATAAATGCAGCAAGAGAAAATCAGTTAGTTATCTACAAGGCAGCTCCCATAAGGCTATTAGTTGATTTCTCAACAGAAGCTTGGCAGGCCAGAAAGGATTGGCAAGAAATATCAAAGTGATGAAAAGCAAAGACTTACAACCAAGATTACTCTACCCAGCAAAGCTATTATTTAAAATCAAAGGACATATAAAGAGCTTCCCAGACAAGAAAAAGCTAAAGGAGTTCATCATCATCAAACCAGTATTACATGAAATGTTAAAGGGTCTTCTTCAAAAAGAAGAAAAGAAGATAATATATATGAATAGTAAAATGGCAATACATATATATCAACAAATAAATCTGAAATATAAAATCAGTGAACAAGTAGAACAGAAACAGACTCATAGATACAGAGAACATTTTGACAGTTGCCAGATGGGAGGAGGACTGAGGGGCGGGGGTAAAAAGGTGAACAGATTAAGAAATACAAATAGAGACAATATTTATGAGACATTAAGAGAGTCTTAGAGATTATCCTGAATTTATCTTTTAATTTCTATTTAAGACTTTTCATGCTCATATTTATTTAACTTTTACATTCACATCAATGAATTTTTGATGAATTATGCTTTGGAATATAGGCTGACAAAGACCTTCAAAAAGCTAAAGTGAATATCAACCTATATTTACTTCAAATTAAACTAGAGCTTCATGTTTACATTTAAATCATATTATATATTTTTGTTGTATTATTTAAGGTGAGAATGTAGCATTTATTTTTTCCCTCAAGTTGCCCCAGAGCTGTTTATTGAATTCCTGTTACATATGTACTGGTCTATAAGAGAGAAGGAACTCTTACCTTTTGCAACAGCATGGATAGACCTGGAGATTATTATGGTAAGTGAAATAAGCTAGACAATGAAAGACAAATACCATATGATCTCATTTGTATGCAGAGTCAAATGAACAAAATACACTGATGAACAAAATAGAAACAGAGGCATGGATACATGGAACAGACTGACAGCTGTCAGAGGTGGGGGTAGTGGAGGACTGGATGAAAGAAGGTGAAGAAATCAGCCAAAGAACATACATGCATAACTCATAGACACAGACAACAGTGTGGTGATGGACAGAGGGAAGGGGTGGGGGAGGGCAGGGGGAGGTGAGCAAAGTAGGAGAAAATGGGGACATTTTTAATAATGTAAACAATAAAAATAAAGTTTTAAAAAAACTGTTACAGATTACCCAAGAGAAAATGATATAAATCTATAATCATTCAATACACATCATCAGAAATCAAATGTCAAATGAAGAAAAAAAGTTCAAACTTATAAGAGATCAAACAAAATTTTAAAAAGGAGGTTAATTTTTCTTTAAAAATTTTAAATATGGTAGTATTTATTTTGGGTAAAAGTGAGAGAATATCAACAATCAGTGTAGTTCCAAACAATAAGTGGATTTCACAGTATGTATCAAGAGAATCTTTGAACTAGTAATTCCGTATATTCAATTTCAGATTATATGCAGATTTTATCTGTCAGAATGCTGCTCTCAGCTTTATTTATAATAGAGTAATTGAAAGAAATAAACAATGAAGTACAATAGAAATATAAAAATAGCAGACTGGTGAAATAAATTGTGCTATATCTATACTATGAAATGCTATAAAGTAATTTAAAAGTATAAAAATATCAAATGGCATGCAAAATATTTAATAAGTTCTGCTAAGTTGACAAAGGCTACAAAATAGTATATTTAATGTAAGACATTTATTTTAAAATGAAAATTTATATATGTATTATACACACACACACACACACACACACACACACACACACACATATAGAAAGGCTTCAGTTGTATTTCTTTGTTAATATCTTAGCGGTGCAGTTCCAAGCATTTTAAATATCTTCTTTGCATTTTATATTTTTTACATTGTTCACAGTGAAAATGTATTGCTTTTTATTTGAAGAACATTATTTCATATTATTAAGAATAAAATATTTACAATGTAAAACAACCCATAAACAAAATGGAAAAGTAAATGACAAAATGGGGAAGACATTTACAATAATGGCAACAAAAAGTATTTGCCTACCTAATATAAAATGAACCATATAAATGATTTCTGTAAAGACATGATCCCCAAAAGAAAAATAGAAGACACAAAATTACTTCATCAAAAGGTGCAATGGTCAGTAGGGATACAAAAATTACTCTATTTTGCTAGTAATAAAATAAAAAATTGTCAATATTGAAATTCAATTTATCAAATTTGAAATGTTGAATAATATTCAGTGCTAGTAATGGGTGGTATTTTAAGCAATATCTTATTTTGTTTACAGTTGTGCAAATTAATATAATTTCTCTGAAAATCACTTTGGTACAACTGTGTGAGGATCCTTTAATGTTCACACATTTTGATACAAGAAGCCTTTCTGGTAGAAGATGTGGAGGGAATGATTTTATGTGTGACTTTGTTCAGTGCTGACCATTAGAGTCACAATTTGAACTAACTGAACATAACTGAACTAACAAGGAAAATAGAAACAGACTCATAGACAGAAGGCAGATTGACGGCTATGGTGGGGGGGGTAAGGGGGTGGAGGGATGTAGCAAAAAGGAAAAAGGACTCATGGACACAGACAATTGTGTAGTGACTGCAGTAGGGGAGAGGGGAGTATAAAGGGCTTAAATGATAATGCAAAAAATACAATAAAACTTAAAAATAAATAGAAAGCAACAAAAATTGCCCTCAGTTGAGGATAAAAATAAATACATAAGCAAAAAAAGGAAAAGATCATCAATGGATAAATAAGTGAATAATTCAAATATGAAGAATGCAGAACACCTCATAGACACAGAGAACAGTATGGTGATTAGCAGAGGGAAAGGGCGGTGGGGGAGGTAGAAGAGGGTAAAGGGTGAATAAATGGTGAGGAAGGGAGACTTGACTTTGAGTGGTAAACAATACAATATACAGATGCTATATTTTAGAATTGTACACTTGAGACTTATCTAATTTTATTAACCAATGTCATCCCAATAAATTCAATAAATGTAAAAATAAATAAAAAGGATGCATTTAAGGAAACATGCAATCATTTAAATAATTTTTGAAGAATATTTAATGCTGTAGTGTAATCATTGCCATATATTACCATATAAATTTCCAATTTTATAAATGTGTGCTTGTGTAAAAAGGTTGAAAGGATATATGCAAAATTTAAAAGTGATCTACTTCAGGAGCTAAAAGGAGGGGAATTTATTTTCCAATTTTTCCTGGATTTCCAACTTTTCTACAGTGAGCTCTATTTGTTATATATCATAATAAATACATTAAAATGAAAATGATGATTATGGTGATGATAAACTGGCAATATTTACTGAGTTTATATTTATGCCTTGTTCTTTACATTCATTCTCATTTTCTTCTCACAACTCTATGACTTAAATGCCATCATTATCCTTCCTGTATGAGAGATGAGTAAATTAAAATTTAAGGCAGCTATATAACTTTGTAGTTAAGAAACTTTGTAGTTATATAAGAGAGTAAATGATATAGATTGCACTTAAAACCATAATCAGAAAAATAATTTTTGAAAACTATAAGGTTTTTAACAAGGCATATGAAATGAACATAACCTACATGCTAAGGGTCATCTTTGGTCTCCCACAGCCATCTCTCCTTCCTCTGCTGCAGTGTCGAGTGCCTTACCATTTAATGAACTCAGTCCTTTCATGTCTCTATGCCTTTGCATGTGACATTGTCTCTACTTACACCCTCTCTTCCACCTGGCTGACTTCTTTTTTCTGACCCTCAAAACTCAGGTGTGTCTCCCATGTGATGTTCCAGAGATTAGTCACCTTCTCGTTTCTTATTCTTAAAAACCATTTTCGTTAATCTGATATTATAATTACTTATTTATATCTCAATCTGTCAGCTCCTTCAGAGCATGAACTATCTTAGTCATCTTCATAGGAGAAAGCCCAGTGTCCAACACTGTTAATATGTGTTTGGGGATGACTGATTGGATGAATGAATACATGAATATGACAAAGTTCATTCTTCCTAGTGCTTCCATTCATCATTAAAGTTCTTAATTTTCTCAATGACTGCTCTTCCTTTAGTCAGAATTACACTTTCATTAGATGCTCCATGTCAGGACAAGTTGTAGTTTTTGGTGCTGGTAGAGCAGGATTGAGAATGAGGAGGGAGGAGAAATGAAACAGTCTAGGGGATTTCCCACAGAACCTCTGGAAACTAATGGGGAGGAGAAGATAGTATCCTGGCTTGCAAGTGGAAGACATCACAGAACCTGGTGGCTTGCAGCTGCTGCATAGGCCCCTTACCAGTTCTTCCACACCTTTCACAGAAACATCCCTCTGCTAATTATTTGACTGACTGTCCCAGGGGTAGGAACCCACTCTTTTATGTTTCTATACCCATAGAATTGTCCTAAAGAAATAGTGTACTTTGATGTCCTCTGCCTCATGAATGTTGCACTGAGGCAAATCTTCCCTAAGTTACTTAGAGGAAAGTCAAAAAATGGGGGAAGTTTATATCCTATTGAGGCTGCAGGGCCTAAGCTTCCTGATCCCAGAAAACTTTAGAGAACAACTGGAAAATAACTTTGGTAATCTCAATCTTCTTTTGGTCTCAAATCTTACTTATGTTATGACACAGAAAGGGGAAAATGAGGGCTAGGGAAGAGAGAAACAGAGATCTTTCCAGTGTGGACATTGGAATAGAATTAGGTGTCCCACCAAACCCTGCACAAAGTTTCTTCAGTCTAGCAACTGAAGCTAGAGAGGGACCCTTGGCAGAACTGGGTCATGGTAGGGAGCCTTACCCATACCCAACAGGCAGATCTTTATTCGGCTCTGCCTGACCAGTGTTTCATGCATGTCCTTGAGTATTTGAAGAGCTCCAGCTCTGTTGTCAGAAGAATCAGAAGAGGAACCAAGGAAGTCTTCCTAACTGTTCTGGATAGACTGAAAGGCTAGACTTGAAACCAAGTCACTGCTGCCTTCTCTCAGGTATGAGTAGGCTACATAGATTGGCCATACTTCCAGTCCTGACTAATTAGGAGAATTATTTCCAGCAGTGCTTCTTTTATCCTGGGGCCAGTTGAAGAGCTGGCACTTGTATTTTCCCCCAGGTATTACTGGGCTCACCTTAGCTCCTCTTCCTTCTCTTCCTCGTGGGGACCTGACCTTTCTTGAATCTATTGTCTTTTGATACCATAATAAATTTAGGATGTCAACAGGATGAAGTTCAAAAAAAGAGAACTACATTCAGTGCTAGAGGAAGGAACATTGTGTAGAATAAAGCACTGAAGTTGAAGTCAGAGTAATGTAAATTTAATCCCAGCACTGGATCTCTCTGGTTTGTGATGCTTAGCAATTTTAAAGTTTATTTAAAAAATCAAGGTGAAGAACATTACATACTCATCATACAACATAAGCTGCATCTATTTTATAAGAAGAAAATTTCAAATATATACACAAAATGTATTATTAAAACATTTCTGGAAGGATATATAAGAAATTGATAAGTTGCTTCAGGGCAAGGAAATGGGGTACAGAGGTCAGTCCTGAGAAGGAAATCTACTTTTGATTGTATATAATTTTATACTGATTCAATTTTTTGACTTAAATTCTTTTTATTTATTTATTTTTTAATATATTTTATTGATTATGCTGTTACAGTTGTCCTATTATCCCCCCTTCATTCACCTCCACCCTGAACACCCTCTCCCACCTACATTCCTCCCCTTTAGCTCATGTCCATGTGTCATAAGTTCTTTAGACTCTACATTTCCCCTACTATTCTTGCCCTCCCCCTATTTTCTATCTACCATCTATGCTACTTATTCTTTGTACCTTCCCCCCTCTCTCCTCAGACTTAAAATCTTTTTAATTTTGAAATTATTTTAGATTTACACTATAAAAGAGTAGCAAAAGATATTAAGAATTCAATTGAACAATCTATTCAAGTTCCCTTAATATCACCATCTTACATAAATATCGTTCATTTTTCAGAACTAAAAAATTAACATTGATACAACACTATTAACTAAACTATAGTCCTTATTTTAACTTGACTGACTTTCCCACACATTTGTTTTTTGTACCAGTATTCAATCCAAGATATTATATTGCATTTAGTTGTTATATAACCTTACTTTTCTCCAATCTGTCATGTTTTCAGTGTTCCCTTATTCTAAGTGGCACTTGTAAAGAATAATTGGTCAGGTATCTTGTAGATTGTTTCTCAGTAAAGTTTTGTATTTTTTTTATGATTAGATATTTTTTCAGGTGGGGGAATAATACCATTGGGGTGAAGTGTCCTCATTACTAGGGTGTGCCTGATATTAATATGACATCGCTATTCCCTTTACCTACTGCATTCCTTAGGAACAAGTTACTAAGCCCAACCCATATGACAGAAATGGAAGTTAATTTCTGCCTCCTGCAGGAAGGAGTAGAGCCTAGTTGAATTTTTATCATGTGCAAGTATTTGGCTTTTTAACCAAAAAGAGATTTTAAACAAAATAAATCTTCTGGTTTTCTCCACTGATTCCTAACCTCATGACCTGGAGAAAATTATTCCATGTCTCAGTTTCTCCTGTTAAAATGCCCAATACCTGTTGTGAGAAGGAAATGAGATATAAAGTGTAGAAAACATTCCAAGCCCTAGCAAATGTCATATATGATCAGGTTCTATCAAGGTACAATTTGACCTGGGACTTGAAGGTTGCCATCGAGGAGGAGAAGGGGCATTCCAGTTGATTATAGGATGACTGACATCACTACTGTTACTGCCACCGACACCATTTCTACAATGACTGACTTAGAATATTTGTATATACTAACCCTTTTGGTTTGTACATTATTCATCTGTGTTTTTACCTACTTAACTACTACATACTCTTCTGATACCACTTTAAGTGTCACTTCCTCAGTGAGGTCTTTTCTGATCTAAATGCAAATTAAGACTTCTCTTATTATTCTATCTCAGAGTACTTCATTCTTTTCCTTCATAGTGAATTATATATTTATTTGTGCAGTGCTTTATTTAATATCTTTCCTCTCCTTTGAACTGTAATGTCCCTAAGGTCAGGGACTCATTTTTCTCATCCTTGTAAGTCTAGTACTTAGTAGTAAGTGTAAAGGGGGATTGGGGTGTGAGTATGGAAGCAATAACAGTGAGGAAGCTTTCATAATAATAATTTAGAAATAAGGGCTAGGGCAGTGTCATATACTGGTGTCTAATGGCAGTGGTAATGAGAATGGGAATTGAGACAAAGTTAGAGTAAGAATTTTGTGAAGGAAGAATGAACAGGATTAGGAGATTGGTTGAACACTTCTGTGATAGCATTTAACAAAGTGTAGAGTTATAACCCAACATAGAACTTTACATGGTACTTTTTGTTCTACATGGAACTGTTTGTGTCTTTGTCTCACTCACAGAAATAGACTTCTTCTTCTGGGCAGTGCCTTCTTTGTTGTTCAAGATTCAGTATGCAAATATTCACTGATTTAATAAAAGAATATGTCAATGAGTAGTGGGGTCAAAAAGTGGAATAAGTAACAATAAATTTTTTTCCTGAGGTTTGAAATTGGGAGAATAAATTATGAACATGGTACTAGACATATGTCTTGACATCTAAGCAGAAATGTCTTGGTGGCACTTGGAAATATAAAACACTTTTCAGTGAGAGGTCAGGACTAGGAAAACAATTTGGGGACTATGTATTCATTTATTGAGCACTTATTTTCAATGCCAATACCAGGCATTGGACTAGGCCTCAGAAATCTAAACATTAATGATAAACTCTCCTTACTGTGTCCTGTATAATTGTATAAAAATACAATTATATGTCCTCCTTGGAGAAGTGTCTGTTCAGGTCCTTTGTCCATTTTTTCATTGGATTGTTTGTCTTCCTGGTATGGAGTCATGTGACTTCTTTATACATTTTGGAGATCAAACCCTTGTCCAAGGTATCATTGGCAAATATATTTTCCTATACAGTTGGTTCTCTTTTAATTTTGCTGATGTTTTCTTTAGGCATACAGAAGCTTTTTAATCTGATGTAATCCCATTTGTTTATTCCTTCCTTTACATACCTTGCTCTAGGGGATATAGTGGTGAAAATATTGCTGTGTGGGATACCTGAAGTTTTATTGCCTGTGTTCTCCTCCAGGACTTCTCAAAGGAGGATATACAGAGGGCCCAGAGACAAATGAAAGGATGCTCAGCATCACTAGCCATCAGAGAGACGCAAGTTAAAATCACAATGAGATGCCACTTCACACCAGTCAGAACGGCCATCATAAACAAATCAACAAACAACAGGTGCTGATGATATTGTAGAGAAAAGGGAACCCTGCTGCACTGTTGGTGGGAATGCAGACTGGTGTGCAGTTGCTGTGTAAAACAGTATGGAATTTCCTAAAAAAACAAGAAATGGAATTGCCTTTTGACCTCACAATTCCACTGCTGGGATTATACCCCAAGAATCCTGAAACGTCAGTTCAAAAGAACCTATGCAACCCAATGTTCACAGCAGCATGGAAAACAGCCTAAGTGCCCATTGGTAAATCAGTGGATCAAAAAACTGTGGTACATTTACATAATGGAATACTACACAGCAGAAATAAAGATGGAACTTCTACCTTTTGGGACAGCATGGATGGAACTAAAGAGTATTATGCTAAGTGAAATAAGCCAGGCAGTGAAAGACAAATACCATGTGATCTCACCTATAAGTGGAACCTAATCAACAAAACAAATAAGTGAGCAAAATAGAACCAGAGACATGGAAACAAAGAACAAACTGACAATAATCAGAGGGGAAGAGGGATGGGGATAATGGGGGAAAGACAGGGAAGGGTCAAGGAACATGTATGAGGGACACGTAGACAAAGACAATGGGGGGAGGATTGAATGGAGGAGGTGGAGGGTGAGTAGGGTAGGGGAGAGTAATGGGGAAAAACTGGGGACCGCTCTAATTGAACAACAACAAAAAACTTATTAAATACAATTACAATATCCATAATGCTTAACAGTGATACACGCATGATACCATGGGTGTAAGGAGAGCGAACTTGGAACTAGAAGAATCAGGGAGATATTAATAGAAGAAAAATATTAGAGTTTAATATTAAATTATATGTCAAAGTTAAGTTGGTGTGGGGAGTGTGGTACAAGAGGCAGAAACTGTAGACAGAGGAAATGAGTAAAGATATAAATATTTAATAATGTCTACTTTTTGTTGAAGACTTATTTTCTATGTTCTCTTATTTAGAAAATAAAATTAACTTTATTAGTTCTTTTCAATTATCCCAGAGTTACTTATATATTTATATATATATCACAATGTGATATAGATCCTCTATTTTTATATATTGCTATCAAAGTGCTTTTTCTCCTATGATCCTCCTGAAACCTCTTGGTCTTCCAAGAACCTACATCCAAAATTACTCTACCCAGCAAAGCTATCATTTAGAATGGAAGGACAGGTAAAGTGCTTCCCCAGTAAGGTCAAGTTAAAGGCATTCATCATCACCAAGCCCTTATTATATGAAATGTTAAAGGGACTTATCTAAGAAAAAGAAGATAATCAAGAATATGAACAGTAAAATGACAACAAATTCACAACTATCAACAACTGAACCAAAGAAACAAAAACAAAAACAAACTAAGCAAACAACTGGAACAGGAACAGAATCATAGAAATGGAGATCACATGGAGGGTTATCAGTGGGGAGGGGGAACAGGGAGAATGGAGGAAAGGGTACAGGGAATAAGAAGCATAAATGAAAGGTACAAAAGAGATGGGAGGTTAAGAATAGTATAGCAAATGGAGATAAACTAAGGTGGGGGGAATGCTAGTGTGAGGGGGGTGCATGATGGAAGGGTATAAAGGGGAGAAAAAATGGGGCAACTGTAATAGCATAATCAATAAAATATACTTAAAAAATAAAATAAAAGGACATGATATTTTGGGGTCAGATAGATCTGAATTCAGATGTAAGCTTTGACACTGATTACTCCTTTGTCCTGTTCTATAATCCTGATAATACCTGTGATGAGTAAATAATACTTTACTTACAAATAGATAACTATAATTGACAGTAAATACCTGTGCACATGTTACTGTATTTTACTGTGTTAATGCTCACTTTTTTGCTCAAATTTCTGAGGGAAAAATAAGCATGTACATTATACATGGGTATAATGATTACATAACATGGGTATAATAATGGGTATAAGTAATCCTGTGTATAATCACAAAATGTGGTTATGCATTATACATAGAAGTGCATTATACATGGAAAAATATGGTAATTTTTTTCTTTACCTCACTTTCTGGGGAAAGGAGAGAACTTAATAATTTCCTATGTTATAATTACTAGCAAGCTAATGGAGGATTCTGCATAAGTGATATCCTGCTTTAAATTGAAAAAAATACTAAATAATAGAAAGAATCATGAAGTCATCAACTCATGAAACAGGTATAACCATCTCATTCACAAATGAGGAAACTGAGGGGTAGAAATTTAGAGTAATTTGAATAAACTTGTGTAGCTAATAAATAGCAGATACAGCATTTGAACCCAGCTTTTTCACACTCCAAATTTTTGAGGGTAATATAAAGGACAATAATTAGAGAAACTGGGAATGCATGGTATAGGGGGAAAAATAGTTCCTATGACAACAGTTGAATATTTATATATGGTTGGGGTTTGGGTAAGAACTGAAACTGGAAAGGTAAGCTAGAGCTATAAGGAGGCTTGTATGACACGCTAAAAATAATAGTTTTATTCTGAAGATGAGGGTCATTGTAAGGATTTTCAGCATGGCAGTGATAGATTATCAAATGTGTATTTAGAAAGAGCTCTGGAGAAGCTAAGGAGGTTGTACTGCAATGAGGAGTATGTGAAAGTCTACACTGTGATTGAAGGCTGGGAGGCCAATTAGGAGACTAGCAATAATCTTGGAGGAGTATAAATCAATACCCACATCACCATAGGGGTGATTTGTTGAAACCCTTACAACAGATGGGATCTTTAAGAGATTGTACATCAGGAGGAGAGAAGAGTGCTAACCATTGAACACCGCCCCCCCAGGACAAGTATAGTTTAAAAGGGTTTAAAAAACTAATACAAAAAAAAAATCTGCATTTGGACATGCAGGGGGAACAAGGGAATTCATTGTTATGAAAGGCAAGATGACACAAAGCTTCAAGAGCTTCAAGAGCTCAACATTCCATTTACACAAGCATTGAAGAAAGCTTGAAGAACATTTGATTTCCTCAAGAATCTCTCTAGACCAGGAGTTGATCCAAGTCTGAGATTGTTTGACTGTTGTAATTCCTCCTATCAATGGCCCTAGTTCCTCCAGATCTCCATCTGCAGAATCACAGTGTCTGAGATCTGAATGGGACCCTGGAGACCTCAGAGAAAAAGCCTAGGGGTCTCTGCTTAAGAGAGTTAGTTCTTCCCACCTTTGATGCAGCTATTATATATACATAGGTTAAGCTCTGTTCTCACTGGCTTCAATCCTCACTTTCCTCCACCCCTGGGGTTGCAGACTAACCATCTTATTAATGAGCAGTCACAGACTGTGACCTCATTAAAAAGTTGTTAATGAGGCATACTGCTGTTCAGGGAGCACAGCTGACTGAGGCTCCCAGTGGCCTACCCTGAGGCCTGGAGGGAGAGCTTAGGTGAATAGACAGAACCAGATCTGGGGCAAGGACTAATGAACTCAGGCTGCAGAGCCATACCTCTGAATGAACTCATCTTGGCAATCAGGCCAGCTTTGAAGCTCAAGTCCCTGCTGGCCTGCAGGCTTACAGGAGTGGGTGTAGTCCATAGCACCAGCAATTTTCCTCTAAGCTCTCAGCTTATTTAATGCCTGCTATGCCAACCCCTTTTGTTAGAGGACTTCAAATTCTGAGATTAAGATGTAATTTTGTATTGCACTGAGTTTGTGGCTCATGAACAATTGTATGAACCTTTTGACTGGTCTCTATTATACAGGCTTTGTCCCTTTGCCCCCCATTCTTCACACACATGGCTGAGTGTTACTGCCTGTTGAGGGGAGCAGAGTTTGTCACCCCAAAATATACCTTTTGGGATATTGATTATTTTAAGATGGTTATTTTTAAGAAACAAAAGACTCAGAACCTTTGATGTTCCCCCAAACTGCCTAAAAGAATTTATATAGGAGACCTCCAGGAAGGGAGCTATTATCATAAAAAAACTATGGCTTAATATGAACTAAGTGATAGAGAGGAAGGAACCTAGCAAGGCCCACTTGATCAAATCCTGTCTGTATCCATTTGTTAAAGATGGCCAGCAAACATTTACTCAGCAAACATTTGTTTTTCTATCTCCATGTGAATTGCCTTTATGCTCTTTGAAGTTCCAAACCACACCCCCTTTTCCTCAGCTCAAGACGGAATATAAACTTTACCTGCCCTACCTGTCTTAGGGTCTCAGATTCTTATGGAACCTCTGCATGTACATACGTAAAAAAAATTGGTCATTCCCCCCCGTTAATCTGTCTCATGTTAATTTATTAGTCCAGTCAGAAGGTAGAAGAAAAATTAATATTCTTCTTATAACCTTTTAATAGAAATAGTTCACACGTAAAGATTCAAGTCCTTAGCCTAGAAGGCCTTGACTATTTGATCCCCCCTTATCTTTCTGTTCTTGTCTCCTCTGGACTTCTCTCTCACGTTACCACTTTTAGCATTATTACCATTACTATCATCATCATCATTATTAACATTTCTATAGTGCTTCTTATATATATGGTAGTGTCTTACATATATTAATTCATTTAAACCTCACATCAACACAGTGGAATAGGTGCTGTGACTACCTCCATTTTATAGATAACACTGAATCAAGATGTAGTAAAACTTTTTCCAATATCTTAGAGCTACTCAGAAAGATGGATCCAGAGTTACAGCATAGGTATTTTTAGCTTCAGAGTTTATGCTATTAGAAATTATGGAGAGTAAAGCTTCTGCACTTTTTGCATTTACTACTTATTTGTCTTGGGATATCTATCTCACGTCCAATCTCTTAAATTTTGGCTCCTATTCCTTCTTACACTTATATGTATGTGTTCATATAAGTGCTTTGCTACTACTTCCAATCATTATACATATATCATCACCTATGGCCTTAAAGTTTTTCTGTCACATATATCTCCCAACTTGATTGAGAGTTCTTGTACATCACAGATTGAGTTGGGTTCAGTAAATACTTTTATGGTTTTACTGAATCTTTCAGTCTTCATTATGTTAGCTTAAACATACAAAATACTGTATTCTCTTTGAGAACTAGAAACTCAATTCTGGACCTCTCTCTTGCTGCCATGCTTCTACTGCCATACATGTTCATTCTCCTTATTTTCCCATCTCAATTAAAGAAACCTCTATCGAAATGGTTGCTTATGTCGGAAATATGATTGTAGTCTTTGACACTTTCCCAAAACTAAACAATCAGCTCTCATCTGGTCTACTACCATTCTTATACTACTTTTTTCTCTTTATGCTTTTGCCATCTATAGTACATAATCTATGCAGTAGACATAGTAATCTTTTCATTAAATACCCTTTGTTCAAACTGCTTCAATGGTTGTCCATCACATTTAGATTAATATCTAAAATCTATAACATGGTGAAAAAGAAATTCTGAATGGTCTCCCTCTTCTTACCTATGTAATTTTTACCTCTCTTGTCCTTATTCACAACATTTTAATCAAACAATTTTTTTTCTGGTTTTGGTATCAGGGTAATACTGACCTCACAGAGAGGTGGGAATTGGTCCTTCCTCTTCAGTTTTTTGGAAGAGTTTTTGAAAGAAAATATGATAGAATTGAGCAGTGAGGCCATTTAGTCAAGGGCTTTTGTCTGTGGGAAGGTTTTTGACTATTCCAATTTTTTACTTGTTATAGTCTATTGATATTTTCTATTTCTTTTTAGACAGTTTTAGCCACAATTTTTTCCACCTGCATTATCTAGTTTGTTGGCATGCAGTTATTCATAGCCTCCCTTAGAATCAATCCTTTTTGTTTTGGTAAGATTGGTTGTTATGACAACTCCTTCATTCTTGATTTCAGTATTTGAGTCTTTTATCTTTTTTCTTGATCAGTCTGGCTAAATGTTTGTAAATTGTGTGGATGTTTTCCAAGAACTAACCTCTGATTACATTGGTTTTCTCTTTTATTAGTCTATACTTATTTTTTTCTATAAAGTTTTAATTATTTTATAAAATTATTTTTCCTTCTTTCTGTTCACTGTATTTATTTTTCTCTTGTATTTCTAATTTCTCAGGTGAAATATTAGGATATTTGCTTGAGATCTTTTTTTCTTACCTGTACAGTCAATTTTTACTTCTCTTGTCTTTGTTCTCATTCCAAGCAAATAGATCTTTGTCTGGTTTTGATATTGGGGCAATACTGACCTCACAGAATGAGTTGGGAAGTATTCTTTATATTTTTTGGGAAGGTTTTGAGAATACTTGGTATTAATTATTTTTAAATGTTTAGTAGAATTTCCCAGGGAAGCCATTTGGTCCTGGATTTTGTTACTTGAGCAATTTTTAATTACTGATTCAATCTCCTGATTAGTAATCGGTCTGTTCAGATTTTCTATTTCTTCATGACTCAGTCTTGGTAGATTCAAGGTGATAGGAAGCCAGACCCTCAGGTAGCAGCTTTTTAAAATGCAAATACAACTCTTTTAGAGGAAGACTAGGAGATGAGTGTTTTGTTCTGCTCTCTCTGCATTGTGCCCTGGGGTGATAGCCAGTTGAGAACCTTTTCTTTGCTACAGTCCTGTTGAATTTGTGAATCAAAAGCTCATTGCCCACCAGAATCAGGCTATTGAGAGGTGTGTCCTCTCAGTCATAAAAGCTGGTGCACCAAACAAGTACTCAAGCTCCTTTATCAGAGACCCTGATGACCTGGGGTGGAGCAGAGACAGCAGGCTAAAATGATATCCACTGGCCTCCCCCACCTCTGGAAAAGATTATAGTTGGCCCTTAGATTATGTGTTTAACTAGAAACCTGCCCCTAAGGCAGAAGCAATGAAAATAAGCTAATAGGCTTATTTTTTTACTTACAGAAAGACTGAGTACCTTGGTCTGTTGCCTTGCTGCTGCACTCTGGGGTTGATGGGAAACACAAGAGTTGAAAAAATTTAATTTAAGGTGATAGGTAATAAGTCTAATAATAAATGCATGTAGCAGC
>CM052543.1:37321646-37368334 GCA_028533065.1 Trachops cirrhosus
TATCACATAAACCCCTACATTAGATGGATGATGAAAATAACCAGGTAAATACAATAATAACTATTTTTCTGTTGAGTTTTATAATCACTTCACCTGAATTTTAATTTTAAAAATAAAAATTTTATTTTTATTAAAGAACTAATTGAATGACAAAATTGATATGTTGTTTATAACTCTGCTTTTTAATAAAAATAAATTCAGAAATAAAAAATTATCTTTTTTCTTGGTTATGAATTTCAGTCCAGAAAAGAAGTTCACATAAATGCTTTAAAGCACTCTACCTATAAATATACTCATGTTTGTTGTCTTATCTCTAAAAGAAAGGTATTTAATAGGGAACTAAGAAAATCTCCAAATTTGGGACAATAACCTTCAGCTGCTGTCACCACACTTGCTCTTTTCAGAGAGAGAGATATGCAGAGGGAATGTTACAGGCAAAGAAGCATTCCATCACACATTAGATCTGTGTCCTCAATCCCCTAATTGGCAAGTAGCCCTGGACCAAATCTGAGACACAGGTCATTTCTTATTCCACTGGCCAAACTCTTAGGCTTTGTAAAGTCTGAGCAATCTCTCTACACTTTCCCCTTAATCATGGCTTTCAAAGTCTCACCACTCTGATAATAAAACTCTGACAGGAGACCTGGAAAGATTAAATTGGAGGAAAGAGAAGGTTTCAATCTCAATGCTTAGCGTAGAGATGCCATTAGCCATCTGCTCCATGCATCCTTTGCCTTGTCTCCTGCCCACCTGGGCTTTGAATCCTCACTTGGTTTCTTCTTGGGCTGCTAAGAGTGGGCATTCCTCCTTCTAAACCACTTCCTCAAGTTATTCTCAGTAACTATTCACAGGAGACACAAAAGAGAAGAGCAGTGCAAAATGACCCACAGGAAAGAGCCAAGACAAGTTTTCTTAAAAGATAAAATCACTCAAATTGACTATTGTTAAACTTTGTTTATCCACCAAAGTTTCATTTCCTAGCCCTATGGGCAGCTGTATATCTTTGCTGCTTAGGACTATGGTTCTCTTGAGTGGAGGGAATGGAGAGAAAGTTGTGTTCCTCCCTAGAGCTTCGTATGTACACTGTCAACTCATGTTTTGTGTATTTTAATCCTCTCAAGAGCAACCCCTTTGCATAATAGTAATGCTTTAAAGTAATAGGTTATGAGTAGTAATTGCTTCCTAGACAATCAGAAAGAAGAAAGAAAATCAGGACTTGAGACTAGTATTAGGATCAATAACCAAGATGATTTGCTGTAAAACTGTTGCTGTTATGTTTCCCTACCTGATAATGACCTAGTATTATCTCTGTTGAGCCATGGGGATCACTAGGGAAATTTCTCTAACTTCTTTGTCATTGTCGCTCTTCAAAATCCTAGAGCATTTGTGAATCAGATCCCCAAGGATATATGTCTTTTAAAAAATAGTAGTTGTCTCTACTGAGTAGTGGGCTCATTGCCTTCTGGATCTCTTCAGCTGTAGGTTCTGCCTGGATGATGACTGTGGGAGAAGTCAACATACAACATCAACCTATGTTCAGTGGCAGAGAAATAGGGAATAACAGGAAGGAGAGAGAAAGACGAGACAAGGTAAGACAGAGAGAGAGAGAGAGAGAGAGAGAGAGAGAGAGAGAGAGAGAGAGAGAGAGAGAGAGGAGTGGGAAAGGATAACATTGAATTAATATAGAGGGGAAAAAACTATATAAAACAGAAAGATTTTTCCCATTTTTGGCTCTTATCATCTAGCAGGGCACCAAACAAGCCAAAAAGTAAACTTTGATATCTCAATTTAAAAGTCTAACCATAGATATGAATTGAGGTGATGTTGCATTTTCTTTTAATCAATAACAGAATAATTTTTCATTTCCCTCTAAGCCATCTGGACCCCAGAGTCTTTCCTAGGTGATGAGAATCACACAATCTTGCGATTCTTGAGTTTTGCAGAGAAGAAATTTTCCAAGATTTAGATTAGGCTATTTTAATGTCTCTATTTTTTCTCTTTTCACTTTTGTTTCAGGCCATTTATCTACAACTCCTTTTAGGTTCAGAAGCAAAGACTCATGGCCATATTCTCTGGAACTCCTCCCCACAGAACTGACCACTGGACAACTCAAACAAGACCTCTGAGCCAAGATTCAGACAAGATGACCTACTTCACTGAGCACCCTAAGGAAAACTAAATAGAATGCATTATGGTGAGTCATCTGGTGTTAAATGTCACAAATAATTTGCTTGATAAGTGCCAGTCACTCATTAGGAATTGTGCTAGATGTTGGAGATAAGACAGACAAGAGAAAATAGAATACAATAGTTATTTTTCAAGAAATTCACAAATCTAGTAGTGGTGACAGGAAATAAATGGTACATGTTATCATGAAATGATGCTCTAAGGTCTAAAATATTGCAAAACCAGATAGGTGGTGTGATGGGCAGGAAGTGGTTGATAATGGGGGTCATTAGGGATGGTTTAATAGTGAAGATGAGTATGAGTAGGTATGAGCCAGGTTGCAAGAGTTAGAAAGAATTTCAGGCAGAAGACAGAGTATGTTCAACTGCACAGATAGAGTCTTGAAGGAGAATGTTGTATTGAAGAACTTCAGATTCTTTAGTGTGACTTGTGCTTGGGCTGAGTATCTGGCAAGAGAAGACTATTAGTGTGTTAGGAATGTGGAGTTCAGATCATGAGGCCCTGGCTATGCAATGTAAGTAAGGAGTGTTGATGAAAAGTAGCCACTGAAGCATTTTCACTGGGAGTCAAGGTTTATCTTTATATTTTAGCAAGATCACTCAGTGTGGGGAAAGGAATACTGCTCAGTATCTATCCCTATTATCTTAAATGGACAGTAGACCTTTTGCCACTCTCTATCAGATCCCAGCCCTGTGCAGTCCATGCCTACTTTATCTTCACTGAGACTTGAACTTTTGAGTTTCTTTTCCATTTTACATTCCACTCTAATTACAGAAAAACTCTTCCATTGTTTGCACTACTCTCCTTGTTCTCTTGCAACTAACTCTTTCTTCTTGGGAAAACTTATTTCCCTCCTGTAATATCTTCCAAATAACACACATCAATTCAGTCCCTTCTCTGACTGAGCCCCTCCTTTGACTGAATCAACACTTTCATCGTAATGAAGACCTTCAGAGTAGGGAAGTAGGCAACAACTGGGTGGAATGCAGATCAGTGGCTGGATCAAAGGTCAATGTATGGTGGGGTTGGTCATGTAGATTCTGACTTTAGACATATATGGGGGTTGAGGTAAAAATATCACAAATATTAGAAGGTCTTGAATCTTGTATCGACTTGGGGAGCAAGTTGCTTATGGAGAACAACTAGACAAATCAGATTTTAGAATATTAGATTATTCACAAAGGCTTAGGTTGGGTGTAAAGGCTAAATTCAGAAGTGAGTTTGGACATAAAAGACTGGAAGTAAAAGGAAAACTAATTTCAGAATGGGGATCAGAGCCAGGGATCAGGATAGTGGGCGAGATGGTAAAGAAATAAGGAAAGAGCAGACTATGAATTCATGGTGGCAGTGAGCACAGAGAGGTGGGAAGCAATTCCTAAACAAGGAGGAGTATAGCACAGTATACAGGATATATAGACTTTGGAGAGTGACAGTCTTAGAATATAGTACCATTCTGCCAATTTTTACTGGTATAAATAGAACCAAATTATTCACCTTATTACCTGTAATGTGGAACCAATAATGCCTGCTTTATTTGGTTGTTGTGAGAATTAAGTGAGATAAACTATGGAAAGAACCTGTACAAATTCTGCCATATGACAGGTTCCCAATAAATGATGAAAAATCTGTTTATTATTGGACAGATTATATAGGTAGAGGCAGAGGTGAAGAGTGAAAGATGATGAAAGGCAAGTAGGAAAACTGGGTGAGTGTTGAACAGGGAAAAAGTGTGGGACAGTAGCTCCTATGTGGCTCTCAGTCATGTACCCCCAATGGTGGGGTGTGTGCAGAGATCTAGATCATGCCTGAAGTAATGAAGTACTAACAACTTACTCAAATATTCAAGAATATGATATGAATCTTAAAATCCAGGGAAGCTCAGGTAATATTATGTAAGTCGTAAATGAGACTTGTCTTGTTTCCCACAGGTGGTCAGTGTGACAAGAGATATTGTCAGATGTTGCAAGTCTCATTGTGCTGGAGATTGAGGGAATTAGTAAAGAGTTATAGGAAAAAGTGTGAAGCGGGCTGATTCTGTAACTTCATCCTTCAACCTTGTCTTGATCCATTCATACTATCAATTCTTTCTAATCAAAATGTCAGTCCTTCCATTATTAACCTTTTATGACTTTACTCTGTGCCTTTGCATTTGCTATTTTCACTTCTTGATATTTCTCCTCCCTCCAAAACTGCAATGCTTCATTTCAGTTTAAATGGCCCTCCCTTGGTGAAAACATTCTGGGCCCCTCGGGCAGAAAGAATTATTCTCTACCCTGGACTCCTAGTACTCAACATTCTATTGTGATGCTTATTACATTATATTCTAATTCTCTGTTTCCTTCTCTGCCTCCTTTACTAGATAGTTCCAATGTCTACTTGTTGTGGTGTTTTCCTGGTAGGGATCAAGGTGTGGGGGCTGGTGTGAGGGGAGGGCTGAGGGAGTGGGAAACTAAAATTAACATTTTAAAGATGAGAAAGGTCTGTATATCACCAGAAGGGTAGCAGCAGTAGAAAGTGAGCAGCCAATGGTAAGAAGAGAAAGGGATCGATTGTACAGTGTTCTAAAGCAAATACAAAAATGTGACCAGTAAAGAAAAACCATTTTTAGGAAGAGAGATAAACTGACTGACCATCTTTAAAAGTTATAGAAAATGACTGAAGAATCTGCTGGAATAAGAACAATGTGCTAGAAGAATTCTTAAGACGGTAATAAGATCAGGTTTCTCAACAGCTCAAAACCTTCCAATCCACTTAGAGTAAAAGCCAATATGATTACAGCTGCTTTAAAGGATATGGTAATATGCTCATCATCATCTCCCCCACCCCTTCCTTCTCCCACTTCATTTCTTCCTTCCATTCACTCTGCTCCAACCACACTGGACTCCTTGCTGTTTCTCACACTGTACCTCACCTTAGGGTCTGTGCACTACCTATTCCCTTTGTGCAGAAAGCTTTTCCATCCAAAATCCAGATGGCTAATGCCTTCTTCATGACTCTCCTCAATGAGGTTTATCTCAATCAACTATTTAAAATATGAACTTGCCACTACTGCATGCCCTCCTGATTTTCCTTAACTGACTCTATTTTCTCCATTGAACTTATCAATTTCTACATTTATATCTTTATTGTATTTATTTGAAGTCTTGACAAGGGTTGTATTTACAGGTTCTGTCCCTCCACTGGGATGTAACTTCTTAAGATCAGGACTTTGGGGCTGTTTTTGTCTGTTTTGTTCAATGAACTGTTCAAGCATCTAGAATAATGCCTGTCACGTAGTAGATGCTCAGTGAATATTTATGAAAGAATGAAATTAATATACAGAAAGAGATGAGGTTTTGGAGAGGTGAATTTCAGGAGAAATGAGATGTAAAGTAGATAGAGGGAGTGGTGTTAGATAAGAAGTAAGGAAGAAATGAGAAGATACGTGAGCAGGTACACATAATGATTTGGTTGAGGGAAGCTGAATGGATACACATCTCATAGTCTGCTTTGTCTTTGTAAAATAAGGGGTGAAATTGTCTGCTGAGATTTGGAGGAAGGAGTAGGGTGGTGAATTGGAGAATGAATCTTTGGGTAAAATGGAGAGTGAACTGTTTTAATGTGGGATAGCCAGACATTGTGACTCATTTGACCAAAATTTATGGTGATATCACCTGGCTTTTTTGTGATTTTTTCTCCAACAAAATCTGGGCTCAGCTAACTAGATGCAGCTTTTAAAAGCCACCTCAGAATGAAGGTTAGGACCTTCCTAACATGCATCTGTCTTATGGCTCTAACTCATAGGACTGTAATGACTTGTTTATTGTTTTATCTCCTCAAGACTTTCAATGTGGACATCTGACTTTTTGATGGGCTATGTGACACCAGACCCCCAACAATATATTCAATAGATCTTTATCTTAACAACAAATGGTGCTATAAATCTACATTCATAATTTGTTGGAATTTTCTAACTTTTTTTTAACTTAAGGGAAGTGAAGTTTAGGAAAGTTGAGGTTTGCTTCATATTGTAAAGTCAGTAAGAGATAAATGAGGCACTAGTACTTGGGTCTTTCAATCATTTGTCCCTGTGGTCTGAATTTTTTTTTAATGCTTTAGGACATTTTGAATATGTGGACTCCTTTTGTCCATGTTGAGTCTCTTATTATGTTACTTTTTGTTTTCTATGATTCCTGAAAACTCAGATATGAATGAGTGTATGTTCACATGTAAACATTCCTTTATAAACTTGCTATGTAACTGTTCAGATTTAGGCTATATGCTTCTACTGCCTCATGCCTATTGGTCAAAAATGACTTGACTAAGA
This sequence comes from Trachops cirrhosus, assembly GCA_028533065.1. NCBI lineage: Eukaryota > Metazoa > Chordata > Mammalia > Chiroptera > Phyllostomidae > Trachops > Trachops cirrhosus. The sequence continues at coordinate 37,328,140 of CM052543.1, forward strand.
GATGTGTGAAAATTAATGAAATGATAATTCTGTTTAGTGGAGAAAGAAGTCATATTTGAGTTCTATTTTACTGTGGCCATTATTCCAACTCATATGACCAACTGCTTTATTGTAGGTCTGGGAGTTTAGGCCATGAAGTACAGGTAAATGAAAAATAATAACTAAATGTTGAGGACATTCCACACCTTATCCTTCCTTCCCATTCCCTAATTCTGCATTTCCTTTTCCAGATCATCGCTATTGGTCTCCTTGAAAAGTAGATTAATTTCAGATTAATTTTATTTATAATAACAAGCTAATTTTTATCTCTACTTTTCTCTTTCTTCTATCCTCACTTGTGAAGAAATTTTGTTTAAAAATTTCAATTCTCTCCTCAGATCATATTGTGCCCTAGGAAGCCCAGGATCCTTATGAGTTGCCAAGTCTCCAGACTCTCCACTTCCAAGGCAGTTCCTTAAATGCAACTTGTCTTTAAGCAATGTCCATAATAAGGAAGAGTTTCAAAGTCAAGGAATAGATGGCATTAATCAAGTAACACTTCTTGCTGTGAAATATCTTTGAAGAAGATGCAGATGAATGCAGAAATTAATGTGGGATCAAATGTGAACTTTTATATACATATACAGTATGTATACAGGAGGAGCAATATATAATATTTATGTAATTATTAGTAATTTATAGAATAGTTGTAGATGCATATATAACATCATCATCATCATCATCATCATCAACAACATTATTATCAGGAGCCATTGGAAAAGTTGAAATGTATTTAATTATTCTAAAAGGGCAGACATTCCTTTATTCAAATTTTTAAGCCATGGTCCTGAAAATAGGCAGAGAATTGTTAACCACCTTTGCCATATTTTTCAAAAGACAACATAACTGAGGAGCAGGCTAGAGTCAGCAATTCTCCTGGCCAGAACAGTCTTTTCCAGTTAATATTCTGCTTTTATTTTCTCCAGATCTTGAACTTCCCTGCTTCCCTGAATGGCTTTCTGGACCATCCTTGACACTTATCCCAGTCATCATGACCTCCTGTCCATATAGATGGCCCCGAAATCTGGGCATGTGACAATAAGGCAAGTATTTCCTCCTAGTACTACTGAAGATCTCTTTCTGACCCAGATCCAGAGGCCTGAACCCTGAACCTGACCTCATGATCCTGCATTAAGGTTCTTTTAAAAATCAATTACAGTTGACATAAAATACAGGGGTGGGGAAAAGGAGGTTTACAGGCATTCCTATGGAAATTAATGTAATAACGAAGAAATAATAATGCAAGAATAAACTGTGTGTCTTGTGTACTCACAAGTGCAAACCACTTTTGTCCCACTCTGCACATTAGTTCCAGGTATACAATATAGTCATTCCTAACTTTGTGTCTGTGGTGGATTTTGTTTATCAGTCCCTGTTCAGTCACTTGATTTTCCAGAGAGAATCTTATGGCCTCTTGTGACTCCAAAGTCATATTATAGGACTAGATTATGGCACTAAGGTTTAATTTAATGATAAAGTTCCTGTTGCCTAATGGCTCCTTGTAGCTAATGTTGATCTCATTCTTCAATTTGGTGCTACTATCATTAAATACTTTGTATTTTGGTGTCCTAACCATGTGGAGAAAAAATATCACTCATATTAGTGAGTTCATCCTGGTGGGTTTCCGCGCTCCACCTTGGCTTCAGGATTTGCTCTTCTTCTTCTTCCTCATCACCTACTTGTTTGTGCTATTGGAGAATTTAGTCATCATTCTCACTGTATGGGTCACTGGATCCCTGCACAAGCCCATGTACTATTTTCTGGGCACCATGTCCTTTCTGGAGACCTGGTATATATCTGTCACAGTCCCCAAGATGTTGGCTGGGTTCCTACTTTGCCCCAATACAATCTCCTTCCTGGGGTGCATGACCCAGCTCTACTTCTTCATGTCACTTGCCTGTACTGAATGTGTGCTCTTGGCTGCCATGGCCTATGACCGCTATGTGGCTATATGTTGGCCTCTTCAATATCCACTCATGATGACCACCGGATTTTGTGTTCAGCTGATCATCTGTTCTTGGGTTAGTGGCTTCTCCATTTCCATGGTAAAAGTCTACTTCATCTCCCAAGTTGCCTTCTGCGGCAATAATATCATGAACCATTTTTTCTGTGATGTATCTCCCATCCTCAAACTGGCCTGCATGGACTTTTCTATGGCTGAGACAGTAGACTTTGCACTAGCCATCGTCATCCTTCTCTTTCCTCTCTCAGCCACTGTCATTTCTTATGCCTTCATTGTATCTACCATCCTGCACATTCCCTCAGCCACTGGGCAGCAGAAGGCCTTTTCCACCTGTGCCTCGCACCTTACAGTGGTGGTCATCTTCTACTCAGCTGTGATCTTCATATATGTTCGACCTCGGGCCATTGCTTCATTTGATTATAATAAATTGATCTCAGTCATATATGCAGTCTTTACCCCCATGCTCAATCCTATCATCTACTGCCTGAGGAACAAGGAGGTCAAAGATGCCATCAGGAAAACCATGGCAAGTGGTAGAGCCCTTTTCTTGAGAGATTCTCTTTGCTGAAGAAACTCAGACGTTCCTTCTCTTTTTCATCATTTGACTGAACCTCAAAAAAACACCTTCATTTGGTGAAAATCTGCAGTTATAAAAATACTGACATAGTATGATAATTTAAGGAAAAGTAGCCAGATACCAAAAAAATCCTCTTTTCTGTTAGGCCTTATTTTGTGTTTCTTTTTATAACACAGTGAGTGAAATAATCAGAACTCTAAGAGACATATGAGGGGTGACCAAAAAAAAGGAATTATCTCTAGAGGGAGGGCCCCTTGTCATACAGGTTTCCCCCAGCAAGTGAGTGTTCTGGGAACCAATATCTGTATCAGTGTACCAGCAGGCATTGTTGTGAGAGACTGTGTTTGGCTTCATGAATTTTTTTTTGAAGACTCTTTCAACACATGTGCTCATTTCACAATGGGTGGTTTGTGAGTGCACCTGCCCATGCCATGCTGAATACTCAGGTTTTGACCAAAAATGGCATGACCCTTGTGTCCCATCCTCCTTATTCACCTGACCTCACTCCAGAAACTTTTTTTTGTTTCCCTGGATGTGGAAGTGGTGAAACAAAAAATGTCAGAAATACTAAAAGGCCTTGAAATCAACGAATTCAAAAACCGTTTTGAGCAGTGGGAAAAACATCTCAATAGGTGTATTGCAAAAAATGGAGAATACTTCGAAGGTCTCTGAAGTTAAAACATGTCAACCTAAATACACAATTTTTTACAAATAAATTCCAGGTTTCTTTGGGTTCCCCCTTGTATATTGGTAGAGTTGAAAAATAATTTGTTTCTTAATGAAGATTTTATTAAGAAATATCACTTATTATCCAACTAGTTTTTAAGAGTTGTGTCTGTGAGAATTTTCCATTTTGATTTTGCTTTGTTTTAAAAGTCCTCTCTGTCCAAGAGAACACAGAGAGGTTCCCCTGTAGTTGACTTCATGGCTATGGCCTGTTTATTGCTTCCATGGGGGTTAGAGGACTGGTTCCTTTTCTAATCAATTGACTTTGTTGACATCTCATTTTAATTATTTTTGGAAGCATAGGAAAATATGAGAGATAAACTTCTTTACAGTCTTGTTTATGTATAACTTGTCATGGTAGAAAGGAAAAAACATTATATATGTATATATATGTCTCTCTACATAATTATATATAATATACACATAAAATTTAAAAGTTCCAACAGAAGAAGGAAGATAAAGCATGAAATCATGTATGTTTATACATATAACAATATATATATAAAATTTTATGCTTTCATTCTTTTCCTTAATTGATATTTCTATATACACAATTTCTTTTTTTGGATACAATAGTCAGAGGCTGGGCCTTAAGCAAAGCTAGTGGCAATTCATTAAAGCCTGTTCCTTTTTAGGTAGAGAGAGCATTGGCATTGGTAAGAGACCAAATACTTGTTCTTGAATGGTACTTAGTTTGAATGTGTAGGATTTTCCCATGTTTCCCAGAAAATCCTCCTTCTCATTTGTTTTTATTTTAGTTTGGAAAGGTGATGCAATATCCTAAGAAGTAGTATGCTTTCCTTTAGGCATTATAAAATGATAGACGAGCAATGGATTCTATCTGGCTCAGCAACAATACTGGATGAGTCAATTAAAGAAATATGGTCTGCCAAGAGTTTAAAGATAACAGACATATTAATTTACCCCAACACTTTGGAAAACACATTTCATAAGGTTTAATTGGGTTATTGATTTATGTACCATATTTTCTTTGTTTTGATTTAATTTATCTTATAACTACATGTCTTTTCACTTTGTATTAAGTTTTTATGTAAGCCAGATAAGGTGGCCTTAATTTGGTTTTATATAGGTTAAGATAATTTACAAACTGGTAGTTTCCAACTCATTTAAACCTATTGTATATTCTCCTGGCCTTCACTACTTTCAGCCTAAATATTGTATGTTCCTAATGATATGTACCATTTTTCTTTAGTCAAAAAGCACTGCTATGGATCATGACTCACGTAGACACTGGAAATAATAGATATGCTTTATCTTGAATCATATAATGTCTTATCCCAATGCTAGAATTTTCTAGTCATTTTGTAAAAAAAATAGTGTTATATAGTATACATATATATGCTTAAATACTTAATTAATCATTAATGGACAGTTATTGCTATTTTGAAATGTTACAAGATAAGTTTTAGTCTTAAGATGCTTTTTAATTAGAGCAAAAAGAAAAAAAAAAGATGGACACAGAAAATAGTGTGGTGATTGCAAGTGGTGGGTGGATGGAGGTGGAAGAGTGTATGAGGGGATAAATGGTAATGGGAAAAATACAATAATCACTTTAAAAATAAAAAAATGCTTTATAAGTTTACTTAAGCTGTCTTGGGTCATTATAATTATAATTCAACTATCATCTATATTATAACCTGACATTATTTTTCTGGTTTAAATCATCTGATTTTTAAAGTTTTCTGTATAGCCATTAGATCATTTGTTATACAAATCTTCTCTGTCTCTACTAATCTTCTATTTTACTTGATCAACTGGATTTCTGAGAGAGCTATTTTATTGTTTCTATAAAACTACACTTTCTCCTTTTATTGTTATAGGTTTTATTTCTATATGTCTTTACCTTAATATTTAAAATATTTTACTCTTAAATATTTTAAAAAATGCAGAAAGCAGAGAAAAGAGTATAAGTGACAACTTTGTCTCCGACTCTGTCCTGGTTGCAAGTTTCATGGGGAGCCTTCGATTTCAAGGGAAAGTTTACACCTGAGAAAGAGGAGGCATGGGCATGCTCCTGAGAGCTCCCGCTGGTTCCTTTGTCTTGAGGCTTTTTAAATTCTCTTTTGTGGGTGGGAACCCCAGAAAATGTCTCAGGGGAGGGTTTCAGCAGAATGTTCATCAGCTTTCCAAGTGTGTCCTAAATATGTTGATGTACCAAAGGGAGCAAGCACATAGGGGATCAGGGTCATTTTTTGGTCAGCTTTACCTCTATCTTGGATCTCTTTGATTCTGGGTTTTTTGTTATTTATTTCCCTGACTTCACTCATCCTTGGGTTTTGGGTGTCACTAATGGCACTAAGTGGGTCTCTGTTATCTGTCTCTCTGACCAGGGTGATGTAAGCTATTTATTTTCTGGTTAGGGAGGAGAGGTGTAAACCATTTGCTCTCTAGTGTCCTTGGTTAGGGAAGACAAGGTCTTGTGAGTCACTAGATAGGTGTCAATAGCTTGAATTTTTTGGCTCTATTTGTCTAACCATCTGTGACAGTTTCCCCTTTTCCCACTTGTCAAAAATTCTCCTGACATCTACCTATCCTGCCTCATCCCGACCATCCAAAAGCTCACCTCCCACTTCCTCTTTGCTTGCCATTAAGTAACATGGAAGTCATTTCACATAATTGGAATGATCTTTGATTTATATAAAAACAATACAACTGAACTTTTCTTACTAAACAGAGTAAGAAAGCACAGATACTGACATAATTTTTAAATGAAAACACCAGCCTCTGACTGGATGCCAGGCTATATTAATGACTGTGCAACACTTAGGTAACATGAAGTGAGAAACTAATAAGCTAACAAAGTCACCACATTCTGGGAACTACCCATGTTTTCTAAAGCAAATAGTTGTTCAGTTTTTGAAGAAAATAAGCTTAATTTGTGCTACAAGTTGTATGACTGTAACTTTGTATTAGGTCTACTCATATGACATTGATTTCAGTAGCATAATTTGAGTTCATCTATTGAATGAATATCTAACTACTTTATTAACTAAATACTAATTGAGAACTCTTGTAGATGCTGAATGTATATGGCAATGAATGAAGTTCAAAATTCCTATCCCCATAGACTTATATTTCAGAGGAAGGTGATATAAATAAATGAGTAAACAAACACATAATATGACTCATGTAATAAGTGCTATGGGAAAACAAAAGCAAGGGAGGGTGGGTTGTACTTTTAAGCAGGTGGTCAGGAAAGGCATTTCTAGGAAGGTGACATTTTAGTTTAAGAAGACGTCTTATGTCTTAGAGAAATGAATGTTTACCCTGTGACAAGAAAGTTGAAAAGAAAGAACCAACCAGGGAGAGATTTGGGGAAAGAGGGTCCAGGTAGAGAAAACAGAATCTAAATGGTTTGGATGGGAATGAGTTTTCTGAGGATCAGGACAGAACAAGGTCAGAGTGTTTGGAGGGTGATGAAAGACAGGGAGAGTGGCAAGAAATGAGATCATAGAAACAGGCAGAGGCCAAAGTGCTAGTGTTAGATAGGATAGACAGCAAACCAAGGCAGGCAGGAGGAGGGAGACATGTCTCACCCATTGACCCAGCAGTCCTGAGCCCAGAGTCTCCAAGATTTGCGTTATTATTTGAGGGTGGAATGTTACATAGCAGGTAGGAAAGAGTGACCAGAAGGGAAATAAAGGCAGGGCCCCCACCACTGCAATCTGACAAAGACCTGAATACAGGAGGCTAAAAGCAAAGGAAGATATGTCTCACCCACTGATCCAGTAGTCCTGAGGCTGTTCGATAAGGCTAAGAGGCATTTTGAACAACAAGCAAGACTATGATAGTGTAGGAGAGCAGGAGCCCTTGGAAGTCTGTGTGCATCATCTCCACTAGGTAGGAAAAGGAAAACCTTGAGACTGTGTATTTCTCCCAAGGCCCAGACGGGGGAGGGGAGGAAGTCCACAGTGCCCAAAGAAAAAGCCCTTAAAATAACTTTGGTGTAAGTGCCTGCCTCCTGTCACATATGCAAAATGAAGAAATGGAATCTGGAGCAAGATAAGGAGTTGGGCTAACAGACCCCCACACATACCTACATTTGGGTAGTCACATCTACCCAGGGGAAAGCTGGCACCACCTTTACCTGTCAATTAATATGTAACTCCTTCACCTCCATCCTGCCAACTATGTAAGTCCTCATAAGAAAGGACTCTTGGTCCTTTTGCCACACAGGGGGTCCCCGGCCAGGGGGCCTCTGGCCACCTGACCCTGGCCACTCTCGGCTATTGGCTCTTTTGCCACATGGGGGGCCCCTGGCCTCCCCTCTCTCTTTTTTGGCCACCTGGCCTCTGGCCACCCTTCTCTTGCCACCCCTGGTTTTGCCACCCTTGCTTTTGCTCTCCCGTTAGGACTTAGCACTAATAGGCTTGCTAATAGGCTTGCTGATCTGTAATTCTTTACTGCATCGGCAAGAAGAACTGAGGTCCTCCCATAACAGTAAGAACTTGAGTTAGTTTTCTAGGGCTGCTGTAACAAATTGCCACAAACTTTGTGGCTCAAAACAACAGAAATTCATAGTTCTAGAGGTCAAAAGTCTAAAATCTAGGTATCTCTAGACTTATGGTCAAGATGGAGGCATAGGCAGACACACTGCCTATTCACACAACCAAAAGAAGGACAACAGTTTAAAAACAAAAAAAAAAAACAGAACTGACAGAAAACCAAACTTTATGGAAGTCCAACAACCACAAATTTAAAGAAAAAACATTCATCCAGTCTGGTAGGAGGTGCAGAGACCCACACACAGGTGGAGAGGACTCACGGCAAGGCAGTGGCTGGCCGGCAAGGCAGTAGCTAGTGGAGTTGGAGGTCCCACATTTATGCTCAGATACACTGGGAGAAACTATTGGGGAGTGAGACAGACCGAGCGGCCCAGAGTTCCAGTGTGGGGAAATAAATCCTCAAACCATACATTGAAAACACCTGTGGGGGTCGAGGTGGCAATGGGACAAACTCCCAGCCTCACAGGAGAGTTCGTTAGAGAGATCCACGGGGTTCTAGAATGTACACAAACCCACCCACTGGGAATCAGCACCAGGATGGCCCACTTTGCTTGTGGGTAGCAAGGGAAGTTACTGAAAACTGCAGAGATCGAAGTGAGCCCCACTGTTTCCTCTTGGACCCCTCCCCCACATACACCATCACAAGGCAGCAACTAGTGATACCCGGCCCTGATGAACACTTAAGGCTCTGCCCCTAATTATGTAGCAGGCACACCAAGGGAAAAAGAAAATGGCCCAAATGAAAGAACAGATCAAAGCTCCAGAAAAAATACAACTAAGTGATGAAGAGATTGCCAACCTATCAGATACACAGTTCAAAACACTGGTAATCAGGATGCTCATAGAATCGGTTGAATTAGGTTGGAAATTAGATGGAAAAATGAAGGATATGCTAAGTGAAATAAAGGAAAACATACAGGGAACCAATAGTGATGGGAAACAAACTGGGACTCAAATCAACAGTGTGGACCAGAAGGAAGAAAGAAACATTCAACCAGAAAAGAATGAAGAAACAAGAATTCCAAAAAATGAGGAGATGCTTAGGAACCTTCAGGACATCTTTAAATGTTCCAACATTCGAATCATAGGGGTGCCAGAAGGAGAAGAGGAAGAGCAAGAAATTGAAAACTTATTTGAACAAATAATGAAGGAGAAGTTTCCCAACCTGACAAAGAAAATAGACTTCCAGGAAGTCCAGGAAGCTCAGAGAGTCCCAAAGAAGTTGGACCCAAGGAGGAACACACCAAGGCACATCATAATTACATTAGCCAAGGTAAAAATGAAGGAGAGAATCCTAGAAGCAGCAAGAGATAAGGAGACAGTAACCTACAAAGGAGTTCCCATCAGACTGTCAGCTGATGGGCTTACAGGCAAGAAGGGGCTGGAAAGAAGTATTCCAAGTCATGAAAGGCAAGGATCTACATCCAAGATTGCTCTATCCAGAAAAGCTTTAATTTAGAATGGAAGGACAGATAAAGTGCTTCTCAGATAAGATCAAGTTAAAGGAGTTCATCATCACCAAGCCCTTATTATATGAAATGTCTAGGGATTTATCTAAGAAAAAGAAGATAAAAAATATGAACAATAAAATGACAGCAAACTCACAGTTATTAACAACCACACCTAAACCAAAAAGAAAAGCAAACTAAGCAAACAACTAGAACAGGAACAGAACCACAGAAATGGAGATCACAAGGAGGGTTATCAACAGAGGAGTGGGAGGGGGAGGGAAGGGGAAAAGGTACAGAGAATAAGTAGCATAAATGGTAGGTAGAAAATAGACAGGGGGGAGTTAAGAATAGTATAGGAAATGTAGAAGCCAAAGAACTTATATGTATGACCCATGGACATGAACTAAATGTGGGGGGAATGTGAATGAGAGGGAGTGTGCAGGGCAGAAGGGAATAAAGGGGGGAAATGGGACAACTGTAATAGCATAACAATAAAATATATTAAAAATAATAAAATCTAGGTATCTGCAGACTACCCTCCCTCAGAAAGCTCTAGGACAGGAGTCTTCCTTGCATCTTCAGCTTTTGTGCTCTGGGTATTCCTTGGCTTCCGGCAGCATAACTCCAATGTCAGCCTTTTTCTTTACAATGTCTTCTTTCCTTTGTCTCTGTGTCTTCTCCTCTTCCTAAAAGGACATCTGTCATTGGGTTTAGGGTACACCCTCATGCAGGATGATCTTATCTTGAGATTTCCCTTAATTACATTTTCACCAAGCTTTATTCCAAATAAGGTCACTTTCTGAGGTTCCAAGTGGACACATCTTTTTGGGTGATACAATTCAACCCACAACAGCCTTCAAAATCCTGAAAAGATGATTGGTTTTATTTTATGTTCAACTGAAAGACACCCTGATATTATACTTTTAAAAGGTCACTTTGAGTGTTGTGTGGAGAATGGAATGTAGGTACAAAAGCATGGAAGCAGAAAAGCAATCACAAAGACTGAGCTCTATTGTAGTAGCTCAGGAGAGGGATGATGGTCTTTACTAGGTTATGGAACTGGAGAAGTGAGACGATGGTAAGACATCTGGGTAGTTAGGGTGTACAAGATGAAAAAAGAGAGAAATGAAATATTCCTGCTAAGTCTTTGATCTGAGATATTCTGTGGATAATGGGAAAGACTCAAAAAGGGGGAGATTTGGGGGGAGGATGAAGAATTGTCTTTTGGACATGTTCATGTGACCCTGTGTTACATGTCTATTTACTTCTAAGAAAACTTCAGTATTTCAATATTACAATGAAGCCCACATTTGAACAGTCAGGGCATCTTGAACAGCACCACATAACTGTTATTTTTTTTGTTTGACTTTCCCCATTAGCAGTGAAAGTATTTTGAATATGATTGCAGACCGGCATTTTGAAATCCCCTGGCTTCATCCAAACAATGTAGAATATGGTGATGTCGGCTACCTTTTGTGTTCCCATCATTACTGAAAACACTAACATTCTGACAGGATACTTAGAGACTCCGGAGGTCCTTAGACTAGTTTGATAAAAAGTAGTATAGTATCTGACATCAGATAAAATTCAGGTATTTTAGCTTGTGATTACAATTTTTAAAAAAAATCCCCAGGGTATCTCTCATTGTAGAAAAGTTTTGAAGAGTTAGCAGCACTGATTGTTGCTCCAGGGAATGCAGTATTTACTACAATGGCTCTTAGGGCCTCTGGCTTAAAGACTTCTTTCCAGGAAAATACACCATCCTGGCTCCTAGGTGAATTTGGGATTTTAATAAAATGGTGCTCCTTGGCTTGGCATAGAATAAGACTCAGCCCAGATCATGACCTAACCTTTACTAAGGAGATTTGGTAAACTGCAGTAGAGTTTGCTCATTAGGATATGAATTAGCAGGCTGCAAAACCACAACTTTTTTTCATCCACTACCTTACCTCTTCATCACTGACCCCATTCCTGCGTTTGTCTCACACCAGTCCTCCAGGTGAGAGTGGGTAGGATTATTAGGGAAAAGTAATCCTTTTAGAGAGTCTGAGATCTTGAGTCTGTTCACTGGGGTGGGATTTGCCTTTCATGGTCCTCCTCCTCTCTTTTCCACTTGACTTCTAACAGGAATATGTGCTCTTCTTCTTTGTCGTCTTTTTTTCTTTTTTTCTCTTTCTCCTGAGTAATAGACTCATGAATCCTGCTCTGCAACTCCTCTGAGGAGGATTAGGCTACTGATCAGGGATGAGTAATTGCATGGGCTGTGAAGCCTAGCGCTTCTTCTTTTGCCCTTAAAGCTAATCTGCCAGATTCTTTTCTGCCCCTTGCTGTCTCAGTGCTCTCTGTTCACGGATGCCTTCTGTATTCCTGTTAGCCACTTGGGTTTGGACACTGGAAGTAGGCAGGAATGGATAAAACCTGACCTTTTTGCCCCAGGGGACACAGACAGGATCTTCTTATGGTCAGAAATCCCTGGATGGCCAGACGAGGCTGTGTGAGTATGCCAATCTTTGTGTGCAGGCATGCACAGGTCCTGGTGTCTTGTCCCCTGTCACACTGAACTCACTCACACTTTTTCATCTGGACGCAGCTGACAGTTCATTCACTCTCTTGAATCTGGTGTTCAACTTTGGGACTTTCTAAGCCAAGATCTTTCCAACCCCTGCCCAGAATTCTTATCTCAACAGCTAACATAGTACCCTCTTCTCACTTAACATTTCCCTTGAGAAAGTGAATGTATTGGTGTGAAGTGTCAGCCTGAGTCTATTTATTCAACTCACTTTAAAACCCCTACTGTGTACCAGGTGACACTGATATACAGATAACAGAGATAAGTAACACACATTTTGCTACCTTGAAGAAGCAACTCAGTCCAGGGAGACAAGTATTTACACATATTTAAAAGACAATCTAATACCCATCACATTTGGCCTTCACATTGGATTTTGCTAGCAACACAGTGCTAGTACCAAAGAAGGAACAAAGAGCAAAAGAATGCAAGGGGTAAAAATAGAACAAGCATTTTCTTTAATCAAACACAGCAGTCATGTGTTCTTAACAACTATTTTCTTATCTTGCAGTTACTTCTGAATCACAATCCCATTATAAGGAAATACGATACAATATTATGAGCTAGACTTTGTTGTCATAAATTCTTTAAATGGTTTACATTTGATTTACTCTCTGTATAAACACTATAAAATATGTATTGTTTATGTCACCATTTTACAGATGAGGAAAGCTGGCACAAAAAACTAAGTAATTTGCTGTTGGTCACCCATTAACTAGAAAAGCTAAGATTCAAGTCTTTCCATTTAGCTGCAGAGTCCCAGCTGTCTATCAGTGAGCTATGCTCTCTCCTTACAAATGAGGGCAGTTCATGATCAGTGGACTCTCACTGCAGGGGAAATGTCTGTGGAAATACACACAGACACTGCAAACACACATGTACTCATAAACACACATACCCATTCACACTCCCGTAAAAAGATTAAAGTGACATATCACAAATAGAGTCTGATGGCTTGCTTTTCATTTAATAACTTGTCATAGTAATCCTGCTAAGTCATTAAATGTGGATATAATAGCCTTTTAACTTTTACCTAGGAGGCAAATACAAGGTCTGGCAGAAGTAAGGCTTGCTTGAGTGTAGCTGGAAATGTCTCACATGAGATGGACAGCAATTTGAACAATTCACCTAAAATGTCACATGGTGTGCTTGAGTGTGATATTGTTATGTCACAAGGTTATATGCTTATGATTTTTAGTAAAAGATTTTGTAATAAAAAGGGGCATTATTTGTGCTGGACCCTGTATATCTCATTTGTTATTTTAATGTGCATGTTTTGTTTCATGTTTATTGTTCAGTTTTACTTAATATTTCTTGTGAATTGGATATCCAAATCCTTTGCCCAGTTTTTGGAATGGATTATATGTTTTTTATTATTGATTTTTAAGAGCTCTTTATATTTTAGGAATAATGAAAATTTTTCTGTTAAGATTTTTGCAAATATTTCTTCAGATATATTATATTTTTAGATTTTGTTTATAGTGGTATCCACTACATAGAAGTTGGATTTTTTTATTTGTCAAGTTTGTCAGCATTTTCCTTTATGATTTTTTATGTGTATGTTTAAGAAAATTTTTATCACCCAAAGATTGGATAGATAGGTTAATAGAGATATATGGATAGGTAGACTATCTAATTTCATAGAAAACTTAAATGTTTTGAAAAATTAGATCATTAATTCATTTGGAATTAATTATTGCTTAATCTTATATTATGTGTATGTGTAAGTATTCTTAAATATAAATGTAATATAACTATATGTATAAATATATACATATACATATAGAGGTATACATATGTTCATGTATAAGTATATATATATACATATAGAGGTATACATATGTTCTAAAATGTGTAATTGTCCCATACTTTTTGTAAAGTAATATACTTATTTAAGATGCCATCATTGTCATATATTAAAGTTTCATTCATACTAGTATCTGTTTCAGTTCTATAATATATTTATTGGCCAACTGTTTTATGCCTGCTCAGTATACACTATAGCAACAAGGGAGGGGCAATTTACTATATATTTTATATCTGATAAGATATATTTCCTTTACTCCCTCATCACTTTCTATCATAAAATTGCTCTTCTAGGTAAATTTAGAATAAGCTTATTAAACTCCTTTCAAAAAGTCTTCTATGAACTTGGGATTTTAGTGAACTTATGGACTGATTCATATGAAATGAACATATTTATAAAACTGTGTTGTTCTAGTCATAAAGTCAGTTTGTCTAGTCATTTATTCAGACATCATATTTCATCATTTTCTTCAAATAGATCTTGAGTGCTTCTTTAACTATATACTTTAATCTCTGCAAAACATTTTTTTACTAAAATTTCTACTTAGTTATTTTTGGTATGTAAATGTAATACAAGAATGTTCTGTAATCAAGTCAGTAGTATTAAATAAATGTGGTGGACTATAATACATTAAAAGGGTCTGTGGGAAGCGAATGTAATCTAACCTTTCTAAGAAATGTTGAATAATGTAACTGACCATGTTTACTATCAATGGATGCACTATCAGGAGCAACTATAGGAAGCATTGATAAAGAATTATAAAACAGGACGTTAAAATAAAGTTCATGTAACTTAATGTAAAGTGAGTAACTACAGACCATTCACCACTCATAGGATGATGTATAACAACTACTAATTAGCTTTAGTTCCTGATAAATGGAGCTGAAAATCCACCATAGGTTAGGTCTGTAATTACTTGTGGAATACCTGACTGCATGAAAAATTTATTTGGTTAATAATAAGCTTAGATAATTCTAGACAAAAAAGAATGTTCAATTACTTCATCTTGTACCAGACCACTTTTCTTACCAGTTATCATAGGGTTGACTTGGCTCTTTAATTTCCAAAAGATATACAATCAAATTATCTTCAAATAATCTTTATCACTTTTTTAAATATTTGTTCCTTTAATTCTTTCTCTTGTCATGTGGGCAAGACCCCCTAAATGTTTAAAAATATCTGTTAAAATATGCCTGACTGTTATTTTTGTGCCTACAGAGAGCTCTGCCATAGCAGATTAGCTCTAAAACCCTGAAAATAGAGAATGTGTGTGGGTGTGGGCTTGTCTTCAAGGAGTGTGTATGGGGAATAGGCAGAGAGAATTGGGTGAAAGTTTAACCTCATCTCCAAACAGTTTTTGACTAAGAAAGAAAAAGAATTGCAGGATACAGAACAAGTGAGGAAGGCTTAGAGGAACCCATTTGAAAATTTCTTTAAGTCTTCATTTCACCATCTGTAGACTGGGGATAATAATAACTTCTTCATGAACTTAGAAAAGATTTAAAATAAAAAGTAAAATATATATAAAAAAACTATTAATAATGATGGGCACCATGAGAGTGCCCAATAGATGATAATGAGTGTTATTATTGCCAAGACCTTGTGCAAAGAGATAAAAGTGTGAGAAGTAGATGAGGGCATATTTAAAAGATGCTACTAAATGCAACAACCAATGAAGCAGCTATTTTTATTGACATTTCTCAGTGCCCTCTTCCTACTGAAAACAAATGTCAGAAGAATTTGTTTAAGGACCAAGATCACAGACTACTACATCTTCCTTGAAATTCCCATTCCTTGCTCAGAGTGTTACTTTAGGATTATTTTTAAATACGGTAAAAAATCAGTCTTCATAAATGTTATCAGGCGGTTTGCAGCATAAAAATCTAACTGGCTCAAACCTGCATAAAAGAGAAGATGCCCTGTGAGCAACACTATAGTCTTCTAAGGACTATCTGTGGTCCACCAAGGCTTGGTCATGTAGCATATGCAGGATGATTTATGCCCACCTGTTGCTAATCCAAGATTCAAGGAGAGAGAAAATCACAAATGTGTTTCAATTGTCAGACCTACTGAGCATAAAGAAGACACTGTTTTCTGACATATGGAAGCTGTTAAGATTGAAAATCAATAGCTGTTTTGGATACTGTTTAATAAAATGTCCAAGTTATTCAGATTTTTTTAAAGTAACTGACTGATGTATATTTCTTTTCTTGGTGCTGCCTATGAACAGTAATATAAATATTCATGGGAGAAGAAAACCAAACCTATGTGACTGAATTTATCTTCCTGGGCCTTTCACAGGATCCACAGACACAATTCCTGCTCTTCTTCCTTTTTCTGATCATCTACCTGCTGACTGTGCTGGGAAATCTGCTTATCATTATTCTCATTCACATAGACTCCAGACTCCATACACCCATGTACTTTTTCCTTAGAAACTTGTCTTTTGCTGATCTCTGTTTTTCTACTACTACAGTCCCTCAGGTGCTAGTCCACTTCCTGGTAAAGAAAAAAACCATTTCCTTTGCTGGATGCTCAACACAGATAGTTGTTTTACTTCTGGTTGGCTGTACAGAGTGTGCACTACTGGCAGTGATGTCCTATGACCGATATGTGGCTGTCTGCAAGCCCCTGCACTATTCCACCATCATGACACATTGGGTATGTGTCCAGCTGGCTATAGGGTCCTGGGCTAGTGGAGCATTTGTGTCTCTGGTGGACACCATATTCACATTGCATCTGCCCTACCAAGGGAAAAATATCATTAACCATTTTTTTTGTGAACCTCCTGCACTCCTGAAGCTGGCTTCAGCAGATACCTATAGCACTGAAATGGCCATCTTTGCAATGGGTGTGGTCATCCTCTTAGCTCCTGTCTCCCTGATCCTTGTCTCCTACTGGAATATTATCTCCACTGTGATCCAGATGCAGTCTGAGGAGGGCCGGCTCAAGGTCTTTTCTACCTGTGGCTCCCATCTCATTGTCGTTGTCCTCTTTTATGGCTCAGCAATATTTGCCTACATGAGGCCAAACTCCAAGATAATGAGTGAAAGGGATAAAATGATCTCTGTGTTCTACTCAACGGTGACACCCATGCTGAATCCCATCATTTATAGTCTGAGGAACAAGGATGTCAAAGGGGCTCTCAGGAGAATGATTACAAAATAGTCTTTTTGAAGGTTGGGATCTCTGATTATAACAATTTTAGGAATGTGGACAGAAGTGATTTTCTTACAACTTTCCCCATGTTCATCTTATCTCTCCCTTTTTTTCTTCCTTCCCCTATTATCCCATATCTCTTCTCAGATAAGTTCAGCAAATTGCTTATTCAAAGAAAGGCACCTTGATAGACATAGGAAAGAAATATAGAAAGCAAAGAGAAGGTGTAAAAAGAAGGAAGCAATGGAGGGAGGGAGGAAGGAAGAAAAGAAGGAAGGAAGGCAGGCAGGAAGGAAAGAAATGAAAGGCAGGTAAGTAAATAGTCGCTACTCTCCAAGCGCATGTAAGGTAATAAAGAAATTAAAATAATTAGACATACAGCTATGTATCAAAAAAACAAAGAACTGAATAAAAAGAGCACTATCACAAATAAGATAATTCATTTCTGGCAGAGTCACTTCCTTAATTTTTGCATGAACTCACTAAATATATATGAACACTATTATATATCCCAAATATATTTCTAGGAACTGGGGATATTAATATAAAAAGTAAATTCTTCATGATGATATATTAATATTTCTAACATAACCTTAAATTCTAAATTTAACAATTTCTGAAATATAAAGAGAGCACATTTAAGGAATAACAAATGGTAGAATTATTATAAAAATATATAATAATATATATAAATATATATAACATTAGGAAAATTGCGAAATATAAGCTAAAAAGAGTCCAGTCAAGATGGTGGCATAGGTAAGTGGGGTATTCACATCTTCCCACAACTACATCAAAATTACAACTCAACTACAGAACAACCATCATTGAGAACTGTCTGAAATCTAGCTGAACAGAAGTCTTGTAATTAAAGAATAAAGAAGAAGCCACATGGAGACTGGTAGGAGAGGTGGTGCTGTGGACCAGGCTGGTCAAACACCCATGTGTGGTGGTTAAATATTGGGAGGGATATATCAGTGATTGAGATAACCCCTGAGGTACAAGGGGTCCTAACCCCACACCAGGTCCCCCAGCCAAAGCTTCCAGCACCTGAAAAATAAGTCTTCATAACTTCTGGCTGTGAAAACCAGCAGAGACTGTGGCTGAGACAGAGGGCTACTGGAGAACCAGGTATTCCTCCAAAAGCACACACACAGACTTATTCAGACTCACTCTCTGTGAGCTGCAGAGATGGAGCAGCAGCTTGAAAGATTCTAGGAACATACGTGGAGGAACTGAATTGTCTGGCATCAGGATGAGGGCTGGAGGGGTAGATTTCTCCCAGACAGAAGTGGTGGCAGAAGCCATTGTTCCTTTGCTGAGACCACCCCTGCAGACACAGGTGGGTGCAATATCTGAGTCTACATCAACTTGGCTAACACTGTTTGCCTTGCCCTGGCGACTGAGACCCTGCCCCATCCAGTTTGTGAGCCCAGTTAAGATGTTTCCAGTGGCTTTCCATAAAAATGGCCTGTCTAGACTCATGCTTCAGACTTTTCTAAAATCTCTCAGATAAATAGCATCTGGCCTTGGTGTGCCCTGTACCTTTTGCTAAGTGGCCCCAGGATTGGCACTAGTGGCAGCTGGCGTTGGGTTGCAGTTTGACTTGTCCCGGGCATCTCTAAGCCCAGCACCAGTAGCCACTGCTCTGTATCTCATGCCCAGGTGGCCTTGGGAGTGGCACAGGTGTCATTTGACCTTGGCCTGCACCTCCTAGAAGGGACCAAAGCCAGTGCACCCAATGGACAGCTTCAGACAGTATCAAAGCACCTCCACAAGCAACACACTCAAGGGGTGGACATGCTGTGCACCAGAGCCATGCTAAAGTGAATTCTGTTCTGTGGGGTCAGCCCTTGCACAGCAGATCCTTCACAGTGGTCTTGGCCAGTCCTCTCAGCTGATCAACTTGAGGGTAAATCCCTGCCATTGATGAACCAACAACAATCAAGACTCAACTACTTAGGAGGATGCACATAGCCCCATAGGATGGGGTGTGCCTGGAGTGTCTAACTTGAGTGACTGGGGAGGTTGTGCCATTGGGCCCTGCAGGACACCTACTACATTAGGCCACTCTACCAAGCCTGGGAGACATAGCACCTCTACCCAATACATAGAAACAAACACAGGGAGGCTTCCAAAATGAGGAGACAAAGAAATATGTCCCAAATGAGAGAACAGGACAAAACCCCAGAAAGAAGAACTAAACAAAATGGAGACAAGCAATCTACTAAAGGCAGAGTTCAAGTCATTTTATAAGGACAGTCAATGAACTTAGGGGAAGAGTAAATGAACTTAGTGAGAACTTCAACAGAGAGCTAGGAAACATAAAAATGGAGATGGAAAAGCATAAGAAAAAAGCCAGTCAGAAATGAAAACTATAAAAAAATAAAAAAAACAAAAAAGAGAAACTAAAAAGGAAAGGAATGAAGACTACAATAACAAATGATTACATCACAGGGAATCAACAATTGAATAGATTAAGCAAATCAGCTATTTGGAAGATAGGGTAGCAGAAAACATCCAATCAGAAAAGAAAAAAAAACAATTAAAAAAATGAGGATAGTTTAAGAGACCTCTAGGACAAAATTCACATCATAGGGGTGCCAGAAGGGGAAGAGAGAGCAATGAATTGAAAACCTATTTGAAAAAATAATGATGGAAAACTTTCTTAACCTGGTGAAAGAAATAGACATACAAGTCTGGGAAGTGCAGAGACACAAACAAGATGAACCAAAGAGGCCCACACCAAGACACATCATAATTAGAATGCTAATGGTTAAAGACAAAGAGAGAATCTTAAAAGCAGCAAGA
The DNA here is from genome assembly GCA_028533065.1 of Trachops cirrhosus. Lineage (NCBI taxonomy): Eukaryota > Metazoa > Chordata > Mammalia > Chiroptera > Phyllostomidae > Trachops > Trachops cirrhosus. The sequence goes on from CM052543.1 coordinate 37,347,768, forward strand.
GAAAAATAGTTAGTTACAACAAAGCTCCTACCAGACTGACAGGTGATTTCTCACAGAAACTTTGTAGGTCAGAAAGGATTGGCACAAAATATTCAAAGTAATGAAAAGCAAGGACCTATAGACAAGATTACTTAACACAGTTATCATTTAGAATCAAAGGATAGATAAACAACTTCCCAGAGAAGAAAAAGATAAAGGAGTTCATGACCATCAAAGCAGTATTACAAGAAATCTTAAAGGATCTTCTTTAGTTATTAGAAGAAAAAGATAAAAAATAAATGGTAATAAATACATATTTATTAACAATTAGTTTCAATGCAAATGGATTAAATGCTTCAATCAAAAGACATATAGTGGCTGAATGGATAAAAAACAAGATCTTTATATATGCTGTCTATAAGAAACTCAATTCAGCTTGAAAGAGACACACAGACTGAGAGTAAAGGAATAGAAAAGGATATTTCATGCAAATGGAAACAAACAACCAGACAAAATAGACTTTAAAACAAAGGTTATATAACAAAGACCAAAAAAGGACCCATTGATTCCACTTTTGGGTATTTATCTGAAGAAACCCAAAATACTAAATTGAAAACACATATGCATCCATATATTCATTGCAACATTATTTATGATAACCAAGATATGGAAGCAACCTAAGTGCCCATCAATATGAATGGATAAAGAAGAGGTGGTACATATATACAATGGAATATGACTCAGCCATAAAAAAGCATGAAATCCTGAAATCTGCAACCACATGGATAAACCTAGACAGTATTGTGCTGAAAGAAATACGTCAGATAGATAAAGACAAATACTGTATGATTTCACTTATGTACAGAATTTAAAAAATAAACCAGTAGAACAGAAAAATGCAGAGAACATTTTAACAGTTACTAGATGCAAAGCGGGTTAAAAGAGTTGGGTGAAAAAGGTGAAGGAATCAAGAAGTACAAATTGGTAGTTCCAGAATAGTCATGGGTATGTAAAGTACAGCATAGGGAATATAGTTAATAATATTGTAATTACTATATATGGTGTCAGATAGATACTAGGTTTATTGGGATGATCAGTTTGTAAGGCATATAAATGCTAATCATTGGATTATACATCTGAATGTATAATGTACATCAACTGTAGTTGAACAATAAAAAATTATTACAATTTTTTAAAAAACCTGAAAAGTACATCAAAGAATCTAGATTGAGAAATGCTTTGATTCAGTTCTAATGAATTTACCCAGCATGTAATTCTGAAAGTGCTGAAGATTGAGGAATTTATGGGACAGTGATGGAAAATGAGGAAAAAGTTAAGAAAAAGAGGTATGGGACACTTTTATCCTGTTCTAAAGCATTTATGACGTAGGCCATTCTTTTGCACATCATGACTTGAAATGATTCCTGGTTGCTTTGTTGAAAATATTTCTCAATAAAAGATGGACTAGGGCAGTTGATCTTAGGAATCTAGATTTGTAACAAGTCCCAGGTGATTCTTAAGCACAAAATTTTATACTTTTTAGGCAATGGAATAGCTTTTATATAAACAAATTATGTAATTGTTAATGTCTGACTCTTCCCTTAAACTGTAATTCTATGGCAGTAAAGATTGTGACTGTTTTGTTGTCCAGGGCCAACACACCCAGTGGACAGCTATACACTATGTCAAAGCACCACCACCCTGCCCCTGCATAGCTGATCCTCCATGCAAAGTGCAGGTTGGTGGTCAGTGGTCACAGCCAGTCCTTGCAGGTGATTGGCCTGAGTAAATCCCTCCCATTGATCTGCCAACCACAACCAAGCCTCAACTACAAGAGGAGGGTTTACTGAGCCCACACAAAGGATGCACCTCAGGTACCCAGCTTGGGTGATCTGAGAAGCTGTGCCACTGGACCCTACAGGACATCTACTACATTGGGCCACACTCCCAAGACATGGAGTCAAAACAGCTCTACCTAATACATAGAAACAAACACAGGAAGGTTGCCAAAAAGAGGAGACAAAGAAACATGGCCCAAATTAAAGAACAGATCAAAACTCTAGATAAAGAGCTAAATGAAATGGAAATAAGCTATCCATCAGATGCAGAGTTCAAAACACTGGTTATAAGGATGCTCAAAGAACTTACTGAGGATCTCAGCAGCATAAAAAAGATCCAGTCAGAAATGAAGTATACACTAATTGAAATAAAGAACAATTTTCCAGGAAATAACAGTAGAATGGATGAAGCCAAGAATCAAATCAATGATTTAGAACATAAGGAAGCAAAAAACAATGACGCAGAACAAGAAGACAAAAGAATCCAAAGAAATGAGGATAGAATGAACAGCCTCTGGGACAACTTCAGAAGGTATACATATTTGCATCATAGGGGTGTCAGAAAGATAGAGAAAGAGCAAGAAATTAGGAATCTATCTGAAAAAATAGTGAAAGAAAACTTCCCTAATTTAGTGAAGGAAGTAGACATGCAAGTCCAGGAAGCACAGAGAGTGCCAATCATGATGGAAGCAAAGAAGCCCACTCCAAGGCACATCATAATTAAAAGGCCAAAGGTTAAAGATAAAGAGAGACTCCTAAAAGCAAGGGAAAAGAAGTTATTACTGAGTTCTGGCCAAGATGGAGGTGTAGGTAGGAATGCTTCACTCCCTGGCACAACCAAAAGAAAGGTAACAACCAATCTAAAAACAAATAACTGGAAGTGCCAGAAAATCAAAATGCATGGAATTCTGACAACCAAGGAGTTAAAGAAACACTCACTCAGACTGGTAGGTGGGACCGAGACTGGCAGCCAAGTGGAGAGGATGCCCGGCAATGTGGCGGACCACATGGACAAGGAGGGGCTAGCTGAGAGGACTTGCCACAAGGTGGCAGACTGCGGGGGCAAGGCAGGGCTGGCTGAACAGGAAACTAAGGACTCAAAGATAGCTGTAAACTACTGCAGGGGTTGCCACAGCGGGAGAAACTCCCAGTCTCAGATGACAGAGTTCATTGGAAAGTGGGGCTAGAGTGGAGCAAGAAAGGTGCATGATTCCCTCTCTGACCCCTCCTCCACATACAGTGCCACTACACAGTAATGTGTGTGTCCCACCCTGGTGAATACCTAAGGCTCTGCCCCTTACTATATACTAGGTGCACCCAGACAAAAAATATGGCCTAAATGAAAGAACAGATCAAAACTCCAGAAAAAGAGCTAAGTGATGAGGAGATAGCCAACCTATCTGATGCAAAGTTCAAAGCACTGGTAATCAGGATGCTCACAGAACTAATTGAGCTTGGTTGCAAAAAGAAGAAATAAATTAAGGCTACCCAAAGAGAAATAAATCAAAATATACAGGAACCAACAGTGAAGGGAAGGAAACTGGAACTCAAATCAACGATTTGGACCAAAAGGAAGAAATAAACACCCAACCTGAACAGAATGAAGAAACAAAAATTCAAAACAATGAGAGGCTTAGGAAACTCTGGGACAACTTTAAATACTCTAACATCAGAATTATAGGGGTGCCAGAAGGGAAACAAGAGCAAGAAGGCGAAAACTTATTTGAACGAATAATGAAGGAAAACTTTCCCAATCTGGTGAAGGAAATAGACTTCCAGGAAGTCCAGGAAGCTCAGAGAGTCCCAAAAAAATTGGACCCAAGGAGGAGCACACCAAGGCACATCATCATTAAGTTACCCAAGATTAAAGATAGAGAATCTTAAAAGCTGCAAAAGGAAAGGAGAGAGTTATCTACAAAGGAGTGCCCATAAGACTATCATCTGATTTCTCAAAAACCTTACAGGCAAGAAGGTGCTGGAAAGATTTGAAGTCATTAAAGGCATGGTCCTACATCCAAAATTCCTCTATCCAGCAAAGCTGTCATTTAGAATGGAAGGGCAGATAAAGTGCTTCCCAGATAAGGTCAAGTTAAAGGAGTTCATCATTACCAAGCCCTTATTATATGAAATAATAAAGGGACTTACCTAAGAAATAGAAGATCAAAAACTGTGAACAGTAAAATGACAATACACTCACAACTATCAATAGCTGAACCTAAAAAAATGAAAACAAAAACTAAGCAAACAACTAGAATCAGAGAAATGGACATCACATGAAGGGTTTTCAGTGGAGAGGGAGATGGGAAGAATTGGGGGGAAAGGCACAAGGAACAAGAAGCATAATTGGTAGGCATAAAATAGATGGGTAGAAGTAAAGAATTGTATAGGAAACAGAGAACAAAGAGCTTACATGTACAACCCATGGACATGAACTAAATGGGGGTGGAATGTTGGAGGGTTGGGGGTGCAGGGTAGAAGGGTGATAAGGGGGGAAAAACTGGGAAAACTATAATAGCATAATCAATAAAATATACTTAAAAGAAAAAAAGAAGTTCCTGGAAGGTTGCCAGATGGGAGGGGGAGGGGAAGAATGGGTGTGGAGGTGAGGGGATTAAGAAGTACAAATAGGTAGTTACAGAATAGCCATAGGGATATAAAATACAGTCTAGGAAATAGAGCAGCCAAAGAACTTACACACATGACCCACGGACAAGGACAAATGGTGGGGGGATTGCCTGAGGGAATGGGGGGGTGCTCAGTGGAACAGGGCAAAAGGGGATAAGTCAGGACAACTACAATAGCATAATCAATAAAAGGTAATTAAAAGTATCTGAAATTTATTTTAGGAGAATTTATATATGTGAGTTAGTATGATACGTTTCCTCCCTAAATATTTAGCCATTTCTTTTTTTTTTATTTATGAAGTTTATGTTCTTATAATAAATTATGCTTTTCTCTGGGCAGACAGCCTTCCTGTTATTGTACTAATAGCACATCTGTAATACCAAGCTATAGATGTTTGTATACAAACAAGAGGTTTGTATTCTTCAATGGAGCACTTGTCTATCAAGCACTGTAGGGAGGAGGCAGAAAAGTCAGTGTCCCTCAGGTTGAAGAATTGAGAGGGGATAACTTAATACCCCTCTGATAGGTGGTTTTCTCCCAGGAAGGGAAACATGCAAAGCTTACGTCTGGGTTCTGGGTATGGGGAAGGGCAGGAGGGCTGAGAAGCCCAATCCAACACTTCAGCTCAGCTCTTCTCTCTCAGGGAAGAGGGGACTAATTTTTCTCTCATTTGTAACAAATTCTTCTGGCCTAGCTGAAGCTTTGTGGAAACAATGAGGATGAGGTCATCATCAGAATTAATAGCAATTGCCCTGGCTGGTCTGACTCAGTGGATTGAGCACTGGCCTGCAAAGCAAAGGGTCACCAGTTTGATTCCCAGTTAGGGTAGGGTGTGTGACAGGCAATCACACATTGATGTTTCTCTCCCTTTTTCTCCCTCCATTCCCCTCTCTCTTTTAAATAAATAAATAAAATCTTTAATAAGATAGTATGCTTACTATACTATGCGCAGGTGTCTCTATTACCACACTAGCAAAGTGCTAGCAAAGTTGTATTGGCCAAAGCTGTAATCTGGAGATAGATTGACAGGGATGCCTGAATAGGAAGGGTAGGATCTGAGTAGGAAGGAGGGTAGGAACTGAGTAGGAAGGGTAGGACCACGGTTGGGGGTGGATGAACAGTGATTGTAACATAATTAGGCCCTCCTTATAGAGGCTGAAGAGGAGTGGGGTTAGGAGGAGCTGCATGCCCCAGGAGCTCCCCTAACTCTGCCTTTGTACTATGCTGAAAACAAGTTGCTTGCACATTTTTAATGGAACAGGGACTTTGTGGGAAGCAGTATTGGGCAAGAGCATGTTAAGCCTTCAAGGCAGCCACCACAGCCTTGGCTTTGAGACTACATAGGTCACATAGGTCTGGCCAGTGCCCACAAACCCATTGTAATGTAGGTCATAGAAATAGTAGCTCCCACCATTGTTACCACCATCACACCATTGTCACCACCATCATCAATGGTATCAGATTTGGTAAGGACAATGTCACTGAGCCATCAATGAGCCAAGCATAGAATGGTCAGCCAAGGATTTGTTGAACTTAACCAGCTGATCCATAGCCTCATTGCCTACTAAGGCCTCCCCCACAGACTGCACCAAGTTGGGTGTGTTAGCTGTAAGTACTTGGCCATGGCAGTCATCAGAAGGGTATTGTGTTGCGTGTGACCATGTGTCCACCAGCACTGCATCAAAGCCTTGATTACATGCAAAGGCAATAGCAACACCTTTGCCACACCCCTTCTCAAACCTTGGTGCAACCACTGTGATTCTTGGTGGTGAGGGGAGTGCGATACAGGGCACTCAAACATCGGGAGTGTGTGTGCAGCTGCTCCACAGCTGCAGATGCTCCACAGCCCCAGCATGAAATGTGTCACAGGTGTGTCACAGGTGGTCGGAGGTGGCAATGAGGACACTGAAGCCATTCTCTAACAGCCAGAAAGAAATCTTGGCAAGGTTAGCAGAATTCCCCACTCCATTAACCCTGCAGAAGGTGACAACATAAGGGCACTGAGATGATGCTGGGCATCCATGATATCCTGGGTCATGTCCATACAATGTTGTGGCTGCAGGATCTGTACCAGGGACTCGTGTAGAGCCTGTTTTACTGTGGAAGTCACCATGCCGAATGTCCCCATCACCTTCCCTTCCAACTTGCTGGCCATGGATTCAGAGTTGGATAGCAATGTCTGCTGCTACATTCTTAGCAATGAGGTGATCATGCAGCTTGTCCAGCACAGATTCCATGCCTTCCAACTCAAGCTCTTAGAGCCCACAGGCCCTTCAGCATCCCGAACATGGCACCCAGAGTCCCCTTGGTAGCACTAGGTTTGGTAGGGTTTTAAGTGGCCCCTTCATCATCTGAGCTGCTGCAGTCCAGATCCTGAAGATGCCCTCAGACCCAGTTTCTTGAATCAAGTTGATGTCCTCAGGTGGGGCAACATCTGGGGTTCCATTGGTGGTAGGACAGCTATAATCCGGGTCTTCCTTATTGGCACAGCCACCCAGTGCTCATACCCGAGGTGCTTTTTTACCCTTCTCCTTTGGAGCATCTGACTTCATGGACTTGCCAGACTTGTCTATACCTTTCCCATGTTTCTGAAAGAACTCCTCTCACTTCTTCCATATCAGCTCAGCTTTGGAAAGTTCTACCCCATTCTCAGCTCCCACTGACTTCTCTTTAGGGACTGTTTTGCTGGTATCCAAACGGACATCAAAATTTTCCCTATTGTTCCCCTTGGTTTTTTTTTATTCTTTGCTTTTTCCTTAGGCTTTTTACCCCATGTCTCAATCATGGATCTTATAGGTTTCTTGGCCTTTTCAGAATCTCCCTATTTCTTCATGGTAGTCAGAACCTGAACCTTTCTGCTCTCCTCTGTTTCATTTACGAAGGAGCCACAGAAAGTCATTTTGGAAATCAAAAGTGCCACTCAACAGAGTCACTTTGCTGTTGAATCTCTGTGCAATACTTGTCCTGAAACAGCCAGTGCACATCATCTATCCATTTGTCCATACATGTCAGTGTTAGGAACTTCTGAAACCAACCACAAACACCAGCTCAAACTGGTTGTCCAGTTTATACTTGAGTGTGAGTGCATCATGAGTGAAGGAGTTGTGGCTTCCCCTTTCCTGCAGCACCACAGAACAAATCAATGCATTAACGGGCCCAGTCCAGGAGTCACTCACACCCTGGAAGCACTAGAGCACAAGCCTGCCCTTTGAGAAAATTGTGAAGAAGTTGAACATGGTGGCAGCGGGAAAGGAGCCCAGCTGGGACTGGGAATCTAGCTATGTCTTCTAGTATCATGGTTAGTCATTTTTTCCCATTAATTTCAAATGTTTCTCTAATATACACTAAATTTCAACATGCATATTGGCATATTTGTCAATTATAGCACTTGTTCTGCTGTATTTTGATGACTATAGCTTTAGCTGGTAGAAAATAACTTTTATTTTCACCCATTTCATAATTTGCTTGATAGTTTATGTCCTATCTACTTCTCAGCTTGTCAAGTTCACTTTTTAAAATGCCACTATAATTTTGATGGTTATTACTTTGAATGTATAGGTTATTTTACAAAAAATTAATGTATTTAAATAAAAATATTAAATATTTTCACTTAGAAACATGGCATATTTCTCTATTTCTTCAGTGTTATACACGTGTATTAACACATGTATAACTTTTCACCTTGTTATTGTAGAGATTGTGGTATATTTCCATCCACTCATGGAGTTTTCACTTTGGAAGATGGAAACAGAGAGAAAGCAAGTAAATTAAGGCATAAGTAAGAAAGTTTCACACAATGGTAAGTGCAGTGAAGAAAATAAAACACAGTGTGTGACAATGCCTTTTGTTTTGGATGCATGCCACTTAAATCGGTAACCTCTATAAGAAGTTAAATATTTTTTAAATTTAATCTTTATTATATTTTTTCTATTACCTTATAGTCCCCTTATACCTCCCTCCCTACACAATCACCACACTGCTGTCCATGTCCATGAGTCCTTTTTCCTTTTTTCTTGGTCCCTCCACCCCCCAACTTTCCCACTCCCAACAGTCATCCCACACTCCATCTACAAGTCTGTCCCCATTTTCCTTGTTAGTTAAGTTTGTTCATTAGATTCTACATATGAGTGAAATCATATTTGTATTTCTCTGACTGGCTTATTTCCCTTAGCATAATGTTCTACAAGTCCATCCCTACTGCTGCAAATGGTAAAATTTTAATGTTTTTTACGGTCAAGTAGTACTCCATTGTGTATATGTCCCATAGTTGATTTATCCACTTATCTACTGACGGACACTTGGGCTGCTTCTATATCTTGGTAATTGTAAATAACATTGCGATGAACATAGGGGTGCTTATGTTCTTTCGAATTAGTGTTTTGGGTTCCTTTGGATATATTGCCAGAAGTGGGATTGCTGGGTCAAAGGCAGGTCAATTTTTAATTTTTTGAGGTATCTCCAAACTGCTTTCCACAGTGGCTGTACAAATCTGCATTCCCTCCTACAGTGCAAATGCAAAAGGATTCCTTTTTCTCCACATCCTCACCAGCACTTGCTGTTTGTTGATTTATGGATGATAGCCATTCTGATAGATGTGCGATGATATCTCATTGTGGTTTTATTTGCATTTCTCTGATGATTAGTGATATTGAGCATCTTATCATATGGCTATTGGCCATCTGTATGTCCTCTTTGAAAAGGTTTTGAAGATGGGATCTAAATGATAAGAAGTAGTAAGCCAAGCAGATTTGACAGAAGAACATCATGGGCTAGTGGGAACAATTTTGGACTGTGTGATGGGCAGCAAGATGGTCAATAGGGTTAGATTGGAGTGAGTATGAAGGAGCACAATCTCAAGTATAAACTGAAAGGTAGGTAGGGGCAAGATTATGTGCATACTTGTTGAAAAATGACATAATATGATTTATATTTATAAAAGTCAATCTGTATACTAGGGAGAAAACCTGTTATTGTGGGAAAGAGTGAAAAAAGAAAGACCTACTAGGAAGCTATCGTAGAGCAACAGGCAACAGATTATGGTGACTTGGGCTAATACTTAAAGGGGAAATCAAGAGAAGCAGCCATATTTGGAATGTACTGTGTAGATGAAGCCAACAAAATTTACTTGGGGCAGTAAGGCATAAAGAAAAAGCAATGTTTATATTTATTTTTAGTTTGATCAGTCGTGTGGATGGTGATATTTTTGATTTAGCTGGAAAAGAATGAGAGAACAGATTAGCAGGAGAATGAATCAAGAGTTATATTTTGGATTAAATTAAAAATTCCAATTAGACATAATAAGAAGGCCATTAGATATGAGTCGGTGGTTTATGGAAGTAAGCAGGTCTTTGAGAGTTAAAAGTATGTAGATGGTATTTAAACCTATGCAACTAGGTGAAATTACTCAGAAAGCAATTACTGAGTGAGGAGAAAGAGAGGTTCCTATTAGCACTATGGAAACTTCCAAATTCGGTAAGAAAAGGAGATCCAATAAAGTGAAGAGAATTAAGGTAGGAACAGGGAAAACCAGGAGTGTGTGGAGTCTGGAAGCCAAAAGAACAAAAGTTTCAAGAGAAAGGAAGTGTCAACTATGTCAGTATTGCTGAAAATTTAAAGGAAAAGAATATAGGAATGGCCACTTCATTTGGAGCATCAAATTTTCATTTGGAGATGACTGACAAAGAACAGATCTACGGAAAAAGATCAGAGTTTGATTGGGAGTGGGTTAATATGTGAGTAGAAAATCAGCAGAGGAGAAAGTGGGCATAGAAATGCCTTTTGAGATTTTTTTTTTATTCTGAAGAGAAGCCAGACAAATGGATCAGTAACCAAAGGGGATGTGGAATCATGAAAAGGGTTCTTCATGATGGGATAACAAGAGCATATTTGTATCCTTACATTAATGATCCAGAAGAAACAAAGAAAATGGTTTCAGATTAAACGGATTCTGTGGGAGCAATTCTTTGGTAGGTGAGTGAGCCTGGGATCCAGAGTACTAGTGAAGGTGGTCAGACTTTGATTGACAGTTGTAAATGGAGAAAGCAGGGCATAGATGTGCAGGTATATAGAGAGGAGTGGGAGGTTTGAAGAGGGGAAGGTAAGGGGCTGCCCTTCCTTACTTCCCTTGCTTCCTTTTCTCATCCCATAGTTTACTTTCTCTTCCAAGTGAAGTATGGAGTAAGGTTGTCAGCTGAGACTTGAGGTGTGAAGCAGCCATTTTAAGAACGGAAACAAGACTGGGTTCAGGAAGTGCAGTAGTATGTTCTGGAAGGCATGGCTGAGTATTGCAAAAAATGATCAAATTACAAATTATTAGTTGAAGATATTTACAATCAAATTACCAGTGAGCTTTAATGAAGTAGATAATAGAATCAAATATCTTCAGAAAGAGTACAGAGAAAGAAGCTAGAACTGAAGAGCCAAGAAATATAGCTTAATACTCTATGAGAACATAATATATGAGGAAAGAAATAGAGGAAATTAACAGAAAAGGGAAGATTTATTTTAAAATATCAATAGGAAAGTGGCAACTTTGAAAACAAAGTTAAAACCTCACTATGTCAATATAAATTAGAAACATTATAAAAGTTAAATGCAAGTTGTAAAATGATTAAGAAAAATAAAAAATATAAATTGTTATCAAAAGATTGGGTAGAAAATTACATCCTAACAGTAAAATTACTGAAAGAAAACAAGGAAGATAAGAGGGATAGATTTCACAACACAAATATTTTTAATGCTTCTCTGTCTAAAAATCCTTATCATAGAGATACAAAAAAGTCAAATAACAAATAACAGATTTGGAAAAAAGTTAGTTATTAGCATAAACATAACAATCAAAGTATTGGTATCCCTAATCTGTAAAGAACTCTAACAACTCAATAAGAAAGATATAAACTAATTATGAAAATTAATTGATTTTAATGTTAAATCTAATAAAATATTAAAGACTATTACATTTAACAAGGAAAAGATAAAGTTGGTAAGTACACTTGCATATTGCTGGTAAAAATACAAAATATTTAACATTTTTAAAAATGTCCATCTTTTCATATGAAGAATATAAAATAGATTTTTGGCCTTGGCTTTAGTAATTCCACTCATAAAAATTTATTCTAAGGGAAAAAAGTCAAACACCTAAGAGATGAACATTATTGTTTTTACACACACATACACACACACCACCACTCCCATTAAATTTATAATAGTGATGAAATAGCTAATTCTATTACTAAGGGGTCATATGATGTAATGTTATGTTACCACATAAAAGTATTCTTAAGACTGTTTATGTAGGAGTTAAGATTTAACTCATTAAATACTCATTAAATGCCAGGTGCTGTTTTAAATGCTTTACATTTATATTTACTACCTTAGTTCTCACAACAGCTATGAAGGAGGTCTTACTACTACTGCCAATTTATAGTTTATAAAGGTGCAGACTAAGATACAGAGAAGTTAAGTAATGGGCTTAAGGTTGTATATAGTAGTCCTCCCTTATTCTTGGGAGATATGACCCCCCAGTGGATGTCTGAAACTGTGGATCATACCAATCCCTGTAAATTAGGCACAGTAAGAGATTAACAATAACTAATATAAAATAGAACAATATATTGTAATATAAGTTATGTGAATGTGGTTCTCTGTCTCAAAATATCTAATTGTACTGTACTCACCCTTCTTCTTGTGATGATGTGAGATTAATAAAATACCTTGTTGAGAACTTTCACCTTTTCACTTAAAGGAAGCACTTTACGCCTTCTCTTTGGCATATCCAAATTGCCAGCATCACTACTCTTGTGCTTTGGGGCCATTATGAAGTAAAGTAAAGGTGAGTTGAACACAAGCACTCCGCTATCAAGACAGTGAATCCGATAACTGAGGTGACTACTACATGAATTACTGTGAATTACTGATGGGAGTGTCTACAGCATGGAGACGATGGGCAAAGGCATGGTTCACGTCCTGAGTAGGACAATGTGAGATTTCATCATATACTTCAGAACAGTGTGCAATTTTAAACTTTGGAATTATTCCTGTAATTTTCTGTTTAATATTTTCAGGCCAAGTTAACACCAGGTAACCAAAACCATGGAAAGCAGAACTGCAGATAGTTGGTGTGGGGTGTGCTGTATAAGTAAGTGGGGGTATATTAAATTCAAACTTTGGTACTCTGACAACTGGCCCTCAGGTTCTTTGTCATTGCTCTATACTGCTGCCATATAATATAGGGGGAAATCACCATATATTAATAGGTGAAAAAATCTCTATTCTACATGCGAAAATCAACTGAGTAAAAGGCACACCTGTCTTAAAAATGGAAGGAAGTATATCTGAATATGTGTAGAGATTATCTCCAGGTAAGAAGATTTAGCAGGTTTTGCCTAATTTTAGTACTCTTAGTGTTATTAATTTTTTAAAAGAACTTCTTTTAGTGTTAAAGATAATACAATGTTTTTTTAATTTTATTTTAATTGTTGTTCAAATACAGTTTTCTGTCTTTTACTCTCATCCCAGCCCATCCACCCAGCCCCACCCCCCCATCTCCCTCCCATTTCCACCCCCGCCCTAGTTTTTGTCCATGTGTCCTTTATACTCCTTCCTGTAAGCCCTTCCTGTTTTCCCCTGAAATTCCCTTGAAATTCCCTCCCCTTTCCCCTCTGGACACTGTTTTATTTTTGAAAAAAAAAAAGGAAGTGTTAGCAAATTCACAAAGCATGCAATATTCTCAAAAATAGTGCCACTCAGATGAACCATGTTATTTTGAAGCTTCAAAACAACTCGCAGCTTTTGTTTAATTATTTCCAGATTTATAAACAAATGGTAGTTGCACAATGTATTTAAGCTACTAGGAAGTGTATTTAACCTCCTCTTTTAGCATAAATACACAGATTCGCACATCCACACATATCAAGCATATGAATCCTTTGCAATTGTGGGGACATTTCAAGACCACTATATGATAACAAAAAGCCAGTTTTGTGTTTGTTTATTGACAAGGAATAAGCATAGTTGTTTACCATGGATCTTGCTGATGAGCTGCCTTAACATTCTATTTTATGCATTTCTGTAATATTTGTGTTTAAAGCAGTATAAAGAATCCCTATGTCTAAAACAAAACAAACAAACAAACAAAAAATATCTGTTGGAGTGCCCAGGTGTGGAAGTTTCCATAGTGGCTGATGTTTGGAAAAAGGAGGAGTGAAAATCGAGCAAGTATATGCAAACTACTACTAATTTGGGTATTAAACTAGGTTGCCTTCATGATCTTTAACAAGGTCATTTGATCTAAAATTTGTGCAAATCTTGAGGTGTCCTACCTGATGTATGAGACTTGCTTACCTCCACTTGGAACTTTCTTTTCTTTCGCTATAACGTTGGTCCATTTAGACTCCCGAGGTTAGATGTCACGTGCAAAGTTATCAGAAGACCCTAGCTATTTCTAACTCAGTACCTAACTGGGAAAACACAGAGTAAATTTTAAATAGAGTTTGACTCACACCTCACAGTTTAGCTCATGGAAGGAAGATATAAAAGAGCATTTGATGAGTCAAGTTACATTCTTCATTTTTCTATTAAAAGATATACTCGGCAATATTGCATTTCTATCATGAGTATTTAACTCTAGCAGAAATCTTCTGTTTGAGAAGGAATAAATTTTGGAATGAAGTCATGATCCCTCCCTAGAAAGTAGAATGTGTCCACAGCATGTATTTTCCCAGGACTCTCCTCAAGGCCCCCATGACCTCCTTATTCCTCAGGCTGTAGATGAGGGGGTTTAGGGCTGGAGTGACAATTGTGTAGAAAACAGAGATGATGTTGTCCTGCTTGGGGCTATGGAGGGAACTGGGCAGGATGTACATGAATGTGGCAGCTCCATAGAACATCCCAACCACGGTCAGGTGGGAAGAACAGGTGACTAGAGCTTTCTGCCTCCCCTCATTTGAAGGCATGTGGAGCACAGTAAATAAGATTAGTGTGTAGGAGGCAAGGATAGCAATAAGAGGGGGCATCAGGAAGGTCACACCCATCACATACACCATGAGCTCATATCTGGAGGTATCTGCACAGGCCAACTTCAGCATAGGTGGGATCTCACAAAGCAAGTGCCTGATCTTTCGGGCTTTGCAGAAAGGATAGTGCATGGTGTACATGGTGTATACAAGGGCACTCAAAGATGCCAGGATCCAGGAAGTGGCCACCATGAGCCAGCAGACCCTTGTACTCATGAGAACCATGTAGTTCAGAGGATGACAAATGGCCACATACCTGTCATAGGCCATGAAGGCCAGTAGGAGGTCCTCTGCACCACCCAGCGTCAGTGCCAGAAACATCTGAAGGGCACAGCCCCCAAAGGAGATGGAGTTTTCCCTGCGAAAAAAATCCACAAGGGCCTTGGGAGTGACAACAGATGTGAAGAGCAGGTCCATGAGTGAGAGCTGCCCAAGCAGGAGGTACATGGGCACATGGAGCCGGGCGTCCACTGTGATGAGCAGGAGCAGCAGGCCATTGTTTGTCAGAGCCAACATGTAGAGAACTGCGAGTGTGGTCCAGAGCAGCTCAGGGGACCCGCTGTCCTTCAGAATCCCCATCAATATGAAGCCACCTCCCAGGGTGGAGTTCCAGTGCTCCATCCTGTGCTGTTTCTTCAGTTGCCTAGAACCAAATAGATTCTTGGTAAAATTTTGCTAAAATGGTCCCTTAGTTTTGTAATATCCAACATGAGTGCAACAAGATGATACCTTTGCCACTGGTAACTGACTTTACTTCTTGATATTTCAGTTTCTGACTCTTTAATTGTACCATGATAAAGCACCACATAAATAAAGAACAGGTGTCACAGCAATTGCCACACATTAAGAGATCACCACATAAAAATATTTTTCAGTCATCAAACATGAACATGTATCTTTCCAGAAAGATTAAATCATCTTTCTCTTAATAGGAAACAATATTCTGGCAATTATGCCTTTGATTATTCTTGCACTGATCTTATAATGTTAGACTAATGATTTAAAAACCCAGTTGCTGTTAGGCCTAGACCTGTTATGAATATTAAATTCTAAAACAGGTACAGAAATAGGTTTCAATAAAGCACTTCCATTTATTTTTCCATATAATTTGTGTCCATTTGTTTTCATCAGTCAAGACTATAGATACAAGCCTCACTGGAAGAGCTAATGTGTGCCCACTATTTATTTATTTATTTATTTATTTATTTATTTATTTATTTATTTATTTTTAAATCCTCACCTGAGAATATGTTTTTTACTGGTTTTAGAGAGAGGAAAGGAGAGAGAGAGGAACAGAGGAGAAACATTGATGTGAGAGAGAGTCATTGATCAGTTGTCTCCCATATGTACCCTGACCAGAGTTGGAACCAGTAAACTGGGTATGCACCTTAACCTGGAATTGATCTTGCAGCTTTTTGGTGTACATGTGAATGATGCTCCAATCAACTGGGCCACCCAGAGAGGGCTAACATGTGTCCACCTTCATTACCTTTCTTGACTAGCTCCCATTCTCCACGTGCCCGAGAGAGAATTCACTGTTTGAGACTAGGAGATGGTGCGTTTGAGTTGCTGTTGCTTTTTGAGTTAAAAATCTAGGATCAATGCAAATATAGGTGCTTTTTAAAAACAGATTATGATAAAATGTGACCTGGGAGGACTCAGAAATATAGCAGATTAGGTCCTTCCCAGGAAGATTAGAGCGTTTATGTTTGAAAAAATGGTGAAAGGTATTGACCTCTTTGATTCCACAGGAATTTAATAGTAAAGGTATTAAAGCACATGACAAGTATATCATCTGCCCTTAGGTGGACCTTTGGAGATGTGTTTTATCTGATAGGTGCAAAAACGACTTATCAGAGGCCAGCAAAGCCTATGGGGTCTAAAGGCATGTACTGATGCTTTGTCAGAAAATAGACACCCAAGCCTGGCATGTAGCATAGATTCATCATCCTCATTGATTCCTCTTCATGTTTAGAAAAAAACAAGAATAGAAGAGGATTGGGAAGTGCTATAGAGCCCAAAGCACTACAGAAGATGGAAGAGAGAGTAGTTTAGTTCTTGGGCTTTGTTTTTCAACTCAACTTTCCTGGAGGTTGCACATTTCCCTGAAAGAGAATCAATGCTCTTACCTCAGGTGCCGAGTGAGAGGGCCAGCTGGCTGACCATGCAGACTTCTCTGGGATTGTTTTAAGGTCAGCAATGTTCCCATAGAAAAGGTGAAGGAAGATAACAACTTTCTAGCAATATCCAATTGGTTTAATTTTTGCTAAGTTGGGCTAAGTGTCTGAGGAGTCCGAGCAAGATAGGTATCAGGGCCTTTCTGTGCCTTCTATTGCTCTACAGCTCTCTTGTGATGCAGTAGACACAGACAGAAAGCTGATATAGTCCTTGGGGAGTATCCATGGAGCAAGAAGGTAGCTTTCCTGTTCTCTCACCTGTGGAGAATTAGGAGAAACTGCTTCTGTCCCAGGTAAAGAGCCCATCTAACTCTGGAGCAGTTGTCAGACTGAGTTCTTGGGTCTAGATGCTCAGATGTTCATTTACTATTGAAAGGGTCTGGGAGCAAATATGAAAGCAGCAGGAATCTGGAGGAAGTACATATCGAAAGAGCTGCCTAAGGGAGATACTGTTATACTTGTCCTTGTCCCTGGGGCCAACAATGAGCCAGAGCCCTGTCCTGGGAGAAGCTGCTCTGTTTCCTTATCTTGTGATCCAATCTCCTCTACTCTATTCTATCCCAACCTTCAGAGGGACTTACCTTCTCAAATGAAATGACCTCCCCTGGAAATGCAGGTCCAGGAAGCAGAATGTTAATTAATCCTCTTGGGTTTGTTTTCTGTACTAGTATCCCTGCACTCTCCTCTTACTAATTTTTTTTATCCAAACTGCCAATTTATGTGCTTTATCTAAAACATTTAAGATACAAGTTAGTGAAGGATTGTGTAAAGTCTAAAACAAAGTATTTTTTCTTTTTTTTTTTTTACAGTGGGGTTGAGATAAAGGGCTTAGGAAATACAGCAGTAAATGAAAATATCTTTATGATCTTGTGGCAGGGAAGAATCTTGAACAAGATACAAAAAATACTAAGCTTAGATTAAAAAATTGATGAATTAGACTGCATTAAAATTTAAAACTTTGGTCCACCAAAAGTGGAATGACAAGGTATAAGCTGCAAGAATGTATATAATCAGCAAAGATTTTATATCTAAAATGCACATAAAATGTCTACTAGTAGATTTTAAAAGATACCAACCAACAAAAATATAGAGAATAACATAAAAAAAAAATGTACAAAACATAGGCCACAAATTGTGAATAAAATGATAAAAATTCTTTATAATTACTGAAATAATGTTAAAGCCCTTGATAAGATAATATTTATGCTCACCATGGTAAAAATTAAGGTGTTTGATAACTACTGGCCATAAGGATGTAGATCCTTGGGAATAGACACTTGATGGAACTAAAATTTGATACGACTATGTTGGGAAATACTCTGGTGCCAGTTTCTGAGTCTGAACATTTGTATGATGTAGGGACCAGCAGTTCCACTTCTATTTATGTGATTTATAGAAACTCTAGCTTATGAGTCCTAAGAGATTGTATAGGAATATTCATAGAAGCATTGAGTATAAAAGTGAAGACCTAGAAACAATCCTAGTGTCCTTCAACAGGAAAATATATGTTATAGACTGAATTGTGTCCCCCCAAAATAGGTGTGTTGAAGCCTTAACACTCAATGTGTCTATATTTGGAGATAGGAATTTTCAGGAGGGTATTAAGGTTATGTAAGATTATAAGTATGAGGCTCTAATCCAGTGGAACTCATGCCCTCATAAGAAGAGGAAGAGCTATCAGGCCTGTGCTTGAACAGACAAAGCCCATGTGAGGACAGAGAGTAAGAAGACAGCTGTCTGCAAACCAGAGGAAAGTTCTTACCAGGAACCAACCCTGTTAGCAGCACCTTGATCTTGGATTTCCAGCCTTTAGAACTGTGAGAAAATAAATTTCTGTTGTTTAAACACCCTGGTCTGTGGTATTTTGTTATGGCAACCCTAGTAGACTAATATAATATGTAAACCATTTGTGATATATAGATGCAACTGAACATGAAACCACAATAAAAATGAATAAACAACAAGTACAGCCCACAGGGGATGAATCTTGAAAAACATATTTACTGATACTATCAAGACATAAAAGACTTTTTCAACACTGTACCAGTTTTATAAGTTCTTAAAAACAAAAAATAATAATGTAGTATTTTGGGATATATGCATATGAGTTAACACTGTTTCTTTTAAAGCAAGAGAATAATCAACATAAAATTCAGAACAATGGAAAGACTGAGGAGTAAGATGAAGACACTCATGTAGAAACAATAGCATTGTCAATGTTTTAGTTACAAGTCAGGTAATGTCTGCTTATTAAGGTAGCTTGGAGGCCCCAGGTTTCTGTCCCACCTTACGGGAGGCACTGATGGCAAATTTCCAAATTGCTAACAACAAACCAGGAAGCACAGGCCCCTTTCATGATCTGCCTTCTGCCCTAGCTTTTAAGGTGGATTTTGTGGCATCTGTGGGACACTCTTTCCACCACCCTCCCTTCCACTGGTTTCTTTAAGATCCTCTTAGCCTGAACTATTTCCAATTCAATGTGACTGTGCTCTGTGGAATCTGTAATTAAAAGATCTTCCTTTTATTGACTTTTAACAGTCTAGTGTGGCCTGTGTGTGAGTATGGGTGTTATGGTGTTATGTGTTGTCTGCCACCAGTGATACCTGAAGAGAAAGTAGACATTTTTCTAAGTATTAAGCAGGAAAAACTTAAATTAAAAAGAAATAGAATGTCAGCATTAAAGAAAATCTTTTCATCTGGCCAAGATGGAGGCATAGGTAGATATACTTTGTCTTCTTGCACAACCAAATGAAGGATAACAAGTTTAAAAACAAAAAATAACCACAACTGCCAAAAAAATGAACTGTATGGAAGTCCAACCACCAAGGAGTTACAGAAGAAATATTCATTCAGACTGGTAGGAGGGGTGGAGATGGGCAGCTGGGGCAGAGAGGATGTGTAACAAGGTGGCAGCTATAGGACTGGGTGGGTGAGGCGGCAGCTGGCTGACTGGGCAATCTCATGTTTGCATGTGGATAAACTGGGAGGAACAATTGGGGAGCAAGACAGATGGCGCAACCCATGGTTTCAGGGTGGGAAAATAAAGCCTTGAAACCTCTGGTTATAAAAACCTATGGGAATTGAGGTGGGAGGAGAAACTCCCAGTCTCATAGGAGAGTTCCTTGGAGAGACTCACAGGGTTCTAGAATGTACACAAAACCACCCACCCAGAGAACCAGCACCAGAAAGGCCCAATTTGCTTGTGGGTAAGCAGCAGAAGTGACTGAAAGCCACTGAGAACAGAACAAATGGCATTGTTCCTTGTCAAACCCCTCCCCCACATACAGTGCCACAATGCAGCCAAGAGAGTTCCCCTGCCCTGGCGAATACCTAAGGCTCCTTACTATGTAACTGGAACATGAGATAAAAAAAATATATAGCCCAAATGAAAGAACATATCAAAGCTCTAAAAATGGAACTAAGCATTGAAGAGATCTCCAGCCTATCAGGTACACAGTTCAAAACACTGGTAATCACGATGCTCACAGAAATTATTGAGCATGGTTGCAAAATAGAAGAAGAGGTGAAGGCTATGCAAAGTGAAATAAAAATATACAGGGAACCAATAGTGAAGGGAAGGCAACCAGGACTCAAATCAATGGTTAGGAGCAGAAGAAAGAAGTAAATATTCAACCAGAACAGAATGAATAAGCAAGAATTCAAAAATAAATAAATAAATAAATAAAGAGAGGCAGGACTTCCGGCCAAGATGGAAGCATAGGTAGACGCAGTGTGCCTCCTCGCACAACCAAGACAGAGTCAACAACGATATAGAAACAAAATGACAACCAGAACTGACAGAAAATTGAAGTGTATGGAAGTCAGACAACCAAGGATTTAAAAATAGACACTTTCATCCAGACCGGTAGGAGGGGCGGAGTCAGGCCAGGCCGAGGGACGCAGAGTGGAGAGCTGAGCACCCGGGGGGGGGGGGG
>CM052543.1:37368834-37397936 GCA_028533065.1 Trachops cirrhosus
CTTCCCCAATCTGGCAAAGGAAATAGACTTCCAGGAAGTCCAGGAAGCTCAGAGAATCCCAAAGAAGTTGGACCCAAGGAGGAACACACCAAGGCACATCATAATTACATTACCCAAGGTAAAAATGAAGGAGAGAATCCTAGAAGCAGCAAGAGATAAGAGGATAGTAACCTACAAAGGAGTTCCCATCAGACTGTCAGCTGATTTCTCAAAAGAGAACTTACAGGCAAGAAGGGGCTGGAAAGAAGTATTCCAAATCATGGAAGACAAGGACCTACATCCCAGATTGCTCTATCCAGCAAAGCTTTCAATTAGCATGGAAGGGCAGATCAAGTGCTTCTCAGATAAGGTCAAGTTCAAGGAGTTTGTCATCACCAAGCCCTTATTGTATGAAATGTTAAAGGGACTTATCTAAGAAAAAGAAGATGATTAAAGATATGAACAGTAAAATGACAACAAACTCACAACTATCAACAAGTGAACCTAAACAAAAACAAAATAAAAACAAACTAAGCAAACAACTAGAACTGGAACAGAATCACAGAAATGGCAATCATATGGAGGGTTATCTGTGGGGAGAGGGAAGGAGAAGAATGGGGGAAAAGGTACAGGGCATAAGAAGCATAAATTGTAGATAGAAAATAGATGGGGGGTGGTTAAGAATAGTATAGGAAATGGAGAAGCCAAAGAACTTATACGCGTGATCCATGGTTATGAACTAAGTGAGGGGGGAATGCTGGTGGGAGGGGGGTGCAGCGGAGAGGAAAATAAGGGGGGTAATGTAACAAGTGTAATAGCATAATCAATAAAACATTTTTTTTAAAAAAGAAAATCTTTTCAATCCTCCAAGAGATAAAAATGGGTTACCCACTAAAAAAGACAATTAGATGATAGTGGACTTATCAGTGGTAGTAGTAAGAGAGAAAATCTTCAAAAGTACTAAGGGAATATAATTGCACACCTAGAATTCTATGCACAGGTAATCATTATTAAAGAGTAAGGATAAATGAAAAACAAAAACTAAAATAATTTATTGCTAAAGACCCTCAGTAAAAAAATTGAGCAAGGAGAGAAGTGATGCCTATAGAGTATATATAATACAGGGAATAATGATAGAGAAATTGGTTCATTGAATAAGTTCACAAGTTTGATTGGAAAAGAATAAATATATTGTAAAAGAGTAAATCTACTTGGAGAGGTTGTAGAGAAAAAGGAAGTCCTCTCATTTACTACTGGTGGGAATTTAAACTGGTATGGCAGCTATGGAAAACAGATGGTAATTTCTCAAAAAATTAAGAATAGAATTACCATGTGACCCAGCAATCCCTCTTCTGGGTATTTACTTAAAAAATTAAAAAATATTTATTCACAAAGGTATATGTACCACTGTGTTCACTGCAACATTATAGACAGTGGCCAAGATATGGAGACAACCAAAGTATCCTTCAATAGAGGATCAGATAAAGAAGATATGGTACATATATACTATGGAGTGCTACTCAGCCATAAGGAAAGATGAAATACTGCCATTGTGACAGCATGGATCTTGAGAACATTACACTAAGGAAAATAAGTCAATCAGAAACAGCTAAGAACCATACGATTTCACTCATATGTGGATTATAAAACTGAAACTCATAGACACAGACAACAGTATGATGGTTATTAGAGGGAAAGAGAATTGGAGGGGGCAATACAGAGAAAAGGAAGTTAAATATATGTCAATGGAGGATGATTTGACTTTGGGTGGTGGGCATAAATGCAATATACAGATCATGTATCATTGAAATGCATATTGAAACCTATATGATCTTATTAACCAATATCACCCCAATAAATTTAACAAAAAGGAAAAACTATAAAAAGAAAAAGGAGGCGATAAACTGTCATTTAAAGTAATACAATAAATATTTAATGAAAACAAGTAAAGAGCTATAACTAGATAGACAACAAATAACATAGTAGCAACATTTGTAAAGTTAAAGCAAAAAAAGAGTAAAACTAAAATTCTTGACAAAAACAACAAGGTGGGAATGAGATTTTTTCTGGGTGCTTAAAGAGGGCTGCAGGAGCAGAATATTAAAAGCCTCATGTTCATTTATTTTAAATTATGTCTTGTGCTATTTTTAATAAGTGTAATACACATGCAGTACAATTAACGTTTTTTAGATTACAGTTCTGCAAATTTTGACAAATGTATCTAGCCATGTAACCACCAGCAAAGTCAAGATACAGAAATTTCATCAAACCCAATAATTCTCTGATGCCCTTCTGTAATCACTTCCTGTTCTTACCCAAGCTCTGGCCAACTGTCTGATCTATATATGTCAGTCTTATTTTGATCTTTTCCAGAATATCATGTAAATGATATCATATATTTTGAGTCTAGTTTCTTCCATATTCTGGTGTCTATTAAGTAGTCTGTTCCCATTTGTTGCTGAGTAGTATCTAATTGTGTGCATGTATCATAGTTTATTTATCCACTCATCAGTTGAAGGGCATTTATGTTGTTTCCAGTTTTTATTGATTATGAAAAAAGCCATTATAAATATTCATGTATAGGTTTTGAATGAACATAAATTGTCCATTCCCTTGGGTAAATACCTCAAAATGAACACGCTCAGTTGTATGGTAAGTGTATGTTTAAGATGATAAGAAACTGTCAAAATTTTCCATAGTCATTGAACCATTTTGCATTCCCAATTTTATTATCATTTTGCATTTTATTAAGATGTAAGATATAAGTTCTTTAAATTAGGGTTCAAAATAAATGAAGTATTGCCTGAAGCCTTATATTTCAAGTCCTCCCAATTAGCATTTAAATTTAAAATAGTAGTTTTGATAAATGAGAGAGATTATCAATTCAAGTAACAAACGAGGTGCAATTCAAGACAGAATGTCATGTAGGGTCTCACATTTACACACAGTGTTGGACATGAAAAACATTAGCAACAACTAAATCCTGTCTAGTCAGCAATGTTGAAAATATTTTTCAAAATTGTTTAAAATTTTTTGAGATATGTGGATTATGAAGATTGATTGTATCTTTTATGGAATGTGTCTTTTACTTTATTGTTATTTTTTTAATGTTCACCTGAGGACATATTTTTATTGATTTTTAGAGAAAGAGAAAGGGAGAGAGAGACAGGAGAGAGAGAGAAACTTTGATGTGATACCTACTCTATGCACCCAGATGAGGGACTGAACCCATAACCTTTTGGTGCAGGGGACGACTCTCCAACCAACTTAGCTACCCAGCCAGGTCTAGAACATACCTTTCAATTTCTAAGCACTTTATGCTCTTCAGTCCTCATAGGCAATGATATTAAAATTTACATTTACTATTTTATAAAATATATAAATCATTTTTAGATAGATGAGTCATAAACCTTTGTCTTATTTTTTCTTCAATTGCTCATGTCAAAGTATAAATTTCAAAAGCTATAAATATGATTTACACAAATATAGAAAGATATATTTATTAACTTCAAAAGATGTTTGTAAAGGTAATTCAAAACACATTTGTGAAACAGATTTATATATTTCATCAATAAAGATCAATTTCATAGAAAAAAGAACTCATTTTTAATGTTAAAAATAAGATAATCAGTTTCTATACAAAATCAGTTGAGGTTCTAGAGAACAATTAATTGCAGCCCTTGTGATTAATGGTTTATATTTTTTACTATTGAGAAATCATTTGCAGGTCTATAAGACACAGGACTACAAACTAACATGTAATTTCAAAAGTCTGCACCTTTAATGAATAGTGTGTAGCAAGGCCAATAATGGTACATTCTCCGAGAAAATTGCAAAACCCTGGGTGAGCCTACCGAATACTGTGGAAGACAAAATGATGCCTTGCCCAGCTCCTCCTTTAAGAGAACACTTGATGCCCAGTTGTTGGGAAGGTAATTGACAGACAGCTTCCAACTTTTGGGGACTGTCTTAGCTGTAGAAAGCATCTCCCCTGAGGTTTTATCTGTCTAGGTCTACCAGTATTCCATGACCACACTAGGTGATGATATTGTATAAAATTCAGCCTGGTGCAGGACATCTCTGACTGGCAATTCTCCCACTGGAGTATTCCACCAAGGTAGCCAAGCTTTGTGGAGCCTGCACTGCAATGTCTAATTTTCTGTATGCCCAATCCTGTTTCCTTCCCCTTCTTTGGCAGATATTAATCACTAATAAATATCTCATGCACACCTCAAACCCCACCTCAGTGCTTCTGGAGAATCAACTTGTGACAGACTATGTTTCAATACAACATTTAAAGTCCTAGTGACTGGCCTGGATTGTACCACTCAAAATTTCCAGTAAAACTGGTGATTATGATAGAAAACACTTAGAGAGCTTGCTACCATATTTTGCCATGTATAATGCACTCCTATTTATAATACATACCCATGTTTTGGGCCCAGACTTTCAGGTAAAAAAATCTTTCATTTAATATTTTTAATTCAATTACTTATTTATTATATTTAAATACTTGTTTTTTGTATTATAAAGGAATTTTATAACTTTTTGTATAATAAAAGAATTTTAAAGGAGTTATACTTTTAAATGCATAAGCATAAATAAGAGAATTAAAAACATTTATATACATACAGAATTAGCACTACCCATATAAAATATGCACCCTTATTTTCACCTCAAAAATCTGAGCAAAAAAGTGTGCATTAAACACAGCAAAATACAGTATGTTCCAGGCAATTTTCTAAGCCTTTTAATCCTCACAACAGTGAGTTAGGTTCTACTTTTAACCACATTTTACAGATGAAAACTTGAATAAGAGAGAGTTAAAGTGACTCATCAACATGCCAATCATTAAGTAGTAGAACTGGGAATAAAATCCAGGCAGTCTGGTTCCAAAGTCATGACTATACTCCAGGGTTTGTTTCAATCCTAGCATAGAAGTTTGCACCAAAAGTTCAATCTGGTAGGTAGACTTAGCAGTTTTGCTCAGTAGTACTGATTAAGATAGAGGCAAAAAGATTTGGACTAGGTTGTGAAGGCAAAATTTACAGGATCTTCTTGTTTGGGAGTGTTAAGACAAAAAGAAAACAAGGAGTATATATTGATTTTTAGCTTGATCAAGTGTGAAAATGATAATGTAGTATTTTTATAATAAGAAAAATTGTGAGAAGAACAAATTTAGGAGGGTGGATCAAACATTCAATTTTGGATTAAATGGGAAATGCTTAAGGCATCCAGGCAAAAAGGTTGTATCAGCAGCTAACTATATGAGTTTGGGCTTTAGAAGCAGTCAAGTCACTGGGGTCAAATGTTGATGCAATTTAAACCCATGAAATGATGAATTTACCAAGGCAGAGAGTGCCTTGAATCAGAAGAAAAGGAGGCTTGCACTCAAGCCATGAGGCACTTCAATATTTAGATGTCATGTTGAAGAGGAACAGTGGACTAAGTGAAGATCTAGTGTTTGTGGTGGCCTAGAAGTCAGAAAAAAGAAGGTGGTTCAAGGACAGGTGGTCTATTGTGTCAAACATGGCTGAAATTTTGAGTAGAGAAGTGATACTGAATTTGCAATGTGGATATTATTGTTGACTTTGACAAGCACAATTGCAATGCAGGTGAGGGTGGAGGGAGGAAGGAGCCTGATGATATTGGCATGTGTATTAATGGTAGAAAATGATGTGGAACTATGGGTATAGATATGTCTTTCAAGATGATCTGCACTGAGAAATGGGGTATACCTGAGGAGGAAATGTGATTCAGGGAATAGGTCTTTAAGATGAGAGATACTAGAGTATGTTTTAACCTATAGCAAATGTTCCAGCAGGTAATTCTAAACCAATGTCTTTGAGCAGTAAGAGAACTAGATACTAAGAGCAGCAGTGGAGGATTTTGCCTCTGGAGGATGAGACCTTTCATTTTATTTTTTTAATACATTTTATTTATTTATTTTTGGAGAGATGTGAAGGAAAGCAGAAAGAGAGGGATAGAAACGTTGAAGTACAAGAGATACATCCATTGGTTGCCTCTTGCACACTCCCAGCTGGGGATCTGGCCCAACCCAGGCATGTGCCCCAACCTGGAATCAAACCAGCAACCTTCCAGTTCACAGGCTGGCACTCAACCCACTGAGCCACACCAGCCAGGGCTGATGAGATCTTTTAAAAGATAAAAAGCTACATGCAAATATGCTGGTAAATTTCATAGTGGAAGATGAGGAAGCCCTATATGACTCCTCTTTTCTCAAGGATGTATCATGAAGGAAAATAAACTGAGAGTGAAGATGTGAAATGGTATTTCTCGAGAGTAACAGAGAAATACTGGGGCAGTGCAATAGGATACTATGTTCCTGTAAGGTACGACTGAGTATTGAAAAAAGTGAATATTTCCAAATTAGTTTGTAAGTTAAATACAATCACAATAAATATAACAATAGGTTTTATTTTGGACATTTGGCAGGTAATTCGAGAGTTCATCAGGAGGAATAAGTAGATGATAAAATTTAAGAAAAAGTTGGTGATGAAAAATGGGAGAGAAGAGCCTTAATAGACTGCTGGGACTAGAGAACTAGTTCAGAAATACTCCCTACTGCTATATTTATAAGAAGATAGCATACAGTCAAACAATTGCAAAAATAATAATAACAAATAATATGGAAGAATTATTAAGGATGCTAATAGAAAAATTAACTATTTGGAAACACAAGGCCTCAGCATACACCTTATACCATAATAATTTGCAGGGAGATTAAAAAGTTAACTTATTTAAAAGTTAAATATCACTTATTGCTAAATTATTACATAAATCTAAAATAAAATATGTAGATTTTTTTGAACTAAGAATGAGAATTAAAAGAGTAAAATCACTTGAAAAATACAAAGGATGTATTTTTTGTACAATGAAATGTACAAAGGAAAAGATGGACATATGTTAAAGCACTCTTTTTTTTTAATTTTGAGAGAGAGGGAGAAACTCTTTGTTGTTCCACTTATGTATGCATTCATTGGTTGATGTTTCTTTGTGCCCTGATCAGGGATCAAACCCACAACTTTGGTGTATCAGGACAACACTCTAACCAAGTGAGTTACCTGGTCAGGAAAAATGGATATATGTAACTCCATAAATATGGTAACACTTCCCTAGCCAACAAATCCTATCAGATAGCTAAATAGTAAGTGAAATAAATGTTGTGAAAATAAGTGAAATGTTGTGAAAAATAAGTGAAAAAGTGAAATAAGTGAAAAAAAGTGAAACACTGTTTATAAGGATGCTCAAGCAACTTATGGAGGACCTCAGCAACATAAGAAAGACACAGTTAGAAATGAAGGATACACTAATTGAAATAAAGAATAATTTTACAGGGCAACAACAGTAGAGTGGATGAGGCTGAGAATCAAATCAATGATTCGGAACATAAGGAACCAAAAAACAACCAATCAGAACAACAAGAAGAAAAAAGAATCCAAAGAAATGAGGATAGTATAAACAGCCTGTGGGACAACTTTAAGAGGTCCAACATTTGCATTACAGAGGTACCAGAAGGAGAAGGGGAAAGAGCAAGAAGTTGGAAATCTACCTGAAAAAACAGTGAAAGAAAACTTCCCTAATTTGGTGAAGGAAATAGACATGGAAGTCCAGGAAGCACAGAGAGTCCCAATTATGATGAATGCAACAAGGCCCACTCCAAGACACATCATTATTAAAAGGTCAAAGGTTAAAGAGAGATTCTTAAAAGCAGCAAGAGAAAAGAAGTTAGTTACCAGATGGTTGCCAGATTGGGGGGGGGGGTGGGGGAAGAGGTGAGGGGATCAAGAAGTACAAATAGGTAGCTACAGAAAGCCATGGGGATGTAAAGTACAATATAGGAGATGGGGTAGCCAAAGAACTTATACACATGATCCATGGACATGAACAATGGTGGGGGGATTGCCCGAGGGAGTAGGAGGCACTGGGTGGAGGGGGGCAAAGGGTGAAAAATCAGAACAACTGTAACAGCATAATCAAAAAAATATAATTTTAAAAAATTAAAAGTTTTTAAAGACTATTTACTATTTATTCACATAATAGCCAGCATGTTCTAAGCACTATTCTCCAGGCTTTGGTCTATGCATTTGACATTCACTTATCTTACTCAGTCATTCTAAAAACATCATGATGTCATCAAGAGTCATACTATTACCACCACTTTTAAGATGAGCAAACTGAAAAACAAACAGTTCAATTTAGTGTCCAAAAACACACAGATGATAAAAGGGGAGCAGAGATTCACATTCAGCATTCTGGCCCCCTCCCTCCTGGCTACTCACTCTCTACCCCAAAATAATAATGTCCCCTCTTAACAAGGAAGAAAGTTCAATAAATTTTAAATGTCAGAAATGCAAGACTTTAAGCAACATGTATATAACTATTTAGTAAAGTGCAAATATAGATAACCAAAAAAATGAAAGAAAAATTTTATAGGAAAATTTTACTTCTTTCTAAATTTCTGAATTTTCTCAGCTTTTATAATGAACTTGGTTTAGATTTACAGATTGGTTTTAATTTTTATATTATGGTTTAGCCTTATACATTAAATAATTAAGATTATTTCTATAAAAAAAAGGGTTTTCAGTTTTCACAAAGCACTATTCTAACAATTCCAACTATGTGAGCTAGGATATTTTTGAGCTTCTTAACAGATTTAAGTTCCCAGCTTTTGTTATAAATTTTCCCAAATGCTAAAATAAACCATATTTAAGAAAACTAGGAAGTGAGTTATATCTTCTACTCCTACTTTCTGTGGACACAGACCTACATATATATTCACCTCAAAAGTGTGAACTCCTTGCCATTGTTCTGATGCTTCAAAACACACCTATATATGTGTAATATACTTTTTAAAATTCAAATAATACATGAAACAGATGTTTCTCATTGTTGTTAACTGTATCTCTAATTCTTACTTTAAATCTGATACTCTCACATTCTCTTTTACTTGTTTTAACTTTAGTTTTAGTTTTAGGCAGCATAAAAATGCCCCATTTAGCCTTTTTCACCATCTCAACATAGGTATTATCTTTTTTAAAAAAAATTTTTATTTTAGTTTATTCAGTACAGTTTCTATCCTTTACTCCCATTCCAGCCCAACCAGCCATCCCTCCCCTCCTCCCTCCCCTTTCCAACCCCCCTAGTTTTGTCCATATGTCCTCTATATTTGTTCCTGTAAACCCTTCCCTTCTCCCCTGAAATTCCCTCCCCTCCCCCCTCTGATCACTGACGCCCTGTCCTCAATTTTAGTGTCTTTTGTTATATTTTACTTGTTTCTTTGTTTTGTTGTTTAGGTTCCTGTTAAAGGTGAGATCATATGGTATTTGTCTTTCACTGCCTGGCTTATTTCGCTTAGCATAATGCTTTCCAGCTCCATCCATGCTAGGTATTATCTTTATATCTGTGTTCAGTATGGGCTAGTACTTAAGTCCAGAGTACAAATCTATTATTCTTTCTAAAAATTTTCTTGAACAATCATGTGCCTAATAATCAAGAAGCCCAATATATCTTCTGAAGATACTTATCTCTATTAATTGTCCTAGAATTCAAAGGAAAGCAGTTCTCCTCTGATGTTAACAGACTATTGGAGCTTGGTCAGCCTACAACTATCACTGTTTGTCACTGCTGTGATACTGAATTTAAAACTTAGTCCCCTACCATGTCTACATGAAAATCGTGTCAGGATGAGGTCCTACCACAGAGGGCATCCATTCCATGCTTTTCTTCTGTTCCTTTTACAATGTGGGCTTCCAAGGTGAAGATGATATATCCCATGTGAATGTAGCTTAAGGTCTCTATGCTCACCTGCTATACAACAGAATTGAAATGAAAACATTTTCATGTGTTTATATTATCTCATACAGAGCTAAATATAAGACTGGTTGTATATAGCATTTTGAGTTGGAGAAGGAATGGTGAGAGTCAAGCCATGATCCCTCCCTACAAGTTGGGGTATGTCTGCAGCCTGTATTTTCCTAGGACCCTTTTCAAGGCCCCGATGACCTCCTTATTCCTCAGGCTGTAGATGAGGGGGTTTAGGGCTGGAGTGACAATTGTGTAGAAAACAGAGATGATGTTGTCCTGCTTGGGGCTGTGGAGGGAACTAGGCAAGACGTACATGAATGTGGCAGCTCCATAGAACATCCCAACCACGGTCAGGTGGGAAGAACAGGTGACTAGGGCTTTCTGCCTCCCCTCATTTGAAGGCATGTGGAGCACAGTAAATAGGATTAGTGCATAGGATGTAACAATGACAGAAAGAGGGAGCAAGAGAAAAGTCACACCTGTCGCATACACAATCAGCTCATATCTGGAGGCCTCTGCACAGACCAACTTCAGAAGAGGTGGGATCTCACAAAGCAGGTGACTTATTTTCCGGGACATGCAGATGGGGAAGTGCATGGTATACAAGGTATGTCCTAGAGCACTCAGGGTTGCCAGGATCCAGGATGTGGCCACCATGAGCCAGCAGACCCTTGTACTCATGAGAACCATGTAGTTCAGAGGATGACAAATGGCCACATACCTGTCATAGGCCATGAAGGCCAGTAGGAGGTCCTCTGCACCACCCAGCGTCAGTGCCAGAAACATCTGAAGGGCACAGCCCCCAAAGGAGATGGTGTTTTCCCTGCGAAAAAAATCCACAAGGGCCTTGGGAGTGACAACAGATGTGAAGAGTAGGTCCATGAGTGAGAGCTGCCCAAGCAGGAGGTACATGGGCACATGGAGCCGGGCGTCCACTGTGATGAGCAGGAGCAGCAGGCCATTGTTTGTCAGAGCCAACATGTAGAGAACTGCGAGTGTGGCCCAGAGCAGCTCAGGGGACCCGCTGTCCTTCAGAATCCCCATCAATATGAAGCCACCTCCCAGGGTGGAGTTCCAGTGCTCCATCCTGTGCTGTTTCTTCAGTTGCCTAGAACCAAACAGATTCTCAGTGAAACTTTCTGAGGGAGTTCACCCTAGTTTTCTCTCCTGTCACTATATATGGTGAACAGGATCCTGTGAGATGTATCTCTTCCTGTTGGTACCTATGTTTGCCTTGTGACTTCTTAATTTTTAAATCTTTTTATGGAGTTATGATAAGGCATGTTGCTAATAGCTAATCATTTAGAATTCCCTTTAAATAAGACATCCAAGAGAATGAGCCCACACAAGCACCTTTAAAGACAGAAAAAAATCTATATTCATAATTAAGAAATACAGTGGGTATTGGCTTAAAATCTGACTTATCTGGTTTATGCTCAAAGTATACTTGGAATTTCAAGTCAGTGTCGATGTTTTCTTATAATAAAGCTCTATGACATCTCCTCACTCACAACATCTTCTCGGCAGATGTGACGTCTGCCTTCACTTTACAGTCTTACTGTAGTTGACAGCTTTTCGAACAGAGGCCTTTCATGTCTTGGAAAACTTGATCTCTTGTGTTGTTGAACTGTCCTCACATCCTTGAAAACCACACTGCTATCCTTTTGGAGGAAAAACATTTCTGGGCTACACTGAATGGTCAGGCTAGTTTAGATTTTGGAAGTAAACCTGCAGAACAGTACAAAAGATGTTTGCTTATTTGAAGATAGAGATGTTTCCTCAAGAGGAATCAAGGAAAAGGTAACAAATGATATTTTCAAAGGTATGGCAAGGTGTTTGCATTTAGGGCAAATGATGGAATGGGATAGTTGTAAAAGAGGAGACTTCATAGAGAGGGCCTCAAACCATCCCATCACTTGAGGGTCAAAGTAAGATGCTGAACAGGAAAATAAGATTCTTCTCGCTCACAATCTGGCAAAATGAGATGGGATGCTGGTCCTGCTGTGCCTGAATCTGTATGATGGTGCCAGTGGAAGGGATTGAGGGGAGAGAAAGTGCAGTGTGTGGCACCTGTGGGACAGTGTTCCTTAGCTTGCTCTTTAGGAATACAGCTCTTTCACAGTTGAATGGAGGTCTTAGGAGACACTCTGGAAGAAAAGAGAATACATGACCAAATTCTTTATCCATACTTCTATCATCTTCTCCTAATCCTCCTATCTTCTGTTTATGCCACTATCCTTATCAACTTGGAATTGGGATCTTTAAGTAGTAGGATGATAAAATCCTGAAATAGGAAGGCTTTTCTGATCTAGTTCCTTTCATTCATTCCATAAACATTTACAAAGGACATACAATGTATCGGGCACTATAATTGATGCTAGGAGAATTGCAGATGTGAAAAACCCATTATACAAACACAATACACATCTACTGGTGATGATTAATATATGAAGAAAGATGTAAAAATAGTCCACATAAGTGAGGTTTCAGGAAATGATTCCCTGAGGAAGTGACACATAAGCTACAAGGTGTGGATGAATAAGAGGTGGCTAAGAAAGAAAGGGTCATGGTACACCAGAGAAAGGGAATAACACTGTGAAGGTCAGGACACCGAATCGTAATAAAAGCATATCCTCCATGAACTCTTGCTACAATGTGGTCTGGACAAGCAGCCAGCCAGAAAAACACCTTCTGTAAAACGGTCTTTTCTTGGGATCTGACATCTTCCCTTTGCATCGCAAAGCCAAAACTGCAGGTTTAAACTGAAAAATATTGGCTGGAAGACACTCTTTGTTTATTGACAACAACAAAAAGACAAATTCAAAGGCAATTGTTAGCCCTGGCCAGGAAGTTCAGTTGTTTGGAGCGTCATCCTGTCACCAAAAAGTTGCTGGTTTGATACTGGGTCAGCGTGCATATGGGAGGCAATCACTTGATGTTTCTCTCTCACATTAATGGGTTTTTTTGTCTCTGTCTCTCCCTTCCTCTCTCTCTCTAAAAATCAATAAACATATCTTCAGGTGAGGATTAAAAAAAGACAATTGCTAACACTGTTCCTGGTAAATATTTGACTTGAAATACTTTTTCTTTTGTTGTATTAAATAGATGAATGGATAGAGTGGTAAAGGGGAGAAAATAATTAGGTGTACACATTTATCCTGATTTCTGCACCAGGACTGTGGACGGGGTTTCAAAGAGCAGAAAAGGGGGCTTAGGTGAGGTGGTGATTCCTAGGACTCAGGATCCTCCCTATCTGCCTTCCTCCCCTTGATGCAAACTCCTGTCTTTTCTCCTTGCCCGTTCTATGGTTCCTCTTCTTTAGGGTCATCTGGAGATGAAAGCCTGAGAACTCACACTGGGCCTAAGGAGGAATAGCTCCCTGTCTGGAAAACTGCTGGTGGTAGTGGGAACCTCAGATCAAGACAAGTCAGTAGAGACTGAGATTAACAGAGGGGGATTGTTTTACTTCATAGGAAATGATCAGACAGAGCCCATTAACAACACTGAGCTAAAAATTTGTAAGCATATTTTATAGGTTATTTTTCTGTGTCAGGCTATGGAATATTGTTCCATATATTTTTAAAATGTCATTATTTCAATTGGCTTTTTTTCTGTGGCTTTGGACTTTAGTGTCAAGCAGGCAGGTAGGGAAAAGGCACTTTGATTTCTAGATTATCTTTTTTTAAGAGCACACATCAGACTATTAGAAGCCAGGATAATCCTGGTCCAAAAGTAAGTAATGAGACTTCTCCCAGGATGTATCCTATACAACCCAGGACTGGTGAGTGGAACAGACTGATTGTGGGTATACCCACATGCACAGGCTGCCTAGAGTGTAGAAGGGAGTGGCTGAGCTATGCACCCTGAGGCACTAAAGAGTATGAGAAGCAAAGCAGTGAGGACTTGATCCTGTTTTTTAAGAAGACTTCCAGGCTTCACATAATTTCCTTGAAACAGAGACAGAGCCCTTACCTCATATGAGCAAGGGCACAGTTGCCAGACCACTCCTACTGCACTGTGATTTACTTGAGGGATGAAGGTGTCCAAGAAGACAAAGGAAGTGGTTCTTCTGGCAGGATGGTGTGCTGGTGTGCATATGGCTGTGTCTGAGGTCAGAGATCGAAGACTCCTCCAGTCGCTAGCACTGCAAGTCCTCTCTGGCATGGAGATGAATGCAGACAGACAACTGAGAACCTAGATCAGACTCCTGAGGAAAAGAGATGGGATCTCTCTTAACTTCTCTCATCTACTGCTTGTAAGAAATCCCTCACAGCTTTGACTCAGATTCTCATGTGTTCTCATTCTGGTGGGGTCCATGATCAAAGATGAGCACGACAGGAATTCGGATAAAAAGGTATGGGAGGGAGTGCCCAAAGGAGGCCCTGTGGGGCCCAGCCTTGTTGTCCCTGGGGTGACAGTGATTTAGGACCTTTTCCTGGGGGAGGCATGTGGTCTCATCTCCTCAGCTGACATGACCTTTCCTGAAAATGCTGCTCTAGGAAACAAAGATTTTAATGAATCCCCCGGGCAAGTCTCCTGGATTCCTGCCTGCAAACTTCAGCCACTAAATGTACTCTGAGGTCTAAGGGCTTGTTTTGTCTCCTATGGACTTGCTAACACTGTTTCCAAAAGTCTAACTCAATAGACAGTATCATAACTGCCCCTAGAAGCAAGTACCCCCTGGCTAGCCCTCTGCCTGAATTGTAGAGTATTGAATATGTCCGTGGGTTCTGTAAATGCTGCCACTCCCCACACCATTCTTTGTACCTCTAGTAGGGCCTATTACCAGCTAGAGGGAACTGAATTTTACAGTGCTTCTGTTCACATCAGGTCTTCTTTCATTGGCCTTTAGTTAGTATCAAAGCATCTTTTCTATGCTTCTAAGTTATTTGTTTCTCCTTTCTACTCCATCTAATGCAGGTGAACACATGTGTGCATGGATGCGTTCTATGTCCCTGCTCTCTGTGCCCAGTGGGCTCAGCTGCTTAGGGCTCTGAGGTGACACAAGAACCACCTCTACCCATCACTGCTCCAGTTCATGCCATTCTTATCCCTCTCCAATATTTTGTCAGGTGGTCCTCATTCTTCAATCTCTCTTTCACTCATTTTGTCAGTAAATGCTAAAACTGATGCTGGAGTTGTATCTTTATCTTCCAACTCTAAGAAAATTAAAAGTAAGTTCTTATTTTCTGATTATAAAAAGAATATACTCAAAAAATTATTGTACAAGTATGATGAAAGAAATATAATACAAGAGCTTCTTAGTTTTCTCATGATAAAAGGAACATATCCTAAAGAAGCTTTTACACATGCAAAATGGAAGAGCAGTATTCACAATAGAATAAGAGCTGGAAAGACCCCTTATGTCCATCAGCAGTAGAATGGATAAATATTCACACAAAGGGACATTCTACAGCCATGAAAACAAAGCACCCAGAAGGACATACAACAATAAGATAACTCAGCAATCTAATATTAAGTGAAAAAAGAGAGTCCTGAAGATTACATATTATGTAATGTACTCCTTTTGTACATTTAAAAACTCAAATAAAAATAAACTTGTTATGACTACTTGTAGATTTAGTATAACTATATAAGAGACAACAAGAGAATGATGGACATAAGATTTGAGATAACAGTTATTACAATGAAAGGAGGCACAGAGAAGGACTGGTGGTGACCTAATGGTTAGATGGAGGACATTTTCAAGGACTTAGCTTTCATTTTGGGTGGTGAGTTTATGACAATGATGAATTAAGTCCCTATACACCTGACTTCCAATCCTGCTTTCTGCTTTGTAGATAAAATAAGGACCACAGGTGATTGAATTCCTCAGATGC
Organism: Trachops cirrhosus; assembly: GCA_028533065.1. Lineage (NCBI taxonomy): Eukaryota > Metazoa > Chordata > Mammalia > Chiroptera > Phyllostomidae > Trachops > Trachops cirrhosus. The sequence continues at coordinate 37,384,482 of CM052543.1, forward strand.
ATACTTTCTTTCACCTCTTTATTAGTTTATGTCAGAACTATTTTTACTCCTTGGCCTTTTATTTTCAGAGGCATAAGAGTTCATTCTCCACTTTAGAGCTGAATTCTCCAATTATTACTGAGATTCAATCTTTCTCATTTTCATGCTTGCTCGATTGCTTTGCTTCTACTTTTATTGTATATGTTTTTCTTATATCATGAGTTCTCTCAACCCACTGATGTAGCTTCCAAATATGATCAAGATCTTTATGTTAAAAAAATCAGTCCTTTGGTTTTCTTTTTATTTTTTTCAGACTATTGCTCTAAATGCCTCCTATTTTTACAACAAATTTCTTGAAAAAGCATTTATAGTAACTGGGTCTACTTCTACAATACTTTGAATTGCTTAGTCATTACCTCGAAATAACACTGCTATACCAGATAGCTCAGAAATCACAGTAGCATAACCCAATAAAACTGTAGCTGTCCTTAACTTCTCTCTTCTAAGACATGGTGAGTGACTCTGCTAAGAGGACATTTCCCTCAGAGAAGAACTACAAAAAGAGAACATAAGATAAAAGAAGACTGTAAACATTCCTTTAGGAGAAAACATGGTTCTTCTCTTGTCCCAGAGGTAATGAAACCTGGCTGTTGAAGTTTTACTCACTTTTTCGCTGATTAAAACCAGGATCATCACTGTAGAGGACCAGTTTGTTTCAGTCGGGCAAATGTGACTCAGCTCTGTGTGGAAAACCTACAGAAGCAAAGTGGTGGGCAGGAGCCAGACCTTCAAACCAAGTTTTCCCATGCGAATCAGGCCTAGAAAATGCATACAGACTGTTATGGTTTGCTCTTGCTAAAACTCCCTCACCCTGGTCTGAAACAGTACTTGTATATTTTCTATCTTCAAGGTAACTTCCAAAGCTTGTGTGAATTTCCCAAGGATGGAGCTAATCAGCTCACCACTTTTCCCTTCTGCATGTGTTATTTTCATTTCCTTGGTTGTACCTAAAATGTAGACAATAATATTCTATGTAATGGCTAACAAATCCTTCTTTGATGTAAGGCCCGAGAAAAACCATAAAAGCTTGTCTAGGCAAGGGTCGAGGCATGTTGCAAACCACTGGCCAGCGGTGATTGCAAATGTTGCAGATGCTCGTGAGACACGAGAAAAACATACACACGGACTACCCAGTCCTGTGGAGGAATAGGGATGGCACAGCTACCCTCTCAAGGGGAGGGTGCCTCTGAGTGGCCTGGCCACTCTCTCAAAGGAGAGCGCCCCGAGCTGCCGCCTCAATAGGCTTTTTATTAGGTAGTACTGGGTAGGTGAACAGATACAGAATGTGGATTTATTGTCTAGCAGAGAAGATAAAAAACAGGTAGTGTTATCAAAAACCAAATAGTGTTACTCTCAGCACTGACCAGAGAACCTGACATATATTCGGATTAGTGCACAAGTATATTGTTTCATTTTTCTCAACACCTGGGCAGCAATATTGAAGTTTAAGATTAAATGAAGCAAAAATGAAGGTGTTAGTTAATGCTATGGTGGTAATCATTTTGCAATATATAAATGTATCAAATCAATGCATTGTACACCTTTAATTTACACAATGTTGTGTGCCAATTATATCTCAATAAAGCTAAAAAAAAATCAGAGGAGCTTCACTCATGTGAAAATCAATAAAGGAGACCTCAGACAAGATTGGAACCAAGAGGTCCTGTAGGGGGAGCCTCTTTTCAAACTACTCATAGTTTGTTGCCCCAAATAAGAGAGAAATCCTGCCTTCCATCTCGAATAGAGAGCTGTTTCCTACTCTGCTGCCCCAGCAACAACCCGGCCAATGAAAAGCCGACATACATTCCCAAACCCAGTTTCCTCCAGTAGAATCTTTGCTTACAACAACCCCTCCTAAATCCATAAAGAAGGGTTCTCCTCTCTGTTTCTTTGTACTTGGCTGTGATTTCGCATTAGAGCTCATGTCCTAAATCACATTTTGTTGTTGTAGTTGCTCTTGAATAAACTCATTTTTGCTAGAGAAATATCTGGCTGCCTGTCTGCTCAAGGTCAACACACAACAGCACCATCTGACTTTGGCTCACCTAGAGCTGGTTTTGTTTTGAAATCTTGGGATCTTTTAAAAATTATGATTAACTAATATTAAGTTTCGTTTCTCCAACTCATGCTTATGAAACTTTTTAAACCAAAGTAAAAGTTTACATTTAGCTTGACTGCGTGAGGGCTTATATACCTCAAGCATCCTTGTATTAATGTTGTCATAGACCCCTAATGGATCTGGTCTCAGCATCCTGGTTTCATTCAAGATGACATGCTTTTCCATCCTTTTCTTCAATACTAAAATTCAAAAGAGGGAGGAAAGCAAGAAAATGGGGCTTTAAAATGCAGGAAAAGAGAAGTCAGAAAGAAAGAAGTTAAGGAAAACAAGGAAAGGTAAGAGGAAGAAAGAAAGATATTTCTCTGTTCATAAAATAATACCCAGAAAAGTTAAAGCTTTTCTCTGTGAAATAAAAACATTATTATGGGCAAGATAGAAAAATTCTCAGAGGTTCATCTCAGGCTACAAACTATCCAATTTTAAGTTGGGTTTGTGGAACCACCAAAGCACTGATCTCAGAACTCAGCCTTGCAGGAATCATGCTGGTGCCAACTTCCGAGAATGCGAAATTTTGTAATGAAGAGTTATGCAATAAAGTGGTTCAGAACTGGATCCACTCCACCCAGACCAAACTCAGAGTGAGAAATAGCAGGGTCTGTGGCTGTTATTTCTCTTGGGGCAAAGAAGAACAATGGAGGTGATTGTAAATGAGAAACAACAGGCCCACCCAAATTCTTAAGGTGCCAGAAGTTTCTGAATTCTAATGATCAGAGTGAGCATATCTCCCAGTCTTCTTTCCTAGCAAGTTTTGGCAAGTTTAAAGAAGCTTTCTCTGGAAATCCCCAATGCTAAGGAGCAGTTGCAGCTTGCATTATTGTGGACCAAGCTCTGATAGCTGAGATACACACACATACACACACACACACGCACACACACACACCATAGATGCTGGGAAAGGAGTGCTGGGGAAAAAATTGGGATTGAAGGAAATGCAGGGAAGCCTGCAGGCATACAACATATCTATCCAGAACCATTTATAAAAATCCCTACTTTCATGCCTTTCAGAAAGAAACTCAATGTAGGTGGAGAAGCTATGGAAATGAGAGAGATTCTCCTTTATGACTTTTCAAAATAAGAAATGGTTGAGGATGCAGAGGTGGGAGATATTCAATCTGAACCTAATATTAAGTGCCCCCAAGATCATTAGTCTGTTCATACAGTGAGGTCTTAGTAAACTATTGAGGCAGGAGCTGTACCCCAGGCACTAAATCTCAAGATCACAACCATTCCAATTTATCAAATAGCTGGGTCAAAGAAACAATGTTCTTGGAGGCTAGTTTAAAGGAAACACACAGTTGATACAAGATAGCACTTTAAAATTCCCCTGTGAGTCAGTCCTGAGATTGTTGTTACTTGCTACACTGTTCACTGGCCCTAGTACTACAATAGTTTTGACTCTCCTGAGTGCTTTAAAAAAATTTTCAAGGACACTATATTGCAGAACTGTAAGCCTTTCTCAGTTTGTTTTTGTTTGTTTGTTTTGACTGCTAAAAAAGCTAGTGATTAAGAACCTGGGCTCAGAAAACAGACTGCCTTAATGTGAATTCCAGTTGTTCATGTCCTGGCCTTTTGAATTTAGGCAAGTTACTTCAGTTTTTTATGTCTTAGTTTCTTCAACTCCCAAGTGGTGATGTTAATAATATCTGCCTCAGAGGCCTACTGTGAGGTTAAAATGAATTATCTATACAAAGTTCTTAGAACAGTGAGTGACATAAAAATTGTTAGCAAATGGTAGCTAATATTATATTATTACAATTATTATTCTCATAATTTGAATAAAGTAATAAAGTTTGTGTCCCACTCAGAGCAACTGGACATGCCACTATCTATGTATTTTAGCCTGATTTTGGACCCACTTAATGTATCTAGCCTCCAGAATGCCCATTCTGTGATCCATGCCTCTCAGTATTCCTGTCAAGTGCAGTCTCCTTCCACACTGAATTATGTTTGGGCCTGTGTGAATAGTAGAACACAGTGAGAAGCGACAGTGGATTAGTTCTGAGGCTAGATCACAAATTCCCCTGTAGCTTGCACCTGGACTTTTTAAATTAACATTCTATCTTCAGCCTTGACATGATGTGTACAAGTTCCAACAATCCTGAGGTTATCATGCTAAGAAGAAACTCCAGTTAGCTCATGATATGAAGCTTTGTGGAGAGAAAGCGGGAAGACCAATCACTCCCCACTGTTACAACCCTTGTGAGTCCCCACAGATACTCAAATCATATATAGCTAGGACCTTTAACATCATGGAGTTATCCTCACACAAATTACAGATTCACAAGTCAAATAAATGATTGTTGTTCTGGGTTGGTTTTTTTATGCAGCAATTAATAACCAAAGCACTGTTTTCTCCTATGACTTTTTTGCTTTCCTTTTTATTCTACCTTTAATTGATGTGGACTTGTAGATAAAATTCTTTTAAAGTTGTTTTAAACTCCCCTTGGAGAAGCACAGCATCTATAAAAAATAAATAAAATGGAAAAAGAAATATAAAAATGACTATTAAGTATTTGAAATAAGGCCTTTGATTCCCATCTCATCCACAACACATACTCTGTCTCACTCAAACATTGACTGAATAATCCTGAAGTTGTGTTATAAATGCTTTATATCTCTTCTTTGACATGAAATTAGGGAGTGTGGCCCACATGTTCAGAGATCAAATAAGGATTAGAGCCAGAAGCATTAGAATTTGTTTTTCTGTGTGCCCTGCTACATCAGTGTACCAACTTATGGCTATAAGAGCTTCACTGAAGCTACTCTGAACTCAAGATTTCAGAAGAAAAAAACAGGTCAGATCTACTCATGATGAGCATGAGTCTTCTCCTTAAGTCCTTTGAGGTATTCTCTCAAACTCTCTCTCCCTCCCTGTTTCTTAGATCTGTTATCTCACCTTAGGAGCCAAAACCATTTTCTGATCTTGCAGATTTCTGTTCTGTTCTGTTCCAGGCTTGTTCTCCGTCTGTCTGGTAATGAAGTTCTGTTCCTTTAACTCCTTCACTTGGCCAGAGAGTATCTCAGTTTTGCTGGGTTTTCTCTGTTTGCCACTCCATATCCATTTTCAGCCTATCTTTTTTCTGCTCTAAGCTTAGGAAGTTGACTTCTATGGGCTCTATCATGCAGGCTCTCTTACCCTTTGAATATGAGCAACATTAGGCTTGGGAAAATGAGCAATCTTGGCAGTTTTATAATGAAAGCTTCCACAGAAGGTGCTGAAGAAGGTTTGGTAAGCCTTATCCACAAATAACAATGGAAGGCACAAGCTAAAGCTTGTGCTTAAGCTACAGGTCTTGTCTGGTTATCTTGCATCTCTCTGTGAACTATGGTATTCACTGCTTGAGATATCAGCCAAAATAGACAAAAATATTTTGTAAAAATCTTGTGATGATTCAATCAACACACATAGATCGAGGGTTTGTTATGTGTAAGACACCGCTATGCTAGAAATACTGTAATAAATAGAATGTAATTCTTATTCTTAAAGAATTCATAACCTGGTGGGGGAAACAGACCCATGAGTGAGTAGTTGCTGCAGTGATAAGCCCTCTATCGAACAAGTACAGTGTACTTTGATAGATCAGAGAAGTACCCAACCTACTGAGAAGGATCTGGGGAGACATTTTCCAGAGGAAGTGGTGTTTGGTTGAGTTCTTGATGAGTAGAAATTAGCCATATGAAAAATGGGAGAACAATTTAGAAAAGGGAAAGGGAAAAAATGTGGGAATGTAAAACACAAACTGAAGAACTGCAGGAAGTACCTTTGTACTGAGAAAAAACAGTGGCCTGGCTGGTGTAGCTCAATGGATTGAGCACAGGCTTGCAAACCGAAGGGTCACTGGTTTGATTCCCAGTCAGGCACATGCCTGGGTTGTGGGCCAGATCCCCAGTAGGGGGCATGTGAGAGGCAACCACACATTGATGTTTCTTTTTCTCCTCTTTCTACTTCCCTTCCCCTTCCCTCTCTCTAAAAATAAATAAATAAAATCTTTTAAAGAAGGAAAAGAAAGAAAAATGGTCAGAGATAAATGGGAATGGTAAGACATGAAAGTTTAATCTGCAACTGAGATCAAGGAGGGTCGTGTATTACTTTGGAGATAATGGGAAATAATGGAAGGGTTTTAAGTGGGAAAATTTTCATTTAAAAACTCTCTCTGAGAAATAAATGTGGAGTTGGTCTGCGTAATAAGATAGATAGCTTGATTATAGGAATGAGTGGTTCCATTGAGGGATACATGAGTCAAAGTTTTAAATTTTTTTTGTATACAACATAAGCTCTGAATTCCAGTCTTAAGTTTGATAACCTGGAAAAACAATCTTAACTTTGGCTCATCTCTTTCACCCAGGTTTATACCATTGTCCCTAGATTTTACACCATGCCAGTACAGCAGGGGGAGGGGAAAGTATGTCTTGATCAGTGGTTCCACAGATCTCCAATGAGATGGTCACCTTATGATGCTTCCATAACATGTTCGAGAGGTGGAAGAAATCTTTTATAAGGCTATTTTTATTCCCCCCCAGGGTGTCCCACCTTTTGGCATCTCTGTGCCACACTGGAAAAAGAAGAGTTGTCTTGGGCCACACATTAAATACATTGTGACACGTAATCACAAAAATAGTCTCGTAATGTTTTAAGTAAATTTATGATTTCATGTTGGACCACGTTCATAGCCTTCCTGGGCTGCATGTGGCCTGCAGGCCACAGGATGGGCACCCTGCTGATAACTTGATGCATCACACAGCTAGTTCTCTTCAGGGTCTTGCAGCCAATATGACAAAATTCAGAGTACTTATTTCCTCATTTAAGGGACCTTCACACCTCTTTTACCTACTTTTCCTTCTGCTTCCCCTCTGGGTGAATCTCTCTTTAGTCTGGGAGAAATATATAATGTTTGTCTAAGATACTTTAATTTATGGCAGCTGATGTCCTAAATTCGTATTAAAATGTACAGTTGACTCTTCAACAATGTGGTGGTTAGGGGTGCCAACCCTTCACATAGTTGAAAATCTGCATATAACTTTTGATTTCCCCAAAACATAACTACTAATGGTCTACTGTTGACCAGAAGCCTCCCCTATAATATAAACAGTGGATTAACACATATTTTGTATATGCATTATACACTGTATTCTTACATTAAAGCTAGAGAAAAGAAAATGTTAAGACAATCATAAGGGAAATACATTTACAGTATTTATTGGAAAAAAAAATCCAGGTACAATTGGACCCAGGCAGTTCAAACTTATGTTATTTGAGGGTCAGTTGTTTATTTTTTATACAGCTGCATGCTTTCTTTGAGACTGCTATTCATAGATGCAATGATATCCAAAATTTATAATGAACTCAGACAACCAAAAAAAGAGAGAGAGAGAGAGAGAGAGAGAGAGAGAGAGAATAAGAGAGAAAAAGAAAAAAAAAGCCATCCAAAAAGTGAGCAGAGGATCAGAATAGACACTTCTCCAAGGAGGACAGACAGATGTCCAATAGACATGAAAAGATGGTCAACATCACTAATCATCGGAGAAATGCAAATGAAAACCAAAACAAGATATCACCTCATACCTGTCAGAATGGCTATCATCAATAAATCAACAAACAACAAGTGCTGGTGAGAATGTGGATAAAAGAGAACACTCATGCACTGTTGGTGGGAATGCAGATTGGTTGTAACCACTATGGAAAACAGTACAGTGTTTCTTCAAAAGATTAAAAATGAAATTGCCTTATGACCCAGAAATTCCACTTCTGGGTATATACCCAAAGAAACCCAAACACTAATTCAAAGAAATATATGTACCCCATGTTTATTGCAGCATTATTTACAATAGCCAAGTTATAGAAGCAAATCAAGTGCTCATCAATAGACAAATAGTACATATATACAATGGAATATTAGCCATAAAAATAAAATCTTACTATATTTCTGATGGCATGGATGACCCTAGAGAATATTATGCTAAGTGAAATAGGCCAAAGACAAATAGCATATGATTTCACTTATATGTGTAATTTAAAGAACAAAACAAACAAACAAATTAGAAACAGACATATATACAAAGAACAGATTGATGGATGACAGAGGGGAGAGTGGTTAGCGGGCTAGGTGTAAAAGGTGAAGGGATTAAAAAGTACTAATTTGTACTCACAAAATAGGCATGGGGATGTAAAGTAAAATGTAGGGAATACAGTCAACAATATTGTAATAACTATGTATGGTGCCAACTGTGCATTTGAAATATTGGGGGGGATTTTTGTAAAGTATATGATTGTTTAACCTTTATGCTGTATACTTGAAACTAATGTAAAATAATGTTGAATGCAACTATAATTGAAACAAACAAACAAACAAAAAAATTACTTAGATCAGTCTGAATCCAGTCCATGCTCTTGCCAGCAGCTAGATGGAGAAGGCCTTAAGTTCAAAATGAAAAAAAAAAAATTAGACTTGATTCAATAAATAATGAGATGCACTTAACACAAGTTTTATATCAGGGATAAGATAACCCTTCTAGCCTTTCCCTGGTCCCCACCTTCCTCTCAGTGGCAGGTAAGTACATGTGTACACGTGGGCTGGAAATGCCTGTGGAGCTAGTATTACCACACCCCATGTTACTCAATCACATTTTTAAAAAATCAAAATAGTTTTTTAGAGTTTACACACTGGCCCTAGAAAGACAGGTAGTCTTCTCTCGGCTAGAGCAAACTTCCATCGCTTGATTGGACAGAATTGGAAGAAGATCTAGGATTCATACTGGTGAGTCTGTTCTTTCTTCAGGGGCCCACAGTGTAGTTAGCATCTTTTTTCCCCAACTGGGACATGTGACTGAGAGGTCAGGGAGGCCCCAGCCATCTTTTGCTTGTAGGGTATGTAAGAACATCTTCACATTCCTTGTCTTTGTTTTCCTCTTCCATTTGTCTCTCCTCCCCTCCCTCCCATCCCTTCTCCACCCCCTGCCCCATCATCATCTTCTATGGCTCCATTGTGATCTTTTTCTATCTTCTTTTTCTTATAATTTGGTAAAGTTCTGCTTTAAATACATGGTTCAGGGCTCTTTGCTCAAATTCAGGAACTCAGGGAGAGAATCAAGGACTCTAAGGCTGAAGTATCCCTGATATTATAAACACACAAAATCGAAGTACAACTGCAACTTGGATCAGCCTGAACTCAACAGAGAACAGACAGTGTGAGGCAGAGGGGAGGTCTCTGGACAGGCTCAGAGGCTGGGTGGGACACACGGCTCAACACTAGTGTGTTGTGTGAAACAAGCTGATCACACACGACCTCTATCTAGGTCCTAGATTTCTTAATTTTGAAAAGGAAGGGTTACCTAGACAATGCCCTAAGATAATTTCCCATGAAAACCAGAAACTCGTAGAAATTGTATAAGAATGATTTCTATCAACTCAATAAAACCTGGGCCCATTTTTGGTTGTCATTGTTACGGGAACTGGGCAAAACTGTCTGTCCTCTACCTGTACCTATTTTTGTCCTAAAACACAATAGCAAATCAGGCCTGTGCTCAGGTCCTCCATCAGACACTGAGCACTTGAGGAATGGGATTTTGGTCTTCCTAGCTTTTGACTCCCCAACATACATTGTCTGGCATATGCCAGATGCCTAAAACTGCTTTGTATACATATTGAATGAATGAATTAAATAAATTGAATGAATGACAATCGCTGAATCTTCTGGACTCCTACACCACATAAAATAACTACATTCAAACTTAATCATATTTGTGCTATCATTGTGTCTGCCATTTTTCATAAATCTCTTAAGGATGGCAATGTTATCCTATTTCTCTTTTATTCCTTATCATTTGGCATAGTACTATAAAATATACTCCATAAATGCCTATTTAAAAATAAAATAGTGAATATTTCTCATTGGCAGGGCATACCTAGGGCTCCTCAAAGCCTGAGAAACTAAGGTATTAGGCAGGTATATGAGGGTCAGAGAAGAATCTGTTAGTTGCCAGGATGAAAGCACTGTATTTCAGCATTTAAGAGCTGATAACAGCTCTTTACAGCCTAACAGCTGAATATCAGCTCTGCATAAATGGAGCCATTGACCTACTTACTATTCCTTGCTTAATGAATTTTCTGTGAATGATTTCATCTATTTTTTATGGTTTGACTATTATCTATATGCTAATGATTCCTTGATCTAAATCTTCAGTACAAACAAGTATCTGAAATGTGGGACTGTGTATCCAGCTTAATAGTAAGGACCTCCACTAGGGCATGGATGTGGTAGTTAAGGACAGTGTTTCTAAAACCAGGCTGTCATAAAACATTGAAAAAGCTACCTGTCTGATTCATTATCTATAAAATATAGATCCACTAACATTCGCCTCCAGTGTGACTCAGTGGATCAAGGGCCGGCCTTTGAACCAAGGGGTCACAGGTTCAATTCTCAGTCAGGCACATGCTTGGGTTGCAAGCCAGGTCCCCCAGTTGGGGGCATGCAGGAGGCAACCACACATTGATGTTTCTCTCCCTGTCTTTCTCCCTTCCTTCCCCTTTCTCTGAAAGTAAAATCTTAAAGAAAAAAAAAAAAAGAATACATGTAAGTTAATTAGAAGAGTGTTTGGAAAATACAAAGCACCCATGTTAATTATTATATTAATCTCAAAATCAATGTATGAATCAATCATCTTCCTCCACCCCCAAATCTGCCCTATACTTTGTAGTTTCCCATCTCAGTAAATTTCTCAATTAGGTATAAACCTAGGAACTACCTTCAAGACCCCATTTCCACAAACAATAGAAAAGTCCTGCTCAAGCGAGTGTATATATTTGTAAAAACCCATCTATTGCATTCTTGAGATTTGTGCATGTTCTTGTATGTAAATTTTACTTTCCTCCATTAAAAGAGACTACAAATAAACAAAAAGTCCTGCTGTTTTAAACCCTTAAATGAGGTTTTGATTCTATATCTTTTTCTCTGTCTTTTCTAACAGAGTTCTACCTCTGACCCTCACTATCTCCTTCTTGGATCAAAACACTGGTTCTCTTTCTGTGTGTGTGTTTTTCTCTGACTCTCTCTCTCTCTCTTGCAATTTTTTCTTTACCTCTGTGAAAAGCTGATAATTCCCCTCCCCCAAGAACATTTATATCCTAATCTCTGGAACCTATAAACTTTGCCTTACATGGGAAAAGGAACTTGGCAATGGTAATTAAGTTAAGGATTTCAGGATGTGGAGATTATCCTAAATTATCCAAGAAGTTCCTAAAGGTGATTACATAAGAGAGAGCCAGATAGAGTTTTTAATACAAAACACTAGAAAGCAATGTGACTATAGATATAGAAACTGGAATGACGAGGCCACAAGCCAAGGAGTACCCGCAGAAGCTAGAAGAGTTAAGCAATGGATCCTCCCCTGGAGCTAGTTCCTGAAATAACCAACCCGGCTGGCATCTCAATTTTAGCCGCATAAGACTCATTGCAGACTTCTAGCCTCCAGAACAATATGACAATAAATTTTGTCATTTTAAGTCACTAAGTTTAAGGTAATTTTTTATAGCAGCAATGGGAGACTAATACAATTTCTTTCATCAAAAATGTCTCCTTCTTTATTGAATCATTCCTATCAAATGTTTTGATATTACCAATACCTAAAATAAATACATAAATTAAACTTTCTTAAGCACATGCTCAATTCCTGTGATACATTAAGAGCAAAAAATATTAAAAAATTTAGCTGACTCTACCATCTTTCTCAATTTTTCTCTTTACCCACTTCTATTGGGCTTTTACCCCCACCCATGGAAATGGCTTTTATGATGGTCATCAATGACTTTCATCTCAGACCTTATCCTTCTGACCTCTGAAAAGTATTTAACATAGTTACTACACCTTCCTTTTTGACACACTTCCTTCTCCAGGCTTCAGGGATCCCAAATGTGTTTCATTCCCTATCTCCTCCTCCCTGGATGCTTCATTTTAACCTCCTTTACCTCTCTTTTAGGTGTTGGAGTGTTGCTCACTTCCAGGGTCCTTCTTTCCTCTCTATTTGTACTTTCTCCCTAGCCAAGCTTACTAGTCCTATGCCTTTAACTACTATGCATAGATGGTGTTCTAATAAATATCTCCAAACTGAAGCTATCCTTTAGTCTATCCCACTTTAGTCTAACTTTAGTCTACCTACCATCTCCACTTACTTGCCTAATTGGTATTACAAATTAAATATGAACCACAATCAGCCTATGTTATATATGAACTTTGACCATACCAAAACATGATAGCATCATCAACCTATTTGCTCAGATCAAAATCCTAGAAATCAGACTTCGGCCAAGAAGGAGGCATAGGTAGACGCACTGTGCCTCCTTGCACAACCAAGATAGGGACAACAACAATATAGAAACAAAATAACAACCAGAACTGACAGAAAATTGAACTGTATGGAAGTCGGACACCCAAGGATTTAAAAATAAACGCATTCATCCAGACTGGTAGGAGGGGCGGAATCGGGCCTACTGAGGGACTCAGAGTGGAGCACAGAGCAACTGGGGCGGCGCACAAGTCCACAGCAGGCAGACCCTGGGCGCACAAGCAGCGGTGGCTGGTGGGCCCCGGCCAGGGGGTGGCGACCAGCAGGGCCAGGGGGTGGCGACCAGCAGACCCAGCGAGGGGGCCATTGTGAAGCAAGGCGCTGCGCGCAGCTCAGGGGCCCCAGCACCGGGAAATAGAGCTTTGGGTCACTGACTGAAAAGGAAGGTCCCATGGGGTTCACAGGCCCACCCACACCCGAATTGGTGCCAGAGGGGCCCAGTTCGCTTGTGGAAAGTGTCGGAAGGGTCTGAGGTCCTACAGAGAAATGAGCAAGTGCCATTGTTCCTTCTCAGACCCCGCCCCCCAAAACAGCATCAAAACCCAGCGACTGGACTGCCCCGCCCTGGTGAACTCCTAAGACCCCGCCCCTCACTACAGGAGCTCCACAAGACCAAAAAACAACAACAAAGAAAACAAAAACAAAAACAAAACAGCAAAAAGATGGCTCAAACAGAAGAAGAATTGAAAGTCTCAGAACCCATCCTTTTAAGCGACCAAGAGATAGCCAACCTATCAGATACACAACTCAAAGCACTGGTGATCAGGATACTCACAGAATTGGTTGATTTTGGTTGCAAATTAGATGAAAAAATGCAGGCTACAGTAAGTTTAATGAAGAAAGATGCACAGGGAACCAATGGTGATGGAATGAAAGATGGGTCTCATATCAATGGAGTGGAGCAGAAGGAAGAAAACAACATACAACCAGAAAAGAATGAAGAAATAAGAATTCAAAAC
>CM052543.1:37398436-37432281 GCA_028533065.1 Trachops cirrhosus
AAATGTAGAAGCTAAAGAACTTATGACACATTGACATGAACTAAAGGGGGGGAATGTGGGTGGGAGAGGGTGTTCAGGGTGGAGGGGAATGAAGGGGGAATAATAGGACAACTGTAATAGCATAATCAATAAAATATATTTTAAAAATCCTAGAAATCATCTGTATTAATTTTCAGTCTCTACATACCAAATTCAGCAGCTTATCTCATCTCATATCATATCATAAAACTCAGCTGCTTAAAACAGCACCAATTTACTACTTCACAGTTTCCATGGGTCATGAGTTAGGTTTGAGTTAGCTGGGTCCTTTACTTAAGATTTTAAAGGGTTGCAATTGAAGTGTCAGCCATGTTGCAGTTCTTGTCTGGAACTCAGGGTCCTCTTCCAAGTTGTTAGCAGAATTCAACTTCTTGCAGATGTAGGACTGAAGTCCCCATTTTCTTACTGTCTGTCATCCTGAGATCACTCCCAGCTCCTAGGCCCATGGCCCACACAGGCAGTTTACCACATGCTCTTTTCCAGACTAGTAGGAGCACACCTGCTGCTTCTTGTTTCTTTTAAGAGCTTACCTGATTAACTCGGGCCCATCCAGCATAACCTCTCTTTTATCACACAAGGTAACATAATCACAAAAGTGATATCCCATATTTACAGGTTCTGCCCACACTAAAGGGAAAAGGATTATACAAGGCACATACACCGGGGGTACATCTAAGAAACCTGCCTACTATATCATCCTTGAATTTTCACTCTCCATCGATAATCCCAGTCAGCTATTCCTGTAAGGTAAGCCTTGAGTATGATCATTGCTCATCATCTTCCTTGCTAAGACCTTAGTCCAAGTCACCATCTTCTTCAGACCATTGTAACAGTCTCTTAACTGTTACCTCTGCCTTCTTCCTGGTAATTCCCATTCTCCATCCTCATCCAGGAGACACAGTGATCCTCCTAAAGCTCAACCAGATAATGTCATTTCCATGCTTAAATGTTAAAATCCTCTAATTGCTTTTTTTGTTAAAAATAAATGATGAAGTATGCCCTCATCTCATTTAAAAATAAAAGAGATGTGGGCAAAGCAATCTGCCCACAATGTGAGTGACGCTCAGTACATATTTATTGCCCATTTAATTAATGATGTTTTCTAACAGAAGAAAATATTTTAAATACATAGATAAATATAACAACAAGACAAAGTAAAGTGTCATAAGTATTGTTGAAATTTGAAAGTTAGATAGCATTACATCTTTAGAGAAAACCAAAATGGATCTTAGAAAGGAAATGATATTTTATAGTAACTTCAAAAATAGGTAGGGTTTTGTTGGAGAGAAATGAGGTAGATTGGTGAAGATGGTGGTGTGGGTGATATAATAGACAGTGGTGATAAAAATGGCATTATTCTCAAATACTTGCATACCTAGAAAAGTTATTTTTTAGTATTGGGCAAAGTAGTGACTGAAAGGAGTAAGAAGCAGCAAGAAATTGAGAATCCTATAGTTACAAAGTAATCAGAAAAGTGAATTTCCATAACATTATTATTTATACAAATTTTCATATGCCAACTGAATCTCCTAATATCCCTTCCAAGCAACCCAACACATACAACTAGTGGAATTATAAATGTCTTCAATTTTTCTTTAAATTTTCATTCACTATCACTGTCCATAATGCACTTACTTTTTTTCTATCTACTGAATAACAACATGTCTGCCTTTCTTCTTCCTTTTCTCAGCATAACACAAGCCTCCATAAGACCCTTATCTCACCTCATTCCCCACAACAGACATCATCTAGTAGAGAATCTTGAAATTCCAGTGGTGGAGCGCGACGGTGGGGAGTGGAGGGCAAGGTAATTAGCCCCACAGCTTTGAGGAATATCATATGTCAGAATATGTATTACCAGCACATATTTGGTGTCTCAAGGTTGTTTGTTTGTTTTCAGGAAGTCAGTATCTGATCTCATTTCCACTTTTTGCCTGACTTCTCTCAAACCGTTCACCTCATATGTGTTTCCCATCATTCCTGTGATTATCTCTAACCATCTCTCCATTTCAGGTCAGTAACAGTGGGATCATTAGTTTCCCAGCATTCAGCTGCAGAGAATGGAAAGAAAATTGAAGGCAACTTTTCTTAACATCCTTGAGAACCTTTTAGAGGATGAGTTGGCAAAGTTCAAGTTCCAGCTCAGAAACATAACTCTTGCTAAGGAATACAACTACATGTCTCGGAGCACTCTTGATCGAGCATCCCCAGTGGAACTTGCTGACCTGCTGATACAGTACTATGGGGAGGAATACTCTGTGACTGTGACCAGGGAGGTCCTGATAACTATAAACCAGCGCAGTCTAGCAGAGAAGCTCTATCAGGCAACAGAAAAATGTAAGTCTAAGCTAACCTACTGCTATCTTTGCTGGCCATGATTCAAGACTTTCCCTGAAATCTTCATACCTTAATTAATTGAATGCACCCATTGACAGCACAAAATATAAAAAGAACTATGTGTATGGTGCTTTCAAAAATCATTTATTGAGATAAAATTCACATCTGAAATTCCAACATCTCAGCCATGCTTGAGTTAGATTCTGATGCTTGCTCTGTATCTTCAAACTGCTTTTTTTGTTTTTAGTATGCCTTGTAACTTATTGTTGAAGGTGTAGATAATGTACTAGATAAAAGAAATTGCCCTTTAGTAAATAGCCCTTTAGTGTGAGGTTTTATACAGAGGTGGGCAAAGGTAGGTTTACAGTTGTAGAACAAATAAATAATACAATGATTAGTAAATAATAATACAAGAATAAACTGTGTTTTGCATACTCACAACTGAAAACCTACTTTGCCCACCCCTATATTTATGTGGCTAGGAGTTAAGCTGTGCTTACTCTTTGCTATAGCTATAGTGTTACAGGCTAAAATTTCCTCTAGTGTCCTTGTTTTTGATCCCCTATTATTTTGGGGTCTCTCTGGAAGCTTCTTGAATAAGGTCTATGAGTCCTTTCAGTTGTATTCCTTTGTTATCACACAAGAACTCTATTGATGTAGTGGTAAGGCAGGGAGAAGGAAGTATTCTAACGTCCAGTGATTAGGTCTTGGTCTGTTTGCAGGCCTGCACCACTAGGCTGTGACCCTCATAGTCTTAACTCCTGTCCATCATTTAAGGCCCAACAAGAGTGCTACCTCAGGAAGCTACACCTGTTTCCACCTTAACTGAAAGTACTACCCTTTTCATTGAAATTCACTCAGTGTGTTATTCTCTTCAGTTCTTATCATACTGTTTTATTAACTGTCAAAATAATATGTGCTCAAAAAACATTGAGAACAATTTGACACACACACAAACACATCAGCCATAGCCTCACAAACAGACTCACACAACAAACAATATGGCATATGGTATCACACTATGTTTAGTAAGTTTTTCTTCACCCAGATTATATTCTATGGTTTTATATTATTAGTGGGGTGTTTGGCTTAACACATAATATGCATTTCTTTTAGCATTAAACAATCATTTTTAAGTACTATTTTAAATGGCTATGTGTTCTCCCATCTTGTTGGTACTCTGTAAATAATTTTGCCAAAGTGTTGTTTCAGACATTTCGGTGTTTCCAAAATATCAACATTATGCGGAATGTTGTGAAAATTGCCTCCATAATAGATTTTGGTGCTCATTTTATTTCATTCCCTTAAATTTCTACAGTTGAAATGAGTCAATTTTCTAGAACTACTGGACTAACTTAGTCATATACAGTGCATGAGGATGGTCTTCTTACTCTACTCTCATCAACATGAATTATGGTAAATTTTTAAATCTTAATTCATGGGGGAGAGTTTCATCACTAAAATATTAAACATATATTTTAAGTTTGTCTCAAATACTGTATAGATATAGTTAAAAATTGAAACATACAGATCATAACCTTGACCCTTTTCTCACAAAATACCCCCTTTGAACTCAATGTTTCAATTAAATTTATTGTGGTGACATTGGTGAACAAGATGATATAGGATTCAAGTGCACATTTCTATAATGCTTGATTTGTATACTGTATTGTGTGACCACCACCCAAAGCTCAGTCATCTTCTGTCACATATATTTGACTCTTTACCCTTTACCACCCTCTCACCTTCCTACCTTCTGGTAAGCACCATACTATAATCTGTGTCTATGAATTTTTATTTTTCTCATTTCTTCATTTGTTGCTTTCAATTTTATATCCCAAATATGAGTGAAATCATATGGTTCTTAACATTTTCTATCTGACTTATTTTACTTAACATGATATTCTTATGATCATCCATGTTGTTGCAAAAGGCAGTATTTCACCTTTCCCTATGGCTGAGTAGTATTCCATTGTATGTATGTACCACATCTTCTTTATCTGATCATCTATCACAGGACCTTTTGGTTGTTTCCATGTCTTGACCAGCATGAATAATGTAGCAATGAACACAGGGATGCATATATCTTTGTGAAACCCCTCTTCTAGGTATCTACCCCCAAAATTTGAAAACATTTGCAAGGATCACTTTTTCTGATCATGGGGACTGCCATATCTCTGAAGAACATGCTTTTACCACTCCTCCAGGCTTATTAATATTAGGCCCATTAATTTCATTACTTTATCAATATCAATATTATCAATATAATTCATTGCTATTCCACACTAATAGGCAAGTCTTTTGCTCAATTATACCTCCTCTCATTTCCCCACCCATTCTACTGCAGATAGATTTATAGCAGTATTTTTAGTTTATATACAGGATACATTTGAATTTTATTTTTTAAACTTTTTAACTTGGTCCATTCTTAGAGGCTATATCTCAAAACTACCCCAAATACTTTTATTTTTACATGGTCAAGTTGAAAATTTTTACTTTATTAGAATCATATGAAAATCTTTCAACTTTTATTTATAGTTTATTTCTAAAAGTTGAATGTCAATCATTTATACTATTAAACATATATAAATTTCTGTCATAACAAAATCAAGTAGAATTCAATTATACTTTTTGTTTTTACTTTTGCTTTCATGAAAATTTCTCATTACCATATTTTTTTGCATTGTGCATCTTCATCACATCCTTATGTTCTTCCAATGTCTCAAATATCCTGTCAAGTTAATGGACTTCTCTATTCACCCATTTATTTCTTAATTTCCTTCTGGAGCTTTCCTAAGAAAGGATATGTAGATGGTAAATCTTCTGGAAAAAGTTTAGTCACTTCTCCAGCTTGAAAGGTGCATCATTCTAGGTTGAAAATCCCTTTACCTTATTTTTTGAAAGATTTATGAAATTGTGTTATTTACTAATGATGAGCCAACCTGATTATCATTCTTTCGTCAGTGGTCTGTTCACCACCCATGCCTGCCCCAGATGATATTAGGGTTTATGTGTTTGGTATTCTAAAATGTATAGTGATGTAGAGTATTTTTCCCTATTTCTTATGCTGGCAATTTCACAAGTCTTTTTGCTGTGAAGACTAATGTCCCACATATCTACCACTGGTGATGGTGAAGTGTCACAGCCCTAGCCACAGACTGATCTACTTAGTTGTAAAACATGTCCACAAACCTACTGTTCTGACCCTCCAACCTTGATCATTAGCTGGACACTTACCTTATTCTTAACCAGACCTTAATCACCAACAGCCTGACTCTCTCATGTTGTTCTAAGGACTGATTATCACATGGACTATCATGAGAAATAAAGTAGGAGATTCAGAAATAATTTGTGAACAGCCTGGATATATAAGTGGCTGATAAACAGGATGTTCAGTATGTTGGGAGTGATGTGGAAGAAACATTTGACTGCTTTAAATCACCATTTCTACCAAAAAAAAAACCAAAACTGCCACCCTTATGGAAGTCTCTTTTGTAAAACGTCTTTTACTATTTTACTTGGATTACCCTTCTCAATAAATTTGGAAATATGGAAATGAAGAAAAGCTAATTATTGAGAGCAATCACACTCCTCTCCACTTTCACCATACCCCCAAGGCAGTCAGTGTGTTATAATTGAGATCTCTGTGTAAATAGCACCCTATTTATCAGCAATGCCAGTTACCTTGACCCATGTGCCTTTTTTGATCACTATTCTTCTTGTGTTATTTTTGTACACTATTCCTCTTAGCTCAAAGACTGCTACTTTTATTTCTTGATTATTCATTCACACAGCATAAAACACCCCTTTCTTTTCTTGAGTCACACCTGGGAAATAGACACTAATGTTGAACATACTGATATAAAGCTGTTGGCACCAAACTAGTAAATGCTGATGGGAGGAGGCTAAGCTTAAGCAACACTGAAATTCTGGCTCCATGTTTTAATAATCGTAAGAATAATAAATGTTGTTTTTCCTCCAAAGCTGGACCTTCCACTGATAAAGCTGCAAAAAAGACAAAGAAAAGGAAGCAAGAGAATGAAGCAGAACAAGATGAAGATAACAATAAATTCTCAATGGTTTGTAATCACCCCTTGGGCAGACACTTTTGCCCTGGAAGAGAGTGGAGTGTCCAGGCCATAGAATGCTCAAAATCTCAGAGGCTTACTGGCTTGTTTCCTATGGTTTAGCACAGTCATTCCCTGTTAGCAACAATGTGCCTCCAAGGTGTCTTGGAGAAGAGCAAGATCCCCAAAAACCCTGGTTATGACTCTGTCACTTATGTGTGACCACGGGCATATTGCTTGATTTTTATGAGTCATTCTTTTCCAAAATGGGAAAGCAATGGGGCATTATGAAAATTGATGGTTATTAAATAAGAACCAATTCATTTTCCTTTCAGTTTTCTTCTGTAGCTTCATTTTCTTCTTCTGCCCATCTAGATTCCTTTCTGTTTCCTATGTTTACCCAACTTTCAGACATCTTATATTTTTCTATTCTCATTATCTAGGATACCCACCCACATACTCTTTTGTCTGAGAAAATCCTATTCATTCAATAATATAGCACATGCAAAGTGATGAATACAATAACTACCTTTTGGTAATTGTCTTTCTATTTCTTTTAAAATTATTTTCTCCTCCTATCCCCCTTTTATGAGTTTGTGTTACATCAGTTTGGTAAAGCCTTTTCTCACTTTGTATTCCATGAATATTTAATTACTTTTTCAAACATGTTGTCAATGCATTTTGAACTTGCCATCATTTATTTATATCTTCAGACTTGCATCATAGTGCAGTGTAATTAACTACTTATTTATGTCTTTCATAGTTAAGTTTCAAGCTCTTTGGTGTGGGAGCCTGTATTATAGTTCATCTCTTGGTCATCCCATCACCTAAATCTTAGAAGGACTCTATTTATTTTTGGAAAACTAATGAATATATTCATGCATTCATAATTGATAAACTTAACCAACTCTCTTCATTATAGAGAGACAATATTCATTATCATTGTCTCCATTTCTTTCTAGAAATTAAAAAAATTCTTTAACAATAAGAAAACACCCAGTGAATCACCTGCCTCTTGTTCCAGAGATCCTCAATCAAGCAATGATAAGGAAGTAACAACTGAAAATCAATACTTTTTTGACTTCATCAGGCGGCTTAATCTGGAAAGTTATTATCCCAAGAAAATGACCAAAGTCAATACTCTTTTGATAAAAAAGACTTCCCTCCATGACACTCAACCAAGAGCTGAGGGGGAGCTACCATTTTGTTTTCTGGAGAAACTTTTGGTATTAGATTATCATTTGCGATACCTAGTTTACAGAGGCGATATAGATACTGTGCCCCAGATGCTGAGAAACACAGAATTAGAAAAAACATTTGAGGACTTTTTCACTATCAAGAAATCAACTGCAATACAAACTTGTATTCACCCAATGGATATACAAATGGCAATTTTTCACTGTGCAGATGACTTTATCAGACAGTATGTTTTAACCAAACTTTCTATTTGTCAGTTCGCTCTCCCACTTTTGGTGCCCGATCCTTGTAGTTCCAAAGTTGAATTTCCTCTTTGGTCTCTCAGGCAAATCCGGAGAAGCTGGAGAGAGGTGGAAAAAATAGGATGGGAGAAAAAAATTAAGTATTATAATAACCAGCTGATCAGCTGGCAACCTATACACGTGGTGTCTTTCATAAGAGTTGGAAATTCTGTCTCTACTTCCACATCACAGATTTTAAATTCACTCCTGAGTAAAGGCAAACATGACCATTTTTTCCACCATCAATCTAGGGAAGCTAATACTAGATGTCTACTGATAGAAGGTATGGTGGAAATCTGCTGGTTCTGCCCAGGTGGAAGAGCTGAGGACAGATTTGAAAACTGTATTGCCTTCACCAATCTCCATGGAAATGCTGAAATGCATGAGAGGCAGGTTAGGTTCCTGAGAGAGGTTTCCTCAGTCACTGTCATCCTCCTGTCAACTTCTGATTTTGACAAAATGAATAATTCTTTCCTACGTGAAGTTTGGAATTCACACAAGCCTCTCATGTGTTTATTTGAAAATGTAGAAAATATTACAAATGAGGATTTTGTTCACAAAGTGAGAATTGGAATCAAGGATCTAAATAAGGTAGAATTAGCTGATAAAATTACAACTACATTAACACAGTTGCTGAAGAAGTCTGGATTTTCTCCGAGTTTGAGTGACTGGGCCAAAATTGCTAAGAATTATGGATTTACTATTGACGAGGACCAAAGAGCCTGCCAAGAAGCAGAAATAAATACCAATGTCCTTAGGGACATCTTGAGGAAAGTGAAACTATCTGAGATAAAGGAAAAGTTACTCCCTCTTCAGGGAAGTCTATGGCATGATTGGTGTAAGAAGGATAGGGAACTCCATCAACTGA
This sequence comes from Trachops cirrhosus, assembly GCA_028533065.1. Classification (NCBI taxonomy): domain Eukaryota; kingdom Metazoa; phylum Chordata; class Mammalia; order Chiroptera; family Phyllostomidae; genus Trachops; species Trachops cirrhosus. The sequence goes on from CM052543.1 coordinate 37,407,226, forward strand.
GGGAAAAAGGAAACAGGAGCATTGAAGAATACAGGAATGAGATTGAGAAGGAAAAGCAGAAAATACGCTGTGAGCAGTATCACAAATATACTAACCTCAGTGACCTGATGAAGTCCTTCCTTGAAAGTCTTCAGTCACACCCAGAGACCCACACAGAGCTCTACTTTCTTCAGGGGCTGAGTATGCTAATGGACCAACTAACCACCAGAGAGTTAGAAAAGCTCCACCAGAGGCACAGTTTCCTCTTGGCTCAGGTGCAAACAGAGAAGGAGAAGCAATCAAAGAGAGACTCCATCAAACGCTGGGAGGCTGAGCTAGATGCTGTTACCAAAGAGATCAGTGACTCCACCCTGGGACTTGAGCATCTTCTGAGAGAAGCTAGCCAGATCTATGAAGCTCTGGAAGAAGCTCCCTCCCAAGCAGATGCAAGGTTACTCTCCCTTCCCCAAATAGCCGCTGACCTGATGATATCTGGGACTCCCATGGAGCTGATGGACGGGGATGCATCTTATGTGCCCCTCAAATGGGTGGCAGCTATTTTTGATAAGATCTCTGAGAAACTTGGAGATAAACGGGTATTTGTTCTCTCTATCCTTGGCCTGCAGAGCTCAGGAAAGTCCACTCTGCTGAATGCAATGTTTGGGCTGCAGTTCAGTTTCAGTTCTGGGAGGTGTACCCGTGGGGCCTACATGTACCTCCTGAAGGTGGAAGAGATGCTTAGGGAAGAGTTAGGATTTGATTTTCTGCTTGTTGTGGACACAGAAGGACTTCGGGCCTCAGAACTCATTAAAAAAACACAGAATGAGGAAAATGAGTTGGCAACCTTTGTCATCGGGCTTGGCAATATAACTCTAATCAATATTTTTGGGAAAGATCTATCAGAAATACAAGATATTCTGCAAATAGCCATTCATGCCTTTCTTAGGATGAAGCAACTGAATATCTTCCCAAGATGTCTATTTGTTCATCAGAACATAGAAGAAATTATAGATACAAATCAAAGCATGGAAAGGCGAAGGTGGCTGCAAGGGAGATTGGATGAAATGACAGTTGCTGCAGCCAAACTTGAACAGTGCTCAGACGTATCTCACTTCAGGGATGTCGTTAAGTTTGATGTCAACACTGACATCCATTACTTTGCTCACCTCTGGGAGGGTTCTCCCCCAATGGCTCCTCCCAATCCCTGCTATAGCCACAGTGTTCAGGAACTGAAGAAAAGGATTCTTAAACACGCCAAAGAAGAATCCAGGGGAAATATTTTGAAGATATCAGAACTTAAAGTCCGAATACGGGATTTATGGAAGGCCTTAGTGAATGAAAACTTCATTTTCCAGTTCAAGAACACCCAGGAAGTCATGGCTAAGAATAATCTGGAGACCATGTGTAACAGGTGGGCCTGGGAGCTGAGAAATTATGTGCTGGACTTGCAGAATCAGCTGAGCAACCAGATTCAGAATGGAGAAGCTGAAGAGATCAAGAAAAACTGGATTGATAATAGAGTGGTGGAAAAACAGGAAGCCATTAACCAAGAACTTGAAAGGTATTTTCGAGAAGACAAAGATAGAGATATCTTAGCTCAGTGGAAAGGAAAATTTGAAGATGATTTCAAAAACCTTAAACAGGAGCTTATAGTAGAAACTATGAGAAAATGTGAGGATCAAATTAGTGGAAAGAAAATACAAGATCTTTGGAAGGAACAAAAAGTAAAATTTGAACAGAAGTTACTAGAAAAAATCAGAGGGATGGCTGTGTCCAAGGGTGGGAAAGAGCTACATGATAAGGAGCTGAGAGATCTGTTCAACAAGACCTGGTCAGAGAACATCTCCATTCTATTGCCTCCTGCTCGACCATCTGCAGAGGGCCCTGATATCGATATTCAGCTAGAGAACATTCTCCTGGAGCACTTTAAACAGCATCCCAATATTGTGAACAAAATTAGGTATCGTGATACAAAGAAAACGTTTTGTATCAACTATTCTAAGCATGTTATCACTTCCCAAAAGTTCCAAGTATATGGGCCCTCTGTGGAAGAGTTTGAAAAAGATATCATAAACAAGACAACAGCTCAAATTATACAATTGGTCAGAGAAATTATACACAAAAGAGAACAACAGAATGAGGGTTACAGTTCCAGTTACTTTCATGAAATTCTGCAAGTGATCCACACTGAGGCTGAGGCTGCATCTCAAGGAGCCAGATTCATGCTGACAAACAGATATGAGCTAGAACTTGCCCTAGAGCTCTTCCAAGAGGCAGCAAACCGTTTTAAAAAGATGTGCATTACATTCAGGAAAGCAAACAACCCTGCCCTGTACCTAGAAAGTAAAAGAGAGGAATGTTTTACTAATTTTAAGTTGCTCTACAACAACCATCAAAACATTAACTGATTTCCTTTGGTGCAAAGAGTTTCTGCTACCTTGTATAATAAATTGGAATAAATACTCAAAAAGCTTGTCAGAGTTCTGGCTGGGTAACTCAGTTGGTTGGAGTGTCATCTCATGCACCAGAAGGTTGTGGGTTTGATCTCTGGTCAAGTAGGTTCGATTAGCAGTCAGGGCAAGTACGGGAGACAACAGATGGATGTTTCCCTTCCTCTCTCTCTAAAATCAATTAAGTATCTTTGGGTGAGGATTGAAAAAAGAAAACAGCTTGTCAGATGTTCATCTAGCTCTTCTTTTCCTCTCTTGCATTGCTTTCTGTAATGAGTGTTTTTTGTAAACCAGATAATTAAGTCCATGCATATTTATATCTCCTCTGGGAGTTTTAGAATTACTATGTGCCTGTGTAAATAACATTTCAAACTAATTTTTTGAAAAAAAGTTTAAATCAAATATTTGTAAGAAATAACACAAAACATATAACTCACTTTTTAGATTATCTCAAGTAATACAAAATTATACAGCAAAGAAAAATAAGAAAAATGTAAAAACCAAGAACATATTTGGACTTTGTTTCTCCTTCCTCCTCTTCCTTTCTTTCTTCCTAGATATACTCCCTCCTATATTGTTTATTTATCAGTTGAGTCCCTGCCATTTGCCAGGAATTTTGCTGAGCGTAGGACACATAGAGCCATAGAAGACATGGCCACTGGGTGATAAATAAATGAGCAGACAGTCTCTTTATATTGGCCATCAGTTTGTTATTTGTTCAGGTGGCCTGGGACGCACTAGGGCAAAAGACGGTTGGTGCCAAATTCCAAATTTTACACACCCAGCAGTTTTTAACATAGCCCAAATAAGCACATATAGTGCTTCCTTGCTTTGTAAATGTTGCAAAACTGACCCCATAGAAAGATAAACTCTGGGGCTGTAGAGCCCCACCTCAAGCTGTGGCTGCCTCTTGGACTTCTCTGATTCAGAGACTCTCCTGGACTGCAGGACCCTCTCTGAACACCTGGGAGTTCCTTGTTCATTTCCATTATGCATGGCTGCCACCTGGATGGTCTCAGGCTGTGAGGGACTCCCCCCCTTCTTCAAGCTGCAAACCTGTCAGTCACCCAAATACAGCTAGTGTTCCACTGCCCTCTTGTGGTTATTCCTTTTACCTTGATCAGCCCTGAAATGCTTCAAACCTATGCTGGGGCACACATTTTGTTCAAGGACTGCTTGAGAGGAAGAAGTATTATTGTCTACAACAAATTACACGATTTGCTATCATTGAAGTAATTAAAGAAACATATGGGAACCAGAAAGAGTGAGGCTCAGCTTAGCCCATGTTGGAAAAAACTATCAGGAAATGCTCTTAAGGTAAGGGAAATGAAGCCTGAACCAAATCTGGAAGAATGAGAACGGTCTGCTAAAGGGGAAAAAATTCTAACAGGAGGAAGAGCTTGAACACTCTGAGGAATAAGTCCACTGATATGGTCAGAGCACGAGTTGTATGTGGGGCCTCGTAGGAGATTAAATTAGACAGGGAGGCAGGCACCATGTTATATAGGTCTTGTTGATTCTCATTAACATACTTGATTTTATCCTGGGTGGGAATTTTTAAAGATGCATACTGTGCTAGACAATTTCCTTTTGTCTCTTCAGGATCTCTCTCACTTTTCTACACTTTGCATTGAGTACCATGAAGCTAATCTTAGTGGTTTGAACCACCCAGGCTTCCTTGCCTTCTTGTATTGGGGTGCAGCTGTGGGCCCCCAAATGAAGGATTTGAAATGGGGTCCAGAACTCAGGATGTCCAGGAAATATAGAAAAGTAGGATATCCATCCTCCCCACCCAAGACAGGGGGATAGGACAGAAGGAGCAGGGCCATTGGGAGTTATTTTGCATATCAACAGCTGACCCAGTTCATACCTGGTATGCAAAAATGGTTTTTTTGTATACCAATAACAGCAGACTAGTCTTCCAGGCAGAATAGAGCCAGAAGGTATGCATAACTCTGACCCATGATGAAACTGGGAGGCAGCTCCCCCTGGTTACAGCACCTGCCTGAGAGCTTGGAGATGGTTCCCTCTGCTCCACACCACAGGACCATGACTGCCCTGACTTACTATGGCAGCCCAGAAAGGCTGAAACATTTGGGAGTGCTGGCAGGTGTAGCCAGTTGTGAGAAGAGTTGGAAATGGGGCTGCAGGGGAAGATTCATGCCAGGATTTAAACCCAGGTGCAGCAGACATGCAGGTTGGAACCACAGCTTAGGAAGCAGGAAAGCCAAATATAGCAGCCATGCAGAGGTCTCTCAGCGGTTTGGAAGAATGCAGGAGAGACCATACAGGACAATGAGAGAGGACAATGCGAGACCTTGCAAGGAAGGAAAGGGGAGAAAGGACTCTTGATGGTGGACAATGCAAAGGTGCCATGTGGTTTGGATTGAGTGGAGATAGTGGCAGTGACATAGCTGATGGTGCTGGGAACCTTGGGAGGCCTGCCAGCTGAGCCCAGATTACTGGGAAGACCAAGGAGACTAGACAAGCTACAGACTTCTATTTTTTCATGATACGGTACACTTGACTGGCCTGACTGGGTAAAGAAAAGGAAGAAAGACTATGTGTTTGTGGGTGTTTTAAAGGGACTTTGCTAAACCTGCATAACTTTTGAACTAGTAGTTACTTTCCTTTTCACTAAACTCTGGCATTGAGAGTCACAATTCCTAAGGGCACCAGGCAAGGTGAATATAGTATGGAGGGTCCATTTGGTAATGCTATCTTGTCCCCCCTCATGGGCCCATTCTGTAACATTGTGACTACAGGTTGAGTTTGTGTTACAGAACAGACCTGGGTTGGGGGTAGGCAAATGATAAACTATTACTGAATAGACCCACCCTTGTGCTCTGGGAGTTCCCCCCTGGCCCCCGTATTAGGTTCGCCTTGCCCACCACCAGGGAAATACATCTCTCAATGCCAGAGATTGGTGAAAGGAAAGGAATTATTTGTACAAAGAGATATACAAACTTAGAGTAATGACTTAACGTCTTCATTAAAATACTAAAGTCCTTCAGAATACCCACAAATGCACACTGTCCTTTCTTCTCCCTTTTGCCCAGTCTGGGGTACTGTATCTTAGGAACAGAAGTAGAAGTCCATGGCTCAAGTAGTCCTCGGTTCCGGCACCATCAGCTGTGTCACCCTGCAATCTCCAGTTAATCCAAAACCATGTGGCACCTTCTCATGGTCCACCAGCAAGAGTCCTTTCACCCCTTTTCTTCCCAGCAAGGTCTCTCCTGCTTCCTAAGCCACATGGCAATAGGGAGCACCCCAAAGCTGCACAGTCCCAACTTTTGCCAAAGCTGCATAGTCCCAAAAAACCCAGCATGGCTGCTGTGCCTGGGTTTAAAGCCCAGTGCCAATCTTCATCTGTAGCCCCATTTCCGACTCCTCCCACAATCAGTTACACCTGCCAGCATTCCTGTATAGCTTTTCTGGGCTGCCACAATAAGTCCGGGCAGGTGTGGCCCCATGGCATGGAGCCAGTCATCTCCAAGCTCTCAGGCAGTTGCTGTAACCAGAGAGTTGCTTCCCAGTTATATCATGGGTTGAAGTCACTCCCATCTCCCTGGCTCAAAGCAGGGCCACAGCTGTTTAACATATCCATGAAACCAGTTAAAAGTTATAGATATGTTAAATGATCATGCCTGAGGTTAGCTGCAAAGATGTTGCTGTGCAAAACAGCTCTCAATGGCCCTGCTCCATGTGTTCCATCCCCCAGGTCAGACTTGTGGGGGTGAGGACATCCTATATATATTTTTTTCTAATATTTCCTGGACACCCTGAGTTCTGGACCCCACTACAAATCTTGATTTGGGGCCCCCTTTGGCTGCACCCTGTTACATTTGGGCAATGAGGGAAGTTTTCACAGGTGACTGGCAGGGAAGAGGGGTTTGGAGAGAATCAGAATGTCTCCTTCTGGTTCCCTGTTTGGCAGAATCAGGTTAGCAATGACCCTTTGCTACAAAGACAGGTATTTGAGAATTTTTTTCTGCTCCAGCTAGCCCATGGAGCTTCACCATCCTTTTGACCCTACCTCTATAAGTAGTCCTTTCACTAAACTTGTTTTAACTACCCCCTTAAATGTGCCATATTTTTGCAAGTAGCTTGAGCACATTCTATTTCATAGCTGTGCACTACCCTTCAAAGGTGAGATACTCTGTGGATGCCTATTGCCAGCTCTGCCAAACACCTTCTGAAATAAATTTTGCATGTGGGATATCAACTTGCTATTTCCCTTGCATTAGATACTGATGAATAAAAGGGCTTATTTTATTTGTTCTTATTCAGAACCTTGAGTTAGTTCAAGATTTTGCACAAGTGTGGATAGAGGAGACAATTCCCAATCTGTTAATTTGCTTAAAGGCAAGGGTCAAATACACATACCCTGAATAAGAGAATAGTGAATGGAACACCTGTGATGGTGATATTGTTGATAATAAAAGCAAATTGTGGTTGGTTGTATAAAAATTCTAAGGTTTTACTTACTTTGATGCCTTTTCCCTAGGTAATGATTGATGTTGTAAAAAGGCTCCAGCTGCTTTTGCTCCTTATGTGATCTTACTGTTAAATTGAGATAGAACAATAAGGAGCTAGGACAATTCCTGGGCAAGTGGAAGAAGGAAACTGAGAGATGGCTAAACACAGTGGCCAAGCAATTTACAGCCAGTGCAGATGTTCACCAGCGTGGAAAGAATGGAAATCACTTAGGGCCTGGCAGGGGCAAAACTGGGAGAACAAGGACCTCACTTCCAGGGCAACCTCTTCTCCCCTGGCCTTTCCTCCCTGGAGATAACATCTAGGCGTTGGTTGTGTTTCAGCTCCAGACCCAGAAAATCAGCAAATCCAGGTAGGTGATGCTTGAACCAACTGCAGTGACTAAGCACCCCCTGGCCTAGCACTGACCAACCAGAGGAGACCATGACCCTGAAAGAGCAAACCTGGGAAACTGATGAATATTCTACTATAAACCTCCCATGAGAACTCCTGTAAGGTTCCCACCTGTAAGAAAGAAATAAAAGCTTGAAAACAAAGAGCCCAGCATGTGAGTGCTCTCCCTGTTGGGAGCAGCTGGCACTATTTCCTTTCCTTTATCCACTATCGGCTTGAAGCTGTCTCCAAGTTACATCATGGGTCAAAGTCATGCCCATCTGCCTATCTATCCTGTTATTGATATGCAATAATAACCATTTTTGCATATAGGTATGAAGCTAGCATGCTGTCAATATACAATATAACTCTTAATCCCTGTGCTGCTGCCCTGAGGCTTCCCGGCCTACATCCCGTTACAAAACCTTCTTTCCTTGTTTCACAGTCTCCATCTTTAATAAATGCATTCTCATAATCATCTGGACTCGTTTTATGGAATCTTTCCTATACAATTCAAGAATCCATACACTATAGCTGGTTCTAGGGAGACCCACTCAGGGCCAAGCCCCTGTCTGGGGATGTAATATAGCAACCAAAAAGGGACATTCCTCCTTGATCCTATGCCACCAAGCTGACTCAGATTGCCTCATCATGGGTGGAATGGGAAGATTCAAGCAAGAAGCCCAGCCAGGACCACCTTGCAGACTGGGACAGTGCTGGTGCAAGCAGAGGCCCATTGTGCCCCACTGGCTCCTCGATTTACATCGGGCGATCTTGGGTGAGAGCACTCAGAATTCTGGACTTCCCTGTTGTTATAAGGTAAGAAGCTAATTTTTTTCATGTATCTTTTATTTTTTAAATCCTGGAGGTAGATCTAGAGGTTAAGGTTTGAAAAGAAGCCATACTAAGGCAGGACAGAAAGAGAAAGTGGATGGATAATTTTTAACTTTGGTATTTCAGTTGAAATTGCTTTTTAGTAGTCTTAACAAAACCTTTTGCTGGCAGTCTGTGCATTGGCATGGATACAATGGCCTATGGGTGATGAAGAAACCCCACTGGGACTTCTGGACATTAGTGCCTAAAGTGCTGTCATACCTCAGCCTGAAATAAAAAAGTTAAAGGGAAAAATTTTTTTGTAAGAAGATGCTATAAGGTAAATGGTTTGTAGATGAAACTATGGCTGTAAGTAGGAATTTATATAAGGTTCTGGCCTTATTCCTACCAGAGAGAATGTGATATCTGAGTGGAAGATTCTTTCCTTACACAGACTGATAGGGAAAGAGATGTTGCACAACTTCTCCTTGTCCCATTCTAATTGGATATGCCAGGTGGGGAACTTTTAAATCGCTTCAGCTTAGTCAAGGAGTTAATTTAAAACAATGTAGGACACTGAGGGCAGGGTCGGGGGGAACATCAAGAAACTGGAACTCAGAATATGTTATGTGCAGGTACCTAATCAGGAGGCAGCTTATTTCTGTGGCCTTCTATCATCACTAAGTACCACAAATGACAAGTGACTAGACTACTTGTTGATTCAAACATCACAATTTCTAGATTTTATATATTAAATAAAGATAAAAAAAGATAACCTTTGCTTTTTAAAACCCTCAAATCTTGATCTTTCTGAACTGTAACTTGGTAGAAAGTCAGCTGACTCTGATTCCAAGTTTGAAAGTACATTTTCTTCTCAGAGATTCTCTTATCAGTTAGTAGTGAAGGAAAGAACACAGAACTATATCTGTTAATTTGAAGACACACTGTAGACAAGTGTTTTCTGCCTGGGACAAAATCCTTACTGAGAGTCAAAGTCAGCTTATTTATGGAAATTGAAAAAGAAATGGAATATCTGCCTTGATATTCCATTAAAAAAGATCATCTGAATAGTTTCATAAGAATACTTATGACATATTAATTTCAAAATTAATAATAATGGAAAAATTGTCCACATTTTATGCTATATCACATTTATATATATAGTAGCAGCAATTAAAATAGTATGCTATTAGACCAGAAATAGAAAGATAAAAAGAATCAATGAAGAAATCATAACCAGAAATTTGCTACAAGATAAAGGCAGCATTTCAAGTGTGTGGAAACAGAAAGGTTTCTATATTGCTGGTACATGGGAGGGCAATTGGTAACCAAGAGGGCAATTTCATAATGTGTATCAGAAGCCTTACCTAACCATTACCTAACAATTTCACTTCTAGGAATTATCTAGTAAACGTATAAATACATACAAGACAATTATGGAAAGATATGCATCATAGAACTGCACACAAAAGAAAATTTCAAGAGCATTTACAGTCCATTACTCAGAAACTGCTAAGAAGATAAGTTGTATGTCTCTTCAATAGATTTTAATAGAGAGATAAAGAAAAATGAGGCAACTCCTTGTGTATCTACATAGAAATCTATGAAAAAATATGCAAAAATGAAAGTTACAAAGAAGCACATACAGAGCGGGGCAGAAGTAGGCAGAGTGGGGCAGAGAAGCTGTTCATATGAAAAAAGATGTGCAGATTATGATTATTACAATAGCTTTATTAACTCTGGGTTTTGTATACTCACTCCTACAAACCTACTTTTTTCCCACACTGTGTAACATGATCCAATTTTGGTAAAATAAAGTAAATGTCATTTTATACATTTATTTAATTTTTCAAGACATATTTATTGGGTCCACAATATGTTCTAGGTACTATTCTAAAAGTTCACCATCACAATAATCTCTCAGACAAAAGTTTGACTTTCAAAAAAATGTAAAGAACCCATACTACTCAACACCAGGAAGGCAAAACAGTCCAATTAAAAAACAGGCAAAGAACCTGAACAGACACTTCTCCAAGGAGGACATACAGAGGTCCCATAGGCATATGAAAGGATGCTCTGCCTCACTAGTCATCAGAGAGATGTAAATTAAAATTGCAATGAGATATCACCTGGCACCAAGCAGAATGGCCATCATTAGCAAATCAACAAACAATAAGTGCTGGCCGGGCTGCAGAGAAAAGGGAACCCTAGTGCATTGTTGGTGGGAATGCAGACTGGTGCACCCACTGTCAGAGATAGTATGGAATTTCCACAGAAAACTAAAAATGGAACTAACTGCCTTTTGACCCAGTTATTCCACTGCTGGGAATATACCCTAAGAATCGTGAAACACCAGTCTAAAAGAATGGATGCAGGCTTATGTTCATAGTAGTGTTATTTACAATTGCCAAGTGCTGGAAATAGCCAGAGTGCCCATCAGTAAACAAGTAGATCAAAAAACTGTGGTACCTTTACATAACAGAATACTATGCAGCAGAAAGAAAGAAGGAACTCTTATCTTTCATGAAAGTATGGATGGAACTGGAGAGTATTATGCTAAGTGAAATAAGTGAGGCAGAAAAGACAAATACCATATGATCTCACCTATAACAGAAACCTAATGAACAAAACAAACAAATGAGAAAAACAGAACCAGAGTTATAAAACAAGGAAGAGATTGAGAGTGACCAGAGGGGAGGAGAGAGGGTGTTGTGGGAGGAAAGAAGGAGAAGGGCCTAGTTAAAAACAGGTATAAAGAACATATGGACAAGGACAACAGGGAGGGGATTGACTGTGGGAATGGTGCAGTGGGTGGGACAGTGGCCAATGACAGGGGAAAGTTGGGACAACTGTAATAGAACAATAAAAAATAAATAAATAAGAGTTCAGCATCAAGGAGTTACTGAAAAACTGATAAAGTTTTTCTTTCCACCTCCTCTAGCAAACTGGTTACAGCAGGGCATTGTTGAGAGGTAGAAGAGAATCCCACCAAAAGCAGAATCTGATGCCTCTGTGTCTTTCTCCAGCGGGATATTATGATATAGTAAGAAATGTACATTTGGTCTTCATCCCAGTTCCTGACACAAGGCCCCTCAAATCCTTGTAAAAATTTATATAATTACTAGGAGCATCTTTTGATAAATAAGATGACTTGAGGTGAGTGAATTTCTGGAGGACTCCTGAATGGGGCTGGTCACCAGAAAGTCAGAGCTGTGAATAGAAGGTTGGTACCTTTAGTTGCACTCCCATTTCATCCAAGGACAGGGGTTGGAAATGGGATTCATAGTATGGCATGCCTGTGAGAGAAAGTCTCCACGAAACCCCAATAGCATGGGCTTCAGACAGGTTCCAGGTTGGTGAGTACAGGCCTGTACTGCGAGGGTGATGCAGCACACCTCCATGGGCACAGACGCTCTTGCACTCAGGACACTCGCAGGCCCAGTCCTATGTATCTCTTCATCTGTGTCCTTTGTCATATCCTTTCATAAACTGGTAAACAAAGAAAATATTTTCCTGAGTTCTGTGAAACACTCTAGAAAATTAATAGACCCTGGGAAGGGGTTTGTGGGAACCTCTGATTTGCAGTCATGTTGGACAGAAGTTATGAGTACACCCAGGGGACCTACTCCTTGGGGTCCAAATCTGAAGGGGTCAGGCAGTACCCAGGGACTGAACTCTTAACCTGTGGGCTCTGACACTATATCCAGGTAGACTCTCTCAGAATGGGTAAAATGTTAGGATGCCTGACTGGTGTTGCAGAATTGCTTGGTGAAGACAAAACACCCACACAGCTGGTGTTGAAACAAAGAAAGACTAAATTGTTACAAAATACCTGGGTTATCAGATTTCTCTTCCTCTTCTCCCCATATTTCTTGGTTGGCAAGAATCTTCCAAGAGATTTCATAAGAGGCTAACATATCTTAGAAGATATGTTTTCTCGGCCGGAGATGAGCCTGCTGAAAAGGGGAAATGCCAGGCAGCAGACTCAGTGACCTCGCTGCACTTCTCTCTCTAATTAATGGGTTAGAGGTGGATTTTCCTGCCCAAAGCACTTTCGGTCAAAGCTGGGGGTAGGAGTGAAACTAGGGTGAGGCAAGTGACATACCCAGAGTGCAAAACCTGAGGACTCCCTCACTCTCAAATTCCCTTGCACCCTAAGTGTCTCTCTGGCTTCACCCTCCTCCCAGCCCTTGGTGGGCCCCTGTCATTGGCTCTCTCTAGTATCTCTATGCAGGTCTAGGTGAATTCCTTTTCCCTCATTTTATTCAGAATAAGGCTAGAATTTTCAAATGGAAAGAATGGTAGGAAATTGGCAGGAAAACAAGAAAGCTAAAAATGAGAGCTTACAAATCACATTCATTAAGCACTTGATAAACATTCCTGTGATCTGAGAATTGAATGGGAACCAGAAATGAAACCAAAAGTCTTTCCTCAGAACAAGGCATTGATATTAGCAAAAGGATTCAGCTGCTGCATTGGAATAAACTCGTTTGTGAATCTGATTTTGAAGCCAATAGAAAGTTACACAATGTTTACTGAGATCTCACCATATGCATAAATGTGTTCAAATGTGACAGAATCTGGGGTGGGTCAGACATACACTCTGTCATCTGGGGACTCACAGAGTCACAGAAGGCAGTTTCTGCTGCCTGCTGGGATGAAAGTCAATACTCCTGAGACAGATGCTGTTGAAAAAGAGAAAAGTTGATTCAGGTGCTGGTGACCTGGGACAATGACAAACTCCTGTCTTTACAAAAGTTTTAAAATCTGTGGTCAAGCCAGTGGCTTTCTTAAGGAGAGGGAAGGAAAGTGAGGATATGGAGGCAGTTTTCTTGCTAGTTTCAGTAAAAGTTTTCTCATCAGCACTTTTATAGACCCGCATCAGCCTGACTGCTGCGGTCAGTCATCTCCTATCTGGACAGGAGCTGACACTGCTGATCCCCATCATGTACTACAGTAAAGGTCCAAACAGAGGTTGTTAACTAAACATCTGGTTGCTGTTTTTGTTCCCACAGGTTTGTTAGTTTGTTAGTTTATTTAATTCTGGTTAGTACAGTATTGTGTAAAGATTTTATGCTTTTTATTCTGTCACAATAGCAGAGCAACAGACAGGATGTAGACATTGATACAAGACCCAGCATATGCGTGCAAAAAAAAAAAAAAAAGGAAAATCCCCCCAACACTGTATGACAGTGGCACTTGTATAGAAAACCTCAGAAATTTGAATTACACACTTGATGGAATATTGCAGCTGGTGACATTCCCTTGATGCCTCTTATTTTGATGGATTTGATTTTCAAACAAATTGTGTGCCAGGAAAAAAAATAAGAATTTGCATCATGACTTCAGGCTAAGCATTTTATCCCCATTAACATTATGTGAGGTAGGTAGTACTCCTGGCAAGAATTCATTCCACTACTCAGCTGCTCTCATTCCTTGGGTTGCCCTCTCCATACCCAAGACTTAATAAATATGGGTAATTATAGCTGGATGCTGGGTGCAGATCAGTCTCTGATCGGCCTTAGACACTCTTGCTTATTACAAAACATCAACCCTCCAAGGCAATATAGTCAATGATACTTTAATAACTGTGTAAAGCATCATGTGGGTACTTCAGTTATTGGGTGGGAAATCACTTCGTAAATCATGTAATCACCTAGCTATAATGCTGTGTACCTTAAACCAATATAACATAATGTTTAACATCAACTGTTCTTTAAAAGTAAAATTAAAAATAAAGAAAAAACACCAATGCTATATCTAAGGGAAAAAGTAGGAAAAGGGATGATGTGGGTAGGATTTGTGGAGGAACTAAAGAATGAGTATGAAATTCACCTGGGAGAATGCCTGTGCATCTGACTATAAAAGTTTGAAATAGAAGAACAAGAGGACAGGGGGCACTGGTCTGCAGTCAGTATTGTAATGCATTATATTCAGAGAAAGATAATGAAATAAAAAGCTTTATGTGGGTTTAAATTTAAGGAACAACTGTCAGAAATAACATTACTAGGGACCTCTAATATAAAAGATAAAGAAGAGTAAAATTTTCTCTTTCTCACCATAAACACAGAATATGCTTCTTAGATTTTTTAGCCCACCTTGGAGTTGAATCATCCAAACCAGGAAATAAAATGTTGGAAGATTTGATTACTTTCAAACTAACCATTTTTGGAACACAGAACTTCAAGACTTGAAGCAAATTCTAGCATAAAAGTATTTTATAGGACATAAGAACCAACAAATTTTATTAGTACTGGGAGCTGCAAGCATCTCATAGGACAGGCAGATAGGAATCTTCATATATAGGTGAAGGGCAATGAGGTTCTTCTAGAAAGAACAGGGTATGGAGGGAGTGGGATAACCAGGGAATGCTTTTCCCTGAGGTTTGCTGATTCTTAGGCAGGATCTTTAAGGGGATTGTTTGCTGGATCAGAAGGAAGGTGGATCAAAGTAGAGGGCCTACAGAAAGGAGAAAAACTTATTAAAGGTTAGTAACAAGCACTTTGTTTCAACTGATCAGTGGAGGCAAACAGCTCAGCTCATCTTTTCTGAGGCAAAAAAAGAAATGGGAATTGTAAAGGCTCTATGGGTGGCCTCATTATAACTGAAAAGGGGAGACATCGGTAAGTCTTTTCTCTCTAAGCCATTTGGGGAAGGGCAGCTCTTTCTAGTAAGCCATATCTTAGAGCACAAAAGGGTGGATAGATTTTTTTAAAATAGTGTTCCAGGACTAAAGGGCTCAGGGAAGTTTAATGTTGTTATAATTCATGTAACAAGTGCTATTGTTACTGCACGAAGGAGAGAGGTACTCACTCAACCTGGAAGGTAAATGGAAGGCTTCACAATTAAGGAGAAATTTGAACTGGGTCAGAAGTATGAAGTCTTGGGCAGGGAAGATGGATAAAGACTCATGGAAAATATTTTAAGGGAGGAAAAGTTTCCCCTTCTTCTCTTCTACTATTGTTGGCTGCTCTAATAATCAAATTGACATAAGACGGTTGGCTAACAGGAGAAAACCAAATTTAATACATACAGAAGCCCAAATAAGACATTTAGACTCAAAGATAGTCAAGTAATTGAGGCTTATATACCATCCAGAGCTAAGGAGGAGGAGGTAGGAGTCTGGAGCTTCAAAGATGAAGAAGGCAATTCACAGGCAGATGAGAAGAGTAATAGTTTGGCAAACAAATGTTTACCATGCCATGCAGATAACTCTTTCTGATATATAAAGTTATCTCTGCTAAAGTTTCTGTTTCTGGTATAGGCCTCATATCTAAAGTCTTTCAGGCAGTTAAGGAAGGGGTTAAAAGGTTTTCCTCAGTCTGCTGGGTCTTAGTTGCCTTCAGTTCAAAACAATCCACCTGCCAAAGTGGTACTTGTATTCTGATCCCCTTCAATACACAGGATTAAGAAAACTATGAGGTGAAGGAAGTAGGACAGAGTGTGGGTGGGAAGAAAGTGAACTAGAAAGTAGGAAGAGGAAAAAGGGTGGTTGTGAAACAAATTAGGTTAATTGTTGCCAAATTATGAGAGGTCTTGAATATCAGGGCCAAGTAATTTGATTATATAATAAACTACTAAAGAGTGTTCAAAATTTGTAAACAAATGATTTAAGTATGAGTTTCAGGATGCAATGTCAAAGCTGGACCACAATATGGAGAGAGATAAATTCAAGAGCATTTTCAACAGAGCAGTCAAATAGTGTAAATTAATGCCCAATATTTAATAATTATCCCATAGGAACCACAGTTCAGGGGAAGTAGTAAGAAAGATAGGGTCCCAGTACATAAAAGGGGCCTACATTACCATTACCCCCATCAGCAGTGGATGGATGCCCACAATGGCTAGAGCCAAGATGTTTGGATAAATTTCTAATTGGATCAGCCATTCTACATAGTTAATCCAACAAGTCCAAAAAGCAACTTCAAATACAAAGGGAACAACAAGATCTAGATTAGAAGGCTGAGATATAGAAGCAAGAGAAAAACTTTTTAAAAGGTTTTCTATTGTGAGGTAATTGGCATGTAACATATATGAGTTTTTGTAATGCTACAGTAATGATTTGACGTATGTACATAATGAAATGATCACCACAATAAATATAGTTAATATCCACACCACACACAGTTATAATTTTTTTCCTTGTGATGGGAACTTTTAAGGTTTTACTCTCTTGGCAACTTTCAAATATACAAGACAATATTATCAACTATAGACACTGTGCTGTACGTTACATCCTCAAGACTCATAATTTATAACTGTAAGTTAGTATCTCTTGACCTCCTTCACCCATTTGGTCCCAACAACCCCCACCCTTGGCAACCACCAATCTGTTCATTTTTTTCTTTTTAAAATATATTTTATTGATTATGCTGTTACAGTTTTCCCAACTTTCCCCCCTTTACCCTCTCTCCACCCTGTACCCCCAACCCTCCAGCATTCTCCCCCCTTAGTTCATGTCCATGGGTTGTACATATAAGTTCTTTGACTTCTCTGTTTCCTATACCATTCTTAACCTCTCCCTGTCTATTTTATGCCTACCAATTATGCTTCTTATTCCCTGTACCTTTCCCCTCCCTCTCCCCACTGAAAACCTTCTATGTGATGTCCATTTCTCTGGTTCTCTTCCTGTTCTAGTTGTTTGCTTAGTTTTTGTTTTTGTTTTTTAGGTTCAGTTGTTGATACTTAGTTTTTGAACTTCTATCTCTTAGATAAACCCCTTTAATATTTCATATAATAAGGGCTTGGTAATGATGAACTCCTTTAACTTGACCTTACTGGGAAGAACTTTATCTGCCCTTCCATTCTAAATGATAGCTTTGCTGGATAGAGTGATCTTGGTTGTAGGTTCGTGCCTTTCATGACTTCGAATACTGCTTTCCAGCCCCTTCTTGCTTGCAATGTCTCTTTTGAGAAATCAGCTGATAGTCTTATGGGACTTCCTTTGTAGGTAACTCTCTCCTCTCCTCTTGCTGTTTTTAAGATTGTCTCTTTATCTTTAATCTTGGGTATCTTTAATCTTGATGTGCCTTGATATGTTCCTCCCTAGGTCCAATTTCCTTGGGATTCTCTGTTCTTTGTGAATTAGTTGTTGTTGTTTTATTTTTAGTTTTTACAGACAAGTGAGATCATACCTATTCTCTGACTTACCTCACTTATAATAATGCATCAAGGTCCATTCATGTTGCAAATGGCAATATTTCCTCCTTCTCATGGGAGAATAATATTCTATTTTCTGTATCCATTTATCCATTGGAGGACACTTGGATTGTTTTCATGTTTTGGCTTTTGTAAATAATACTACAATGAACGTGAAGGTGCAGATCTTTTCAAGTTAGTGTTTTGATTTTTTTTTTTTGGATAAATAACCAGAAGTGGAATTGCTGGATAATTACATTTAATGGACACTGGAAGAGGTGGGACACAGCCAGAAGTACCTAGAGAGCTCATGATTAGCACCAAGGTCACAACTTTTTGTATCTGTATTTTTAAGCACACAATCAAAATTAGCCCCAAGTTACTTTCCATCCCATTTCCTGCTTATTTCTTTCTTAGCACTTAACGCTATCTTAAATTATTTTGCTTATTCAAGTATT
Organism: Trachops cirrhosus; assembly: GCA_028533065.1. Taxonomy (NCBI): domain Eukaryota; kingdom Metazoa; phylum Chordata; class Mammalia; order Chiroptera; family Phyllostomidae; genus Trachops; species Trachops cirrhosus. Next base: position 37,424,933 of record CM052543.1, read on the forward strand.
TACAAGTTAATGGTCTGCTTCTTGCCCCCTACCCCAACATTAGAATGTAAACTCTCAAAGGGCAGGAATCTAACTGATCTTATTCATCAGTCATCCCACAGCTCCTAGAGCATTTCCTAGCATGCTGACATCCCTCAGTAAATGTGTAAAATAAATACTGGAATTTTTATTACATCTTTGTTAAGCCCCTGACCCTGTAGGTACCTTATCTTGATGGGTACAAGAGACAAGAGAGAGTTAACATAGAGAAAGTCCCTCAATTAAGCAGGATGAACATTTTGGAGAGGCCTTCTGGACTGGGTAACTAGAGTATGAGTCTCAGACTTACAGAGAATTTTTTTTTTAAAGAAGAGGGCAGAAATGAGACAAAATAGTAGGTGGATGGAATGCATTCATTAGCTCGTTTTATCAACAAACATTTATTGAACTAGAAGTGGTAATTTTTTTCAGAAATCTGGCAATTGGGTTATATAAAGAAGTTAAAAACTCACAGAGGAGTCAAAACCCAAACTTTCTTTAAATGGAATGGGAAAGCTTGTGCATGTTTTCTTGTCCAAAACCAAGCAACTATGAAAGCAAGGTACTCTAGGTATTTTAGACTGAAAATATTGAACACAAGACACAAGGGGAGGTGAGCAGGAGCAGGATTTAGAGGATAGTTAGTATTGCAAACATGTAAGGGACACTTCTTCTTTGGGCACCAGAGAAGAGAACACAAGGATGGAACTACAGTCTTAATTTGAAGCTGAATATATTTGTAGGTGAGAAAGGTTTGACCATGTGGCTTCTACATTCTCTAGAATTAGAAAATAGGTCACCAAAGGTGAGAGGATCCTCAACTAATACTCTTTGGTATAATCTTTCTCAAAATCCTAGCCCCTTCTCTATGCTTCAGGATTATAGGTTCAAAGTGTCACTGGGTAGCAATTGGCCCAGAGTAGGTCTGTCTCAGGCTGGTCTATAGCATGTGTGTTCTTGACTGAATGCAGGAAAGATTTCACACCAGTCCAGGCAATTTTGAGAGTTTTTTCATTAAGTCTGGGGACAGTGAATCAAAGGGAGTACTTTGGATAGAAGAGTAACAGGAGAGCACCTAGGTGGTGCCCTGTGTTGGCTCCCTCGAAAAGTTACAGGATAGTATTGAGCTATCATAGGGCTGCTATAGCTCACTGGGCAGTCAGAGAATAGGGGGACTGAAAAACAGGATGACAGAGTGACTCTGGGTTGAGCTGCCACAGCTCACTGGTCCCCTTGATGCAAGTCTCCTGTGGACACTTTGAGGTTAAGAAGAAGTCAAAAGATTCATGCCTAGGCAGGAGTATGGGCAAAATCTAGAGCAAGCCCACACTGAGTCTTTTCCCTGAGGGCTTTTATCTTTTTTCTGCAGATAAAAATCTTATGGGAGGGTTTCAGCAGTGTACTCATCAGCTTTTCAGGTGAATTTTTAATATGCTAATGTGTCAAAATGAGACATAGTGGGGTTTGGGAATATTCTTTGGTCTGCTACACTATTTACTTTTCTCTTGAGTCTGTTCAGCTTTAAAGGGGGGTTTTGTTATTTGTTCTTCTGACTTCATCTGTCCTTGGGTTTAGCTGGCATGGATGACCTTAATTGGGTCTCTGTTCTTTATTTTCCAGACCAGGGAGATTTAAGCTATGAATTCTTTGGTTAGGAAGGAGAGGTAGTAACTATTTTCTCTTGAATGTCCTTGCTTAGGGGACATATAGTCTTGTGATTCACCCGCTTGCTGTAAGTTGCTCAGACTGTTTGGCCTTGTTAAATTTTCTTGTCTCAGTTTCCCTACTCCACTTGCTGAAGAATTTCCCTAGATTCTTACTATCATATCACAAAAGGACTGTCTCAGCTTTTTGTTATTTATTTTTCTAACCTCATTGTCAAGGTAAGTGCCTGAAGTTAGGAGAAGATCAATAAGTATGAGTCAATTAGATTTAAAATTATGAAGATGTGATATTTGATAGTGAGGAGTGAAGGAGAGAAAAGAGTCAAAGATGACTCTCTTTGGGGCCTGAGACAGTGGAAAGATGGGAATAGGATGAGTATATTGAGACAACAGAAAGAAGAGGTTTGGAAGGAAGGTGATGGGTGCAATTTGGATGCACTTATTCATATCCCACCTCAGGCGCCCCTGCTAGTGAGAACCACATCTCTGTCCCAGGCCGGCCATGAAGGGGTTTCTTTCCCTTGGACCTCCAGGGATTCCAACTTCTTCACTCTCCTCAATTATCCACAAACACCCTCAAAGCACTTGGGTGTTCATGGTCCAAGGTCTAGTTTGGTTCCTTTTTGTCCTCAAAACAATCCTTCATGCATCAAATATAGCTTGGGAATTTACTACTAATCACTAGATACACAAGGACAAAAAAGTTAAAAAATATGGGGGAAAGGAAAAATTATTCTCCTGCTAGATGGCTTCAGAATACTTCAGGTAGAGTCCCAGAGCCTCACTAGTGTGAAAGCAAATTAAAATATACGGTTTTACTGGTCTCAGGAATGTCTTGTGTAAGTGGGAGCATATCCCCCATATAAATGGGCCCTGTGTTCTCCCACTGGGAGGACTCATAGAAGATGGTGTCACATGACTTCCTTTATCCTGGGTTAAAATCTAAGTTTTTATTATTTTATGACAACTTTATTGAGAAATAACATGCACAATCAAATACATCAATTTAAGGTATACATTTTGATGAATTTTGCCTAGTTGAAACAACAAAAACCTTGAAACCATTCCCTCAGTCAAGATGGAAAACACTTACAACATCCTAAAAAATCCCTAGTGCTCTACGGCCAACTAATGGCCTGATCCCCAGGCAAACACTGGTCGACAGGCAACCACTGATATGCTTCTTGTTTCTATAAATTACTTTACAATATACTGACATGTGTGAGTCCATGCAATTTTATCTATGTGTTTCTTAAATAACAAGAAATTAAAGAAAGAACTATGTGTTCCTTTTCAGAGATGATAAGTCAGTTAATTACAAGCTTGTGCCTATCCGCCAGTCTCTGAAAAAAGTAAGACTCCCCAGGGTACCAAACTTTATCCCAATGGCCAACAAGTCTTTCTCTGCTCCAGGGAAAGTGTATATTCAAATCTCTCTCAGACTCACCACCCAGGCTTCTCAGAGAACACAAGAAATAAAATACAGCCTGACCTGGTTGGTCAATTGGTTGGAGCATTTTCCCATACAACTAAATTTGCAGGATGAATTCCTGGTCAGAGCACATACCTGGGTTGTGGGTTTGATACCCAGTTGGGACACATACAGGAGGCAACCCATTGATGTTCATCTCTCACACAGATGTTTCTGTCTCTTCCTCACTTTCTAAAATCAATAAACATATCCTCAGGTGAGGGTTTTTTTTTAAATGAAGAAAGTAGATAGATGTTCTTATATGACTTCTCCATATGAGGTCTGAGGTTGCCTGTTTTTGTTTGTGTGATTACAAAAGATTTGAACCCCAAAATTACAATAACATGTGCCTGCAACATTACAAATTGGACAGGACATAGATTAACTTGATTGTCCTGGAAACAAAACAAAGATCACTTTGGTACGCTTTCCTGGCCTTTGTGATCCTTGCTCCATCTGCCAGTGACTAAGCCATAAAGATCATTTCATCATAGTAGAGCCTACTAGGACTTACAGCTCAATGTAGTACCACAAATTGAATGATCATGTACACATGCCCAGATGGAGTATTAGAATGCTGTCTGTATCCCAGAACAATCTCTCATACCCATATATACTTATCATTAATCCTCTCTATTTCCCAAAAGTTTACACTACTCACTATTTAGACTCCTAACATTTGCTAGTTAAATTTTGCCACTTGTTTAGCTATCCTCATGTAGAATCATATTGCATATGCTTTTGTACTTGGCTTCTTTCTCACAAATTAATATTGTGAGATTATTGTTGTATTGGCTGTTATTTTTGTTTTCATTATATGACATTCCATTGTTTCAATATACCATAATTTATTTACCCATTTGACTGTAAATGTACATATGTGTTGTTTCCAGTTGGTGACTTTATCATTGGTGTTGCTATGAACATTCTAATTGGTATGTCTTGAGGCATATGTACACACAGTCCTATTGGCATATATGTAAGAATGAAAATATTGGCTTATTTCTGTCATTTTCTTTTGTGTGATATCTGTGATTTCTTGTTTTGTTTTAATTTTTTCTTTGCTACCTTTGTGGTACTGATTGATATGCTTTATTTCATTTTTTTATTGCATTAGTTAAAATGCAATCACTCTTTTATGTCATAACTTATCTCTCTTTTTTATCCAAGAACATTTGTATCAACCTTGCATATTTTCATTCTTACTACACACACACAGAAACACACACATAATTCTCAGACATACCACTCTTTCCTATATTGAAACAATCAAAATTTTAACTACAGGTTGGTCTTATACTTTATACAACAACAATTATTTACACTACTAGTTTAACTTGTTTCTTCACTAACTTGGTTGACATATAATCTTATATTTCAAAGCATAGCCCTTAAGAATATTAAAAATAGTGCTGTAGTATTAGGTAGTATCCTGTGCTGCTGCTGAGAACTCTGATATCAGTCTGCTTTTAACTCAGTGATTTATAACCAGTGTGTCACAAGAATTTTTAAAACATTAAATACCTGACTATTTAGTCAGGGGCACTGACTTCTTTTTCCTTAGATTGTCAAATTTAAACAATGACAACAGCCAACCCAACAATAGCTGTTTGGTGTGATAATGAATCAAAACTAAACTCATTTTTTGTAAGATCACCCAAAAATATAATATGTTTTTAGTGATGCAGTGATACATTAAAAAGATTATGCCCAACGATCAAGTGGGATTCATCTCAGGGATGCAAGGATGGTACAATAGTCATAAATCAATAAATGTAACACCACACAAACAATACAAAAAACAAAAAAAACAAAAACACATGATAATATCAATAGATGCTGAAAAAGCATTTGGTAATGCAAAGCACCCATTTATGATTAAAAAAAACACTCAGTAAAGTGGGAGTAGAGGGAACCTACCTCAACATCATAAAGACCATATATGAGCAACCTATAGCCAACATCATATTCAATGGGCAAAATCTAAAAGCTTTCCCACTAAGATCAGGCACAAAACAAGGATGTCTGCTTTCACCACTTCTATCCAACAGAGTATTGGAAGCTCTAGCCATAGCAATTAGACAAGAAAAAGAAATAAAAGGCATCCAAAATGGAAAGGGGTAAGTAAAGTTGTCATTATTTGCAGATGACACAATAGTGTACATAGAACACCCTATAGCCTCCACCAAAAAACTACTTGACCTCATGAATTTGGCAAAATGGTAGGATACAAAGTCAATATTCAGAAACTGAAGACATATTTGTACACCAACAATGAAATTTTAGAAACAGAAATTAGGATGAAAAATCCAATTTAATAGCAACAACAACAAAAATACTTAGGAATAAACTAACCAAGGAGATAAAAGACTTGTACTCAGAAAACTATGCAACACTGAAGAAAGAAATTAAGGAACACAAATAAATGGAAGCATGTATGATATCATGGATTGGAAGAATTAATATCATCAAAACATCTATGCTACACAAAGCAGTTTATAGATTCAACACAATCCTATCAAAATACCAATGACATATTTCACACATATAGAATATTTCAAAAATTTATATGGAACCATAAACACCCATGAATAGCCTCGGCAATTTTGAGAAAGAAGAACAAAGTAGGAGGGATCACCATACTTGATATCAAACTATATTACAAGGCCACTCTAATCAAAACAGCCTGGTAATGGCATAAGAGCAGACACATAGAACAATGCAACAGAATAGAGAGTGAATAAATAAACCCATGTCAATATGGTCAGTTAATATTGGAAAATGGTTACAGAAACATAAAATGGAGAAAAAATAGCATCTTCAATAAATGGTGTTTGGAGATCTGAACAAGTACATGAGAAAAAGTGAAACTCGACCACCAACTTACACCATACACCAAAATAAACTCAAGGTGGATAAAAGACTTAAATATCAGTTGTGACACCATAAAAGTCCTAGAGGAGAACATAGGCAGGAAAATTTCAGATATCCCATACAGCAATATTTTCACCAATACATCCCCTAGAGCAGGGTGTCAAACACATTTTCACCAGAGCCACATCAGCCTTGTGGTTACCTTGAAAGGGCCGAATGTAATTTCAACTCCTTAACAGTTAAGGAGTAGTTACATTTATACAGTCCTAAAATTATTTTGGACAAATTAAAAGGGAACCAACCATATGGGAAAACATATTTGTCAATGATACCTTGAACCAGAGTTTTAGCTTCAAAATATATAAAGAGCTCACATGACTCCACACCAGGAAGACAAACAATCCAATTGAAAAATGGGCAAAGGGCCTGAATAGACACTTCTCCAAGGAGGACATATAGAGGGCCCAGAGACACATGAAGAAATGCTCAACATCACTAGCCATTAGAAAGAGGCAAATTAAAACCAAAATGAGATACCACTTCTCACCAGTCAGAATGGCCATCAGTAATAAATCAACAAACTACAAGTGCTGGTGAGGTTGTGGAGAAAAGGGAACCCTAGTACACTGTTGGTGAGAATGCAGACTGGTGCAGCCACTGGGGAAAACAGTATGAAATTTCCTCAGAAAACTAAAGATGGAACTGCTTTTTGATCCAGCGATCCCACTGCTGGGACTATACACTAAGAATCTTGAATTACCAATTCAAAACAACCTATGCACCCCAATGTTCATAACAGCATTATTTACAATAGCCAAATGCTGAAAACAGCCTAAGTGCCCATCAGGAAATGAGTGGATCAAAATACTGTGGTACATTTACACAATGGAATACTACATAGCAGAAAGAAAAACGGAACTCCTACCCTTGGTGACAGCATAAAGGGAACTGGGAAGCATTATGCTAAGTGAAATAAGCCAGGTGGTGAAATACAAATACCATATGATCTCACCTATAAGTGGAACCTAATCAGCTAAATAAACAAATGCGCTCTGTAGAACCAGAGACTTGGAAATGAGCAAACTGACAGTGACCAGATGGGAGGGTGGAGGCAGATAACTGGGGAAAGAAGGGTAGGGGGCAAGCAAAGGAACAGGAATAAAGGATTCATGGGCAGGACTTCCGGCCAAGATGGAGGCATAGGTGGACGCACTGTGCCTCCTCGCACAACCAAGATAGGGACAACAACGATATAGAAACAAGATAACAACCAGAACTGACAGAAAATTGAAGTGTGTGGAAGTCGGACAACCAAGGATTTA
>CM052543.1:37432781-37461346 GCA_028533065.1 Trachops cirrhosus
TGTGGGTGGGAGAGGGTGTTCAGGGTGGAGGGGAATGAAGGGGGGATAATAGGACAACTGTAATAGCATAATCAATAAAATAAAAAAAAAGGATTCATAGGCATGGACAATGAGGGGAGGGATTGACTGTGGCAGTGGGGGTGATGGGATAGGGGTGAGCAGTGGGGGGAAGGCAGGACAACTGTAACTGAACAACAATAAAAGAAAAAAGCAATGGCCATTGTCCTCAGGTGAGAGTAAAAAAAAATGGGCAGAAGACCTGAACAAATATATGAAAAAATGTTCAACTTCACTTGCTATTGGGAAAATGCAATTGAAAACTACAATGATGTTGACTGTAGGCTTCTTGTGTATGGCCTTTATTACATTAAGATATGCTCCCTCTATTCTCACTGTGCTTAGCATTTTTTTTCATAAGGTACTTCGTCAAATGCATTTTCAGTGTCTATTGATATGATCATGTGATTTTTGTCTTTCACTTTGTTTATGTGGTGTATTACATTTATTGATTTGTAAATATAATACCATCATTGCATCCCTGGGATGAATCCCACTTGATCATGTTGTATGATCATTTTAATGTATTGGTGGATCCAGTTTGTCAATATTTTGTTGAGGATTTTAGCATCTATGTTCATCAGCAATATTGGTCTGTAGTCTTCTTTCTTTGATGTATCTTTATCTGGTTTTGGAATTAGGATAATACTGGCCTCATAAAAAGAGTTTTGGAATCTTCCCTCTTCTCAGATATTTTGGAATAGTTTGGGAAGAATCGGGGTCAGTTCTTCCCTACATGTTTGGTAAAATTTGCCTGTTAAGCTATCCAGTCCAGGGCTTTTGTGTGCTGGGAGTTTTTTTTGATTACTGCTTCAATTCACTAGCTGATATTGGTTTCTGCTTCTTCTTGACTCAGTTTTGGAGGATCATATATTTCTAGAAATGTGTCCATTTCACCGTTTTTCAAATTTCTTGACATATAGTTGTTCCAAGTAATTTCTTACAAAAAACAAACAAACAAAACTATAATGAGATACCACCTCACACCTGTTAGAATGGCTATTATCAACAAGACAAGTAATATCAAGTGTTGAAGAGGTTGGAGAGGAAAAGAGACCCTCATTCTCTGCTTTGTAAATTGGCAAAGCCACTATGGGAAGCAGTATGGAGTTTCCTCAGAAAATTAGGACTAGAGTTATCATATGACCCAGCAATCTCTTTTCTGGGCATCTACCCAAAGAATTTTAAAACATTTATTCACAAAGGTTTATGCACCCCTATGTTCATTGCAGCATTATTCATAGTGACCAAGACATGGAAACAACCAGTGTGTCCTTCAATAGATGATTGGATAAAGAAGATATGGTTCATATAATATATACAATGGCATAATAGTCAGCCATAAGAAAACATAAAACACTGCCATTTCAGATGACATGAGTGAACCTTGAGAATATCATGCTAAGCAAAATACAGTGTCAGTCAGAAAAAGCAAGAACCGTATGATTTTACTCATATGTGGGGTATAAAACTGAAACTCATAGATGCAGACAACGGTATGGTGTTACCAGAGGGAAAGAGGATGAGGAGGTAAAGGGTAAAAGGGGTCAAATCTATGGTGATGGAAGATGATTTGACTTTGGGTGGTGGGCACAAAGGCAATATACAGAATACGTATCATTGAAATGTACACTTGAAACCTATATAATCTTATTAACCAAAGTCATCCCAATAAATTTAATTTAAAAATAAAGTAATAAAATTATAAAAGACTTGAAACAATAAGTTACATAAGTACTAATCTTATGGCCCTTAGTCTTAGGATTTTATGAATTTGACATCAAAGTCAAAAGAAGTAGAAGGAAAAATAAATGAATGGGACTATGTCAAACTAAAAAGCTTCTGCACAGCAAATGAAACTATTAACAAAGCAAAAAGGCAACTAACTGAGTGAGAGAAGATATTTGCAAACAACAGCTCCAGTAAGGAGTTATTATCATAACCTTTAATAAACTGATAAATGTAAGTAAAGTGGTTCTATGAGTTCTGTGAAAAACTGTAGAAAATTAATGGAACCTGAGGAAGGTTTTGTGAGAACTTCTGACTTATAGCCAAGTAGGACCTACTACTTGTGATTGGAATCTGAAGGGAGCATAGTTTCCCTTCCTCAACCTGTGGGATCAGGCACTATATCCAGGAAGAGAGTATCAGAGTAAGTCACATTGTAGGACACCTGGCTGCTTGGTGAAGGGAAAGCATCCACAAATCTGGTGTTGAAAGAAAGGAAGACTGGGTTGTTACTAAAACACCTGAGTTACCTGATTTTTTTCCTTGTTCCCCCTCTCTTTCTTGGTTGGCATGCATCTCCCACCAGATTTCAGAAGAAACTAACAGAGTTTCTTAAAAGGTATGTTCTCTTAGTCAACGATGAGCCACCTGGAAGGAAAGAATCAGGGGAATGCCAAACGGGAGACTTGGTGATCTCGGCTACCTTCTCTCCCTAATCCATTGATTAGAGATGGATTGTGCCACTCCACATGACTTTTAGTCAAAGCTGAAGTTAGTGCTGGAACTAGAGTGAGGAAGGTAAGGCACCTAGAGTGCAAAATTTAAGCATTGTCTCACTCCTAAATTCCCTTGCACTCTAGGCGCCTCTCTGGCCTTACCATAGTCCCAGCCCTAGGTGGGTCCCTGGGTTATTGGCTTTCTCTAGTATTTCTGGGGAGGATTTTCCCTTGGTTTATACAGAATAAGGATGGAATTTTTCAAATACAACTTAAGTTACAAAACTGGGAAACACAAAACCTATAGAAAGCATCTTCTAAAAAAATCCACCTGTTACTTAACAATATTTTCTGTGAAAAAAAAAAAAAAACATTTCTGAGAATTGAGATGAGACCCAGAATTGAAACAGAAAGTTCTTTCTCGGTATTGGGGATTGACTTGAGTAACAGGAAGCAGCTGTGATAGAATGAACTTGTTTGTTTTTGATGCCATGGGATTGCTTTGCCCCTTTATTATACATTTACTATGATCTTATCATATAGAGAAAATGTGCTCACACTGTGAGAGAATCTGAGGTGGATCAAACACAAACTCTATCATCCATAGACTAATAGCATAGCAATAAGAGTGCAAAAAATCCTCAAAAACTGCAAGATGGTGTATTCATACAGAAATACTCAGAAGTTTTAATTAAATACTTGATGGAACATTGCAGCTGGAGACATTACCATTGATGTCTCTTGTTTTGATGGATGAGATCTTCAAACCACATGTGCCAGGGGAAAAATTCACATAGGAATAACTACTCCAGGTCAAGCATTTTAAAGTCATTAATGTTATGTGAGGTAGCTAGTACTACTGGCACAAATTCATTTCACTACTCAGCTGCTTCTCATTTCTTAGGTCACCCTCCCCACATCCAAACTTAAGTAAATATAGATAGTAACTATTTAATCCTGGACTCAAACCTGTCTCTGACTGACGTTAAAACTCTTCCTTAGGAGACAACTGAACAACAGTAAAAATAACTAAACAATAAAACAATAAAAATAAATAAATTTTAAAAACACTCTTCCTTAGATATATATCACCAGTATCAGCAGGTCATTCCTGACTTTGCTCCCTTTTATGAGAAGAACAACTTAGAATGATCCAAGAAGACATCACTAAGGAAATCCTAGAACAAGAAGGTGAACCTGAGGCACTTTTCTGCACCACAGAGACCAAGACAAACTGCATTATAAGGGTAACAGATGCAGCTAAGCATTGACTGCATTGCCCTTTCCCCGGGCAAGTGCAACACCACGCATAGAGGTCTCCACTGAACTACTGCTTCCTCTAGTGGAAAAAGAGAACCCAGGGAGGAGAACCAGCGCCCCCCGTACATTTTAGATTACTGTGTGGGATCCCCTTCTCTGATGCTACCTCACATGGATTACGAAGGAATTTGGGGGTCAACCACTGGGAATCTGACAGTGATGGAGAAGGGGATAGGGACAGGTAACAACCAGAACACAGATCTTGGCAGAGAGAGTTCATACCTGCAGTGCCAAGTAGTAATACCAAACAGCGGTTTTACTCATCTGCAGAACCAAGTTGCTGGTGCAACCTGAACAAAGACTTGATAGGGTATACAGGGCTGCCTGATTTGGATCCTCAAATGAAGAACACAGCCTTCCCTTGAGTCCTATTTACCTCAGCCCAGGCAAGGAACCAAGTAACAGTTCCACCCACTGTGAAGAGTGTCTCATGGCCATGTATGATCAGAGGGGCTGTGGGAGAATCTGGAAGCTGTGTAGCCAGCAACACTTGATCTGAGAGTCAGGCAGATAAAGCTAATCACTCCAGAGCAAAACTAGTACTGTGTATAAGGAGTTTCCCTAGTGTGCACAGGCAGGAGGATTAATTTATAACCTAATTCTGAGGGTCACTTTGGCTCCTCTCAACCAGAGAGCCTATTTGGAAAATTGAGAGTTGCCCGGAAAAATCTCTCCCCTTTCCATCCATCAGGGGTGCTGAGACGTGCCTTACCTGCTGTTGCTCCAGGAAGTGGGGAAAGCATCTGACTTGGAAGACTGAAACGACTACCTGGAAACCATGAGGTCCATGGAAGGACAGGCAGAAATGATAGTTTGCACAGAAAGATCAATGGATCTGTTGTGCCAGAAAACTTGGGGGAGGGTCAGCTTGAGATTAACACAAAGAACTTGACTTGCTTTAGAGAAGCTTCTCCCACTGCACCTCAGCAGGGTATTTAATTAATGGCCCCACCAAATACAGCCTTTAGTCTATGTGACAAGAGACCCTAACAGAGCACACAAAGGTACATAGCCTATTTCACAGCCCAACATACTAAAAGACAGCACAGCCCACGCCTTCCTCACTCTGCAGTGCAAAACTGGTGATGTCACCTAGCCAGGGAATTTAGTGCATACTATGGGCTGACATACTCAAAACACTGAAAAAAAAATAACTGCGAACCAAGAATCCTGTACATGATGAATCCTGTACATGAAATCTATGTTTCTATGAAACAGAAAGGATAAAGACTTTCCTGATCAAACAAAATCTAAGGGAGTTTATTACCATTGACAAAATGCTAAAGGGAGTTCTTTGAATGAAGTAGAATACTGATTAACACCATAAAAACATAAAAAGGTAGCACAAATATCACTGGTAATGGTAAATATGTAGTCATAGTTAGATTTCATAATGTGGTGGTAGTGGTAATAATTCACTTATAAATCTAAAAGTTAAAAAATGAACACACTAAAAATAACAATAACTACAAAAATATATTATTAGTTACAGAATATAAAAACATGTAAAATATAATATCAATAATCTAAAATGTGAGGGGCAGGAGAAAGTAAATGGAAAAAATTTGCTAATTCTATTAAAGGTAAGTAGTTATAGTTTAACACAGGCTTGTGTTTTTTTTTGTATTGCAAAATGTACAGCATTTATTCACATACAGACAAAAAGGCACAAATTCTACTAAATAGTTCAAAAAAAAATACAGCTGTCCTCAACTAGTTTTATAAGTACTTTCAAAAAAGGGGTAGAAATAAATACGGGATTGGGCCATGTCATATAAAATAGTCATCTCTACATATACTTTAATTTCTGATTTTTAACACTTCATGCACCTTTTTCTTCAATTTTAGCTGAATGGACACCAAACTAGGCACATAGATGTTTAAAGAACTTTAGTTAAGGCTCATAGTAACTGTAAGGGGAAATCCTGTTGTAATCACAATCACAAACACAAACAAAACATGATAAAGAAGTCAAAGTACATAAGAGATCAAAGCACACACACAGAAATCAGCAGGATAAGAAATAAGGAGCAGTTACCTACAAAACAGCCAGGAAAAAAATTAACATAGCAATACTGAGTACCTACCTATGAATAATTAATTTAAATGTCAATTAAATAGATTCTCCAATTAAAAGACACAGAATTGCTGAATGGCTTTTAAAGAAAAACAGGATTGATTTCTCTGCCACCTTTTAACAATTTCAATTATTTGGGGGAACTGTATGTTAACATGATCATTCTAACATTTAAGTGCATATTTGCAAATGGCATTATACTTGGTGTTATTCATAGTAAGTAAAAACAGTAAATCTTGCATTTAAGAACTTTAAATAGAACATTAAACAATAACCTAGATAGAAAGTAAGAATTAGACTTTTGGTCAAGGTGGCAGAGTAGGTTAACGCTTTTCCTACAACGTCAAATTACAACTAAACTACAGAACAACCATCACTGAGAACTGCATGAAGTCCGACTGAACAGAACCCCTATAACTAAGGATATAAAGAAGAAACCACATCAATACTGGTAGAAGGGGTGGATGCACAAAATGGGCTGGTCCAACACTTATATGCAGTGGTTAAAAAACTGCAGGGATATCTAAGTTGTAGAGGTCCCTCCTGAAGAGAGAGGAGTCCCAGCCCCACACACCAGGCTCCCCAGACATGGTTCCAGTGCCAGAAAGAGGAGTCCCCATAACTTTTGGCTGTGAAAACAAGCAGGGATTGCAGCTGAGCTGGACAGAGTTGTTGGTGTCCAAGGCATTCCTTTTAAAGGGCCAGTGAAACAATATATTGCTGACAGACTTTCTTGCTCTGAGCTCCAGTGCTGGGGCAGCTAAAAAGTACAAAGGACATATGGGAAGAACTGAGTTGTCTGGTTTTAGGGTGAGGGCTAAAAGGGCAGCATTTTCTTAGATGTAAGTGCTGGTAGAAGTTATTGTTCCTTTCCTGAGACCACCCTTAGTGGCACAGGCAGATGCAATACCTCAGTCTCCGTTGACATGGTTAACACTGTTCACCCCAGCCTTGTAATTCCATGAGAACCCACCCCTTCCAACTCTCAGACCCAAGTAAGCCATTTTTGGTGAATTTTCTGTACAAACTGCCATCTTGGATCATCCTATGGATTATCCTAAAATCTCTCCAAGGTTTATAAACCCCAATAAGCAGCATCTTGCCTTAGCATGCCCCATGACTCTTGCTAAATGACCCCAAGTCTGGCAGTAGTGGCAGGCAGCCTCTGTTTGCAGCTCAGGCTCTCCCACGCATCCCCAATCCCAGCACATGTGGCAACTATCTGTAGATTACTTTATAGCTCATGCCAGCTGTCCCGGTGTAAAGCAAAGGCAGTGGCTCACCTTGGCCTGCACCAGAACTGCTTCCAAGAGGCCCCTGAAACAGCACACCTGGTGAATAGCTTCAAATCACACCAGAGCACCAAACAACCAGCTGCACAAGTAGCACACCTCGAGGACAGAATCAACAGGCACCAGAGCTCTGCTGAAGTAAATCATGCTCCATGGAGTCAGTCCTTGCACAATAGCTCCTCTGCTATAGTCACAGCAGGTACTGAGAGCTACTCAGCCTAATGGTCAGTCCCCCCTGTTGACATGCAAACAGCGATCAAGGCTTCACTAGAACAGGAGAGAACACATGACACACACACATACACACAAGGGACACACCTAGAGCACCTGGCTCAGGGGATGAGGTAGACTGTGCCCCTGGGTCTCACAAAACATCTATTATATAAGGCCATTCTACCAAAATGAGAGATGTAACAGTAATATTTAATACATAGAAACAAACATAGGGGAACAGCCAAAATGAGGAGGCAAAGAAACATCCCAAATGAAAAAACGGGACAAAACTGCAGAAAAAGTATTAAGTAAAATAAAGAGACAAGCACTGGTCTCAGAGTTCAAAACACTGGTTATGACAATGTTTAATTAACTCAGTGAGGACTTTAACAAGTGATAGAAAGTATAAAGGAGATAAAAACATTTAAAAACAAAGTGAAGAATATAATAACTGAAATGAAGAATACATTAGAAGGAACCAGCAATTAGATAAAGCAGAAAATGAAATCAGCAATTTGTAAGACAAGATAGCAGAAAATAAACAATCAGAACAGCAAAAAGAAAAAAGAATCTAAAAAAATGAGAACAGCTCAAGATGCCTCTAGGACAACATCAGTGTACCAACATTTGCCCCATAGGGGTAGCAGAAGAAGAGGGAGAAAAAGAAATTAAAATCTGTTTGAAGATATAATGATGGAAGACTTCCTTAAATAGGCAAAGAAAATAGAAATACAAATCCAGGAATCACAGAGTTCAATTCAGATGAACCCAAAGAGACCCACATGAAGATACATCACAATTAAAATGCCAAAGGTCAAAGACAAAGAGAGAACCTTAAAAGTAACAAGAAAAACGCAGTTCCTTGTTGCTTACAAGGAAACTGTCATGAGACTTTCAGCTGATTACTCAACAGACACTTTGCAGCCTATTAAGGATTGGCACGAAATATTCAAAGTGGTGAAAAGCAAGTGCCTACAACCAAGATTACTCTAGCAAGACTGCCATTTAGAATCAAAGTACAGATAAAGTTCTTGCCAGACAAGAAAAAGCTAAAGGAGTTCATCACCACCAAATGACTATTACAAGAAATGTTAAAGGCACTATTTTAAAAATAAGAAAAAATATATAATAAAATGGCCAGAACTACATGCCTATCAACAATTACTTTTAATGTAAATGGTTTTAATGCTTCAATCAAAAGACATAATGTAGCTGAATGGATAAGGAAAAAAGACCCATACTTATGCTGCCTACAAGAGACTCACTTTGAAAGACACACACATAATAAAAGTAAAAGGTTGGAAAAAGATATTTCATAAAAATGAAAATGAAAAGAAAAGCTGGGGTAAAAATTCTTATATTAGACAAAACAGACTTTAAAACCAAGGCTATAACAAGAGACAGAGAAAGATCCAGCAATCCCACTTCTGGGTATTAATTTGAAAACATCCATAAAACTAAATTGAAAAGACATAGGCATCCCTATGTCCTTGCAACATTATTTACAATAGCCAAGATAGGGAAGTAACCTAAATATTCATGAATAGATGAACATACAAGGATGGACCAAAAAAATGCACTGGAATTATCCTCTGGAGGGTAAACCCCTTGTAGTATAGTCTTTCCATGAGGTCAGTGTTCTAGGAACCCATCTGTATCAGTGTACCAGCTGGCATTGTTGTGAGAGGCTGTGTTTGGCTTCAATGAATTTTTCTGAAGACTGTTTTAATGTGTTTGAGTGTTTCATGATGGGCGATTTACGAGTGCACCTGCCCACACCAAACTGAGTATTCAGTGGTTTTGGAACAAATATGTCATGATGCCTCCCTCCCAGCACCCCACCCTCACTATTCACCTGATCTCACCTCAAGTGACTTTTTCTGTTTCCCCAGATGAAAATTCCTCAAAGGGAAATGTTTTGCCCATGTGGAAGAAGTGAAACAAAACACAGTAGCAGCACCAAAAGGCATCAAAAATGAGTTCAAAAAGTGTTTCTAGCAGTGGAAAAAATGTCTCGATGGGTGTATTGCATCAAGTGGAGAATATTTTGAAGATGACAGGAGCTTAAACATGTAAGAATAAATAAACATATGTTTTATAAATAAACTCCAGGTTTTTTGGGTCCCCCTTGGTATATATAATGGAATATGACTCAGCTATAAAAAGTAATGAAATCTTGCTATCCACATGCTAAGTGAATTAAGTCAGACAGAGCAAGATAATACTATATGATTTCACTTTCATATGGAATCTAAAAAAGAAAAATGAACAAGCAGAATAGAAAAAAACTAATAGATACAGAGAACATTTTCAAGGTTGGCAGTTGAGTAGGAGCATTGAGGGATGGTCAAAAAGAGAAAATGATTAAAATGTGCAAATTGCCAGTTACAAAAACAGTCACCAGGATGTAAAGTACAGCAGAGGCAATAGAGTCAATAATATTTTAATGAGTATGTATGGTGTCAGATGGGTACTAGAATTATCAGGATGATTGCTTTGTAAATTATATAATGTCTAACCACTATTTTGTACACCTGAAGCTAATATAACATTGTATGTCAATTGTAACTGAAAAATTTAAAAATGTAAATAAATAAATAAATAAATAAATAAATAAAATATCAAAAGTCTCCCAATGGAAAAAAGTCCACATGACTTCACTGGTGTATTTTACCAAATGTTTCAAAAAGAATCAACACCAATCCTTCTCAAATGCTTCCAAAAAATTAAGGAGGAAGAAACACCCCAAACTTTGCTTTTGAGGTCAGAATTATCCTGATACTGAAACCAGAACAGGACACTGCTAGAAGAGAAAAATACAAGCCAAAATCCCTGGTGAATATAGAAGTAAAAGTTAACAGTAAAATTCTACAAACCAAATTCAACAGCACATCTGAAGGATCATTTATCATGATCAAGTTAGATTTATCTCTGGGATGCAAGATGGTTCAACCTATACAAATAACAGATATATCAAATTAACAGAATAAAAGAAAAACAATCATAGAATTAACTAAGTAGATGAAAAAGTATTTGACAAACTTTAACATCCATTCATGATTTTTAAAAAACCTGTTAACAAACTAGTCATAGAAGAAATGTAACTCAAAATAATAAACACGGTGTATGACAACTCCACAGCTAACATCACATTCAATGATGAAATGTTCAAAGCTTTTCCTCTAAGAACAAGAGAAGAGTACCTATTCTAACCACTCATATTCAACATAGTACTAGATGTCTTCGCTAAAACAATCAAACAAGAAAGATAAATAAAAGTTGTAAGAATTGGAAAGAAAGTTGTCTGTTTCCATTTGCAGGTAATATGACTGTATATATAGAAAATTCTAAAGATTCAACCAAAGATATCAGATGTCATCAATAAATTCAGTAATATAGCAAGACACAAAATTAACAAACAAAGATCAGTAGTATTTCTTACACTAACAATAAATTTTATGAAAAAGAAATTAAAATTAATCCCATTTGCAATACCATCAAGAATAACAAAATGCTTATGAATGATTTAATGAAGGAAGGGAAAGATCTGCACTCTGAAAACTATAAGACATTGATAAATGAATTTTAAAAAGATACAAATCAGTGGAAAGGTATTCTATGTTCATGAATTGGAATAACTAATATTGTTAAGATGTCAAAACTACCAAAAGTCATCTAGATATTCAATGAAGTCCCTATCAAGATTCCAAGGGCATTTTATCAGAAGTAGAAAAAACACCCTTAAAATTTAGTGGAAGCACAGTAAACCATGAATAGCCAAAGAAATCCTGAGAAAAAAAGAACAAAGAAGTAGGCATCACACTTCCAGATTTCAACCTATACTATAAAGCTATAGTAATCAAAACAGTATGGTAATGGAACAAAAACAGAAAAGTGACCAACAAATGGAATCAAGAATTCAGAAATAAATCCAAGTATATATGGTCAACTAACATTTGATAAGGGAGCCAAAAATAGTAATGGAGAAAAAACAGTTTCTTTAATAAATGATGCTGGGATAATTGGATATTCACAGTAAAAGAACTGAACTCCTATTTTATACCATGCATAATAATTAACTTGAAGTTTATTAAAGACTTTAATATAACACCTGAAACCATGACACTCCTAGAAAAAACCATAAGGATAAATGTCTTTGACATGAATCTTTGTAATTATTTTTTTTGAATTGATGCTTAAAGCACAGCAACAAAGTAAAAAATAAACAAGTGGGACTACATCAGACTAAAAAGTTTCCACACAGCAAACAGAACCATCAACAAAGTAAAAAAAAACCCTACACAATAGGAAAATTTTTGCAAGCCATATATCTGATAAGCATTTAATTCCTAAAATATAATATTATACAACTCAATAGCAATAAAATAAAATAATCCAATTTAGAAACAGAAAAGGACCTGAATAAACATTTCCTCCCCCAAAAGAAGATATATGAAAGGCCAACAGATACATGAAAAGATGCTCAACATCACTGTTCTTTCGAGAAATGCAAATTAAAACCACAATGAGATTGTATGTTAGAATGGCCATCATCAAAAAGACAAGAGATAACAAATGCTGGTGTGGATGTGGTGAAAGGGAACTTTTGTGCACTGTAATGTCCATGAAATTTGGTAAATAGGTACATCTGCTATGGAAAACAGTTTGTAGGATCCTCAAACAAATATAGAAATACCACATGTTTCATGCAACATGTCAGCAGGACACAGTCCCTGCCTACCTTCTCTCTAGTACTTGCATCTCTTCACCTTCAAGGTGTCTGAGGAAGTGAATCACGGTGAGGAAATGTGGGGACTTTTGCCTTCCAGAAAGAAATTACCCAACTCATGTTAATCATCATAAATATCTTCTATTCCACCAAGGAAATTTTCATTCAAAAGTTGATCAGTAATGCTTCTGATGCCTTGGACAAGATACACTATGACTGACCCTTACAAGTGGGACAGTGGTAAAGAGCTGAACATTGTGATACTCCCTGATCTTTGGGAGCACACCCAGACTCTGGTGGGCACAGGCATTGGCCTGACCAAAGCTAATCTCATAAATTATCTGTGAACCATTGACAAGTCTGGTACTAAGGCACTTACAGATGCTCTTCAAGCTGGTACAGACATCTGTATGATTGGACAAGCTGATTTTGGTTTTTATTCTGCCTACCTGGATATAGAGAAAGTGGTTGTAATTTCAAAGCAGAATGATGATGAGCAATATACCTGAGAATCTTCTGCTGGCGGTTCCTTTGCTATACCAGCTAATCACAGTGAGACCACTGGCTGGGGTACCAAAATGATCCTCTACCTTAAAGAATGCCAAACAGAATACTTAGAGAAGTTGGTGAAAGAAGTGGTAAAGCAGCATTCACAGTTCATAGGTTATCCAATCACCCTTTAATTAGAGAAGAATCACAGAAAAAAAAATCAACGATGATGAAGAAAGGTGAGAAAGAAGAGGAAGATAAAATTCCAAGACTGAAGACGTAGGCTCAGTTGAGGAAAACAGTGCTAAGGATAAGAGAATGAAAACAAAACAGATTAAGGAGAAATGTATCAGTCAGGAAGAACTAAACAAGACCAAGACAATTTGTACCAGAAACACTGATGATATCACGCAGGAAGAATATGGAGAGTTTACAAGAGGCTTACCAGTGACTGGAAAACCACTTGGCAGTCAAGCACTTCTCTGTAGGAGGTCAGCTGGAATTCAGGGCATTGCTATTCATCCCATAGGGCTCCTTTTGACCTCTTTGAGAACAACAACAAGATGAAGAACATCAGACTCTATGTCCTATCTGTGTTCATCATGAATAGGTGTGACAAGTTGATACTAGAGTATCCCAACTTGATCCATGGTGTAGTTGACTCTGAGGATCTGCCCCTGAACATCTCTGGAGAAATGCTGAAGCAGAACAAAACCTTGAAGGTCATTCAGAAAAATTTTGTTAAGAAGTGCCCTGAGCTCTTCTCTGAGCTGACAGAAGACAGGGAAAACTATACACAAATTCTACGAGCTTGGAATCCATGAGAACTCTACTAAGCAGCAATACCTTTCCCAGCTTCTGTGCTATCACACCCTGTAGTGTGGATATGAAATGACTTTTTCAAAGTATGCACCTCACATAAAGGAGACCCAGACTTACATCTATTACATCATTGCTAATAGAAAAGAATAGGTTTCCAACTCTGCTTTAGTGAAGCCAGTGCAGAAGTGGGCTATTATGTAGTATATACCTCATATATGATGAAGCCTATGAATGAGTAGTTCTACATGCAGCAACTCAAGGAGTTTGATGAGAAGAGCCTGGTCTTAGTTAACAAGGAGGACCCGAACCTACCTGAGGATGAAGAGGAGAATTAAATAGAAGGCAATAAGGCCAAGTTTGAAAATGTCTGCAAATTCATGAAAGAAATCCTGAATAAGAAGGTTGAGAAAAAATCTCCCATTGTTTCTTCATCCTGCTGCATTGTGACCAGCACTTGTGACTGAACAGCCTACATGGAGCATATCATGAAAGCCCAGGCACCTCAGGACAACTTTATGATCGGCTCTATGATGGCCAAAAAGCACCTGGAGATCAACCTCAACACCCTATTGTGAAGATTCTGCAGCAGAAGGCAGAGGCAGACAGTAATGACAAAGCTGTCAAGAACTTGTGGTGCTGCTCTTTGAAATTTCACTGCAGTCTTCTGACTTCTCACTTAAGGATCCCCAGATCCACTCCAACTTCATCTACCACATGATCAAGCTAGGTCTAGGCACTGATGAAGATGAATTGACAACAGAAGAACCCAGTGCTTCTCTTCCCAATGAGAACTCCCCCCTTGAGGATGATGAGAATGCCTCTCTCTCACAAGGAAGAAGTAGAGTAAGAGTTTCTATCTGCAGACCTTTTTCCCTCTGTATAGTATCTATCTCCATGGCTCCTCAGAAGCCCTGAGTGGTTCCAGCTTGTTTCCTCTGCTGATGTTTAGTGTTTTTTCTGTCCCATCTTTCTCCCTCAGGCAGGAATCAAGGGCCTCAAGGCTTCACTTCCCACATTTGACCCAGGATTTGGATGTTGTGTATGGCAATTTCTTTTGTTTATTTTGTTCTGAAATTAAAGTATGCAAAACAAAGAAGATGCACTTAAAGTAAAATACCATATAGTACCAGCAATTCCATTTCTAGGAATATATGCAAAGGAAACAAAACACTTACTTGGGAAGATATCTGTACCTCCATCATTATAGCAACCTTATTTCCAATACCCAAGATGTGGAAACAATGTAAGTATACACTGATGAATGAATGAATAGAGAAGTTATGGAATGTTATTCAGCCACAAAAAAGCAAAGAAATCCTTCCATCTGTCACAACGTGGATAAATCTGGAAGTCATTTGATTGTGTTTATATGTGGAATCTGAAAAAATTCATAGAAGAAGAGATCATACTTGCAGTTACCAGAGGTGGAGGGGGAAGGAGGAATTGGGGAAAGTAGTCAAAAGATACAAACTTTCAGTTATAAGATACATAAGTACTAGAAATATAATGTACAACATGATTATAGCTAACACTGCTATGTGCCCTATGGAAAAGTTGTTATGAAAGTAAATCCTAAGAGTTCTCATCACAAGGAGAAAACTTTTTTCATATTCTTTATCTTTTCTATTTTTTATATCTGTATGAAATGATGGACGTTAGCTGGAACTATTGTGCTAATCATTTCACAATATTTGTAAATCCAAATATGCTGAATGCCTTATATGTATACAGTCTTGTATGTCAATTATTTCTCAGTAAAGCAGGGGAAGAGAAAAATATAACCTCTTGCTCACTAGAAAACATCTATGCTCCTATACTAAGAGAAAAAAAGTAGGAAAAAGGTAAGTCTTAGTGATAACACACTAGGCCAGCCCCATTATATCCTCTTTGTTCCTCATGTCAGCTCACTGAAAGAGGTATTCAATCTTCACTATATAAAAACAAGTTCATACAAATATAATAATTTTTTATTCAATCTTCACAAATATCTTGATTATATATGTGGGGAGACCCCCCAAACCAGAATTTATTTATAAAAATTGTGTATATATTCTTACATGTTTAAATGTCAGTCATCTTCAAAGATAATAATCAATAAAAAAACAAACGTTTTAGGTGGTTGTAGTTTGAGGGTATCAAACAAGAAAGAACTGAGGGTACAAATCAAACAAAAAGTTTATTTGGGGTCTTACAAATTTGAACCCTGGAGACACAATTTCACAAGGAACCTGGAAAGTGCTCTGGGTGTAGACAGATGCAGGAGAGAAGAGAGTTTACAAAGGCAAAATCACAGGCTTACATGAATTGTTTTAAAAGAGTTAGGACTGGTGTAGGCAGAAATAACGTCAGTCTATATAAGATAGGTTACTATGTTAGCTGCTTGGTTGGAGTTCAGTGAAACAAGCCTCATTCTGAGAACTCCAACAGGATGGAGTGGTTTGTGGTTTGCACAGTTGAAAAGTTCCATCTGGGTGTGAAGGTGAATAAAACCAACTTCCCCAGTGATTTCACAGCTCCACTTTAGGGACCCTTGACATTGGTGACTCCATTTCAGTTGTTTTGTTCACAAGGAAAAACAGTTAGAAAGGGAAATAACATTACTAAATAGCTCTAATGTTAAAAGAGAACAGTGAAATTCTCTTTCTCACGATAAGCACTCAACATGCTTTTAGCTCACTTTAATGCTAAATCACCCAAATCAGCTAATATGATATTAAAAACTTTGTTAGTTTTAAAATCAACCACTGTGGAAATGACTTTTCTGCAGCTAATCCCAGGAAAAATGCCTTTTATGGGAAATAAAAACTAACAAGTTTAATTAGTACTCAAACATGCTCCTCTCTTTGCTTTTGGGTGACCTTAGAATTTGAATATTAAAGCACTTAATGCAATTTCCCAGAGAAAGAAACTATAATGTACCCATCTCTCTTCTCCAAAAATCATTTGCTATCCTGTTTCTGCTTGGTTCATGATTTTGTGCTCACCTGATGCCACCACTGACACATACGCACACGTCAACATTAGTCTTCCATTGGCAGTAATCTTAAAACCCAGAAGTCACAATAAAAAAGAAATAAGCAAGCCAACAAAAAGAATTCATTTGAATCAGGTAATTAAAAAAGAACAACCAACAAAAAGTGTGAAACCAGCCCCAGCCAAGTAGGTCAGTTGGATAGAGAATACACCCAATACACCAAGGTTGAGGGTTTGATCTCTGGTTAGAGCACATACAAGAAACAACCAATGAATGCACAGATAAGTGGAACAACAAATTGATGTTTCTCTCTCTTTCAAATCAATTAAAAAAGTGTGAAACCAGTTTTTTTACTTCCTGCTTGGGGGATAAATTCAGCCAGCTCCACCACCTTAGCAGTAGCCTAAGTCTGGGCTTCAGATGTGAGTCAGCTGCCTACCAGGCACTGTGAAGGAATCTACTCTACATGCAGGTCTCTCAGAGTAATCTGAAGACACACGCGTTTGACCTCAAGGAGATAGGTAGGTAAAGAGGGAGGGATATGGGGTAGACAGAGAGATACAACAACAGACTCAGAGACTAAAACAGAAATTGATTGGAGAAGTTTTAGGGAACAGTTAGAGACACAGGAGATTAAGACATGCTAAGAACACCAAGATGAACCTGGCATGATCATTGTTCCAAAAACAGTTCCAAATGTGAAGGAGAGGGAGTACACTATCTAAACAGACAATTAAACAATTTAGTAGTTTATACTATCAAATAAAAATAAGTCTAGACTTAGGTAAAAAAAGACTTTATTTCAAAGGATTATTGCATTGAGGGGAAGGAGACTATTGCAATGGGGAAAACAATCCCACCGTAGAGCTGCAAGCATCTGAAAGGCCAGGAAGAAAATGATTTCTTTTATGGGAAAGGGTCAGCGAGGGTCTAGAAAGAACAGGATATGGAGGGAGTGGGATAATAAGAGAGATATTCCCCCTGAGGTCTGCTGATTCTTAGGAGGTATCATTAAGGAGGGGTTGTATGCTGAGTTAAGAGGAGATTGAGTCCAAGTTCAGGAGCCCTGAGAAAGAAGAGAAGCTTAACTCATGTTCAGGTCACATTATGAAAATTTAGTTACAGAAGTAACTGTGTTTCAATTGATCAATTGGGATAAACAGCTCAGTTAATTTTATTAATAAGACAAAAAGTGGGAATTTCAGTGATTTGTGTCTGGCCTCACTGTAAGTGAAAAAGGGAGACATTGTTGAGTCTTTTCTCTCTAAGTCATGAGGGAAAGGATGCAATCACCTGTTTATTAGAACACAAAAAGATGGTGTGTTGCCACCCTTCAAGGCCAGGCAGGTTCATGGTATTCATGTAAAGGCAAAATATTCATGGAGCCATTGGGATATCTGGTATCTTTTATTCATGGGTGGGCAAACCATGCACGCTGCAAGCTGCGTGTCTGTCTGCATGCTTCATGTCGTGGCCCCTGCTCCCCAGCATGGCACCCATCAGGTCACCTGTCCCCTTGTGTGTCTCTCATCATCATCACTGCCAGCAGGCAGTCCCTACCTGTTTAAATACTGGAGGGGAACAAAGCTGGAAAGCTGCCATAACATTGTATAACATAACATAATTCTGTGCATGTGAGCCCACTTCATGTTATGGGAACAGTTTATCAGGCCCAATCTCAAGGCTATGAGAACACTGGTTATCAGGCCACTCCAAGGCTATGGGAACACTGCTTCCCTTAGTTACCCAGACACCTGGGTGAGGAAGCCAGGCTGCCTCCACTTACCCTACAGATGGACAGATTTCTTTAACTGTTTTCCAGAAGTAGAGGGCTGAGGAAAAGTTTAACATTGTTTTTATGGTTCATGTACATAACAAGTGCTGTTGTAAGCGTAGAACAGAGGGGTACTAACTAAACCTGGAAGATAAATGGAAGGTTTCACAAATGAGGAGAAACTTGAACTGGGCCAGAAGTATAGAAACCTGAGCACAGAGGGTGGGAAAAGGCTCGTGTGATGTAATATTGTAGTGGAAGATAAAAATTTTGCTACTTCTCATCTACACTCATTGGCTGCTCTAACAATTAAATTGACATAAGACAGATTAATAGGAGAAAACCAAACATAACTACATACATATGGGAACCCAAGAAAGACATGAAGACTCAAAGGCAGTCAGACAATTGAGGCTTATACACTGTCCTGACCTAAGGAGCAGCGGGTAGGAGCTGGGGCTTCCAAGGGAAGAAAGACAATTCACAGGAAGATGAGAAAAACAAATGTTTGGTAAACAAATGTTTGTCATGACATGTAGATAAATCTTTCTGATACATACAGTTATCTCTGGTAATAGCTCTCTTCCCAGTATGGCCAATACTACACTAGCTGTTTGATGTCAATGAATCATGACTAAAACTTTTTTTTAAGTTTTACCAAAATATAATAATATCTTAGTGTGTGCAGAATTTTAATAATTAGTTTATGTGTGCCATAAAATGAAAAAGGTTGAATATTGCTGTCTTAACTTACTTGTAAATAACATGATTTGCTCATTTGGTTTTTCTATGTTTTAATTGTTTGTTTTAATTAAAGTATAATTGACATTCTCATTCATTTATTTACTCTTTAAACTCCTTACTCTTTATTCTAAGAGAATGAGAATATTGAATGAGAATATTGCCAGCATATATCTAAATAAAGTTCTTATTGTTGCTGTTGCTATTATTATTATCATTATTACAAATAATAAATGCTGGTCAACATTTGATGCATATTTTCATTATAAGGAATCAGGTCATTGCAGTTCTTAGGAGTCTTTCAGTATTTCCTTGAGAATGTTTTGATCTCTTCTTATAGAAATTGTATTACAGTCAGATTCTGGCAACAATTCTGGATCAAGCCTACATGTTTCCTTAAAGAGCTTTATAGCTCTTCATAGTCTTTTTAATTTCTTTATACTTTGAAGCTGCATCTGAAAAATTCTCAGGTGAACATTCTAGCATAATAGTTGAAACTTCAGGGACATTCATTCAGATATTCAGCCAGAAAGAAAATTTCAGTGGGAAATTAGACATAAGCAATCCCAAATGAGTTTATTTTTATATAAATTTTATATGTACAAGTTTATAATATAACATCTGTATACTTTATTGTGTGTACCCCAAATCCAGTCTCCTGTAACCATGTATTTGATCCCCTTTACCTTTTTCATCCTCCACCCAACCCTTCCTTCCCTGGTAACTACCATTCTATTGTCTCTACGAGTTTGCAGTTTTTGTTTGCTTATTTATTCGTTTTACTTGTTCATTGGGTCCTTTTATATCCCACATCTGAATAAAATCATGTAGTTCTTGAATTTTCCCTCTGACTTACTTCACTTAGCTTAATACTTTCAAGACCCACCAATATTATTGTAAATAGCAATGTTTCCTTTTCTATGGCTGAATAATATTCCATTGTGTACATGTACCACATATCCTCCTTATCTGATCATTCATCAAAAAACACTTATATTGTTTCCATGTCTTGGTTATTGTGATAATGCTGCAATGAATATAGGAACACATATATCTTTACAAATAAGTGACTTCAAGTTTTTCAAGTAGATACCCAGAAGAGGGATCGCTAAATCATATGGTAGTTTTCCAGGGTAGCTAAAAATTTACATTCCCAGCAGCAGTGTACAAGTGTTCCCTTTTCTGCATATTCTCTCCAACACTTGTTATTTCTTGTCTTACTGATAATAGTCCAACAGGTGTAAGGTGGTATCTCATTGTGGTTTTGACTTCCATTTCCCTTATAACTAGTGTGGTTGAGCATATTTTATATGTCTGTTGAACGTCAGTATGTCCTCCTTGGTAAAGGGTCTATTTAGGTCCCCTGCCCACTTTTAAATCAAGTTGTTTGCTTTTCGTTGTTGGTTGCATGTGTTCTTTACACGTTTTGAATACCAGACACTTATCAGAGGTATCATTTGTTAATGTCATCTCCCATTTGGTTGGTTAACTTTTTGTTTTGTTGATGGTTTCTTTTAAAGTGCAAGAACTTTTCGGTCTGATGTAGTCCCATTCATTTCTTTTCTTTTTTTTTTACTTTTTTTGCCTTTTGGGACAAGTCACAAAAATCCCTCTGAGACCAGTGTCCATAATATTAATGCCTATGTTTTCTCCTATGTATTTTATTGTTTCAGATCTTATATTCAAGTCTTTAATCCATTCTGAGTTAATTTTTGTGTATGGTATCAGATAGTGGTCTACTTTCATTCTTTTACACATGTCTTTTTGGTTTCCCAAACACCATTTATTGAAGAAGCTTTCCTTTCTTCATTGCATGTTTTTGGCTAATTTGCCAAAATTTGATCACCTGAATCAATTAATATGATACATACATTAACAAAATAAAGATAAGAATCATGTGCTCACATCAATAGATGCAGAAAAAGCATTTGACAAAATACATCTGTTTATGATTAAAGCACTCAATAAAATGGCAAAGAGATAACATGCCTTAACATGATAAATTTCATATATTACAAACCCTCGTTAATATTGTATTCAAAGGTAAAAAACTAAAATCTTTTCCTCCGAGTTCAGGAGCAAAACAATCATGCCCACTCTCACCACTAATATGTAGCTTACTAGTAGAAGTCCTAGCCAGAGCAATAAAGTAGGAAAGAGAAGTGAAAGCCGTCCAAATAGGGAACAAAGAAGTAAACTTGTCACTATTTATAAATTACATGATTATGCATATAGAAAACACTAAAGAGTATGAAGTTGTGAGTACCTAGGGGACCTGCTACTTGTGATTAGAATCTGAAGTGGGGACTGACCCCTTAACCTGTGGGGTCTGACACCATGTGCAGGTAGATCGTGTCAGGATGAGTTACAGGTATATTGTAGGATACCCGGCTGGGGTTGCAAAAATTGCCTGGTGAAGAAAAAACACCCACATATGTAATGTTGAAATGAAAGACTGGATGATTACTAATCCACCTGGGTTATCTGATTTTTCTTCCCCTTCTTCCTCTCTTTTTTGTTGACAAGTGTCTCCCATCAGATTTCAGAAGAGGCAGTTGGAAGGAAAAAATCAGGGATAAATTTCAGGTGGGATAGACTTAGTGCTCTCAGCTGCCCTTCTCTCTCTAATCAATGATTAGAGGTGTGATGCCCTATTGCACAGGACTTTCAGCCAAAGCTAGGATTAGGGTGGAAAGAGGTTGAGGCAAATGAGGCAACTAAAGTGCAAAATTTAAAGATTTTTCTCCCTCTTAAGTTCCCTTGCACACTAAGTGCTTCTGTGGCCTCACTTTTCTCCTTT
The DNA here is from genome assembly GCA_028533065.1 of Trachops cirrhosus. NCBI lineage: Eukaryota > Metazoa > Chordata > Mammalia > Chiroptera > Phyllostomidae > Trachops > Trachops cirrhosus. The sequence continues at coordinate 37,454,514 of CM052543.1, forward strand.
TCTCCCAGTCCTTGCTGGGCCATTGGGTCATTGGCTCTCTCTAGTGTCTCTAAGGAGGTCTGCGTGAATTCCTCTTCCTTCTGTTTACTCAGAATAAGGCTAGAATTCTTCAAATGGAGTGCAAGTTACAAAACTGTCATGACAGCAGAAAAGCCTAATCGTTTAACAGTCATTCTTGTCAAGAGTAAACATTTCTGGGAATTGAGATGAAAATGAGAAATGAAACCAAACGTCTTTTCTCAGTATTGGACATTGACCTTAGTAATAAAAGGCAGCTGTGGCAGAATGAACTCATTTGTGAATCTGATTTTGAGGCCTCAGTAACACAACATTTATTCTGAGATCTTACCATACACAGAAAATATGTTCAAATGTGGCAGAATTGAAGGTGGATCAGACAGAGACTCTATCGTCTTTAGACTCGCAGAATAGCAATAGACAAGACATAGACACAGATACGAGACCCAGAAATGAGTGCAAAAAAATATGTATCTCCCAAGAACTGTAACATGGTGACACACAGAAAATCTCATAAATTCTAATTACACACACACTGGAACATTGCAAGTGGTGACATTTCCCTTGATGCCTTTGTTAAATAGCTTTGATCTTTAAACCAAATACGTGCCACAGAAAATATTCTGAATTTGAATAAGTCCTTCAGGCTAAACATTTAATATCCATTAACTTTATGTGAGGTAGGTAGTACTACTGGCAAGATTCATTCCAATACTTAGCTGTTCTCATCCCTTTGGTGGCCTTCCCCACAACCAAGACTGAAGCAAATATAGCTGGTAACTGTTGGATGCTGGATTCAAATCTGTCTCTGACCGGCATTAAAACTCTTGCGTATTTGTATATTATGTAATTGCCTAACCACAATGCTGTGTACCTGAAACTAATACAATGTTTAATGTCAACTCTAATTGAAAAATAAACTAAAAAAAAGAAAAAAGGAAGATAACACCAATGCTCCTATCTAAAGGGACAAGGATAAAGGATGGTGTACATAGCATTTCTGGAGGACCTGAAAAGAATAAATATGAAGTTCACCTGGAAGAATACCTGTTTGAAATAGAACAATAGGACAGGGGATACTTGGCACCAATCAATATTCTAATACTTTATATCTAGAGAAAGATAATAATACAAAATGCTTTACATGGGTTTAACTTTGAGGGACACTGTCAGAAATAACATTACTATTAAGTTCTAATAGAAAATATTAAGGAGAATTACATCCTCTCTTTTTTACCACAAACACGGAATAAACTTTTTAGATTTTTTACACAACACACCTTTAAGATCTTAACCCAACTTACAGTTGAATAATCTAAATGAGGTAATAAAATGTTGGAACTTTTGTTAATTTTCAAACTAGCCATTTCCAGAAAATAGAGCTTCAAGACTTGAAACTCAGTCTAGTCTAAAAGACATTTACAAGAAATAAAAAATAGATTTCATGAGCACTGGAGGCATACTTCCCTCTTTGTTCTTGGGTAACATTGTTACTGTAGACAGTCAGTCAGCTGGAAAAATCTCCCCCAAATGGACAAGATGGGGCAGGGAAAAGGCTCTTACAGAGACCATGCCGAAAGCTAGAGATATGAATGGACTGGGCCCCAAGGCACCAAAAGCTAAAAAGGAAACTAGATAAGAAAAAAGTCCTCCCCTCCCTTCCTAGGAAAAGCTGCAGGCTGGGGCAGAGAGTAAGATGGTATTTGAGGTGGAGGTCCACCATTCTCCCAGGTTGTTCGGCACCTGAATAAAACCCCTTTCTTTAGCACCTGCCTCACAAGTTTGGCTTTGTGGTGTCAAGCAGCCGAACCTCCATTTTTGTTCAGTTACAACACAAGAATTAGAACAGTAAAGCAGTTAAAGCACATTCCTGAGAGAGACACTGCTCTGAAAATGTGCCTGTTTGTACTCCCCAATTCTCTCCCTGTCCTGTTTCTGCTCTGTTCATTATCTTGTGCTCACACCTCCCTGCAATGGTACACACACACACACACACACACACACACACACACACCCCAACATTTGTCTTCTAATTGCAGTAATTTTAAAACCCAGGAATCACAATAGAAATAAATAAACAAATTTCAGGGGAGAAGGGAAGGGTTTGCAGGAACAAATATAGAGGACACATGGACAAAACTACGGGGCTTGGAAATGGAAGGGAGGTTGGGAGGGATGGGTGGGTGGGCTGGAATGGGAGTAAAAGATTAAAACTGTACTGAATAATCTAAAAAAAAAAACTGGATTCTTTCCAGTTGTATGTGTAAATAACACATATTATTTACAACCAATATATAAGGCACAGAAATAAAAATAAAAAAATAAATAAATAAACAAATTTTCTTTAAATCATCTGAGTTAATTTATAAATAAAAAGATAACAAAAGCAGAAGTGAAACCAGTTTCTCAATTCTTGCTTGGTGTATAAATTCAGGCACCTCTCCCACAGCCAGAGCTTCAGTGTGGGCTGCAGATGTGAGTCAGCAGCCTGCCAGACTCTGGGAAGGAACCTACATGTATGTCTGTCAGGAGCCACCTGAACAGGTTTGCCTCAAAGAGACAGGTAGGTGAAGATGAGGGAGGGAGATACGTAGACGTACAAAAACAGACTCAAAGACTAAAACAGAAACAGGAATTTATGGAAAATGCTGGATGAACCAGCCAGAGACAGAAGCAGATTAAGACCTGCTAAGAAAACTACATTAACTTGGCATTGGCATTGTTCCACAGAACAGCTCCAAATCTGGATAAAGTGAGCAAACTGTGTAAACAGCCAGTTAAACACTTTGGCAATCGGTATTATCAAATAAAAATAAATCTAGACTGCAGAAAAGAAAAAACTATTGCAATGAGGAAAACTATCCAACCTTAGAGCAACAAGCATCTCACAGGAATTTTCTTTTATAACAAAATATCAATGAGGTTCTGCTAGAAAGAATAAGGAATGGAAGAAGTGGGATAATCAGAAAATGCTTTTCCCTGAGGTTTGCTGATTCTTAGCAGGATTTTTATTTTTTAAAGATTTTGTGTATTTATTTTTGGAGAGAGGAGAAGGTGGGGAGAAAGAAGGGAGAGAAACCGTGATGTGTGAGAGAAACAATAGATCAGTTCCCTCTCTTATGCCCCCAACCAGGGACCTGGCCCACAAGTCAGGTGTGTTGCAACTGTTCAAGGCCGAGCAGGTTCATGGTATTTGCACAGATGGAATAATATTCACAGAGCTATTGGGTTGTCTGGCACGCCTTTGTTCACAGGTGGGCAAATCACGCATGCTGCAAGCTGCGTGTCTCTCTGCATGTCACACGTCATGATCCTTGCTACCCAGCGTGTCAGCCATTGTGGCACCTGTCCCCTTGTGTGTTTCTCATCATCACACCCAGCAGAGAGTGCCTACCTGTTTAAGTGCTAGAGGGAAACAAATCTGGAAAACTGCTAGAACATTACATAACGTAACATAATTCTGCACATGCGAGCCCACTTTATGTTATGGGAACAGTTTATCAGACCCAATCTCAAGGCCATGAGAACACAGATTATCAGGCCCCTCTAAGGCTATAGGAACACGCCTTCCCTTAGTTACTCAGACACCTGGGTGAGGAAGCCCCCAACTGGTCATGTGCCTTGATTAGGAATTAAACCAGTGACTTCTTAGTTTGCTGGGTAACATCCAACCCACCAAGCCTTAGCAGTCAGGCCTTAGGCAGTATCTTTTTGCTGGGGTGGGAGCTTGCTTGTTAGAAGAATGGTGGATCAAAGTTCAGGGGCTTAGAGAAAGGAGAAGCATAATTAAGATTTGGTAACAAGCACTCTGTTTCTGTTGATCAGTTGAGGTCAAAGCTAAGCTCATCTTTTTTGAAGTCAAAAAAGATGGGGGGAGGAAATAAAGGGTCTATGCATGGTCTACATTATAAGTGAAAAGAAGAGACATTGCTGAGTCTCATATCTCTAAGTCATTTGGGGAAGGGTGGTTCTTTGTCACAAGCCACACTTAGGCACCAAAGTGTGGACTGGTTTTTTTAAAACAGTTTTTCAGGACTAAAGGGCTCAGGAAAGTTTAATATTGTTATTATAATTCATGGAACAGGTGCATTGTCAGCACACAGCAGAGAGGTACTCACTCAACCTGGAAGATAAATGGAAGGCTTCTCAAATAGCAGAAACATGAACTGGGTCTGAAGTATAAAATCCTGGGCAGAGAAAATGAAAAAAATACTCATGTAATATAGTATTGTAGGTGAGGAATAATTCTCCCTTCTTCTCTTCCAGTTGTGTTGACCAATACATAATCAAATTGGCATAAGGCAGGTTAATAGTAAAAAAGCGAAAATTAATTATATACATAAATAAACCAAAAGACATAAAAACTCAACAGTAGTCAGGCAATTGAGGCTTATATACCATCCAGAGCTAAGGAGAAGAGGGTAGGAGTCTGGAGATTCAAAGGGGAAAATGCTAATTCACAGGCAGATGAGAAGGGCAAATATTTGGTAAACAAATGTTTACCATATCATGTAGATGTATTTCTGATATATAAAGTTATCTCTGGTGATAACTCTCCTCCTGGTATTTAGCCCCATATCTAAATTCTTTCAGGCAGTTAAGGGAGAATTTGAAAGCTTTTCCTATGCTGGCTGGTGTGGCTCAGTAAATTGAGTGCTGGCCTTCGAACCAAAGGGTCACTAGTTTGATTCCCAGTCAGGGCACATGCCTGGGTTACAGGCCAGGTTCCCAGTAGGGGGAGCTCAAGAGGCAACCACACATTGATGTTTCTATCCCTCTCCTTCTCCCTTCCTTTCCCTCTCTGTAAAAATAAATAAATAAAATCTTTTTTTTTTTAAAGAAAAGCTCTTCCTCAGTCTGGAGGTGGTTTGTAATGGCCTTCAGCTCAAAACAATCCACATGCCAAAGCAGCACATGTATTCTGCTCCCCTTCAATACACAGAATTAAGAAAACTATGAGGTTGAGGAAGGAGGGCAGAGTGTGGCTTCTAAGGGAAGAAAGAACTAGAAAGTAGAACAAGGGAAAGGGTGGTTATGAAACAAATTAGGTTAATTGTTGCTAAATTATGAGGAGTCTTGAATGCCAGGGCCAATTAATTTGATTATATCTTAAACCAATAAAGAGTTTTCAAAATTTTGTAAACAAATAATTTAAATATGAGTTTCAGGATGCAATGTCAAAGCTGGGGAGAGAGAGAAGTTCAAGAGAATTTTATTCAGAGCAGTCAAATAAATAGGATAAACTAATGCCCACTACTTAATAAGTATCCCACACTTTAGGGGAAGAAATAAGAAAAATGAGGGTCCAATACATGAAAGGGGTCTACATTACAATTACCCCCACCAGAAGTGGATGGATATCCCGAAATGGCTAGAGCCAGGAAGCTTGGATAAGTTTCTAATAGGATCAGTCATTCTACATAGTTAATCCAACAAGACCAAAGAGCAGCTCCAAATACAAAAGGCATAATAAGATCTAGGATGGAAGTCCGAGATGTAGAGGCCAGAGAAATAATTTTTAAAGTATTCTATTGTGATATCATTGACATATATTACATTAGTTTGTGTAGTGCTATATAATGATTTGATGTATGTATACAACAAAATGATCACCACAATAAATCTGCTTAATATCCAGACCACACATAGTCACAATTATTTTCTCATGATGGGAACTTTTAAGGTTTTACTCTCTTAGCAGCTTTCCAATATACAGACAGTATTATCGACTATAGTCACCATGCTGTACATTACATCCTCAGGATTCACTCAGTTTATAACCATAAGTTAGAATCTTTTGATCTTCTTCACCCACTGGTGAACAACAACCCCCCCACCTCTGGCAACCACCAATCTGTTTTCCATGAGTTCAATTTCTGTTGTTTTATTTTTAGTTCTCACATTCAAATGAGATCATACTTTTCCTGCTAGACTAACTTTCAAATATACAACACACTATTATTGACTATAGTCACCATGCTGTACATTACATCTTCCGGACTCATTCATTTTATAACTGTAATTTAGTATCTTTTGACTTCCTTCACCCTTTTGACCCCACAACCTCCACCCCTGGCAACCACCACTCTCTTCTCTGGGAGCTCAGTTGTTGTTGCTTTATTTGTTTTTACTTTTTACATACAAGTGAGAAAATTACACCTGTGCTTCTGTGACTTACTTATCTAACTTAGCATAAAGTCTTCAAGCTCCATTAATGTTGTTACAAATGGCAAGATTTCCTTCTTTTTCATGGCTGAATAGTACTCCACTTTCTGTGTTCACTTATCCATTGGAGAACACTTAAGTTGTTTCTATGTTTTGGTTATTGTAAATAATACTGCAATGAATGTGGGGTGCATATCTTTTTAAGTTAGTATTTTCATTTCCTTCAGATAAATACCCAGAAGTGGAATTTCTGGGGAATAAAATTTGACAGACACTGGACAAGGTTCAACATGGCAAGAAGGGTCAAAAGCAGCTCTTGATGAGCACCAGAGTCACAACTCTTTATCTACATCTTCTCTAACCACACAGTCAAAAGTAGCCTCAAGATACTCTCCAACTCATTACCTGCTTATTTCTTTATTAGCACTTAAAACATTCTGAAATTATTTTGCTTATTTGAATATTTACAATGGTCTGTTTCTCCCTGTTAGAATGTAAACTCTCAAAGAACAGGGCTATAACCGATATTATCCATCAATCACCCCACAGCACCTACAGCATTTCCCAGTGTGCTGACATCCTTATAGATGTGTGGAATGAATACTGGAATTTTAGACATATCTTTGCTAAGCCTCTGATCCACAGTACTT
>CM052543.1:37461846-37500843 GCA_028533065.1 Trachops cirrhosus
CTAATGTAATTATATGTGCCTTGGTGTGTTCCTCCTTGGGTCCAACTTCTTTGGGACTCTCTGAGCTTCCTGGACTTCCTGGAATTCTATTTCCTTTGCCAGATTGGGGCAGTTCTCCTTCATTATTTGTTCAAATAAGTTTTCCACTTGTTGTTCTTCCTCTTCTCCTTCTGGTACTCCTATAATTCAGATGTTGGAACGTTTAAAGATGTCCTGGAGGTTTCTAAGCCTCTCCTCATTTTTTTGAATTCTTATTTCTTCATTCTTTTCTGGTTGTATGTGTTTTTCTTCCTTCTGGTCCACTCCCTTGATGAGTCTGACAGTCTGACTCCCATCTTTCATTCCATCACTATTGGTTCTGTGTGCATTTTTCTTCATTTCACTTATTGTAGCCTTCATTTTTTAATCTAGTTCGCAACCAAAATCAACCAATTCTGTGAGCATCCTGATCACCAGTGTTTTGAACTGTACATCTGATAGGTTGGCTGTCTCTTGGTTGCTTAAAAGGATGGGTTCTGAGGCTTTCAATTGTTCTTCTGTTTGAGCCATCTCTCTCTCTCTCTTTTTTTTTTTTTTTTTGGTCTGGTCATGCCTGTTATGTATGAGAGGCGGAGCCTTAGTTGTTCACCAGGGCAGGGCACCCCAGTTGCTTGGTTGTGATGCTGTATGGGGAGGCGGGGTCCGAGAAGGCATAATGGCACTTGCTCTGCTCTCTTTTGGACCTCAGTCCCTTCCGCCGCTTCCCCCAAGCAAACTGGGCCCCTCTGGTGCCAGTTCCCATGTGGGTGGGCTTGTGCACCCCATGGGACTTTCATTTTCAATCAATGCCCCACAGCTCTGTTTCCCAGCATTGGGATCCTGGGTCATGTGCAGTGCCTTGCTTCACAATCATCACCTGGCTGGGTCTGCTGGTTGCTACCCCTCAGCCAGTGTCTGCCTGCTGTGGTCTTGTGTGCCCTGGTTGCCTAATCCAGTCTCAATGCTCTCTGCTCTCTGCTCCACGCAACCCGTGCCCGGCTACCCAACTCCACCCCTCCTACTGGTCTGGATGAATGTGTCTATTTTAACTCCTTGGGTGTCTGACTTCCATACAGTTCAATTTTCTGTCAGTTCTGGTTGTTATTCTGTTTCTAAATTGTTGTTGTCTCTATCTTGGTTGTACGAGGAGGCACAGTGTGTCTACCTATGCCTCCATCTTGGCCAGAAGTCTCATCCTGAATGTTTTTTATAAGCTTTCAATTTCCCACCATTGTTAATGTTACCTATGATTTTTTTTCATATACTGCCTAACTTATGTTGAGGTGTGTGTTCCTACACCCAAATTGTTAAGAATTTTAATCATGAAAGAATATTATAATTTGTCAGGTGTGCTCTTTTACATCTATTTTTATGATCATGTGATTTTTATATTTATTCTATTAAGGTAACATATTATAAATTTTTTAAAACTTAGTTTTCATTTGCTTATAGTTGACACACAGTATTGTACTAGTTTTAGGTGTAATAACACACTGATAATACACTTTTACATCTTACAAAGTGTCAAAAAGCATACTGCCTATAGTTGCTTTTAGAACTTTTATGTTTTCAGGTCTTATATTCAGGCATTTAATTTTTTATGTTTACTTTTGTATATAGTCTAAGAAAGTAGTCATTTCACTTTTCTACATTATTTGTCCAGGTTTCCTAACACCATTTATTGTATAGATGGTTTTTACACTATATTCTTGCTTCTTTTGCCATAGGCTAGTTGAACACAAGGGTGGATTTTTTCTGAGCCCTCTATTCTGTTCCACTGACTAGGTGTGTTTTTATGCTAGTATCGTGCTTTTTTTATTAATATAGCCTTATAGTATAGTTTGAGAACCATGTTCTTTCTCAAAATTGCTGTGGTTATTCAGTGTTTTTTGTGTTTCCATATAAACTTCAGGATTATTTCTTCTAATTCTGTGAAATATGACATTGGTATTTTGATATGGATTGCATTAAATCTGAAGATTGCTTTGGGTAACATAACCATCTTAATGATATTAATTCTTCCTATCCATGAACATAGTATATACTTCCACTTATTTATATCTTTCACAATTTCCTTCTTCAGTGTCTTATAGTTTTCTAGGTACAAATCTTACTTTCTTGGTTAAATTTATTCCTGTGTATTTGATGCAATTATATAAATTGAATTGTTTTCTTAATTTAACTTTCTGACAGTAATTAATGTATAAAAATGCAACCAATTTCTGAGAATTAATTGTGTATTATGCTACCTTACTGAATTTATTTATTAGTTTTAATAGTTTTCTGATGGAGTCTTTAGGGTTCTTTATATTCAGGGATAGACAAAGGTAGGTTTACAATTGTTCTTATGGAAAGATATGCAGGATGTGGTTACTATAATAGCTTGATTAAAATATAATGAAAATAAAATTATGCACAAGAAAAATTAGAAAAAGTAAAATTAATAGCTTTATTAACCTAATAGAATGTCACAATAGGTTTTGCATGCTCACAACTATAAACCTACTTTTGCCTACCCCTGTGTAATATCATGTCATCTACAAAAAAATGACAGTTTTACCTCTCCTTTACAATTCAGATGCATTTACTTCTTTTTTTTTCTGACTATTATGTATAGTATTTCCAATAGTATGTTGGATAAAAGTGTTAACAGTGGACATCCTTGTCTTGTTCATGATCTTAAAGAAAAAACTTTTAGTTTTTCACCATTGAGTATGATGTTACCTGAGGGTTTGTTATATGTGGCCTTTATTATGTGGAGGTGTGTTCCCTCAAGCCCCACTTTTCTGAGAGTTTTTACCATGAATGGATGTTGGATATTGTCAAATGCCTTTTTAAACCTACTTATGTGATCATGTAATTTTTAATCTTCATTTTCTTCATGTGATGTGTCATGTTAATTGATTTGCAAATATTGAACCAACCTTTCTTCCCAGGAATAAATCCTGCTTAATCATGGTGTATGATCTTTTAACATATTAGTGAATGTAGTTTGCTAATATTGTTGAGGACTTATGCATATATGCTCATCAGAATACTGGCCTACAGTATAACATACTCTTTTATTGTAGTGTCTTTGTCTGATTTTAGTATCCAGGTAATGCTGGCCTTGTAAAATGATTTGGGGAGCCTTCCTTCCTCTTCAGTTTTTAGGAATACTTTCAGAATAATAGGTATTTATTACTCTTTGAATGTTTAGTAAAATTCACTTATGAAGCCATGTGGTATACAACTATTGTTTGTTGGGAGTTTTTTGGATTACTGACTTGATTTCCTTAGCAGTAAATCATTTGTTCAAATTTTGTTTCTTCTTGATTCGGTTTTGGAAGACTTTGTTTCCCAGAATGTATGCATTTATCCTTTTATTCCTTGTTGTCCCATTTGTTCACATATAAATGTAGTGTTTTCTTAAGAACCTTTATATTTCTGTGGTTTTGACTGATATTTCTTCACTTTCATTTCTGATTTTATTTATTGGCCTTCCCCTCTTTTTTTAGTAAGTCTGGCTAAAATTTTATCTATTTTGTTTATATGTTCAGAGAACCAGCTCTAAGTTTCATTGATCTTTTCTAATCATTTAGATTATTTTATTTAAGACTGGTCTGATCTGTACTGTTTTCTTCCTTCTACTCACTTCAGGCTTCATTTGTTCTTCTTTTCATAAGTTCTTAGGGTGTACTTTTAGATGGTGTATTTGAGATTTTTCTTGTTTCTTATTTTAGTGTTTTTTTTCTCTCTATAAACATATTTTATTGACTATGCTATTACAGTTGTCCCAATTGCCCCCATTGCCCCCCTCCACCCAACCTCATATTGCTTCTGGCAATACCTTGCCTTAGTTCATGTCCATGGTTCATGCATATAAGTTCTTTAGCTACTCCACTTCCCGTACTGTTCTTAACCTCCCCTCAGTCTATTCTGTACCTACCAATTTGGACTTTTTAATCCCTGAAACTTTTCTCCCATTTTCCTCTCTCCTGTCCTTGCTGATACCCTCCAAATGATCTCCATTTCTATTATTCTGTTCTTGTTCTAGCTGTTTGGTCTTTTATTTTTTAGATTCAGTTGTTGATAATTGTAAGTTTGTTGTCATTATAATGTTCATAGTTTTGATTCTCCTTTTCTTAAATAAGTCCCTTTAACATTTCATATAACAAGGGCTTGGTGATGATCAACTCCTGTAGCTTTACCTTGTCTGGGAAACACTTTGTCTGCCCTTTGATTCTGAAGGATAACTTCACTGGATAGAGCAATATAGATTGTAGGTTCTTCCTTTTCATCCCTTTGAATACTTCTTGCCAGTCCCTTCTAGCCTGAAGAGTTTCTTTGGGGAAGTCAGCTGACCATCTTATGGGAACTCCTTTGTAGGGAACTCTCTGCTTTGCTGCTTTTAAAATTCTCTCTTTGTCTTTAATCTTTGGCATTTTAATTATGATGTATCATAGGGTTGTCCTCTTTGTGTCCATCTTGTTTGAGACTCTCTGTGCTTCCTGGACTTTTATGTCTATTTCCTTCACAAAATTAGGGAAGTTTTCTTTCATTATTTTTTCAAATAAGTTTTCAGTTTCTTGCTTTTCCTCTTCTTCCGACATACCTATGATTCAAATATTGGTATGCTTGAAGATGTCCCAGAGGTTCCTTACCTTATCCTCATTTTTTTTAATTTCCTTTTCTTCTTGCTTACATGGTGAATGTTTTTTTCTTCCATATGTTCCAAATCATTGATCTGATTCTCAGCTTGATGCACTCCACCCTTTATTCCCTGTAATTTTTTAATTTCACTCAGTATAACCTTCATTTCTGCCTCAGTCATTTTTATGTTGTTGAAGTACCCAGTGAATTCCTGGAACATCCTAATTACCAGTGTTTTGAACTCTGCATCTGATAGGTTGCTTATTTCCATTTTGTTTATTTCTTTTTCTGGAGTTTTGTTCTGTTCTTTAATTTGGGCTATGTTTCTTTGTCTCCTCATTTTGGCAGCCTACTTTTGTTTGTTTCTATGTATTAGGTAGAACTGCTTTGACTCCCTTCTTTAGTAGCATGGCCGATTATAGAAAACTGCACACATAAACTGGATGGGGCAAAGCCTTCGGTAATTGCCAGGGAGGCCAACCCATGTGAACCAGGTTGATGGAGTCTCAGATATAACGTCACCACTCTGTGGCTTTGTGTCAGGGAGGGCTCAGAGAAGGGACAATGGCCACTGCCTGGCCTCTGGAGTTTTGTCTGGGAAGAAGCTATCCTCTTGCATTCTCCCTTATGCCAGACACTTCAGTTTCTTCCCAAATGCCACTGATGCCTTTCTAGCTGCTGCCCTGGTGGTGGAGCCCAGAGGGAATGAGTCAGCCTAAGTCCTAAGCCCATTGCAGGCCCTTGAAGTGGAGATGCCTGAGAATTCCAGTTTCTTCCACCACTCCAGCTCCCACTGATTTTTATAGTGGAAGCTATGCAGATTCATCTTCCTAACACTGGAACCCTGGGTTGGGTGATTTGGTGTGGGACTGGGATACCTCCCTCCTGAGCTATCCCTCTCCATTTTTAACCACTACACATGGGTGTGGGACCCTGCTTTCTGCTTTTCCACATCTCTGCGTCTCCACCCCTCTTACCTGTCTAGATGCATGTGATTTCTTTAATTCCTTGGTTGTCAGACTTCCATCAAGCTCAATTTTCTGACAATTCTGGGTGATAGCTGTTTTGTAGTATAGTTGTAAATTTTACTGTAGTATGCAAGGAGGGAAGCGAAGATGTAAGCACTGTTTACCTACACCTCCATCATATGATTTTCTGAGAAGGCCCCCAAGAGTGCACCACATCTGGCCTTGGCAGCTTTTCCTTTTTCTCTGTCAGAAACCAGGGATGTGGCTGATGTTGGTGTCCCACACATGTGTAGGTTGCTGCTAGGCTACAGGTTATACATGGCTGGAGTACGAGCTGACACAAGTAGTCACACTGAGGCTGGACAGGTGTGTCAGAGATTTTTCTTGTTTCTTGAGGTAGGACTTTATTGCTAACACCTCCTCTCTTACAACTACTTTGGCTGTGTTTCATAGATTTTGGTTTGTTGTATTTTTATTTTCACTTGTCTCAAGGTATCTTTGATTTTTTTCTTGATATCATTGCTAATTCTTTTATTTAGAATAATGTTATTTTGTCTCCGTGTGCTAGTGTGTATTTTAGTTTTCTTCTTGTAATTGATTCTAGCTTGATACCATTGTGGTTGGAGAAGATGCTTGATATTTTAATCTTTTTAAATTTATTAATACTTTTTAAATTGTTGTTCAAGTACAGCTGTCTCCATTTTTACCCCACCCCACTCCCCACCCCACCCCAACCATCCCTGCCTCCTACCCTCGAACCTACCCTCTTTGGCTTTGTCCATGTGTCCTTTATACATGTTCCTTGATGGCCCTTCCCCTAGTATCCCCTATTATCCCTCTTCCCTCTCCTCTCTGGTTACTGTCAGTTTGTTCTTTATTTCAATGTCTCCGGTTGTATTTTGCTTGCTTGTTTTCCCTGATTGGTGTGACTTAGTTGACTCAGAGTTGTCCTGGAAAAGAAAAGTCACTGGTTCCATTTCCAGTCATGGCTCACACCTGCATTGCGGGCCTTTCTCCAGTTGGGGTTCATGCAAGAGGCAACTGAGCGATGTTTCTCTCACACATCGATGTTTCTCTCACTCTCTTTCTATTTCCCTATTCTTTTCTCTAAGAACAAATAAATATATTTTTTAAAAACTAAATATATAAAATAAATTTATTGAGACTCATGGCCTAATGTGAGGTCTATGCTGGAAAATGTTCCATGTGCACTTAAAAAGAACATGTATTGTGCTGCTTTGTGGTAAAATGTCCTGAAAATATCAATTCAGTCCATCTAGTCTAATGTGTCATTTAAGGGCACTGTTTCCTTGTTGATTTCTGTCTGGCTGATCTATCTATTGATGTCAGAGGAGTGTCAAAGTCTCCTATTACTGTCTTACTGTCAATCTCTCCCTTCCTGTCCATCAATATTTGTTTTATATATTTAGATGCTTCTACATTGGGTGTGTAGATGTTTTTATCCATATAAAATATCCCTTTTTGTCTCCTGTTACTACACTTATTTTAAAGCCTATTTTATCTGATATAACTATTGCTACCAAAGGATTTTTTTAATTCCATTTGCGTGAAATAAATTGTTCCATATTTTTCTCTCAGTCTGTGTGTCTCTCTCTATCTGAGGTGTCTCTTGGAGGCAGCATATGTGCAGGTTCTATATTTTTATCCATTCAACCACTCTAAGTCTTTTGATTGGAGCACTTAGTCCATTCATATTTTAAATAATTATGGCTAGGTATGTAGTCATTGTCATTTTATCAATATTTCTATGATTGTTTCTGTAGTTTTTTTCTATGTTCCTAATTCTCTTGCTCTCTTCTCTTGTATTGCATTTCAGTGACTTAATATAGTATTATGTTTAGATTTTTATCTCTCATATAACTTTTATAGATCTTTGGTTTGTAGGTACCATGTGCTTCATGTATATGTTTATAGCAGTCTATTTCAAGTTGATGGTAACTTAAGTTCAAACACATTCTAAAATCACTACAACTTTACCCACACCCTCAACTTTTAAGTTATTGGCATTATTTTTCTTACTTTTTCTGTATCCTTTAATTTATTGTTGTAATTACACATGATTTACTTAATTTTGTCTTTAAACCTTTGTATTAGATTTAGAGTTGATTGATTCACTGTTATTACTAAGTGTTTGCCCTTTATAGTGAGCATTTTTTCTTTCCCAGGTTTTCTTATTCATACTTTTTCATCTTTCTTCTGGATGAAGTTCCTTGAACATTTCTTATAATACTGGTCGTGTGGTGATAAATTTTTTCAGCTTTTTTAAATTTGGGAAACTCTTTATTTCTCCTTCCATTTAAATGACAGCCTCACTGGGTAGAGTAGTCTTGGTTGTAGATCCTTGGTTTTCATCCCTTTGAATATTTGTGCCAATCCTTTCTGTTGAGAAATCAGCTGACAGCCTTATGGGAGCTCTCTGGTAAGTAATTGTCATTCTTTTGCTGCTTATAAGTTTCTCTATTTGTCTTTAACCTTTGGCATTTTACTTATGATGTGTTTTGGTTCTGGGGCCTCTTGAGAGTGACTCTGATGCAGGTCAATGTCAGGTAGTGTTTGTGACCAGTCCTGGGATAACTGTTTGAAGCTACAAACAGTTTGTGGCTGTCTCTGATAAGCCCGGGTGCATATGGGAGTGGCCAAGCTGTGTACCAAGGCTGGCTTCCACCAGCACTGGACCTGGGTATCTCAGCAAAAGGCTCAAAGCACCTCTACATCCTCCTTCACCTGCCAGCAGGCTGTTGGACTCAGCCAATAAAAGAATCTCTGGCTGTACGAGAGTTGAGTAAAGTATTGAGTCACCATATATATGTGAGTCATGTTCACTGAGTTGACACAGATTTAAACTCAGTGCACAGACTGGGTTCATGATGTCACTCAGCAAGTCTCAGGTTACAACAAGGCCTGCAGCCACCTGCCATGGGCTTGCAGACCTTTGTGGTGGGACAGGGTTTGGGGAGTCATAAAGGTATAGCCAGTAGAGTTTAATAGGCTAAAACAGGCCAAGACCTGGCCATGTGGATGGAGGGCTCTGCACAGGAATAGTGGTGCCAGTTGGGCATATGAGGGAAATAATCACCCTTGTCCCAGAGCCACACAATTCAGTCTCTCCACATTAGTCTCCACTACATTAAGTCTACCCACACCTCTTTGAGAACCTTCCATAAAAGTTTGTATCACAGGCCCAGGCTTACTACAGCCAGCTGACTTCCACAGGTTGTGAGCTCAACAGGTGGGGCCACCTAGAGTTGGAAGAGTGGATTTAGTTGGTCTCCCAGGGGGAGGCAGTGCCACTCCTGTTCATATGAGGAAAAATGGTCCTTTCCCCAGAGCCATACAACTCAGCATCCTCCCAGTTGTCCTGACAACCCGAACCTGCCTGAATCTCTTCAACAGCCTCTAAGAAAGTTTGCATCAGAGGCTCAGGCTGGCCATGTTGAGACACCGTTATCCTAAGGGGTCCTATGCATGTGAGATATCCCTCCAGATTTTCAGCCACTGCACTTGGGTATGCAGCCAACCCTTTTTGTGCCTCCACCTTTCCTACCAGTCTCAATGTGGCTTCCTGTGTATATCCTTCATTATATGCCTTCTGTTCAGCTAGTCTTCAGTTGGTTACTCAGGTTGCTTGTTCTAAAATTTAGATGTAATTAGGTTTGGCCCTGGAAGGAGGTGAGTAAACTCCACCTACTCTGCTGCCATCTTGGATCCCTCACTCTATTTTAGTCTTCTCTAATTGGGTTATTTCAAAATTCCTGCCCTCTAACTCACTTATTCCATCTTCTAGTTGCTCTATTCTGATGTAGATGTTCTTGTCATATTTTTCATTTTATTCATTAAATTTTTCCATTCCAGGGTGATTTCTACTTCTTTGATTTTGTTAAATTGTCTTTTTGAGTTTCCTTGTTGCTTGTTAAGTTTCTTCAAAATACTTATTTTGAATTCTTTGTCAGCCAGGTCACAAAATTCTATGCCTTTAAGTTAGGTTATTACAAAATTATTATCTTTTGGTGATATCATTTTTCCTTGACATATCATATCCTTGTAGTTTTGAATTCCTTTTTTTACATTTGACATAGCAGACACCTGCTTAAATTTTTACTAGGGTCCTCAGATGGGCTATTCTGTTTATTGGTCTGTTATACCTGGATTTGCTCTGCCTTTTATGGGTACACCTCCTCCATTCTTCTTGCTCTCTCATGGCAAAATTATTTTTTTAAGTATATTTTATTGATTATGCTACTACAGTTTTCCCAATTTTACCCCCTTTATCCCCACTCCCCCCTGCACCCCCTAACCTTCCAGCTCCCCCCTTCAGTTCATGTCCATGGATTGTACATATAAGTTCTTTGAGTTCTCTGTTTCCTGCACCATTCTTGACCTCTCCCCATCTATTTATGCATACCAATTATGCTTCTTATTCCCTGTACCTCCCCCCATTCTCCCCTTCCCTCTCCCCACAGAAAACCCTCCATGTGATGTCCATTTCTCTGATTCTGTTCCTGTTCTAGTTGTTTGCTTAGTTTCTTTTTTTTTAGGTTCAGTTGTTGATAGTTGTGAGTTTTTTGTCATTTTACTGTTCATAGTTTTTTATCTTCTTCTATCTCTTAAATAAGTCCCTTTAACATTTCATATAATAGGGGCCTGGTAATGATGAACTCCTTTAACTTGACCTTATCTGAGAAGCACTTGATCTGCCCTTCCATTCTAAATGAAAGCTTTGCTGGATAGAGCAATCTTAGATGTACATCCTTGCCTTTCATGACTTGGAATACTTCTTTCCAGCCCCTTCTTGCCTGTAACGTTTCTTTTGAGAAATCAGCTGATAGCCTTATTGGCACTCCTTTGTAGATAACTCTTTCCTTTCCTCTTGCTGCTTTTAAGATTCTCTCTTTATATTTAATCTTGGGTAACTTAATGATGATGTGCCTTGGTGTGTTCCTCTTTGAACTTCTTGCTCTTGTTCTCCTTCTGGCATCCTGATGATTTGGATATTGGAAAGCTTATAGTTGTCCAGATGTTCCTAAGCCCCTCCTCATTTTTTTGAATTCTTGTTTCTTCATTCTGTTCTAGTTGGATCTTTATTTCTTCCTTTTCTTCCAGATATTTGATTTGAGTCCTGGTTTCCTTCTCTTCATTGTTGGTTCCTTTTATGTTTTGTTTTATTTCACCTTGGGTAACCTTTATTTGTTCCTTCATTTTGCAACTGAGCTCAATCAGTTTTTTCAGCATCTTGATTACCAGTGTTTTAAACCCTGCAACAGAAATGTTGGTTATCTCCTTGTCACTTAGCTCTTTTTCTGGAGTTTTGATCTGTTGTTCCATTTGGGCCATATTTCTTTGTCTCAGCACACCTGTTATGTTGTAGGGGGGTGGGGCCTTAGGTATTCACCCAGGCAGTGCAACACTCTTTGCTGCATTGTGGCGCTGTCTGTGAGGGAGGAGTCAGAGAGGGAACAATATGGCCCGCTTGCTCAGCTTTAGCCCCACGTTCCAAAGAACTTTGTCGTGTAAGACTGGGAGTTTCTCCACCATGGCACCCCCTGAGGTGGTTTACAGCTAGCTTGAGTCTACTTTCCCATTCAGACAGTTCCACCTCGCTGGCACAGTTGTGGATCCTCTAAGCCAGCCCTGCCTCACTCACTTGGGCCACTGCTTTGCTCCCTCAGTCCTCTGCCTTTCCACGGGTCCTCTCTACCTTCCCAGTTCCCCATTTCTGTCTCTCTTACCAATCTGGTGAATGTTTCTTTAACTCCTTGTTTGTCAGAGTTCCATGCAGTTTGATTTTCCAGCACTTCTGGTTGTTTACTGTTTTTAGATCGGTCATTATCTTCCTTTTGGATGTGCGAGGGAGCACGGGATTTCTACCTACGCCTCGAAAATTCTTAACCTTTTCTGCCATCTATAGCTCTGATAATTCACATGTTGGCAATTGGAAACTTCTCTTGTCTTCCAGAAGGTGGTGCTATAACCCAAGTGTGTGGTTTCTCCCTAGCACACAGATCCTACTGTGTTTTTCTGATTCCACTGCATTTTCCAGATTAGCTCTCACTGCTGAACACAAGGGGGCAGCCACAATTGGGAGAGGTAGGAGTTTAGCGCTGGAGGTATTGGTAGTGCCTGCAGACCCAGTGGGGAGATATTCAGGTAAGATTCTCTCAGAGGGACATGGGAGGCCTTCCTGCTGAAGCCCTGACCAAAACCATCAAAAACCTCATCTTTTTAATGCCCTTTGATATTCTTCTCTTCTTCCTTGCCATCTCTTCCCTTACCCTGGTCATGGATGTCCTGCCATAGTACTCTAGGTGCTGCTGGAAGGCAATGTGTTTCTCTAACCATATCCCACTCAATTAAAGTAGCCAGTCAGTCACTAACCACTTTCCTTTTTCCCCACTGGAGAGACTGCCATCATCAGACATGTCTGTCAACGCAATAACAGGAAGACTGAACTTCTGTAGCAAGTTCTCTCCCATCTTTGGGCATCTGCCCAGGTCAGCATTCTAAAGGTTCTTTCCAACCATGCCAAGGTGGTTGGAGCAGAATCAATGGCTCTGCTGGCTCGACTTCCCATACTGAGGTCTTCTGCCCATTACCAGAAGCACAGTGGAAGAGACTCTTTCACATACAAGGGGGGGCCAGAATTAAACCAAATATTATTTATCAAAAATTGTGTATTTTTTCTTACCTGTTTAACTTCAGTCACTGTCAAAACACTTTCCATATGATACAATATGAGTATCAAGATATTTTTGAAACAGTTTTTGAACTCATCAATTTTTACGCCTTTTAGTGTTTCTGACATTTTTCCTTTTACCTCTTCTACATCAGCAAAACATTTCCCTCTGAGGAGTTTTTTTATTGGGGGAAACAAAAGAAAAATCACACAGGGTGAGATTCAGTGAATAGGGAGGGTGGGGCACAAGGGTCATGTCATTTTTGGCCATAAACTACTGAACACGCAGTGCAATGTGGGCAAGCACACTCAAATCACCCATCATGAAGTGGGCAAATGCATTGAAAGAATCTTCAAAACAAATTCACTGAAGCCAGTTGGGATGGTACACTGATACAGATGGGTTCCTAGAATATTCACTAGCAAGGAAAGCCTGTACCACAAGAGACCCACCCTCCAGAAAATAATTCTGCTTTTGTTTTTTTTTTTTTGTTTTTTGGTTCCCCTTTGTACCTTGGCATTTCGTATTAGGTCTACTGATTTCCACAGAGGCATATTTGTTTGCGAATAGGTATCTAATATCAGTTGTAATAAAATGGAGATAAAGCAGGAGAAATATGCCATCATTATGCTGAGGTCAAGAACTGCATTTTAAAGGACAGGGAGTAAATAAATATTATAAGATAGTATGATAAGAAGGGACAGATAAAAGAAGGAAACTGTTCTAAACACATTTGATAGAAACTAACAGAAGAATAATAACTGGTGTCGTCCCTTTTGTTTTTAAAGTAAACATCAAGCTATCAACTGCATGTATATTTCTACCCTGCAGCCAACTGCTTAATGCCGTCCATGTAATTGATTCTGTTTAAAATGGAAGTACAAAAAGGTGGGCTATAGAGTTGCAACTCATCTTGACAACTAAAAACATTGTGCACCTTGAAAACACTCACAAAGGTGTTTTGTGCACACATATACACCAAAATTTTTAAAACAATAATATATTAATTGAAGCAATGAAATGAAATGATGACAAAGCTTTAAAAGATTGCATTTTTAGTACTCTTTACCATTTTGCCATGTGGCTAACACTTCCTAAGTTCATCACACAAGCTGACTGTATTTTCTTTCCACAGCCATGGACACAACAAAGTCCCCCCCTGATGAGCCCCTTTTCAGAGGAAATAGGAGGCAAGATCTCGAAGACATGCTGAGAGAAGTAGGACTTGCTAATGAGTACTGGTTGCCCAAGCTGCAAGAACAGCTGGGTGTGACCTGTGTCCAGGCCTTACAGCACCTAGAAGAAAAAGACCTCCAGAAGTTGAAATCCCAGGCACAACATTCCTGGGAGGAAAGGGCTCTGGAGAAGCTTCTTAATGTGTCTCATTCAAATAGACTTTCAGAGTTACAAGAGTCTCAGGCAAAAATGATAAAGAAAAAGCTGAAGAAGGCAGAGCAGGCACTGCAGGAGATAAGAGACTTACTGTCAGAAGGGAGGCAACAACAGGAAGAGATAGTGGAGAAAAAAGAAGAGCTGAGGCAGGCAATGGAGATCCCTCAAGAGGACTGGCCACACCCTGAAAAAACCCTAAGAGAAGTCAAGGAAAATTTGCAGGGTCAAGTCAACCTCATGAAGGAGACACTGTCTGACAGGAAAAACCTCTCAGATAGGGATCTGGTGAGATGTGCATCTGGAGGGCTGGCTCTGCAGGGAACTTACAAAACCAGCCACCACAGGGGGCTTATAGAGAAGAGAGAAGAGGAGGGCACACTAATGGAAACAAAAGTATCTACATCTTCTCAAGCACAATCCATGCTTACCCAGACAATAGATGTGAGCCTCAGTGTGACTACTTCAGTCAAGAGTGGAGGTTGGAGATTTAACTTGGAAACTGGTAGGGACCACAGCAAACATTCAGAATCCAAGGCTCATTCCATCATGCAGTGGATATTCCAGTCAGAGTCAGAGCAAGAGCACATCAGCATCTCCCAATTTTCTGAATTAATTAAAATTTTAAAAGAAAACAAGAATAACCTCATGGAAGTGAAGGCCAAATCTGAATCTGCAGAAATAGTGGAGGAAGCTCAAAGGAAGACCACTTATGTCATCAGTTTGTCTCTTGGCTCCTTCTTGAAATACCTCCAAGAAACCGAGCAGCCAGACACACAGCTCTTGCTATGTTCCATTGCAGCTGGTGCAGGATATCATGTGGTAAACAGTACTTTTCAGTATCTTCTGGGGTGTGATGAGTTAGACTTCCTACTGAATGAAATGCAAACTGCCCAAGATAAATACCAGGAGCTCAAAAATATTTGCCCCTACAGGGCTCAGGCATTCCTGGTGCTCACAGGTCTTACAGCTACTGCTGGAGTTACAGCTATTTCACCAGAGGAGAAAACAGAGCGATTTGCATTAATAAAAGAACACATGGGCCAATATTTATCAAAGGAGGTTTTAGATGTTCTCTCCAGAACTGGAACCAATCATGACTGGGAAAACCTGGAGACAGACTTGAGATTGCTAATTGATGGTAATTATGAAGCCACAACCTCTTTGTTGCAAATGGATGAGGTAGGAAAAGACTTGAAAAATACTTCCGATGAAAAAAAACAATCCCATGAACCACATGATAAGGAAAATAGCAAATGCAAATTCAAAGAAGATACAGCCTTTCTAATATTACTACAGCGTCTAGGCCTAGAACATTACTACCCAAAAAGGATGACCACAGATAACTTCCATCTGATCCACAAGACTTCTGTGTGCAACAGCCAGCCCAGCTCAGAAAGGGAACTTCCCTTCTATTTCCTGCAGAAGCTACTCATGCTGGATTATGAGCTGAGACACCTGGTGTTCAAAGAGGATGGAAACACACAAAATCAACTTCATCCAAGTGTCTTAAATAAAGAAAATGAGGCATTTAATCCATATGAAGACTTATTTGAAGACAGTGAAACTCCCACTATTCCTACAGCCACTACTTCTTGGTCCCATATTCACCCTATGGATATTCAGATGGCAATTCTTCACTGTGGAGATGATCTTGCCAGACAATATATTTTCTCCAAACTTTCCATTTGCCAGTTTGCCCTCCCCCTTCTCATACCTAGTCCCTGCAATTCTGAAATTGAATTCTCTCTCTGGTCTCTCAGGCAAATTAGAAAAACCTGGCAGGAAGCAAGAAAATCACCAAAAGAGGAGATCAATTACAATAATAAGCAGATGTGTCATGTACCTACCCCCATTGTGTCCTTTATTAGAGTTGGAAATAACTTCTCTGCTTCCAAATCTCAGATCATGAACTGTCTTCTCAGTAAGCGAAGACATGATGTCTTTTTTCACCGACATTGCAGAGGGAGCACCAAAGACTGTCTCTTGATGAGGGGTGTGGTGGAAGTCTGCTGGTTCTGTCCTGGAGGGGAAGAAGAGGACAGATTTGACAACTGTTTGACCTTCACCAATCTTCATGGAGATGCAAAGGAACATAAGAAACAACTCAGCTTCCTGCAAGAGGTCTCTTCTCTAATTGTAGTCCTCATGTCGTCTTGTGATGAAAATAAAGAAAATCGTGAAATTGTTTGTGACCTGGGTCAGTCACCAAAACCTTTGATTTGTTTACTTGACAACAAAGAAAAAACCATGGTCAATAATTCTGGCCAAAAAGTGAGAATTGGGATCAGGAACAGAAATGAGGCTGAATTAACAGAAGAGCTTGTAGCTACAATTAGACATTTGCTAAAGTTGTCAGACATTGCTCTCAGCTTAGAGGACTGTGCCCCATATGCTCGCAAGCAAGGATTCCTTATTGATGAAGACCAACAAGAATGCAAGGAAGCCAAAGAAAAAGCAGAGGTCATAATGGCCCTACTGAAGGAAACGGAGATATCTCAGGTGAAGGAAAACTTTCTACCCCTACAGGGACACCTGTGGCATCTTTGGTGCAAAAAGGACAAAGAACTCTATCACCTCAGAGAAAAGGGGAATCGAAGCATTGAACAACACAAGAGTGAGATTGAGACAGAAAAACAAAAAATACGGGACCAACAGTTGACCAGAGCTTTTCCTCTTAATGACTTAATGCGTTCTGTCCTTCAAATTCTCCAAAATCATTCAGAAACTCAAACCACACTCTACTTTTTGCAATGGTTGAGTGTGTTTTTGGACAACCTGACTGCAGGACACTTGGAAAAACTGAATAAAAAGAAAACCAGCTTGTGGTCACAGATACAAACAGAAAAACAAAAGGAACCAAACAGCAGCAATCTGCAATGTTTACAAAAAGAGGTAGAAGCTATATCAATAGAACTTTGTGACTGTACATTGGGAATTGAGCAACTTCTCAGAGAAGTTGGCCAAATTTATGAAGCTGTGGAAGAAACTTCCTCCACAGAACATTCTTCTTTTCTCTCCCTTCCCCAGATAGCTGCAGATCTGCTGATATCTGGTGTTCCCATTGAGCTGATGGATGGGGATGCTTCCTATGTGGCTCTAAAGTGGGTAGCAGCCCTTTTTGACAAGGTCTCTGAGAAACTTGGAAACAAACGGCTGTTTGTTCTCTCCATCCTTGGCCTACAGAGTTCAGGGAAGTCCACCCTGCTGAATGCACTCTTTGGGCTGCAGTTCACTGTCAGTGCTGGGAGGTGTACCCGGGGGGCCTACATGCAGCTCCTGAAGGTAGAGAAGACATTTATAGAGGAACTGGGCTTTGACTTTGTGCTTGTTGTGGACACAGAGGGACTTCGAGCCCCAGAACTCAGCAACAAATCCAAGAATCGTGACAATGAGTTGGCAACTTTTGTCATTGGGCTTGGAAACTTAACTCTGATCAATATTTTTGGGGAAAATCCATCCGAAATGCAAGATATTCTACAGATAGTTGTCCAAGCTTTTATGAGGATGAAACAAGTAAAAATCTCACCTAGCTGCCTCTTTGTCCATCAGAATGTGGGGGAAGTCACAGCTAAAGACCAAACTATGGAAGGACGGAGGCGGTTAGAGCAGAGACTGGATGAAATGGCAGCAACGGCAGCTGAGCAAGAACAGTGCCCAGGTGTAACTTGCTTCAGTGATGTCATTAAGTTTGATATCAATACTCATGTCTACTACTTTGCTCACCTCTGGGATGGCAACCCCCCAATGGCCCCTCCCAATCCTCGCTACAGCCACAATGTCCAGGAACTGAAAGGTAAAATTTTCAAAACTGCTCAACAGGAATGTAGGCAAAGCATCATGAAGATATCAGATGTAAAGCTTCGAGTTCAAGATTTGTGGAGGGCCCTAGTGAATGAGAATTTTATTTTTAGTTTCAGGAACACCAAAGAGGTCATGGCAATGAGCAAATTAGAAATCATGTACAACGACTGGACCTGGGAGCTGAGGAGTCATGTGTTAGACCTGCAGAACCAGCTGATCAACCAGATTAAGAATGGAATAATCCAGACACTCACAACAGGCACACTTGCAGGTCCAGTTGCAGAAAAATATGCAGCTATCAAGCAAGATCTTGAAAAATATTTCAGTGAAGATCCTGATAGTGATATATTAATTCAGTGGAAAGCAATTTTTGAAAATAAGCTAATACAGCTTAAAGACGCACTTATGTTAGAGAGCAAAACTAAAGCTGAAGGACATATCAGTTATAAGAAGAATCAAGAAATACTGGATAACAAAAAGTCAGGTTATGAAAAGGAATTATTGAAAAGAAGCAGAACATTGGCTTTAACTCTAAAGGGCAAAGAACTGAGTGAAAAAGAGCTACATGAGAAATTCGAAGAACTTTGGAAAACGTGGGTCAGTGATTTGTCTCCAACTCTCCCTCAAGTCCCAGAGGCTAAAATTCAAGTGGATGCTGAAGGCATCCTTTTAGAACATTTTAAAAAGGAGACAGACATAGGGAACATAATACCTCAAAATTATGGAAAAACATTTCAAATCAACTATGATGAACATGTCAAAATGAACAAAAAATATCACATGTATAGAATGCAATTAGAAGTACGTGATAAAGAGTCCATAAATAGGACCACTGAGCACATTTTTTCAAGATTTGATGAAACTATTAAGAACATTGAGAAGCGCCAGTGTGATTACAATCCAAATTATTTCCATGAAATCCTGAGAATGATAGAGGATGAGGTGAAATCTGCACCCACTGAGGAAAGATACAAATTTACAAATAAATATCAAATTGACTTATGTTTGTGTTTATTTCAAAGAGCTTCAAAAGTGTTTGAAGAAATGCATGAGGCATTCAAAAAAGCAAATGATCCTGTAAACTATCTGGAAAGCAAGAAAGATGATTTCTTCATGAGTTTTAAGATCTCTTGTCAAGGAGCAAGCTCAGTCACAACATTTGTTGGGTTTTTGTGGCACAAACTCACTCCTGCTGTTTCCACCACCATTTGGGAAAAAACAGTCCTTAAAATTGCCAGTGACATGCGAGCTACCTGCCCAGCATTCAATGGTAACAGGGCTAACCTGGAGAAACACATTCTTATCTCTCTGGCAAAAAAAGAACATTTTGATGATTACTGGCAGTATATTCATAATCCAAAATCATTTTTTAAGAATTATATTCAAAACCATATTAAAAGGTATTGTTCAGAAGAAGGAAGTGAAAAAATAAAGACTTTTTTAAAAATAAGTTTAGATGACATCAAGACTGCCATTCTCTATGCTATTCATGAATCCACAGCAACAGCTAAAAATAAAAGCAGCACTGTTTCTGGGTGGTTGGATTTGTTCTGTGATCATCTGGGGAGTAACCTGATCTTTCCACGGAAAGACTTGATAAGCATTGAGCACCAGGAGATAAAAGATTTTGAGTTTTTCAAAGAAGTTATGACTGCAGTTTTGGATCGTGCAATGGACATTGTAGAAAAGGAGTGTTTGAATCCTCCTGTAGAGGAAATGGTTCCTGAGATCCGGAAAATACTCTCTGAACATCTCTGTGGCTGCTGGAAACAGTGTCCCTTCTGTGGAGCAATTTGTACAAACACAATCCCTTCACATGATGGAGAACACAGTGTTCCCTTCCACCGTCCTCAGGGTATCAGTGGATGGCACAGGAGCAAAACAAACATGTTGGTCACTGATTACTGTTCTAGTTCAGTAGCAAGTGATCGTATGTTTGTTTTGAGCGATGATCGTGAATTCCCGTATAAGAAATATCGAGAGGCAGGAGGGAAATATGCCACATGGAGCATCACTCCAGACACATCTGTCCAGCCATACTGGAAATGGTTTGTCTGTCGCTTCAGATCAAACATAGAGGGAAAACATCAGAAAAAATTTACTGGCACAGGTGAAATCCCTGAGGCCTGGACCAAAATCACAAAGCAGGATGTGCTGGCTGACTTGGAAAAGCAATAATACTCAGTGACCACAAAAGAGTACCAGAACCTAACAAGAGTCACGGTACCCAAACAATTCTAAAATACTTCCTTCTCATAATGAGATCCTTTATTATCTACATGTTTCAAGTGAAACATTTAAAAATAAATCAATTGGCATTTCAAGAGTTCAAGATTTACTGTGAAAGGACTTTATTTTTGTGTGTGTGTCAACATTTTCTGGTTGAAAAATGAATTATTAAGATATTGAATGTTATTATAAAAATCAAATCATAGCCATTTAAGTTACTTATTTCATAGTTTAAACTATTATTCAGAATGTTTTTTAATTTTATAAAAATCTCATTGAAAGTTAATTTTCTTTTTTGTGTTCTATTTTTTCTTTTTGTATTTTTCCACTACCATTTATCCCCTCTATACCCTCTTTTACATAAAAGTCATTTTCATAGAGGGAAGTGAAAAATCATTGCAGACTGCAACAAATTTCTATAGTTTAGCAGTATGGATACTTTAAACTATAATAGTTCTTGGCTCAGAGCTACAAATTGCCTTTATTTTTAAGTGTACTTTTCTCACCTCTTAAACTTACTAATCCTTAAATGGAAAAATATTTATGGAAAATTGATTCCCAAGCATAGTGAAAATTTGGACATATTTTGTTCTGGGAAAAATAACACATACTTAATCAAGTTAAAGCCTGGATCAGTTCAAGAAACACTGTCAAGAAAATAAAAATAAAATAACTTTTTTCATTGAACCATCATCCTATTTTTCCCTGTTATTTCAAAGTTCTCTCTTCATGCTTAAAAAATGGTTTGTAAAAACTTAGGTATGCAAATCCTGGTAGTCATACAAGTCTAAGAAGGATGGACATTTGGAATAAGATTTAGGAGCAGGTAAAAAGGGCCATTGTAATCAAGGCTCTGAAAATGGTCAGATTTGATTAAACCATTAATGATTTCAAAAACTATTCCTTCAGTAATAAGATGTCAAAAATATATAGTTTTTAGATTCTGATATTTTGATAAGAAATTATTTTTCAGTATTTAACTGCAAGGAAATGCTTATCCCCAAAACAGGCACCCTTGAGACTTTTCACACTATTTAAGCCATAGCATTATGATCAGAATAAAAAGTGAAAAACACTCTTCAAAGCCAACCAAGAACTTTAGAGGAAAATGAAATCCCCATCCTGCAACCTACCACTGAAACAATGACATGCTAGATTCTCAAAGCTGATGAGTTCCTGGAGTCCTGATACAGAGAAGAGAATTCCTTCATGTTGGACATAAGAGCATCCATTGGCTTCCACCTACAGGAACACTCTCTATCCCTCCAGAGCCAGTGAAAACAAACAGTGAAGAGACCAAAACTTGGATCTTCAGAGCTGGGTGACAGTGCTCTTTCTGGTATCTTTGTACCCCCAAAGAACTCAAGCATACTCTCAGTTTGAGGTCTAATGACCCATGTCTTGAGAAGAAATTTTGGAATAGAAAATTTATAAAGGTAACAAGTGTTCTTGAACAGCATGGTTTCCCTTTTGTGCTCTGGCATATAGTCTCAGTAAGGATTGGAAGTACCTCCTAATTTGATCATATGCAAATGGTGACAGAAGAAAGACCCCTGCAAGCATGGTGCCTTTCACATTACTGCATCCTTGAAGACTGTAGGGTTTTGTTAATATTTACCAAATGCTTTTTGTTTTTGTTTAATGAATCTATAATTACCTTTAATTAAGAGTGCCATATATCATATATTCACTTTGATTTATCAACCCCAAATTTTATGTATAAATAAAAAATATTTTTGATAAATTCTTCTGGCATTTAAGCATTATGATTATTACATGAGGTTTAGAGTCTATGTCAAGTGATCAAAAAATTGGTATAGAGAGAAGATGACAGTATAGAAATGGGGTTTCTGCAATAGTGTAAGAGACAGTAAAGCTGCCATTAAAGTGGGATCAGGATAAGGGGATTACAGTGTCATTGGATTGGGGTCACTGAAGGGGAAGCCCTAAGGACCAGTGAAATAGGAGGAAAAGGAGTCAGTAAAGAC
This sequence comes from Trachops cirrhosus, assembly GCA_028533065.1. NCBI lineage: Eukaryota > Metazoa > Chordata > Mammalia > Chiroptera > Phyllostomidae > Trachops > Trachops cirrhosus. The sequence continues at coordinate 37,483,567 of CM052543.1, forward strand.
GAGAATCACATGGTTATCAAGACTGGAAGACAATGAGCTCAGGAATATTTCACAGGATTAGCTGTACCAACTCTGTAATGTTAGTACAGGTAAGGTTCATATGGTCAGTGAAACAGGTCTCTTAAGGGTCATTGGAAGTAGAGAACATAGAAACACAGAAATCAGGGTGACCACAATAGTAGATTAAAGGGTTTTCTACAGTAAGGTAAGCAAGAGATCTCAAATGCAACAGGAAAGAATGAATCACAAGACCTTTGGGAATGGCGTTGGGAGGGTGATAGATTCTAATACTATATCAAACAACATTAATAAAATGTTAAGTTTCCTAAATTAAATGAAAATTTGCACTCATGAATTTCGAAGTAGTCTCTCAGGGGAGAAGGATAAAATTATGAGAAAGCCTAGGGAATGGGAATGTGTTATGGACTAAATGTGATCCCCAAAATTCAAACATTGAGGCCCTAACTCCCAATGTGGTTTATAGATGAGGGTGTTGAGAGATCATTAGGGTGAGATGAGCTCATTAGAATGGGGCCTTCATGATGGGATCAATGTATTTATAAGAAGAGACTTCAGAGATATTGCTCTCTCCACTTTTATGAACGCCTGCCCCCCAAAAGAAAGTGGCAAGCAGAAAATATGTGGCCAGACAGAGAGCCCTCACCAGGAACTGAATCAACCAGAACCTTGATCTTAGGTGCTCCAGAACTGCAAGAAATAAATTTCTGTTGTCTAAGTCTATGGTTTTATTTATGGCAACCTTAGATGATTATGAAATGGTATGAATAAAACTTGACGCCCTTAAGTTTTGACATGCTCTTACATTGGACTATGAAGGAAGACACATAAAACATACAACAGTTTCCCCCTTCCCTCAAAATTGTAATTCTCTTTAAACACTGTAAACCTTCACTAAGGTCTGAAAAAGCCATTTAGCCCTGTATGGTAGCACTGTGGTGAAGGACGAGACAATGCAGAAAAGGAAAGCATCTTCAGTATTGTTGGGTAAAATAACAAGACAATGCAGAAAAGGAAAGCATCTCCAGCAAACCAAGGCAGGGAGGAGAAGGAAGATATGTCTTACTCATTGGCCCAGCAGTCCTGAGCCCCAAGTCCCCAAAGATGTGTGTTCCTATTACTTGAGGGGGACATGTTACATGGCATCTAGGAATGAGCAGCCAGAGGCAGAGCCCTCATCACTGCAATCTAAGAAAGAAGGAGGCTAAAAAGCAAAGAAAGGCATGTCTCACCCATTGAAAAAGTCCTCTTGAGCCTGGTTCAAGAAGATTGCCAGGCATTCTGAACAACACAAGCAAAATTATGATAGTGCAGAAGGTATGGGGGTGTAGCCCTTGAATGTCTGTGTGTATCATCTCCACAACCTGGGAAAAGTAAAACCTTGAGAGTCTGTTTTCATCCAAAAACCTAGGAGGGGTGGGTGACCATAGTGCCCAAACAAAAAGCTCATAAAATAACTTTGGTTAATTGCCTGCCTCCTGTCAAGTATTCAAAATGAACAAATAGAGTCTGCAGCAAGATAAGGATTTGGGCTAAGAGACCCTCATGCATACCTACATTTGTGTAGTCACATCTCCTTGGAAAATCTGGCACCACCTTTACCTGTCAATCCATCTGTAACTCCCTCACCCCCATCTCACCAATTATATAAGTCCTCAGAACAAAGGTCTCTCTCTCTCAGGCCTTTTGCCACATGGGGGCCCCTATTTGGTAAGCCTCTGGCCAGGGGCCCCTGGCCAACAGACCTCTGGCCAGTCTCTTGGCTCTCTGGACACATAGGAGCCTCTGGCCATGCTGCTCCTGCCAACCTGGCTTTCGCTCTCCCATTAGAACTTAGCACTGTCCCCAGCTCTAATAAACATACTGTCAAAATCACCTAAACTTGTATTATGAAATCTTTCCTGCACTAAGCCAAAATCCAAACAGTACTGTACAGCTCTAGGCAGACCCACTAAGGGCCAGGTCCTCTTTGCAGTAAGAGAGAACCATGTTGAAAGGCTGAGATAGTCTCATCTGGGATTCACTTGCAGGATTATTCAACAAAGAGTTTTTGAAGAAGCACATTGGAGAATATAGAAAGTTCTTAATTATGTGATTTTTAACTTATATCTCAAAATGTACCTCAAGGTATTAATGTCCTTTGGCACTTTATCAGTAATTACAACTATTTTAAGCAGTAACCTACCAATCAAAGACTTAGAGAAGCCACTGTGACAATTCTTTAGCAGAATGAGAAATAATAAATCTTAGGTTTCTCAGAATCATACCTGAGACATAGATTGACAAACCAATGATTAATTAGAAAAGTTATATCACTAAAATTAAAAAGGGGAAGCAAGAAGATGTAAGTAATTTAAAGCAAGGGAATAAATTAGCAGACATAAGTCAAGTTTTGAGGATTAGGAAATGCCAACATGCAGAAGTGGTATAAAACACAAGCTCAGAAGTTAGACTGCTTGTTTTTCACTTGAAAGTTTAAGGAGGCTTGAAGATTAGACAGAGAGAGACTGGAAAACAACTGCCTGGTCTTATCCCATCATCCTGCTCTGGCATTCTCACAGAAACATCCTTTTTTATTTCTAAGGTCCCCTCATCAACGTTAAGAATCTTCACCATTCATTTAATACACAGTCACAGAGCACCTTGTATGTACAATGTACTCTGGCAGGTACAATGTGCTATTGACTGTTAGTGTCCTCTCCTTATTGAAACAAATTACCACAAACTTTGTAGTTTGAAAAATAAATTAGTTATTGCCCTGGCTGGTGTAGCTCAGTGGATTAAATGCTGGCTGTGAACCAAAGGGTCGCCAGTTCGATTCCCAGTCAGGGCACATGCCTGGGATGCGGGCCAGGTCGTCAATATGGGGTGCAAAAGGGGCAAACACACATTGATATTTCTCCCCCTCTCTTTCTCCTTCTCTTCTCCTCTCTCTAAAAATGAATAAATAAAATAAAATAAATAAGTTAATTATCTTACATTTCTGAAGGTGTAAAGTCCCAAACTGGGTCTTATAGGGCCAAACACCAATTATTCTCAGGGCTGCATTCCTTTTGGAGGCTCTAGGAGAAACTCTATTTCCCTGCACTTTCCTCCCAAAAGGCAGGAGAGACAATTGCTGTAAAGGAAAGGTAAAATCGTCAAGGGACACAGACAAAAAAGAAATCCAATTTATCTTTTCCGCAAACTTGTACTGAAAGACTTTAGGGAAAAAAGCAGAGTACTAGGGTGGGGGTGAAGGAGGGGAAAGAGAGATGGAATACTAGAATCAGAGTCCTTATCTGACCTTGTAGGTATTTGTAATCTCAGCAGCAAGGAACTCATGTCACTAATAACATAAGGCAATGAAGGAGGGAGGGGAAGAACACCCCATGAAGAACTTAAGTCAGGTTGGGAACAGCCAGTCATTATTCCCGGACAGAAACATGAACACAGAGTGTTAGGTTGATTTCTATCCAAACTCCATGCCCCTCTACAGCCCTGGACCACCTCAATTTTAGTTGCATATAGATTTAGGAAATTTAGGAAAATAAGTTTTCCTAAACTTATTTTCCTAAATTTACCTTCTTACAGGGTTTCTTGTTTCCATTTGGGATATGTTAGATTTCTTGTTATCATCAATATTCTAGTGATGATTCTAATAGTTGAAAACTCACTTTGGGCCTAATATAATTGCAATTCCATATGTTACTAGAGACAAACTGTGATTTTGTCTAATATTTTCAAAATCATTGGATCCACAGAGGTTTTAAGACACCTGCCTGAGAGTAAAAAATATCAAGAAGGAGGCAGTTCTTATACTTCTGTACCTTCATGATGATGGAGAAAGAGCCAAAACTTGGTTTGATGTCCAACTGTAGTGCTTCCTCACATCACCTCTAAATCGCTGTGTGAACACCTGCTGGTGTCCCTGTATTGGCTCCCAGGACAATGCTTCATGGAGGCTTCAGCATGATAAGATGCACTCATTCACAGTAAAGAAAAAAAGCTTGTTTCTTTACTTACACCACTTCTGACACCAGACACGTAGGTTCTCCACACCAAACACTTCTCCAATTCTTTCTAGGTGTCCTATAATTCAACTCTAATGCTAACTACCTGGGGTTAACACAGATCCCACTTTCTTCTCCCTTTTGTTTCTGTCTGTAATAGTTTGGTGGTATTCTATGCACTTTCCCCTACTTACTTTCTTTTTTAAATGTGTCTAAGTGCTCAATTTTTTTTGTTACTATTTAGTTTATGCCAAAGAAACTTTCATATACACAGTAATCCTTTCCCTTCTGATTGCATCTAATCTCCATTCACCTGTGCAAGTTCAGTCCTTCCCTCCTTCCCCTTTTATGTGATTTTTTTGTCACAAGTCACCACTTTTTATGGATGTGAGTTTATTTTAAAAGTGCAGTAGCTATTATGCTCTTCTCTTTAAAAATGATTTTACCTTCTTTAACATTTCTGTTATATGAAGTATTTAATACTCTATTCTGAATAAGGGCTGATATTTCCTGCATTTGTCAATCTAAAATCTTACTAATGGTCTTGTATCCTTTTATCTTTTTTGTTGCAGGTAGAAGAACATGGTGGTAAATTTCCTCAGCCTCTGTATGTCTGAAATATATTTATTTCTCCTTGGAATCTAAAGGATAACTTTGATGAATATATTATACTTGGCCTATGATTTTTTCCTTTCAGAAATATGAATATTTGATCCTTCTCTGTCCGAATTTTAGGGGTTCTGCTGAAAAATCCATGATAACCTCATGGAATTTCCTTGCAAGTTACTTCCTACTTTTCCTTGGCTTCCTTGAGAATTACTTGTCATGATCTTTTTGACAGTTTTAAATAATATGCAATGGAGAAGATCTTTTTGGATGAGATAATTAGGTGTTCTGTTACCTTATTGATTTCAAAGATCCAGTTCTTTCCATTGCTTTGGACTGTTCTCATTGATTATTTCTTTGAATTGGCTTCTCTGTTCCCTTCTCTGTCTTTCCCTTTTCTGGTATACCTATTATTGTTATATTGCTCTCTCTGATGGAGTCAGGTAATTACCATACAATTCTTTTAATTTTTTACCCTCAAACCTCTCTCTTCTTCTATTGGAATCATCTTCAACATCACAAATTCTTTCCTCCATTAGGTCTGCTCTATTTCCCAGGCTTGCTACTTCATTCTTCATCTCAGTTATTGAGTCCTTCAGCTCCACAATTTGTGTTTGTTTGTTTCTTTTTTTATAGTTTTCATATCTTGAATTAGGCACTCCTTTTGTTCTTTGATTATATTTCTGAGTTTATTAATTTTGTTTTCTGAGGTTTCTGTATCTTGTTTAGTTTCTTCAGAACTACAATCTTGAATTCTCTGTCATTTAAATCAAGTCTTCCACATGAAGCTTATTTTCTGAATATTTTTCATTTTCTTTCTGAACTACCTCACTACCTAGGTTATTCACAGTATTTGATGGAATGTTTCTCTGAGTAGCTATTGAAATGAAATCTTCTTTTAAAAAAGTATTTGACACTTCACTTTTCACCAGGTTGTAAGTAGAGGTATTTGTCTTATTTTCTGATACAAGGTACAGAAGTGCTAATTTTTACTTTCTCTTACATGTACTGCTGGAAATTCTGGGATCTTTGTGGAGTTGTGTGCCTTGCCCATGGGAAATGTATCATATTCCCTGGGGAATTGAGCACCCCGCTGTGACCAAGTCACCTCAGTCTCAAGTCAGGACCCCCATGGGAGAATATGGTGCATGTTTGGGCTCCAGACCTGTAAGTTCCCAGCACTGCCTTCTGTACATAGATGCTGTGTGTGGTGTTGTGCTATCTGAGGTAGCCTTGCTACCTTAAAATATTCTGTTCTAAAGGGTGAGGATGGGGTGGACACTGGAGGAGGCTGTTTCATATCTTTGCAGAAATTCTTTTTTCTTAGTAATGTTGGTTGCCAGACGTTGGCTGGCACACCTCTATATCTCCTCCTTGTCACTGGGTTCGCCACAGTGTGTGCCTGCTGTTCAGAAAGAAATGTTCTGCCCCTCCAATTGTCATGGCCGCTGAGTGTGTGTGCTCTATCCTGACTCCTTCATGGCTACAGATCTGCTTGGCTTGCCACTAGCCCTGTGAGGAGGGGGGGCAAAGCCAAGAGTATAAGTCTTTGTTTTTTGCTTGGTAAATGTGGCAGCTAGACCACAGCTGCCACATATTTGTGTTCTTTCTCCACCACTGTTGCTGCCTGTGGAAATGGAACCATTCCACAGAGACACAAGGAAAACTTTTTTTGGGATTCATGCATAGAAGGAGGAGGTTTAGTGGTGAAGTTTATTGGGATTGAAATAAATGGCTCTGTCCCAGTTACTAATGTCTTACTTCCATTTGTCCCTCTGTGGAAAATGTCCAGCCTTCTCTGTATCAAACTTAGAAATAGGACCAGTGTCCAGAAATTCCATTCCATTCACTCAGTCCAGTTCATTTTCTGTTCCCATCACGCCAGCATAGCTTCTATTTCTGGCTGTATTCTAGCTAGTGTTTCATTGCTGTTCCCAGGCTCTGCTTGGCATCTGCACTTGGAGTCAATTTGTATGCTGACCTCATGGCACCTGTACTTGGAGTCTGTCAGTTAGGTTCACATGACTGCCATAGAAAGAGAACACGCTGTGCACAAATGTACGAATGCACAAATGCCTGAACAAAAGCATTTTATGAGGCCAGAGAAAGAGAGAGCTTCTCTTTGTTAGCTGATTATTCTATCTCAAGCTTGGGAAGGACTAGATGCTTTCTCCACATAACCAATCAACTGCCAATGAGCTGTGGCCTAGCATTGGGCCCTCCTAATAACCAATCTATTTCCTGGAACTTCTGGGGTTCTTTGTCCTCGATCCCATCTGACATTTTCTCAGGCTAGACTCCTTTTCTTTAGGGTCACCATCTGTACTCCTACTGTGCATGCCACGTAGTAGAAGTACCTCCCACTGCACTCTCATGGCTTCAGCTGTGCATGAGCTTATCTCCCCCTGAGCCTACTTGGCTGAGCCAAAAAATATTTATTGGACCCCAAATATGTTCTAGCTACTATTCTAAAAGTTCAGCATCATGACGATACCTCAGACAAAAGTTTGATTTACAAAATATAAATATAAATAAAGATATTTATTTTTATTTATAAATAAATAAAGATAAATATAAATAAAGAATTCATAGGACTCAACAGCAGGAAGACAATTCAATTAAAAAATGGGAAAAAGACATGAACAGATGTTTCCCCAAGGAGGACACACAGAAGGACTGGGGACATATGCAAAGATGTTCAACATCACTAGCCATCATAAAGAGGCAAATTAAAACCACAATGAGATATCACCACACACTGATCACAATAGACATCAGTAACAAATGAACAAACAAGTGCTGGCCAGGATGCAGAGAAAAGGGAACCCTATTGCACTGCTGGTGGAAATGCAGACTGGTGAAGCCACTGTGGGAAACAGTACAGAATTTCCTCAGAAAACTAAAAATGGAACTGCCTTTTGATCCAGTGATTTCATTGCTGGGAACACCTCCTAAAACCTGAAATACCAATTCAAAGGAACATATGTAGCCTTATAGATATAGCAGTGTTATTTACAACAGCCAAGTGCTGGAAACAGCCAGAGTGCCCATCAGTAAACCAGTAGATCAAGAAACTGTGGTATATTTACATAACATAATACTATGCAGCAGAAAGAAAGAAGGAACTCTTAAGTTTCAAGAAAGCATCGATGGAACTGCAGATTGTTATGCTAAGTGAAATAAGCCAGGCAGTAAAAGGTGAATACCATATGATCTCACCTATAAATGGAACCTAAAGAACAAAACAAACAAATGAGAAAAATAGAACCAGAGACATGGGAACAAGGAACAGACTGATAGTGACCAGAGGGGAGGAGAGAGGGGGATAAGGGGAGAAAGAAGGGGAAAGTTCTAGTTAAAGAACAGGTATAAAAGACTCATGGACAAGAACAACAGAGTGGGTACTGACTGTGGGAGCTGCATGCTGGGTGGGCCAGGGGAGAATGAGGGGAAAAAATTGGGACAACTGTAATAGGACAATAAAAAAAAGTTTGGCATCAAATAATAATTTAAAAAAACAGATAAAGTCTCTATTTTCATAAAATTTACATTCTAGGAGAAAGAGACAATAAATAAACAACAAAATAAATACTATAGTAAATTATGGTAAGTGCTAAGAACTCTTATTGCAAAGAGAATAGTGAGCTCTGGGCATAGAGACTTGGTACTTAACAGAGGGTCATGAAGGAAGAGGTTTTCGGGTAGAGTGAGTGAAATTGGAGCAGAATTCTGGAGAAAGAGAGGGTATGGCTGGGAAAAGGGTTTTTTGAAGAAAGGGAACTACAGCAAAGACCCCAAGATGGGAGTGTGCCTGGGATGACGGAGGACCATCAAAGAAGCCAGTGTGACTATAGCACAATAAACAAGGGAGAGAGTGGTCAGAGATGAAGTTGATGTGGGGCCTTGTGAGACATTGAAAGGATTGTCACTTTTGCTAAGTTAGTTGCAGAGCTCTTGGAAATCTGTTAGCAAATAAGAGAACTTTTACTTTCAATTTTGAAAGATCATTCTCAATACTGTGCAGAGAACAGACTGAGAGAGGAGTGGGGTAGAGTACACTGGCAATGACAACTCAGAGGAATGACTTAGAAGACGAGTGCAACAGTCCAGGAAAGAGATGGTAGTAGCTTGGATTAGGATGGTGATTAGTGTCCTACATAGGCAAAAGTGGTCTAATTCAGGATATATTTTGTGGTACAACCAACAGAATTTGCTTAAATTGGATATATTAACAGTATGTCTGAGTTAACCAGCTTGAGAGTTCAAAAATAGCTTTCTAAAATTGCATCACAAATTATATCATTTCAAGTCTCTCTTTGACCAAACTAACAAAAATCCTGAATAAGCTTCCTTCTCAAATATGATCCCCAAACCATGGGTACTTTTAGTGTTCCTGAAGAGGTTTAGAGGTTCCTAAAGAGGCTTAGGAACCTCTTTAACAATCTCAATATTCATCAGTGGTACTTTTTTGGTCCAAGAAAGTCCACAAATGCTGTCATATTGGTGGTATCTCTTCCCTGAGCCCCACTGACCACGTCTCTGGTGCCCACTTTTGTGAGTTAAGCTTCTGACTTGATTGTTCTTTGTACTATACCTGGTCATGTGGAATATCTCTGAGGATCCGCCACAGTGTAGACCACCCCAAAATCTCCATCTACCACAAATTATGTCTATTTACTTTTCCTGATTCCATTAGTGAATATTCATCTGGGATTCTAGATGCTCAATACCATTATTTATACCTCATAATGTCAGTGAAGATACAGGACATACTCCTCTCAGCTTAGTGGTGGCAGCTTCTTAAAACTTCATTTTCTCTTCAGCATAATTTGTATCAATATCCCCACATGAGGCTGAGCTAGAGTTTATGTAAGGGGTCCCTTAAGTAAGATTTAAATGGGAAGAAGAGGTGGAAAGAATTACCGTATTTTGCCATGTATAATGCACACTTTTTTGCCCAGATTTTTAGGGAAAGAAAGGATATACATTATATATGCGTAGTACTGATTTTGTATTTATATAAATGTTTTATATTCTTTTATTTAAATTTACAAATAAAAAGGGAACTCTAGCAAGCAATAAGTCTGTACACAAACTAATACCTGGAATCTGATAATCAGTTTTGTTTCTAAATGTAAATGAATGAAATTGACTTAAAAATGGACACAAAAGATTATTTTTCTGAAAGTTTGGATCAAAAACATGGATGCACATAATACACAGCAGTGCATTATACCTGACAAAATATATAATTTCTTGAGCCCCTACTCCAGGTTAGGCACTGGGATTATTGCATTAGATAAATACAATGAAAAGTGTTAAGATAAAAGACTGAGAGATTAAATGAGTGACCCAAGATCACACAGAAAGTACTAAGAAAGGATTCTGAGTCCTTTTTCCATGTAAATGTAAGATGACTAGTGACAATAGCTCTCTCTTAGGTGGAAAAATCATCCCAAATTTTCCTATCCTTGTCATCTGCAAGGGTAATGCTCCCTGCAAACTTGCTGAGAAACTCATGGCTTATGAAGTGAGCAGGATGGAGTTAGATCAGACAGCAGAAGCAGGAAAAACTCAGCATTCACAAGGGAAGGAAGATGTTTTTTCTTTCCACCTCCCCTAGCAAGCAAAGCCCTACTGGTTACAGCTGGACACTGTTGAGAGGTAGGAAGAGTAGTCCACCAAAAGCAGGATCTAATACCTCTGTGTCTTTCTCTAGTGGAATCTTATGATATAATAAGAACTGTACATTTGGTCTCCTTCCCAATTCCTGACACAAGGTTCCTCAAATCCTTGTAAAAATTCATGCGTTATGAGATTACTTGGAATATCATTTGATCTAATGAGGTGACTTGAGGTGAGTTTCTGGATGGCTCCTGAATGGGGCTGGTCACCAGAAAGTCAAACCCATTATTAGAAGCTTGGTACCTTTACTTGTACTCCCATTTCCTCTCCCAAGAAAGGACAGGGTTGGAGATGGGATTCATAGTATGTTATGCCTACGAGAGAAAGTCTCCATAAAATCACAACAGCATGGGCATTAGACAGCTTCCAGGTTGGTGAGTACAGCCCTTTACTGGGAGGGTGATGTAGCACACCTCCACGGGCACAGAAGCTCCTGCAGTCAGGACCCTCCCAGATCCTGCCCTATGTAGCTCTTCACTTTATACTATGTCATATCCTTAAATAGACTGTTTAATATAGGAAAATGTCTTCCTGAGTTCTGTGAAACATTCTAGAAAATTCATAGACCCTGGGAAGGGGTTTGTGGGAACCTCTGATTTGCAGTCATGTTGTTCAGAAGTTATGAGTACACCCAGGGAACCTACTCCTTGGGGTCTGAATCTGAAGCAGTGAGGCAGTACCAGGGGACTGAACTCTTAACCTGTGGGATCTGAGACTATATCCAGGTAGATACTATCAGAATGGGTAAAATGTTAGGATGTCTGGCTGGTGTTGCAGAATTGCTTGGTGAAGACAAAACACTCACACTGGTGTCCAAATAAAGAAAAACTAAATTGTTACAAATACATACGGGTTATCTGATTTTTCTTCCTCTTCTCCCTGTCTTTCTTGGTTGGCAAGAATCTTCCAACAGATTTCAGAAAAGGCTAAGAGAGTCTCTTGGAAGATATGTTTTCTTGGCCCAAGATGAGCCTTCTGAAAAGAAATGGTCAAGGGGAAATGCCAGAGAGCAGACAATCAGTGATCTCAGCTACCCTTCTCTCTCTAATTAATGGATTAGAGCTGGATTGCCCCACTCCACAGGAATTTCAGTCAAAGCTGGGAGTAGGTCTGAAACCAGGGTGAGGTAACTAGGGACCTCGAGTACAAAACTTAAGGACTCCCTCACTCTCAATTTCCCTTGCACCCTAAGTATCTCTCTGACCTCACGCTCCTCCCAGCCCTTGCTGTGACCCTGTCATTGACCCCTCTCTCTAGTATCTCTAAGGAGGTCTGGGTGAAATCTTGTTCCCTTATTTTATTCAGAATGAGGCTAGAATTTTCAAATGGACAGAACGGTAGGAAATTGGCAGGAAAACAAGAAAGCTAAAAATAAGAGCCTACAAAGAACATTCATTAACCACCTGACAAACATTCCTTCCTATGGAAGGAAACATTTCTGGGAATTGAATGAGAAACCAGAAATGAAACCAAAAGTCTTTTCTCAGTACTGGGCATTGACCTCAGTCAAAGGAGGCAGCTGTGTCAGAATAAACTCTTTTGTGAATCTGATTTTTGAGGCCAGTAGAAATTTACACAATATCTACTAAGATTTCACCATACACAGAAAATGTGTTCAAATGTGACAGATCTGAGATGGGTCAGATTCTATGTGGAGACTCTATCTGACACAGTCTATCATCTGGAGACTCATAGCATCACAGAAGGCAGTTTCTGCTGCCTGCTGGGATGAAAGTGAATACTCCTGAGACAGATGCTGTTGAAAAAGAGAAAAGTTGATTCAGATGTTGGTGACCTGAGAAGATGACAAACTCCTGCCCTAAAAACCATCTTAATATCTCTGGTCGAGCCAGTCACTTACACAAGGATACAGAAGGAAAGTGAGGATATGGAGGCAGTTTTCTTGCTAGTTTCGGTAAAACTTTTCTCATCAGCACTTTACATAGACCTGCATCAGCCTGACTGCTGTGGTCAGCCATCTCCTATCTGGACAGGAGCTGACACTGCTGATCCCCATCATGTACTACAGTAAAGGCCCAAACAGAGGTTGTTAACCAAACATCTGCTTGCTGTTTTTATTCCCACAGGTTTGTTAGTTTGTTTTGTTTATTTAATTCTGGTTAGTACAGTATTGTGTAAAGATTGTATGCTTTTTATTCTCCATCACAATAGCATAGCAACAGACAGGATATAAACATTGATACAAGACCCAGCATATGCGTGCAGAAAAATGAGAAGAAAATCCCCCCATGCTGTATGACGGTGGCACTCATATAGAAAACCTCAGAAATGTGAATTACACACTTGATGAATATTGCAGCTGGTGACATTCCCTTGATGCTTCCTGTTTGATTGATTTGATCTTCAAAAAATTGTGTGCCAGGAACAAAAATCAGAATTTGAATCACTACTTCAGGCTAAGCATTTTATCCCCATTAACATTATGTGAGGTAGGTAGTACTACTGGCAAAAATTTACTCCACTACCCAGCTGCTCTCATTCCTTGCCTTGCCCTCCCCACACCCAAGACTTAATAAATATAGCTATATATGGCTCAGTGCTGGATGCAAATCTGTCTCTGACCAGCTTTAAAACCCTTGCTTATTAGAAACACCAATACTGCAAGGGAATATGATCAATAATATTTTAATAACTATGTATACTGTCCAGTGGGTACTTCAGTTATTGGGGGATTACTTCATATATTATGTGGTCATCTAACCACAATGCTGTGTACCCGAAACTAACATAACATAATGTTTAATGTCAACTGTAATTGAAAGTAAAATTAAAAATATAGAAAAAATTACCAATGCTATATCTAAGGGAAAGAGTAGAAAAAGGTATGATGTGGGTAGGATTTGTGGAGGAACTGAAAACAATGAGTATGAAATTCACCTGGGAGAATACCCGTACATCTGACTATAAAAGGTTGAAATAGAAGAACAATAGGACAGGGGGTACTGGTCTCTGCAATCAGTATTGTAATGCATTATATTCAGAGAAAGATAGTGAAACAAAATGCTTTATGTGGGTTTAAGTTTGAGGAACAACTGTCAGAAATAACATGACTAGAAAACTCTAAAAGATAAAGAAGAGTAAAATTATCTCTTTCTCACCATAAACACAGAATATGCTCTTTAGATTTTTTATATAGCACACCCTTAAGAGCTTAGACCACCTTAGAGTTGAATCATCCAAACCAGGTAACAAAATGTTGGAAGATTTGTTCACTTTCAAACTAACCATTCTTGGAACCCAGAGCTTCACAACTTGAAACTAATTCTAGCATAAAGGTCTTTTATAGGAAACACAAACTAACAAATTGCATTAGCACTGGGATCATGCTTCCCTATTTGTTCTTGGGTACCATGAGATTTAGAACAATAAAGCAGTTAAAGCACATTCCTGAGAAGACACTGCTCTAGCAAATGTGTCCATGTCTCTTCTTCCAAATTCATTCCTATCCTGTTTCTGCTGTGTTCATTATTTGCGCTCACCCCTTCCCCCACTGGCGCGCACACGCACACACACACACACACCCCAACATTAGTCTTCTAACTGCAGTAATTCAAAAAACCAAGGAATTGCAATGAAAATAAATAAACAAATGAGTCCTCTTAATCATCTGAATTACTGTAAAAAGAAAGCAAAAGCGAAACCAGTTTTTAACTTCTTGCTTGGTGTATAAATTCAGCCACCTCTACCACAGCCAGAGTCCAAGTCTGGGCTGCAGATGTGAGTCAGCAGCTTGCCAGACTCTGGGAAGGAACCTACATGCAAGTTTCTCTGGAGCCACCTGAAGACGGGAGGTTGGCCTCAAAGAAACAGGTAGGTGAAGAGGAGGGAAGGAAATGGGTAGGCATACAAAGACAGACTCAGAGACATAAACAGAAACAAAAAATGATGGAAAACATCACAGATACAAGTAGATTAAGCCATGTTAAGAACACTACCTGAATCTGGTGTTATTGGTCAGAAAAACAACTCCCAATATGAAGAAAAGGGAGTACAATATCTCAACAGACAATTAAACAATTTAGTTATTTGTATTATCAAATAGAAATAAATCTAGACTTAGGTTAAAAAAAGGCTTTGTTTGAAAAGATTATTGCAATAAGGGAAAGAAGACTACTGCAATCAGGAAGACAATCCAGCCTTAGAGCTGCAAGCATTTCACAGGCCAGGCAAAGGAATTTTCATTTACAGGGTAAGGTCAAGGAGGCTGAGCTAGAAAGAGCAGGGTATGGAGTGAGTGGGATACTCAGGGGTTATTTTCTCCTGGTTTTGGTGATTTTTAGGCAAGATCTTTTGGTGGCAGGCTGTTGTTTGCTGAGTCAGAAGGAGAGTGGATCAAAATTTAAGGACCTGGAGAAAGAAGAAACGTTGAATTAAGGTTTGATAACAAGCCCTTTGTTTCAATTGATAAGTAGAGGCCAACAACTCAGTTCATTTTTTTAAGGCCACAAAAATGGGGGAAGGTGGAATTTAAAGGGTCTATGTCTGGCCTCATCATAAGTGAAAAGGAGAGACGTCCTTGAGTCTTATTTTTTCTAAGTCATATGTAGAGGGGTGGTTCTTTGCAGTAAGCCATATTTAGAACACAAAAAGGTGGATAAATATTTTTAACTGTTTTCCTGAAGTAAAGGGCTCAGGGAAGTTTAGCATTGTCATTACAATTAATATAACAGGTGCTGTTGTAAGCACAGAGAAGAGAGGTACTCACTCAACCTAGAAGGTAAATGGAAGGTTTTGCAAATGAGGAGAAACTTGAACTGGGTCTGAAGAATAAAGTCCTGAACAGGGAAAATGTAGAAAGAATCATGGAATGTAATATCATAGGAAAGGAAAATTTTTTTCCTTCTTCTATTCCATTTTATTGGCTGTTCTAATAATCAAATTGACATAAGACAGATTAACAAGAGAAAAATATAATAACATGCATTTGGGAGCCTCATAAAGACATGAAGACTCAAAGGCAGTCCAGCAATTGAGACATATACCATCCAGAGCCAAGGAGAAGAAGCTAGGAAACTGGAGCTTCAAAGAGGACAATGAAAATTCACAGGAAATGAAAAAGAGCAATTGTTTGGAAAACAAATGTTTGCCATGCTATGCAGATTAGTCTTTCAGATATATAAAGTTATCTCTGCTAATATTTATCTTCCTGGTATAGGCCCCATATCTAAATTCTTTTAGGCAGTTAAGGAAAAGTTTAAAAGCTTTTCCTCAGTCTGCTGGGTCTTAATTGCCTTCAGCTCAAACCAATCCACCTGCCAAAGAAGCACATGTGTTCTGCTCCACAGGATCATTACACAGGATTAAGAAAACTCTGAGGTAGAGGGATAGCAGACTGTTGGTTCTAAGGGAAAAAAGTGAACTAGAAAGTAGGAAGAGGACAAAGAGTGGTTGTGAAGCAAATTAGGTTAACTGTTGCCAGTTTATGAGAAGTCTTGAATGTCAGGGCCAAGTAATTTTATCATGTCATAAGCAAATAAAGCATTTTCAAATTTTTGTAAACACATATTTTGATGAGTTTCAGGATGCAATATGAAAGATGGACCACAACAGGGAGAAAGATAACAAATTCAAGAACTTTTCATTCAGAGAGTCTAATAAATATGCTAAAATAATGCCCAATATTTAAAAAGTATTCAACAGGAACCACAGTTTAGGGGAAGAAATAAAAAAGGGGGTGCCAAGACATAAAGGGGCCTACATCACCATTACCATATCAGAAGTGGATGGATACCCACAAAAATGGCTAGAGACAGGAAGTATGGATGAGTTTCTAACTGGATCAGCCATTCTACATAGTTAATCCAACAAGTCCAAAGAGCAGTTCTAAATAAAAAGACCAAATAAGATCTAGGAGAGAAGGCAGAGATGTAGAGGCCAGAGAAAAATTTTTAAGATTTCTGTTGGGGTATAATTGACATGTAACATTATATAAGTTTTTGTTGTACTATGTACTGATTTGATGTATGTATATAACAAAATGATAACCACAATAAGTCTACTTAATATCCATCACCATACATATTCAATATTTTTTCCTCTTAATGGGGACTTTTAAGGTTTTACCCTCTTAGCAACTTTCAAACATACAACACACTGTTATCAACTATAATCACCATGCTGTATATTACATCTTCAGGACTCATTCATTTTATAACTGTAATTTAGTACCTTTTGACCTCCTTCACCCATTTGGCCCCCACAACCTCCACCCCTGGCAACCACCACTCTCTTCTCTGGGAGCTCAGTTGTTGTTTTATTTGTTTTTACTTTTTACATACAAGTGAAATAATTATACCTGTCCTTCTCTGACTGACTTACCTGACTTAGCATAATGTCTTCAAGCTCCATTAATGTTGTTGCAAATGTAAGATTTCCTTCTTTTTCGTGGCTGAATAGTACTCTACTTTCTGTGTTCACTTATCCATTGGAGAACACTTAAGTTGTTTCTATGTTTTGGCTATTGTAAATAATACTGCAATGAATGTGGGGGGCATATCTTTTTAAGTTAGTATTTTCATTTCCTTGAGATAAATACCCAGAAGTGGAATTTCCGGGTAATGAAGTTTGACAGACACTGGACAAGGTTCAACATGGCCAGAAGGGTCTAAAGCAGCTCATGATGAGCATCAGAATCACAACTGTTTATCTACATCTTCTCTAACCACACAGTCAAAAGTAGCCTCAAGTTACTCTCCATCTCATTACCTGCTTATTTCTTTATTAGCACTTAAAACATTCTGAAATTACTTTGCTTATTCAAGTATTTACAAGTTAATGGTCTGTTTCTCCCTGTTAGAATGTAAACTCTCAAAGAACAGGGCTATAACCGATATTATCCATCAATCACCCCAGAGCACCTACAGCATTTCCCAGTGTGCTGACATCCTTATAGATGTGTGGAATGAATACTGGAATTTTAGACATATCTTTGCTAAGCCTCTGATCCACAGTACTT
>CM052543.1:37501343-37522748 GCA_028533065.1 Trachops cirrhosus
TTCTTCCCATCACTATTGGTTCCCTGTGCATTTTCCTTCATTTCACTTATCATAGCCTTTATTTTTTCATCTAATTTGCAACCAAATTCAACCAATTCTGTGAGCATCCTGATCACCAGTGCTTTGAATTGTGCATCTGATAGGTTGGCTATCTCTTCAGCGCTCAGTTGTATTTGCTCGGGGGCTTTGATCTGTTCTTCCATTTGGGCCATTTATTTTTTTGTCTTCTCATGCCTGTTACGTATGAGGGGTGGCACCTTAGGTGTTCACCAGGGTGGGTCAACCCAATTGCTGGGATGTGATACTCTATGTGGGGGCGGGGTTGAGAGGGAACAATGCTGTTTGCTCCTGTCTCTGTTGGATTTCAGTTCCTTCTACAACTTCCCCCAAGCTAACTCGGCCTTTCTGGTGCTAATTCCCATGTTGGTGGGCTTGTGCATGTTCTAGGACCCCATGGGTCTCTCCACCACACTCTCCTGTGATGCTGGGAGTCTTTCCCTGTGCCTCAACCCCCACAGGTGTTTTCAATCAGTGTCCCAAGGCTCTATTTCCCAGCGCTGGTAACCTGGGTTGCGTGGTCTGTCTCACTGCCCAATTTCACCTGGTTTATCTATGTGCGTATGTGGGACAGCCCAGTCAGCCAGCCGCCTTGTGCTTCATTTCACAGTCACCACCTCACTGGGTTTGCCAGCTGTCTGATCGCCCAGGGTCCCCCCGCTGCGGTCTTGCACCCAGGATGCCTTACTCACCAGGTGCCACCACTTTTTGTGCCTTGACCCCTCTCCGCCTGGCTGCCCGACAATGCCCTTCCTACCGGTCTGGATAAATGTGTTCATTTTAACACCTTGGTTGTCCAACTTCCATAAAGTTCAATTTTCTGTCAGATCTGGTTGTTATCTTGTTTCTAAATTGTTGCTCACCCTATTTTGGTTGTGGGAGGAGGCACAGTTTGTGTCTACCTATGCCTCCATCTTGGCTGGAAGTCCAAACAATTTTTTTTAAGTAGCAAGTGCCAAAAACCAGTCTATTAAGTTACTACTCCTCCTGGCAACAAAAAAGCAACCCATATGGAGAGCGCCCACAAAAGTATCTTGTGTGCATGCAAACAGACACCAAAGACTTTGAACATTAATGTATTTAGTGGAGCATTGAAATGAAAACATGACAAGGCCTAAAAGACATACATTCTTAGTATTCATCATTTTTGCCATGTGGTTGACATTTCCTAAGTTCATGACAAAGGATAACTGAGTGTCCTTTCTCTCCACAGACATGGACACAGCAGAATCCACCCTTGATGAGCCGCTTCTCACAGAGAATACAAGGCAAGATCTCCAAGACATGCTGAGAGAAGTAGGGCTGTCAACTGATTATTGGTTGCCCAAGATACAGGAACACCTGGGTGTGACCTGTGCCCAGGCCTTACAGCACCTAGAAGAAAAAGACCTCCACAAGCTGAAATCCCAGGCACAATATCCCTGGGAAAAAAGGGCCCTAGACAAGCTTCTTAACCTGTCACACTCAAAAGGCTTTTCAGAATTACAGGAGCCTCAGGTGGAAATGGCAAAGAAAAACCAGAAGAAGGCAGAAGAAGCACTGCAGGAGCTAAGACACTTGCTGTCAGAAGGGAGGCAACGACAGGAAAAGGAAGTGAAGGAAAAAGAGGCAGAGCTGAGGCAGGCCATGGAGATTCCCAAAGAGTACTGGCCAGACCCTGAAAAATCTCTCAGAGAAGTGATGGAAAAGATCCAGGGACAACTCAACCTCATGGAGGGGACACTGTCTCACAGGCAAAACCTCACAGATCGAGATCTGGTGAGATGGGCATCTGGAGGGCTGGCTTTGCAGGGAATTCTCAAAACCAGTCACCAAAGGGAACTAATAGAGAAGAGAGAAGAGCTGCTCAGTGTCCCCAAGGAGTTCTTACTCTGTGGTCCTGAGCAGGGCACACGGATGGAAACAAGGGAATTTACATCTTCTCAATCAGAATCTACATTCACCCAGATGATAGAAAAGCTGGGCTTTAGTGTAACTGCCTCAGCCAAGGGTGCAGGTTGGGGATTTAGCTTGGAAGCTGGTATGGACCACAACAAACATTCAGAATCCACAGAAACCCAACAATCACGTTCTGAGCACTCTTATTTTTCCTCTACCAAGTTCAGCTATGTTCCACTTGCCTCCTGCCGCTTTCCTATTAATCAGCTCCAGCTTTCCAGCACTGCTCTCCAGGAACTGAAATGCACTGAAGGCCTTCTGGGTCAGCCTGCAGGCCCAGAGAGACTCACATGCCTGAAACACAGGGCTGAAGCTTTCTTCCAGAGGTTTGGCTCTCATGCTAACCAGGGCCCTCTGCACCTTGGAGGAATCTACTGGTGGAAAGCCGTTTCACAGGGTTTTCAAAGTGAGCAGCTGGCAGAAGTGAAACAGCAGGCAGCAGAGGCCCTGGATGGTTACATAAGGGGTAGCTACAGTGGCTTTGGAGTGACAGTTGCTGGAGGTGTGGAGATGTCAGACTCTCATGCAAAAACGGACACCCAAAGCACAACCTTCCAAAATCTTCAAACAAAAGTTCAATTATCAGTAGCCCAGACAGGTGGCCCAGCTGAAGCAAATGGCTTTTTCCAGTGGAAAGCTGGCCTAGTTGCCAGTAATCAAACCTGGTGTGTCATTGACCGGGGAATTCAGCTGGTGCCCATTTGGGACATCATCCTCTCCAGCCACAGAAGTGATTTTAAGGATCCAGTTCAGATAGCTAACTTTCTGAAAGACAGCTACACTGCTCTGACAGGCCTCCCTGCCCAGATCCAGGATGGGGAAGAACTACTCAGTGTTGGAAAGAAGGCTATGGTATTCCTAGAGGAAGTGAAGTCCTGGGAAGTATCTGATCCTGAAGAGCAACTTCAAAAACTCATAGATTTCATGCAAATATTGAATCAAAAAACAAAAAGTTATGACACTTGGGTTAACATATGCCTGAATGATTGGGGTCTGCAAAATTTTCTGGTAAATACCGTTAACTTTTGCAGAATATCTTCCACTCATAAAACTAAATTTGTTAAATCTCAGTTGCGAAGCCTTTTGGATCCTCACATCTACAGAGTGAATAACTTTCCTCAGGCTCATTCCATCATGCAGTGGATCTTCCAGTCAGAGTCAGAGCAGGAGCACATCAACATCTCCCAATTTTCTGAATTGATTAAAATCTTACAAGGAACCAAGAATGGCCTCATGGAAGTGAAGGCCAAATATGAATCTGCAGAAATAGTGGAGGAAGCTCAAAGGAAGGCCACATACAAGGTCAGCTTGTCTCTTCACTCCTTCTTGAATTACCTCCTAGAAACACAAGAGCCAGACACACAGCTCTTGCTACGTTTTATTGCAGCTGGTGTAGGATATCATGTCATAAAAAATACTTTTCAGTACCTTCTGGGGTGTGATGAGTTAGACTTCCTACTGAATGAAATGCAAACTGCCCAAGATAAATACCAGGAGCTCAAAAATATTTGCCCCTACAGGGCTCAGGCATTCCTGGCCCTCACAGGTCTTTCAGCTACTGCTGGAGTTACAGCTATTTCACCAGAGGAGAAAACAGAACGACTTGCATTAATAAAAGAACACATGGGGCAATCACTGTCCAAGGAAGTTTCAGATGTCCTCTCCAAACCTGGAGCAGATCATGACTGGGAAAACCTAGAGACAGACTTGAGATTGCTAATTGATGGTAATTATGAAGGGACCACCTCTTCGTTGCAAATGGATGAGGTAAGAGAAATCTTGCAAAATATTTTTCATGAAAAGAAACAATCCGATGAACCACATGATAATGAAAATAACAGATGTGAAATGATAGAAGACATGGCTTTCCTGGAATTACTCCAGCGTCTAGACTTAGAAAAATACTACCCAAAAAAGATGAGCAGAGATAACTTCCATCTGATCCACAAGACTTCTGTGTACAATACCCAGCCCAGCTCTGAAAGGGAGCTTCCCTTCTATTTCCTCCAGAAGTTATTGGTGCTGGATTATGAGCTAAGATACCTAGTCTTCAGAGAGGCTGGAAACACACAAAATCAAGTTTATGCAAGTGCTTCAAATCCAGAAAATGAGGCTGTTGATCCATATGAAGATTTGTTTGAAGACAGTGAAACTCCCACTAATCCTTCAGCCACTAATCCTAGATCCCATATTCACCCTATGGATATTCAGATGGCAGTTCTTCACTGTGCAGATGATTTTGCCAGACAGTATATTTTCTCCAAACTTTCCATTTGCCAGTTTGCCCTCCCTCTTCTCATACCAAATCCCTGCAATTCTCAAATTGAATTCTCTCTCTGGTCTCTCAGTCACATTAGAAAAAGCTGGCAGGAAGCAAGGGAATCCAAAGAAAACATCAATTTCAAGAATAAGCAAATGTGTTGTGTCCCTACCCCCATTGTGTCCTTTATTAGAGTTGGAAATGAATTCTCTGCTTCCAAATCTCAGATCATGAACTGTCTTCTCAGTAATCGTAGACATGATGTCTTTTTTCACCGACATTGCAGAGGGAGCACCAAAGACTGTGTCTTGATGAAGGGTGTGGTAGAAGTCTGCTGGTTCTGTCCTGGCGGGGGAGAAGAGGACAGATTTGGAAACTGCTTGGCCTTGACCAATCTTCATGGAGATGCAAAAGAACATGAGAAGCAACTTAGCTTCCTGCTGGAGGTCTCTTCTCTCATTGTAGTCCTCATGTCAACTTCTGATGACAATAAAGAAAACCGAAAAATTGTCCGTGACCTGAGTCAGTCACCAAAACCTTTGATTTATTTACTTGACAACAAAGAAAAAGCCAGGGTCAATAATCCTGGCCAAAAAGTGAGAATTGGGATCAGGAACAGAAATGAGGCTGAATTAACAGAGGAGCTCATTACTACAATCAGACGTTTGCTAGAGTTCTCACACACTGCTCTCAGCTTAGAGGACTGTATCCCATATGCTCGCAAGCAAGGATTCCTTATTGATGAAGATCAGCTAGAATGCAAGGAAGCCAAAGAAAAGGCAGAGGTCATAATGGCTCTACTCAAAGAAATGAAGATATCTCAGGTGAAGGAAAACTTTCTACCCCTACAGGGACACCTGTGGCATCTTTGGTGCAAAAAGGACAAAGAACTCTATCACCTCAGAGAAAAGGGGAATCGAAGCATTGAACAACACAAGAGTGAGATTGAGACAGAAAAACAAAGAATACGGCATCAACAGTTGACCAGAGCCTTCCCTCTCAATGACTTATTGCAAGCTGTCCTTCAAATTCTCCAAAATCATTCAGGAACTCAAATGACACTCTACTTTTTGCAATGGCTGAGTGTGTTTCTGGACAACCTGACTGCAGGACACTTGGAAAAACTGAATGAAAAGAAAAATGCTTTGTGGTCACTGATACAAACAGAAAAGCAAAAGGCACCAAAGAGCAACAACCTACTAGATTGGCAAAAAAAGATAGAAGTTATCTCCAAAGAGATTAATGACTGCACCCTGGGAACTGAGCAGCTTCTCAGAGAAGTTGGCCAAATTTATGAAGCTCTAGAAGAAGTTTCTGCTACAAAAGATAAACTTTTCCTCTCCCTTCCCCAGATAGCTGCAGATCTGCTGATATCTGGTGTTCCCATTGAGCTGATGGATGGGGATGCTTCCTATGTGCCTCTAAGATGGGCAGCAGCTCTTTTTGACAAGGTCTCTGAGAAACTTGGAAACAAACGGCTATTTGTTCTCTCCATCCTTGGCCTACAGAGTTCAGGGAAGTCCACCCTGCTGAATGCACTCTTTGGGCTGCAGTTCACTGTCAGTGCTGGGAGGTGTACCCGGGGGGCCTACATGCAGCTCCTGAAAGTGGAGGAGACTTCCACAGAGGAAATGGGCTTTGACTTTGTGCTTGTTGTGGACACAGAGGGACTTCGGGCGCCAGAACTCAGCAACAAATCCAAGAATCGTGACAATGAGTTGGCAACCTTTGTCATTGGACTTGGAAACTTGACACTGATCAATATTTTTGGAGAAAATCCATCCGAAATGCAAGATATTCTACAGATAGTTGTCCAAGCTTTTATGAGGATGAAACAAGTAAAAATCTCACCTAGCTGCCTCTTTGTCCATCAGAATGTGGGGGAAGTCACAGCTAAAGACCAAACTATGGAAGGACGGAGGCGGTTAGAGCAGAGACTGGATGAAATGGCAGCAACAGCGGCTGAGCAAGAACAGTGCCCAAGTATAACTCGCTTCAGTGATGTCATTAAGTTTGATATCAATACTCATGTCTACTACTTTGCTCACCTCTGGGATGGCAATCCCCCAATGGCCCCTCCCAATCCTCGCTACAGCCACAATGTCCAGGAACTGAGAAATAGAATTCTTATGACTGCCAAAGAGGACTGTAGGGGAAGCATCTTGAAGATATCAGATGTAAAATCCCGAGTTCAAGATTTGTGGAGAGCCCTGGTGAATGAAAACTTTATTTTTAGTTTCAGGAACACCAGAGAGGTCATGGCAATGAGCAAATTAGAAACCATGTATAACTCCTGGACCTGGGAGCTGAGGAGTCATGTGCTAGTCTTGCAGAACCAGTTGATCAACCAGATTAAGAATGGAAAAATCCAGACACTCATGGCAAGCACAATTGCAGCTCCAGTTTCAGAAAAATATGAAGCCATCAAGAAAGAACTTGACAAATACTTTAATGAAGATCCAGAGAGTGAAATACTGATTCAATGGAAAGTGAATTTTGAAAATAAGCTAATAAACCTTAAAGAGACACTTATTTTAGACACCAAAAGTAAAGCTGAGGGACATCTTAGTTATAAGAAGAATCAAGAAATACTGGATAATAAAAAGTCAGGTTATGATAAGGAATTATTGGAAAGAAGCCGAGAACTGGCTACAACTCTAGAGGGCAAAGAACTGAGTGAGGAAGAGCTACAAAAGAAATTCAATCAACTCTGGGAAAAATGGATCTATGCTGTGTCCTCAACTGTCCCTCCAGTCACAGAGCCTAACATTGATGTGGATTCTGAAGGCATCCTTTGGGAATATTTTCAAAAGGAAAGAGACATAGTGAACATACTGAAGAAAAAAGATAGAAAAATATTTCAAATAAATTACAAGGAACATATAAATATGAGCAAAAAATATTACATATTTTCAAGGCAATTAGAGGTACATGATAAAGAGTCCATAGAAACAACTACTAGGCGCATTCTTTCACGATTCAAAGAAAATATTGACAACATTCAGAAGCAACAGCGTGATTACAATCCAAGTTATTTCCATGAAATCCTGAGAATAATAGAAGATGGGGTTAAGTCTGCATGTACCAATGAAAAATACACATTTACAAGTAAATATAAAATTGACTTAGCGTTGTGTTTATTTCAAAGAGCATCAGAAAAGTTTAAGCAAATTCATGAGGAATTCAGAAGAGCAAATGATCCTGTAAACTATCTGGAAAGCAAGAAAGGTGATTTCTTCATGAGTTTTAAGATCTCTTGTCAAGGGGCAACCTCAGTCACAACATTTGTTGGATTTTTGTGGCACAAACTCACTCCTGCTGTTTCCACCACCATTTGGGAAAAAACAGTCCTTAAAATTGCCAGTGACATGCGAGCTACCTGCCCAGCATTCAATGGTAACAGGGCTAACCTGGAGAAACACATTCTTATCTCTCTGGCAGAAAATGAAAATTTTGATGATTACTGGGAGTACATTCATAATCCAGAGTCATTTTTTAAGAATTACATTCAAAACCGTATTAAAAGGTATTGCTCAGAAGAAGGAAGTGAAAAAATAAAGACTTTTCTAAAAATGAGTTTAGATGACATCAAGACTGCCATTCTCTATGCTATTCGTGAATCCACAAGAAGAGCTAAAAATCAAAACAGCACTGGGTCTGGGTGGCTGGATATCTTCTGTGAAGAGCTGAAGAGTAACTTGATCTTCCCACGAAAAGATTTGATAAGCATTGAACACCAGGAGATAACAGATTTTGAATTTCTCAAAGAAGCCATGAGTGAAGCTTTGGATCCTGCAATGAACAAAGTAGAAAAGGAGTATTTGACTAAGCCTGTAAAGGAAATGTTTCCTCAAATTCAGAAATTGCTCTCTGAACAACTCTGTGGCTGCTGGAAACAGTGTCCCTTCTGTGGAGCAATTTGTACAAACACAATCCCATCACATGATGGAGATCACAGTGTTCCTTTCCATCGTCCTGAGGCTGTCAATGGATACAAATGGGTTGATACCGACCACTTTACCATTGATTACTGTACTAGTTTAGTAGCAAGTGAATGTTTTTTCATTTTGAGTGATGGTGGTGAAATCATGTACAAGAAGTATCGAGAGGCAGGAGGGAAATATGCCACATGGAGCATCACCCCAGACACATCTACCCAGCCATACTGGAAATGGTTTGTCTGTCACTTCAGATCAAACCTAGAAGAAAAATATCAGCAAAAATTTGCAGGTAGAGGCGAGATCCCTGGTGCCTGGACCAAAATCACAAAGCAGGATGTGCTGGATGACTTGAAAAAGCAATAATACTCAGTGACCACAAACAATACCAGAATCTGAACAAGGGTCACAGAACTTGAACAATCCTAAAACACATTTTTCTCACAATGACAACCCCCATTATTAACATTTTCAAATGAAACAGCTAAATATAAATCAGTAAACATTTCAAGAGCTGAAGATTTTCTGTTGAAAGGACTTTTACTTTGTCTCATTTTCTTCTAGTTTAAAAAGAAACTGCTAAAATATATGAACAGTATGATAAAAATCAAATTTAATACATCTTATTCATATTTTAAACTATTACTCAGAATGTTGTTTATTTTAAAATATGTAACAATACATAAATTCCCAAGAAAATCATTCTAATAGAGGGAAATCAAAATCACACTGCAGACACCTACAAATTTCTGTGGATTAACTATGTGGACATTTCAAACCAATCAATATATAGTTCTAGGCTACAAGCTACAAACTACCTTTTCTTTCAGTTTTTTTCCCTCTGAAATAGCAAAGGAAATTTACTAAACTTTCAATGAAAAAGTATCCAGAAAAGTCCACGATTCCCAAGCATAGAGATATTTAAACAGTCACTTCTGGAAAAGAAAAACACAAGGGACTTGACCAGGATAGAGCCTATGTCAATTCAGAAAATATTATCAAGCAAATATGAAAAATACAAATTAAAGAACTGTTTTTCTCATTTAACCATCACCTTTTTTTCCCTGTCATCTTCACAGTTCCCTGTGCATAATTTTTTTAAATGGTTCACCAGACTTTAGGTATTCATAGCCTGGTCCTTTGTACCAATCTAAGAAAGACTGGCTTTTTGAACAATATATATGAGCAGATGAAAAGCACCTTTTTAATCTAGGCTGTGGAAACTGTCTGATTTGATTACACCATTAATGATTTTAAGAAACTATTCTTTCCAGTATAAACTATGAAAGAGTATATACTTTTCAGGTTCTGTTATTTCAATAAGAAATTCTTTTTATGCATTGAAATGTAAGGAAATGCTTAATTCCAAAACTGGTACCCTTAGGGTTTTCACACCATTTGTGCCAAAGGGTCATAATCAGAATAAAAATGAAAAACACCCTAAAGTTAACCAGGAACCTGAGAGGAGAAATAAATTGCTATTCAGCAAACCTACATTTCCTGGAAAAATGACTTATGCTGGATTGTCCAAGCTGATGATCTAAAGAAATCCTGATACTATGCAGAAAATGTCTTCATATCAGAGCATCCATTAGCCTCCATTTGCAGGCACACACTGTACCCCTCCCTAGCCAGTGGAAACAAACAATCCAAACAACAGCAGTCAAAACACTTGGATCTTCAGAGCTAGGAGATAGGAGTGCTAATTGTGCTAGCTTTGTACCCTCAAAGGGTTTCATGACCCATGTCTCCAGAAGAAATCCTGGGACAGAAAAACTATAGAGAACACAGGTTTTCCTGAACAGTATGGTTTCTCTTTGTTCTCTGATAAACAGTCTCAGTAAGAGTTGGAAGGTCTTCTGAATATGAAGTTCAAACAGTGACAGAAACAGAACCTCAGTGCAGCATGGTACCTGTCTCTCATATTACTCATCCTTGAAAACTGCCATGTTCTGTTAGCACTTGCTGGATGCCTTTTTAACTTGTTTAATAAACTATAATAGCCTTTAAGAAGTATCATATATCATAACTCATATGTTAACTTTGATTTTCAACCCAAAATTGTTGTGCATAAATAAAATATCTTTGATAAATTCCTCAGGTATTTAAGCAGTGTGATTATTCAATGAGATTCACAGGCTGTGTTTAACAGATCCCAAAAACTGGCAAGAAGTATATTGGGATAATGAGAAGATACCTGGAGGAGTAAATTTTTCTGTGATAGTAGTGGAGAAAGTAAAGCTGCCATCAAGGTTTGATCAGGATATCGGGACTATAGTGTTGTTGGATTGCGGTCACTGAGAGAGGAGCCCTCAGGGCCAGTGGGTAGGAGAGAATAGAGTCTGTAGAGATGAGAATCACATGATCATCAAGAGTGGGAGGCACAGGGCACACGTATGTAGATCACAGGGTTAGAGGAACCAGAGATGTAAGATTAGTAGAGGTAAGGTTCCCATGGCCAGTTGTATGGTTCTGTCAAGAGTCACTAAAAGTGGGAAACATAGAAACGGGAGTTGGGGGTTACCACATCAGATGATTTAGGGGATTTCCAGAGTAAGTTAAGCAAAGAGATCCTAAGTGCAGAAGGGAAGAAGGAGCCTTTAAGATTGAGGCTAAGAGGGTGATGATTTCTGAGACAAGATCAAACCATATAAATGTGAATTCCTTAAAGAAAAATAACAATTTGTACTGAGAAATTTTGAAGTAGTTCTCTGAAAGAGAGGTTATAAATATGAGAGAGCCTAGGAAATGTGGTGTGTTAGGGACTAAATATTTGTGTCCCCCCAAATCCAATATTGAAGACCTAACTCCCTATGTGGTTTGGAGAGGGGGCCCTCAGGAGATAATTTGGGTGAAATGACTTCAGAGGGTCTTGCCTTCATAGATGGGATCAGTGCCCTTATCAGAAGAGACTCCAGACAGATCCTGGTCCCTTCATGTGCATAAACACAGGTAAGAAGGTGGCAAACAGCAATATGGTGGCCAGATAGAGAGCCTTCACAAGGAACCAAATCAGCCAGAACCTTGATCTCAATGCTCCAGAACTACGAGGGACAAATTTCCTAATCTTAGACACCCAATCCATGGTTGCATGTTATGGTAGCCTTAGCTGACTACAATAGGGTGTGGCTATAAATTGACCCCCTCAAGTTTTGGTGTGCCCTGCCTTTAGGCTATGGGGAAAGACATGAAAAAACCTATGATTTTTCCATTTCCTCAAAATTGTAATTCTCTTTAATCATTCTAACCCTTCACTAAGGTCTGAAAAACTCATTGAGGCCTTGATGGTAGTGCTGTGGTGCCTGAGTAAACAAGGCAGTGAAGGAAAGCATTTGTGTATTATCCCTGATATTGTCATGCTGATTACTAATACTTTTATCTTTGCAGTAGTACTGCTCTGAGACATTGGGCTTGTAACTTACTCTCTGTGTGCTCAAGTGCCCTGTCTCTAACAGTGCATTTCTCATGGTGTTATTGGGAAAAAGAAATGAATTGCTCTATAGAAGCAGTTACGAAAATGCCATACACTGAGTAAGTTCACTCCAAGTCTAAGTTAATGTAATGTTGTATTATTTATCCCATGTTCCTTATTCCTTTGCTTTTAAGTAACCGTACTGATAGGCTGAGATAGTCTCATCTGGGCTTCACTTGCAGGAATATCTAACAAGGAGTCCTTGGGAAATCACAGTTGAGAATATTTTAAGTTCTCAATACATGTGATTTCAATTGGTACTGATACTGATAGACTGAGGGCAGATCCCCTGTCCTTGGGCAAGGTTGTGACAGGAGGAAGCATTACACTGAGCACATGCAAGGCTGGTAAAATAATTGCATAGGGGGAAATGTCCTCCTACTCCCCTCCAACACCTGATTGGAGGTAGGACAAGAGGGAGGCAGGCACATGCAGCATAGAGATCAGAATGGCAGCAGGGTGATGACATACTCCAAAAATGTGACAGTGTAGCCTGGGGCAAAAAAGGGAGTGGTTGGGCCCACACTCTGTCTCCCAGGAGACAGCCTAAGGCCTGATAGTGGCTGAGAGAAAAGCTGAGCTGCTTGGATGACCACTCAGTGGCTGCCTATGGTTCCTGAGAGATGATATTTTAAATGGGAGAAGGAATTCTGAACACTGCCTTTGGTTTAGGTCTGGCAGAGGGTGACTGGGTTTTTCTCTGGATTTCAGGAGGGGATGGGCTTGTGAGACAGGAGTCTGCCATTCTTCCAGATTATGCAGCATATGAGTAAAGACCACTTTCCTTTCTCATGAACATCTGCCTCTGGAATTTGCCTATTGGTGACTGCAGGCATCTGAACTGCCAGTTTGGTTTGGTAACAAGAGTTCAAAATGTACCTCAAGGTATTGATGTTCTTTGATGCTTTATCAGTAGTTACAACTATTTCAAACACTGCTCAACCAATCAAAGGCAGAAAATTGAGTCACAATTCTTTAGCACTATGGAACATAATGTGTCTTTGAATTTTCATGAGTAGGCCTAAGACATACTTTAACATACAAGTAATTTATTAGAAAAGTTATTGCAGTGAAGATGTAAAAGGGTAAGAAAGAAGGGGGAAATAATTTAAAGTGAGGGAATAAATTAGTAGATATAAGTCAAGTTTTGAGAATTAGGGAATGCCAGCTTGCAGTTGTTTGAAGCACACAAACTCCAAATTTAGACTGCTTGGTTTTGCATAGAGCCTCCACTATTCACTACCTGCATGAGTTTGGATGAGTTGGTTATACAACCTATCTCTCCTCCATTTCTTTTGCTCTATAAAATAGTGCCACCTCACAGAGATGTGAGGATTACTTGAGATGATACATATGCCTGGCACAGAGTATGTGTTCCAATTATAGGTGTAGTAATAGCCAACAGCAGTAGCAGCAGCAGCAGCAGGAAGAGCAGAAAAGGTCTTGTTAATAGAAGAAATTATAGTGATTAATAATGTTATTGTTCTTATCATTGTTATATATAAAGTGTCATTATGCCTGCACCTCATTCTCAATTGTAAGCTTCTGAAGAAGAGGGTCCACGTCCTGTTCATCTCCATATGCTCAGAAGATAGAATGTCATTTACTCCAGTGTAGGTGATGAATCAATGCTATTAAATACAGTTGACAGGACAAGTTTATGGAAGTCATGATAGTTAAATGTAAATTAAAGAAATCAAAGGTGGTTTTGATATTTTAGATAATGCAGATGAAATTAACTAAAGAAAGGTCACCAATGGCTTCTACTTTACAAAATCCAGTTTTTCATTCCAAACATCTTACTTGCTCTACCAGCAACATTTTACTACTGTCTCCTCCCTGAAACACTCTCTTCACTTGGATCTGATGATATTGCAATTTTGTTTTTCCTCCTGTACCACTCTGCTTCACTGGTTCTTCCTCTTCTATGAGAACTCTCAAAGCTAGCATACCCCACAGGATCAATCTTTGGTGTCCTTTCTGCATGTGTATTCTCTCAATGTATCACCAGTGTCTATGGCATTAAATACCACCAACACATTGATGACTCCGAATACATATGTCTCACCTACACTTCTCTTCAAGTGTCAAACTCATCACAGTTAAAGGGAAATCCATTGCTTCCAGGGCATTGTTTTGCTGTCATGGAGTTATCATTCTACCCCTATATTGGCTGCCACCCAAATATCCATCTTTTTCAAGACCTGGTTAGACTTGAACTTTCAAACACACTGTTTTAAATAAAGTCAGTTCCTTTTGGGTAGAGCTTCAGGACTCTCTGATATTATGATCTTCCTTTTTCCCTGGGAAGAATCTAGCAGTCAGTGCTACTGACACTGGGTGAGGTCAGCAGCCTCTAGTCTTCTTGGCTTGCTTTTCCCATCATGAAACCTCTCTGCCCTTCTAGTGAGCTGAGACAAGGACAATGGCAGTCCCAATATTTTAATCCTGCCATCCCTGTAGCAGGATTTCCACATCTAGGAGTAAGGATGGGTGAAAGAAGGAAACCCTAACTCCTCCACAGCACTCACCATAATTTAGCCTCTGTAACTAAGAGTTGGTAGGGATGGGAAATGCTGACTGCTTGACCTTCCCAGGAAGATACCGTACCCCTTGACTAATAATAGCTGAGGGAAATGGAAGCCCACCTGCTCAGAGAGGGGAGGAGGAGTGGTCATGCCTCATGGCTTAGACTGTTTCACTGTTCTTACTGAGTTTGATTAATTATCCTGAATAAATATTTTTTCCTTTGCTGTACGGCTTTAGGACAATTTCCAGAATTTATTTACTTGCCTTCTACAATAATTTTCACCAGTTATTCTGTTTTGCTGAGGAATTGATCCATGAAGCTCTTCATACTGCCATTCCAGAAGTAGAACTTTTCTGAAAAGGAAAGTATTTATAGATTTAGTAAGAAACAGTTTTAAAGAATGCGAACTAGAACATACTGTTCTTTTCTGTTAGAAAATTTCAGGAATCTTTTTCATTAACCTGCCTGAGTACTTCCCTGAGCTTCATTCTTCCATCTCATGAGCTCTGTAGGAATTCAATTTGTTTTTATGTCTGCTTCCATGAGCTCCTGCCTGGAACAAGGAATGGACAACTCATTGAACACACCCCAGGAATTTAGCTCTGCAGTCCCCCTGCCCCAGAAACCTCAGAGCTTACACAACGAGCCCATCCCTCCACAGTAAGAGCTGGCACTTCTCATGCCTGGGATGGCACTGCACAAGGCTCTCCTCCCAAGGTGACAAGGGCCTCCCTCGGGAGCTACCTTAGTACCTCTCCTGTCTACAGGCCTACAACTGGTCTTAAATCCCAGGAGAACCTAGCTGCTGACCTGCTGGACCTGGTAGAAAGGAAAAGAAATTACACCCCAAAAGTACTACAAGAACTAGTTACTATGTGTCAGCAGGTGCCAACAGAATAACCCCTAGGATTTGATTTTGAGGATGCATGATCAAGAAAGCTAGTGCATAAGACAGAATATGTGAGGATGCATTCATCCTCACATATTGGGGGGCACTCTAAGGATATGAGATTTAATGCATAGTTGAGGACCTCAGGGGACTGGACAAACTCACTGTAGTAGGGAGGCTCTTACAAGCTTAGAGAAATCAAGAGCCCACACGGAGACGAGTGGAAATACTCGAATTTTGGAAAAATTAAAAGGTGACCAGGAGTTGGTAGTGCTGGAAGGGTTGTATTATGTAAAGCCAGAAGACTTACAAGAGGATTGTACTTCATGGGAAAGCCCAAAGGACACATCACTCACCAAGGCATTAGGAACGTGCCAATGACAGGAGCACCAGCCTCACTAAGAAGTTCAGTGGTGGCTCTCTGCTCATTAACACCTATGGAGATGATGGAGTTCTAAAGTAATGGAAATTATGCGCAAGCACTTAACCACCAGAAACCAAGAGGCTGCAATTACCCTAACAAGAGGAACAGAGGGACAGTCAAGATTCTGTTACCCACTGGGAGATGTAACGATGGCTAATAAACATGATCTTGATAAAAATAGCTACATCTAAGTGGATTTGAGTGATGGAATTTTAGAGAATAAAGAAACAGTGCAAAAAAGAAAAAAGGGCTGGATAACATTTCTACATTGATTGGAAAAGAGCGGCTTACTTTCAAGGAGTGAGAGAATGCAGGCCTTCCAGAAGTGACCAGCAGGCAGGAAAGTAACCAGCAACCCACAGCCCAGTAGAGGGCAGCAAAGAGGAGCATGAGACAGTGCTGCCAGATGGGCAACTCATTAGTGAGTGAAAATTAGAAAGCAGCAGTCTAGAGGGTAAAATACAGAGTGAAACTGATGAGCACAGAAACAGTAGATCTTTTCTTTGTGGCCTTTGGTATGAGGGTTGGAAGGGAGGGGTAACACTGACACCAGGTCTCCCAAATTGATTTTTTAGGATGAATTGACATGGAGGTAGGAGTTAATGAGAACAGAAAGAAGGAGCCCTCCTCCGTCCCATGTGCTCCGGACTGGAACCATTATTCCTAGAAGAGCAGCTTTATCATCCTCTGTACTGCGGAGGCAACTATGGGTGCCATTGCAGACCCCTCCACTTCTATCTGACATGTTGTATCTATGAAGTTTATCCAAATCCTTTCTTGCCTCAGCACTTAGTTATTCTGGGTCTCTGGACTCACACAGTACTGGAAACTGAGAATCTTACTGTAGGATTTACAAATACAGAATGGTAGCCTTACAACCAAATACCGGTCTTAGTAATAGCATCACAGACCCACTCAACAGTTAATTTTCCCTTGCTCTTCCCCTGCTTCCCATTCTAACTATAGCTCTCCTTCTTATGGTCTCCCATGTTATTTCTGAGGCCCTAGATCAATCAGTCATCTGAATTCACTCTGAAGCTGCAGGGAAGTTGCTGGCACTTTTCTCACCACCAGATGGTGGGGGGCAGGGGAAACATTATCAGAACAATTCTGATAGATTTCTCAACTTCAGCACTGTTGACATCTGAGACCAGATCATTCTTTCTTGTGGAGGAATGTTCTCAGCAAAAGAGGATCCTTAGCCGGGTCCCTGGCCTTTACCCACTAGATGCTGGCAGCACTGCATGCAGTGGTAACACTAAGCACATATCCAGACTTTGCCAGGTGTCCCTAGAACATGTGGACTGCCCCAGTTGAAAACCATTATACAATGAGACACTGAAGAATTTTGAATAGGAGGAAGAGAATCGAGTTTTGATGGAATTTTTAAAAATCTTTGTTGTGAGGACACATGGACAAAACTAGGGGGGTTGGAAAGGGGAGGGAGGAGGGGAGGAATGGGTGGGCGGGCTGGAATGGGAATAAAGGATAGAAACTGTACTGAATAAACTAAAATAAAAAAATTTAAAAAAGTAAACAAATCTTTGTTGCTTTCTAAAACACATTTATTCATTGAAATATCAAAATTTTAAGAAAGCATACAAAAGGAAATTAAAAACATAAATATCCCACCCCTCAGATTAACTTCTGTGAACATTTTAATGACCATGGACACAGTGAAATTTGTACAATTTCACATATATAACAATGTATAGGATATGTACTTTCCTATAATCTCATTTTCTACTCAAAATCTCCTATGGGAATCTTTTGATATCAACAATACTGGTTTATTTTAATGATCAATTTAATACATGAATAATATCTATTTGTATGTATTTAACCAGATCACTACATGTTGGCAACCAGGATCCTAAATTTTCACTATTATCAATAGCAGTGCAATTAACATCTTTGAACATACATCTTTGCACAAGCTGATTGATCCTGTTTCACATGCAACATCTCTGTGTGTCTAGAAATTTGACAAAACTAAGAGCTTTACAAAGTGAATTAAACCATTTCACGTACCAAAGATATGCAAAGACTGGTAAGGAAAAATAAATACAGGACAACATAAAATACAACAGGTATCATGGAAATGCAAGGTAGAAATGTTAGCCAAAGATGAAGAAAATATAAAAATATAAATTCACACAGACATAGGTCTAGAGTCAGTATACAAGTTGGTTTCTGTTCCTTTTGCTTCAAGTGGTTATTTATAACAACGATTTGTTTAAATTACCATTTCCCTATTTCCCCTGTTCCCTGTGTGTAGGTCAAGACCAGGTGTTTCTTCTTTAGATACCCTGTGATTATGACAGAGCTTTGTACATACTGAATATTCAGTAACGGTTTGTTGAATGGGGCTATTTTTAGAAATCTTCCCACCTGGAGAACATTCACCTGTATCGAGAGAAGGGAAAAATCACATAGGAGCAAATAGGGCTATATTTAAAAGTTTAAATTCCCTCTCAACTTCCCAAATTTAAAGACAGACTAGGAAACAAGTACAGTATAGAAAGAAGAGAGGAAGAGTGAAAAGTGGTACGAACTTTTCTTATCCTCTCTTTCTTCTTCTGAAAAGCTTATCCAGAAGAAATCTGTATGACCTTGCAGTACAATTTGACCTTGCAGAGGTATCAATCCTAAGGCTTACACTGCAATTCAGATGATGGAACATAATATTTTACTCTTCTTATTTTAGTCTAAATGCTATATCCCTCCATAATCCCATCCACTAGTTAGCATGAGAAAAAAATTAAAGTCTCAATCCTTCCCCTGCATCTCTCTCCAAAGCATCATGGAAAAGTGTGGTGGTGGCTGCCACCTGCTGGACCCTGGAGCACTCTCCTTTCTCAACCTGATGGCTCAGCATTCTGTAGGATACCACTGCTAAATTGACTGGTTAACTTGGGTCTAGACCTTTGGCAGGGACAATGTTCTTGTGTTTCTGATGCTACACCAAGTATTCTGCCGCCTGCACAACTCCTGAGCTTATTGCCATGTCCTTCATCCCAAAAGTTGGCCCAGCAGTCCACATTGCTGGAGGATAGAGTCAATTCACTCTTTGACGTAGGCCCATGGCAGCTTACTGGGTTTCAATGGGGCAGCCACAGCCCACAAAATCTCAGGGCATCTTTGTCATGTTAAACACCTGAACTGCCCTCCACTTGAAAATGATGTATGACATTTCTGTGACAGAGTCCTCAACCTGAACCATGGCCAAATCCATTTTGAATATCAAAGACTAATATTACCTCAGTCTAGTTTCTTTTTATATTTCCTTTATAAAAGTGTTTAATCTCCCTCTTGACAAATGAATGCCTCTCATAGACTAAGGAAAAACCCTAACCGTGACATCTTCATCCACATCTTCATCCCAAACTTGCTGTGGTCTGATGACTATAAAGAACGTGCTCTACCATGAGACTTTTTAGCCTGGAAATTTAAGGAAGTTTGAAGATTAAAGAGAGACAGACTGGAAAAAAACAGCCTGGTCACATCCCATCTTGTCCCAGACTTAGCCCCGGAAACCATTGTTAAGGCCCCATTTTTTTCTGACTTCCCAGGGAGCTAAGGCATCCCAGCTTAGGCTCTCCTGTGGCTTCTATGCTAAGACCCTCCTTGTTTCATTGTCCCCAGCTTTAATAAATGCATCCTAATAGTCACCTGGACTTGCAGTGTGAAATCTTTCCTATGTGAAGTCAAGAACCCCCACACTACAGCTTACTGTAGGCAGACCCACTCAGGGCCAAACCTCTTTCTGATAA
Source organism: Trachops cirrhosus (assembly GCA_028533065.1). NCBI lineage: Eukaryota > Metazoa > Chordata > Mammalia > Chiroptera > Phyllostomidae > Trachops > Trachops cirrhosus. The sequence continues at coordinate 37,520,625 of CM052543.1, forward strand.
CATAAGATGGCAGCCATGGAGGGAGTGACTCAGATTGTCTCACTGTGGGAAGAATGGGAGGATTCCAGAGAGGAGGCAACTCAGGACCACCTCGCAGACCAGGACCATCAGGTACCAGCAGAGGACCATTGTGCCCCACTGGCTCCTTGATTTACTTTGGGGAAGCTTGGGTGAATTCTCTTCAAATTCCCATAATCCTTATTGTAAAAGGTAAGAGGCTAAATTTCTCTGGTGATTTTTTTTTAAATCCTTGAGGTAGGGCTAGAGGTTAAGGTTTTAGAAGAAGCCAGAGGAAGGCAGGACAGAAGAAGAAAATGGATGACTAATTTTTAACTTTGGTTCTTCAGTTGAAGTAGTTTTCTAGTAACAAAGTCCTTTCCTAGATTAAAAAAAAATGTCTAAACAAAAAAACTCTTTCAGCTCTGAAAATGAGAGGGACAATTACTCCCTCAAACTCATGATCTCAGGCATTTTTAGGCAACTGAGGATCACTGTGGAGTGTGGAAAGTTACTGGAAAGCCTTTACTTACTTGTAAGTACTTACAGAAATGGGAATATTTAACTAGAAGCAATCAATTGATCGCTTATAAGGAAATATAAAAAGGAAATATAAAAAGCAACCAACATGTGTCTCTTTGAAAGCCCATATTTTTGCATGCAAAATTAGAAAAGCTAGCTCTAAATTAAACTGAATTAATAAGAAACTTATCATGATTGCAAATTAAAAGCTCCTAGGAGGAGGGGCACAGATCCATTAACCCTGGCATAAAAAACCAGAAAGACCAGTTCCCAGGACTGGCTCTGGCAGCAGCTGTCCCTGGCTCTGCAGTCTCAGTGACTGGCAGGCTGTGGAAGCTATTGTTCAGACATTCTGCCCACTTCCAGGTGCCCCTCAGGCCTGGATTAGTCCTTCCCCTGGCAGGTCCCTCTCCTAGACTTGCTAAGGTTCCTTGCCCCTGTCCAGTCTGGACTTTTTCCAGGTTTTCCTAAGCTGGGCTCTACCCCTTCATGTCAAAGAGGGTTCCCCCACCTGGCAAATACTGAAGGCCCTGCCTCCTTACAACATAACAGGTGTGCCAAGACAAAGAAATATGGCCCAAATGAAAGAACAGATCAAAACTCCAGAAAAAGAGCTCAGCGACCAGGAGATAGAAAACCTATCTGATGTAGAGTTCAAAACACTGGTAATTAGGATGCTCATAGAACTAACTGAGCTCAGTCGCAAAGTGAAGGAAGAAATGACGGCGACCCAAAGTGAAATAAAGTAAAATATATAGGAGACTAACAGTGAAGGGAAAGAAACTGGAATGCAAATCAATGATTTGGAACAAAAGGAGGAAATTAACATCTAACTGCAATGGAATGAAGAAACAAGAACTCAAAAAAAAAAAAATGAGGAGAGGCTTATGAACCTATGGGACAACTTTCAGAGCTTTAACATCTAAATCATAGGGGTGCCAGAAGGTGAAGAACAACAGCAAGATGTAGAAAACTTATTTAAAAACATAATGAAGGAGAACTTCCCTAATCTGGCAAAGGGAATAGACTTCTAGAAAGTCCAGGAAGCTCAGAGAGTCCCAAAGAAGTTGGACCCAAGGAGGGACACACCAAGGCACATCATAATTACATTACCCAAGGTAAAAATGAAGGAGAGAATCCTAGAAGCAGCAAGAGATAAGGGAATAGTAACCTACAAAGGAGTTCCCATCAGACTGTCAGCTGATTTCTCAAAAGAGACCTTACAGGCAAGAAGGGGCTGGAAAGAAGTATTCCAAGTCATGAAAGACAAGGACCTATATCCAAGATTGCTCTATCCAGCAAAGCTTTCATTTAGAATGGAAGGGCAGATAAAGTGCTTCTCACATAACGTCAAGTTAAAGGAGTTCATCATCACCAAGCCTTTATTGTATGAAATGTTAAAGGGAGTTACCTAAGAAAAAGAAGATAAAAAACATGTGTAGTAAAATGACAGTGAACTCATAATTATTAACAACCACACCTGAAACAAAAACAAGAAGAAACTAAGCAAACAACTAGAACAGGAACAGAACCACAGAAATGGAGATCACATGGAGGGTTAGCAACAGGGGAGTGGGAGGAGGAGAGAGGGGGGAAAGGTACGAA